>CM057455.1:1243667500-1244867500 GCA_016271365.2 Neoceratodus forsteri
ATACTGGGGACCCAGGAACAGGAATGGACTCAGTTCACTAGGGGTCAGCCAGAGAGGGAGGGAAAGGCTCGAGCGTCCGTCTCACTGCTCTCCTACCCCAGTGAGGGGGGGGACCAGCTGCACTGCTCCTGTGCTGCCACCATGTGAAGGCATAGTGGTAGTGCAGCAGGGGTGATTCAGAAGGTGGACAGCTAGCTACAGACCCTGTAGTGTGTGTGCACCTGCATGCATGCCACACATCATTGCACGCTGCTGGTCTGGGAAGAAAGAGCAGGGAAAGAGCTGGGGAAGACTTCCATGATGCCCCTGCCTGTCAGTCTCTGGCCAGTGTCACTGCATGGGACTCCTGGTCACATTGGGGGGTCCTTCTCCTGGCCCTGCCTTAGGGGAAATCCGTGGGGAACCTTTGAGGCAGATAAGTCTCAGGGGAGGAGTTTGTTAGTTGGGGGTGGCAGAGTAGGGGCAGAGAGGACCCACCTGCACCTAGAATAGGTAAAAAGCATTATGTGAAAAACAAAAAAGGATTGATTTACTATATTGCAAATAGATCAGGAGCTGTTTAAGAGTCAGAATCTGAATTATAAACTAATGCCATATATAAGTGTAACAGTCTCAAATATATACAAAGTAAGGTTGCATAGGTATTTACAAATAGGCAATCTGTTACACACAGTGCAAACAGAGTACCAAAACTGCACTATATAACCACAGCACACATCATATTCAAGGCCTTTTTGTTGAGGTTGCATGATTTAGGCAATTGCATGGTGTTCTCAGGTGGAGAGACATGCCTTATTTGTTTGTTTGTTTGTCTGCTTGTTTTTTGCTGACTTTCAGATTTTATATGCTGGATTATGGCGTATGACATAAAGTGCAGGAAAGCATTCTTTATCCCCAACAAAAGGCACAGGCAAGATAATGATGCATTCCAATCAAACTAAATAAAAAATAAAAATAAATTGTATATGAGAAAGTATTCTAACACAAACCAGAATTTCCAGATGAAAAACTAGGACACACAAGAGAGTCTACAGTTGGCTAGTACAAAAAGTTATAGTAAAGTGCTGTTCAAGCCAAAGTACATCTTGTGCTGCAACATGCCAAAACCAGCTAACAGAAACACATGAGGGCTTTTCAAGGCATGGCTGGTGTGAATGTTGTCTACTGAGAGAAACCTGTGAACCTGACGGCTGTAGATGAGCTCTTCACGGCCATGATGCCCAAAAATGCAATAAAATGGTGCATGGAGCCCGAATGAACCCTCCCTTCACTGTCAGGAGCCTTGACCGATGAGTGGAAAAGTGGAGACCAAAGACCTTTTTTTTTGTTATGACAAAGAGATGCAGTGTGGGAGAGAGGATGAGTGCTATGCAACCAGATTCAAGAACACTGCTTTATTAGTGGACAAGAGTCTGTGCAGTATTCTTAGATGCTGGATAAAAGCAAAGGCACATCTTGGAAGAGTATGTGGTCCTTGCAAGCTTAAGTATTTCCTATTTGTAATAAAATGTATAATTCACTGGTGAAGCCAGACATTATTGCAAAACTCTCCAACCTGAACTCAATAAAAGGTTACCTCCCAGAACTGGGGCAGTGTTCCTGGAAATTTGCTGTTCTGCAGCCCTCACTTATCCTATCAATACATGTCAACTGTTGCAATTTAAAAAAAAAAAGATTAGCCGTTATTAAATATATAGGAACATACAGAAAGATTCAATCCCAGTTTAAGAATTATCAATCACTAATGTGATATCAGTTAATCAGCGTGAATAACCTCTGTACCACTTATCCTGTGTACAGTATCAATCAATCAATCAAATCTTTATTTATCCAGGCGAACATCGTTGAGCTGTGCTCATTTGCAAGATGGACCTGGTTAGATTAAGGTCAGTTACATAAAAATATAGTACAATGCAAGGAACAAAACATAATAATAGAACAGGTTATACAGTCATAAAAGATACCAACACATGGATATGTGCGATTAGGCAAGATCCATTAGCACAATTCACATATTTACATATATAAGGAAATTGGGGGAATACAAATTTGGGCATGGAAAGAGTATAGGTGGTGATTAATATATAAAAGTATAGGGGGATTTGTCAGAAGTGGAGGAAATAGACAGTGAGTGGTCTGGGCAGATGATGGAGGTGGGGCTTCGGAGAGAGAAAAGAGGGAGGGATGCAACTAAGCAGGGAGGGGTGATAAGATAGACAATTAATGGTCTGGGCAGGTGATGGGTGGCGGGGCTTACAGAGAGAGAGAAGGAAGGGATGTAATTAGGCAGTGAGGGAGGGTGGAAATAGGTGGTGAAGGAGTAGGGAGTGTGAAAGGGAGAAAGGACAGGGCACTATTTGCTAACATGGGTAAAAAAGAGTGGGAAGTAAAGTAGGAAATGCAGGACATGGAGTTAGCGGAGAGAGTTAGTGGAAGGGACAGGCTTGGAGATGGAGGAGAGGAACAGGATTCACCCTACTACTGTCAAAAACATTTGCATTTTTCCTTGATAAGCCTAGAGTAGATGGATTTAAAGGACTTAATGGATATAGGTATGCTCAGTTTCAGTGTTTTCTGCAACTTGTTCCATAGGGAGGGCAGCACAAAACTAATGGCTGTCCTTCCAAAGCGAGAATTGACTTTGGGCACTTTGAGCATGATGGAAGAGTAGCTTCTTAGGGCATATTTACTTAAGGTAACTTGTGTGAAGCAGTCCGAGACATATTGTGGTAATTTCTTGGATATAGCTCTGAAAATCCATAGTGCAGCGTTTCTGTCCCTTCTGAACGGAAGCGAGGTCCATCCAACTACTGCATAAAGGGAGCAATGGTGGGTGCTGAATGGGAGTCCTGTGATATACCTCAAGGCCCTGTGATAGAGTGTATCCAATTTTCCCAGGTATGAGATGGGGCAACAACTGTATAAGAAATCAGCATAGTCGATTACAGAAAAAAATGTGGCCTGGACCAGCTTTAGCTTAGCATTACTTGTGAGAAAGTGTTTTATTCTAAAGTAAAGCCCAAGTCTTTGGCAAAGTTTTTTTAGTAGTTCTTCCACATGTTCTATGAAGGAAAGTCTACTGTCAAGCCAGACACCCAGGTACTTGAATTTGCTTTCATATGGAAGTGTTCAGAAGCAATGCTCCACTTCAGTGCAGGGGAAAGGACGGCACAATAAAATAAAGTCTTTAATGTTGTTATAAATCACTCGAGCTAAAACTCAGGTGATTTATATTATGGTAATAGGGTCTCTGAGGGGTGTCTGTTATGGTATAAGAGACTCCTCTCGTAGGGTTTGGGCAGATAGAACTGCTCAGCTTTGCTACGCAGTCCCTATGCCCAAACCTCAGACTTGGAGTCTCTTATGCCATAAGAGACACCCCTCGGAGGCCCTGTTAAATTATACTATGGCCTTTGCTGGGATTCCAAATGTCAATGCCTTTGAAGATGGCCACCATACTTTGCATCCTGTCAGCTAGCTTTGAGTGAGTTTCTTTTAAATTTAAACATAGTGTGCCTTTAAGTACGCTTTTAGCTCTGTTATTTTCTGATGCTACCTTATGATATGTTTTTTATGGTGGTTTTGTTGATTGTTTTATTGTATGTACAACACCCTGAGCCTACGGGAAAGGGCGCTTTAGAAATAAAGCTTGCCTCACCATACCTCTCAACCTTTCGCCACCAAAATGTGTGATACGATGTGTGACAAATGAGCAAAATGTGTGACATATCATCTAACATGGCACTGGAAACTCAGAACACTATAGCTATCAGTGCACTAATGTTCATAATGTTTTTGTATAACTAAGCATAAAAGATTATTATGAATTTCTGCTTTAAAGTCTCAGTGGGGAATGTGGAATATCACCTTCCCTATGATGGACAAAGGGTTTCTGAGAGGTAAAATGAGTGACGTACCTCATAATGTGTGACAGTTGAGAGGTATGTGCCTCACCTTGTCTTTTCTGTCTGCATTAGTTCATATCATCATAATTACAATTACTTGGCAAAAACAGCCTGTCATTTGCAATCAAGAGAGTCTTTAAACATAAAATATTGCTAATGATTAAAGCATTTTAAAGATTCCGGTAACAGCCAGCAGTTTGCGGTTTATTTGAAACTGTTTTACTGACTTTTGGGGAAGCAGGGGAGTCTGTTGTTGGCAAGAGATTGCACACACAGGGTAGGGACAGAAAAGAACTCCATTGTTATCCAGTACTTCAACGGAGACACTGTTGATAGGGTCACTGATAGCCTGACTTTCCAGTTTGCCTGTTGCTGCTGCTGCCTTGTTGCCTCCTACTCCTCACATGCTCCCATTTTATTGGGATGCAGCTCCCTCCGACCCCACATGCTGAAGCTTGAAAGCAGCAGGCAGCTTGCTGGTAGTCACACACACACACACACACACACGCTTGCAGAGAGACACTGAGACGAGACCAACGAGGGTAAATGTGGAGACTGCAACTTTTTTTTTTTTTTTAAAGACCGGGTCCCTGCTGGGAGATGGAGATCTGATAAGGGGGAGGGAGGGGAAAGAGCGAGAGAGAGACAAACAGAACGGCAAGAGAAAACACGGAAACTGGAGAACTTTTTTAAGACAAGAGTCCAGAAAGAGCCTCTGATAGTGGTCTAATGCACACTTGCTCTCTGATCTCAGAACAGGCAGCAAGGCTGGCAGTGAAGAGTCAGCAATGATGGCTGATGTGACTTGCTTCCCAACCCCAGGGCAGGTTGTGAGCTTGAGAGCAGAGAAGACCCTCCAATGACAACTGATGTTCCTTATTTCGTGACCCCAGGGCAGGTAGTGGGGTTGGAAGTGAACAGAACTGGGAAGGTAAGGTCATACAGCAAAGTCAGGGGCACACAGAAGCTAAGTCCCCAACCCCGACTCAGGGGCACACACTAGGAACAGCAGCAGCCCCACTCAGACCACTGGCATCATACCATATATGGGACCTTACTTTCTGGCTGGGTTGACACACCTTTTTCTGTCATCATTGTCTATGTATCTGTATATGCTCTGTGTGCTATGAAGGAGTGACTTTAAACATAAAATACTGCTAATGATTAAAGCATTTTAAAGATTCCGGTAACAGCCAGCTGTTTGCGATTTATCTGAAACTGTTTTACTGATTTTTGGGGAAGCAGGGGAGTCTGTTGTTGGCAAGAGATTGTACACACAGGGTAGGGACAGAAAAGAACTCCATTGTTATGCAGCACTTCAACGGAGACACTGCTGATAGGGCCACTGATAGTCTGACTTTCCAGTTTTCCTGCTACTGCTGCTGCTGCTGCTGCTGCTGCTGCCTTGTTGCCTCCTCCTCACATGCTCCTGTTTTATTGGGCTGCAGCTCCCTCTGACCCCACATGCTGAAGCTTGAAAGCAGTAGGCAGCTTGCTGGTAGTCACACACACACACACATGCCTGCAGAGAGACACTGAGATGGGACCAACAAGGGTAAATGTGGAGACTGCAACTTTGCAACTTTTTTTTTTTTTAAAGACAGGGTCCCTGCTGGGGATGGGGATCTGAAAAAGGGAGGGAGGGAAAGAGAGAGAGAGAGAGAGAGAGAGAGAGAGAGAGAGAGAGAGAGAGAGAGAGAGAGAGAGAGAGAGAGAGAGAGACTGGCAAGAGAAAACATGGAAACCGGAGAACTTTTAAGACAAAATTACAGTGTCAGTGGCTCAGCAAGTAGCACACTCGCCTCTGAGGCCGGGAGATCAGCAGGCTGTGGGTTTTATCCCCATACCAGACACTTGGGTTAATATCCCAATACTGACACTGTAGTGCAGCATGAGAGGGGTGCTGCACTCCTGAGGTGCTGTCTTTCAGATGAGATGTAAAACGGAGGTCCCATCCGCCTGTTCTGGTGGTAGTTCAGGTGGATGTTAAAGATCCCATGGCACTTCTCGAAAAGAGCAGGGAAGTTTCCCCGGTGCCCTGGCCAAATTTCCCCTCATTCACTAAAAATACCACAAACAGCTTAATCTGGTTCAAAGTCAGTTGGCATTCATCTGATCCCCTTCCCCCGGGTCGTACCTGAAAATAGGCAGGATGTGTCTAGTGCACTTACCCGGTCAACAAAAACTAAATAAATAAAGAAGAGCCTCTGATGGTGGTCTAATGCACACTTGCTCTCTGATCTCAGAGCAGGCAGCAAGGCTGGCAGTGAAGAGTCAGCAATGATGGCTGATGTGACTTGCTTCCCAACCCCAGGGCAGGTTGTGAGCTTGAGAGCAGAGAAGAACCTCCAATGGCAACTGATGTTCCTTACTTCCCGACCCCAGGGCAGGTAGTGGGTTCGGAAGTGGGCAGAACTGGGAAGGTAATTTCATACAGCAAACTCAGGGGCACACAGAAGCTAAGTCCCTAACCCCAACTCAGGGGCACACACTAGGAACAGCAGCAGCCCCACTCAGACCACTGGCATCATACCATATATGGGACCTTACTTTCTGGCTGGGCTGACACACATTCTTCTGTCATCATTGTCTATGTATCTGTGTATGCTCTGTGTGCTACGAAGGAAATTCCAGCTCAACCAACCTCAGACAGAAAAATTCTTGGTCACACTTAAAGTGTCAGTTTTAAGATAACTGCAGGGTAGGTACTCACTAATTACATGCAACAGAAGTAATTACACTATAGTTACATGTTTGTTGCATGCAACTGCATTGTAGTTACAATGCAGTTACAATGTAGTTATGGAAACATAAAGGGAAAGTCCTATCAGCCTATTTTCTATATACTTGTGTAGTTTGTAGGCATGAACAACGCTTCCCTCTCTTGCATCCCCCTAATGTCATCCTAATTTAAATATAAATGAGGCTGCTTCACTCTGTTTTGCTCTGGTGTGAAAACCTGTATGTCTCCATTCCAACGGTCATTACCCCACTCATGCAAAGCATTGCGGAAGTTGATATGTACATGCATAAACCAGCAGAAGTTATACTCTCATTCATTACTTTTACATATCGTGAAGTCCCTGCAATCTCCAAAAGCATTTTTTCTAGCTCAATAGTCTACAGAAAACAGCAGGGCAGTTACTATGCCTTGAAAGATTTTATGGCAAGCATAAGACATGAACATAGGGACTGCAGAGGACAGCAACAGCACTGCCTAATGCAGTGTACCTTACTACAGGCTTTAGCATCAAAACAACATAAAATTCCAAGATGCTTTACAAGAGTCAGGTCATGACCTTTGCAATGGAGTCAAGCAGCTCTTCACACCAGACTTAAATACCTTCATTTACATTTAAATCCTGTTGTAAGTAGGCAGGGTGCAATAGAGGCAATCATTGTGCATGTATACAAACTACACAGGGAAACAGAATAAAAGGCTGAGAGAACATTCCCTTTAAAGTAAAAAGTATTACTAAAGACTTAATTAAAGGTGAGGCCTGCTCCAATCAAGGCTACTTATGTCAAGGCAACAAATTGGACAGCATAGGGCCATCATTGAATGTTACACCATAATCTACCATTTAGTGTATCGCTACCAAATGACCAGATTAGGCTGATAAAATAGAGGCATGCTTGATAGTGAAAAGTTTTTGTGGAAGCTTACAGTTCCCTAAACTAAATGCCTAGCACTACTTTCTTCAACTAGTTCTGCTGGTACTACTTTCTTCCACTAAGCACCACTGTTCTATAGCACTAGGAGGTGATAAACACATTCTGCTCTGATTTACATATCTAGATGCTGATTTATTATATGCAGTTAGAAACTTAATGCTGGCTGATTAATTCTAAAATTATTTATCTATATAGAAACATAGAATTTGACGGCAGATAAGGACTGCTTGGCCCACCCAGTCTGCCCATTTCCCTACCTGATGGATAAGCTGCAGATCCTAGTTAACCAGCAGCCTTCTTCTTCCTACCCCAACCCCCTAGAATTACCTTATGACTGTCCCATGCATGCTTGAATTCCACCACTGTTTTTGACTCCACAACCTCCTCTGGAAGGCTGTTCCATGCATCCACAACCCTCTCTGTGAAAAATACTTCCTTAAATTACCTCTGAGCCGCCCTTCTATCTTCAAATTGTGCCCCTTGTTCTTGCACACCTTTTTTTGAAAGATGCTACCCTCTTGGACTTTGTTGATTCCTTGAGGTGCTTGAAAGTTTCTATCATGTCCCCCTCTCCTCCTTTCCTCGAAGCTATACATATTAAGCTCCTAAGTCTCACTTCTTATGTCTTCCAGTGCAGACCCTGCACCATTTTAGTTGCCCTCGTCTGGACAGCTTCCATCCTGTCAATGTCTTTCGGAGATTGGGTCTCCAGAACTGCATGCAGTACTCAGATGTGGTCTCACCAGCTGTCTGTAACAGAGGATAATAACTTGTTTTCTGCTGGTGATGCCTCCCTATGCATCCCAGTATCCCCCAGCCCTCCTTGCTGCCCTCTCACATTGATTGCCCACCTTTAGGTCATCTGATATGACTACCCCAGGTCCCTTTCCATTTTGTTGTTGTTAGTATCGCGCCTCCATTGTGTACTCTTCCTGGGTTTTGTTTCCCAGGTGCATTACATTGCACTTCTTAGCATTGAATCTAAGCTGCCACACATTTGACCATTCCTCTAACCTTGCCAAGTCCCTTCTCATCCTTTCCACCCCACCTTGTGCATCAACTCTGTTGCAGATCTTTGTGTCATCTGCAAAGAGACATACTTTTCCTTCCAGTCCCTCTGCAATGTCGCTTATAAAGACATTGAAGAGGACCAGTCCTAATACTGAACCCTGTGGTACCCCACTGCTAACCCCACTTTTTTCAGAGTGGACTCCATTTACTATTACTCTCTGTGTCCTATTCTCCAGCCAATTCTTTACCCAGGCTGTCATCTTGGGACCCACTCCCAGGCTGGCTAACTTGTATATTAATCTTTTGTGTGGGACTGTGTCAAATGCCTTGCTAAAGTCTAGGTAGGCCATGTCCACAGCCCCTCCCTGATCTACTACTTTGGTCACCCAGTCAAAGAAATCTATCAGATTTGTCTGGCATGACCTTCCGCTGTGAATCCGGCTGCCTTGGGTCCTGTGCCCCTCTGGCCTCTAGATACAACAATTCTTTCCTTCAGAAGTGATTCCATCATTTTCCCTACAACTGAGGTTAAACTAGCAGGTCTGTAGTTTCCTGCTTCTGCCTTGCTCCCACTTTTGTGAAGGGAATCACATCTGCCCTCCTCCAGTCCTCAGGTACCACCCCATCCTCCCATGATTTGTTAAAGAGGTAGTCAGTGGTGTCACTAGTTCTATCCTTAGTTCTTTTAGAATTCTGGGATGAATCCCATCAGGCCCCATTGCTTTGTCCACCTTCAGTTTTAAGAGCTCTTTCAGAACTCTTTCTTCTGTAAATGGGCTGGTATCAACTTCTGTATCCAGAGTGTTTCTACTGTTTGTTTTAGGTACCTCCCCTCTTCCTTTGTAAATACTGAGCAAAAATATTTGTTTAGTATCTCTGCCTTTTCACAGTCACCTCTGCCACCCTCCCTCCCCTTTATTAAGCCTCACTATCCCTCCCTTGGTCTTCCTTTGCTCCCTGATGTACCTATAAAAGGTTTTATCCCCCTTCTTAACTGAGTTGGCTATCTTTTCCTCGGTTTGGGCCTTTGCTGTTCTGACTGCCTTTCCAGCTCCCTTTTGCTTTAACTGATACAGTTCTCTGTCCTGTTCCTTCTGTGATTCCTTGTACTTCTTGAATGCTTTCTTTTTCTCTTGAACCTTCACTGCCACTTCCTTTGAGAACCATAGTGGTTTCTTACCTCGTTTCATTTTGTTTATTTGCTTTACACAAAGGCTTGTTACTTCTGTGATGGCAGTTTTTATTATTCCCCATTGTTCTTCCACCCCTCCTTCCTGCCCATTTGCTAGTGCATTCCTTAGGCACTCACCCATTTTGGCAAAGTCAGCCCTCCTAAAATCCAGTACCTTTGTCTTTGTATGGCTTGACTCTATTGCTGTGTTTATTGTGAACCATACTGTTCGATGGTCGCTAGTTCCCAGATGGCTACCACTTCTACATCTGTGATCCTCTCTTCTTCTCCGTTTGAGAGAACCAGGTCTAAGATTGCTCCCTCTCGAGTGGGCTCCAATACTAGTTGTCTAAGGCATGCCCCCTGTAGGGCATCCAGAATAACCCCACTCTTAGAAGTGGCTGCTGCAACTGCACTCCAGTTAACATCTGGCATATTCAGATCACCCATCAGCAATATCTCCCTTTATCTGCCATTCTAAGTATACTTTCTATCATTTCCTTGTCCATTTCCTCCCCTGAGAGGGGGTCTGTATATAATCCTGTCGGTTGTGGTGCCATGCCTGCCTCCAAATTGACCCACAGTGCTTCTTCTCCTCCCTATTTACCCTTTTGTTCTGTTGCTTTGATTTCTTCTCTTATGTAGAGAGCTACTCCTCCTCCCTTTACCCTCCCTGTCCCTCCTGTAGATAGTGTATCCTGGTATGTTTACGTCCCAGTCATGGTTCTGTGTGTACCATGTTTCTGTGACTGCCACAATATCCAGATCTTCCTCCTCCATCAAGGCCACTAATTCAGGAAGCTTGTTACCCAGACTACGGGCATTGGTACTCATTGCTCTCCATTTTTTGATGGTTTTACCTTCTGTAGCGGCAACCCCCACTGACCTTTCTACCTTGGTCTTTTTCTCATTTAGTACCCTGTTTTGTAGAGGGAGGCTGGGATTTACCTTCTGCTTATCAGTGCTTCCCCCCTTGACTAGTTTAAAGGCTTGCCAATGAAGCATTTAAACCGATTGCCCAAAAGACTTGTTTCCTTCCCGGACAGATGCAGACCATCCTGCCAGTATAGGCTGGTGTCCTCAGGTGGAACCCCAGTCCCCAATGAAGCCAAACCCTGTGCTCCACACCATTTTTAACCATTTGTTAAACTGCATGGTGCAAAGTACCTCGCCTCACTCATGCCACTGACAGGCAGCACCTCTGAGAAGGATACTGTGTGTGCTACTTGTCTTAAGCCCTCCCAACTCTACAAAGTCCTTTTGCACTGCTCTAATCTCATGATGAGCCAAGTCATTTGTCCCTAGGTGGACAATGATGTCCAGCTCAGACTCCCGCAACTGTTCTCGTGATCCTAGGGACGCGCTTCCTGTCCTCCAAGCCATGGCACCAGGCAGGCACTTTACTTCAGTTTTCCTGCTCCCCAGTTCTATCCCCTAATAATTGAGTCCCCACCAGGAGCTGCTTTCTTTCCTGTGGTGCCCTCTGCCTCCTTCCCGAGGGCCTCCTTGTGACAGTTGTCTGCACCCTCCTTAGTCTCCTCTGCGGGTGCATCCATAGGGGAACTATGCTTCCCCAGAGTGGTGTATGGATTGTGGAGTGTAACAACTGACTGGGTGTGCCTCTGTTCCACCACCCTTACCCTCCCTGAGCCCACTGTGGTCCAACTGCTGTGCTTTCTTCGCAACCTCTGAGGTAATGGTGGTGGCTGTGGTGCTCCCTGGATGGAGGAGGTTCCCTTGCCACTGTCCAATGCGGCCTGAAGATGGGCAACTTCCTCCCTCAGAGCAGATAGTTGTCTACAAACAGGGCAGCATCTCAGCCTCCAGAAAGACTCCCGGAAGACTGCTGCCCCACAGCCAACACATTGTACTACTCCCCACATAACTGTCTACCTTGTTTAGTTTTTTTTTTGTGTGTGTGTGTGATTGGTGCATTATATAGAAATATATGTATTTATATAATGTGTATGCTTATATTGTCAGTGCTGTGTGCTAGACAGGATATGACAGTGATGTGTACCTTGCCCTCTTGAGGAATGATGTCAGAACCCTGGTATAAATGAACTATTTCAGGGGTGGGTGGGGTGAGGGTGGGAAGGGTTGGCCTAAACTGTGCCTCGCAGAACAATCAGCTAAACGCCTGACCTAATGATGCGATGAGTGCCTTCCTGTCAGCAAGATGCCATACACGACAATTTGTAATACTGCTTCAAACCAATTTGACAGAGAAAATACCCTGCTAATCAAACAGAGAAAAATCCAAACATCCAAGTCAGACACAGGTAAACCTCCCCAGCCCCAAAAGAGCCTGGTGACTTGTGCTCTGAAAAAGTCAGCCCCAAAACACGTCAGCTGTGCAGAAGGGCAGACACAGAAAACAGTATTTAGCCTATGTGGGTTTAAACTCTTCCTGCACTGAAAACCTTAACACTTGTAACACAAGTAAAGCAAACTCCACCTCCCTCTGTTGATTGAAAGACTGCCTTTCTGATAATTCTAAGTTGCTTATTTCACCCTTCAGTTAGAAGTATCCTCTACCTGAAGAATATTAACTTTCCTAAGGAATCTGCTTCAAACCAAAGACAATTGTAAATTGTAAAGTTCACCTCCCTCTGTTGTTAGCACTACTCACTTTCTTGCAGATCTTAAGTCCAGTGTTGCAGCTTGCAGCCAGAGGTAGCTTCTCCTGAAGACTATGAGGTTATATGGGGCATTCTTCCAAATACCAGAGGAACATATGGTATTACTTAATTTAATACATGAGAAACATAAGTGCAGCCAGTCAATTCACTCCTGTACAAATACTGTTTTTTATTTACTATTTTGGGTAAAAGTAGGTAACTTCATTATTTGTATTAAAAAAAATTTAATTTTATTTTAGAATATTACTGGACTCCCTGGTGAAGGGGTAAAGTTACCCTGAAATGCTGGAGTTTCAACTCTATAGCCTGGATGTTACTTATTAATAGATTAGAAGTTGAGTAAACTGTTGGGTGAGTGGGCCTGTCATTCCAATCCTTTTATGTTTCTATGGCCTAGATTGGATTTGGGTCTGTCCCACTAAATAAGTTTTTCTTTTACTGAGCAGGGCTGAATTGGACAGACTAGTGCTTAAACTGGAGGGCCAACAGGAAGAAGGAGTGGATGATTTAAGTGAATGTACAGTATAAGGAAGATACTGAAGGGCTGTCATTATGGATTTAAACTCCTATATGTATGTTACTCACTCAGCCCCCGAACTCACATGTGGGTCAAAATGTTCGATGGTTAACCTTATTCAAAATGGCAAGGCTCTTGATTATGTAATAAATAATCCATTACAGGGTGTGTGGTCATGCTCTGATATACACATGCCCTGGTGTGTATTTAATCAATCACCCAAGCTACATCTAAATCATCCCATTCCAAGGCAAAAATATGGGACTTCAGAGGAGCTGACTTTGATAAGATGGCCAACAGAGTTAAGCTAGCCCTGGCAAAAAGAAACACAGGTGAGGAGGTACAGGCAAAGTGGGCAAGCATTAAGGATACAGTACTTGAAGCAACATCCCATTGTGTTAGACAGAAAAGGAAGTGCAAAAGAAGAAGGAAACCACTTTGGTTCTCAAATACAGTAGCAGAAAAGGTCAGAGCCAAAAGGCTGGCCTTCAGAAAATATAAGGGAACACAGCGGATGAAGATAGGGGGCATACCAAACTGCCCTAAGGGAAGCAGGTAAGGCAGTAAGGCAGGCAAAGTCCCAAACTGAGGAAACACTAGCACAAACAGTAAAAGAAGGTGACAAGACTTTCTATAGATACATTAGTGAAAGGAGAAAGTCCAGAGGGGTATTGCTAAGCTTAATGGAGAAAAGGAGCATGTGAGAGGAGGACCCTGTAAAGGCATCTATCCTAAATAGATACTTTGCTCAGTATTCACTGAAGAGAAGGTAGGGCAGGGCCACAGCTCAGCATCATGGACACAGGGGGAGGAGGGAGCACTACTCCTTCACAAAAGAAAGGGTCCTACAAGAGCTTTAAGCTCAGAGGTGGATAAGGCAATGGGACCTGATGGCATACATCCCAGGGTACTTAAGGAGCTAAAGGAGGAATTAGCAGAGCCATTAGCAGAATTGTTTAGTGAGTCTCTGAGCACAGGAGAGGTCCCAGAAGACTGGAGAAGGGCTCATGTGATCCCACTCCACAAGAGTGGTAGCAGGAGGAGGCGGGAACTACAGACCGTCAGTCTTACCTCAGTAGTGGGCAAGATTATGGAAGCACTCCTTAAGGAAAGGATAGTGCAACACCTGGAATCCATAGGGCACAGGATCCAAGACAGCATGGGTTTACAAAGGAAGGTCCTGTCAAACTAATCTCATAGATTTCTTTGACTGGGTAACCAGAGTGGTGGACCAAGGGGAGCAGTTGATGTCGCCTACCTTGACTTCAGCAAAGCTTTGACACTGTTCCACATAGAAGATTGATAAATAAGCTAGGTAGGCTCGGGTGGGTCAGAAGTTGGTCAACTGGGTGGCAAACTGGTTGACTGGCAGAAAACAGAGAGTGGTGGTAAATGGTATACAGTCAGAAGAGATGCAAGTCACAAGTGGGTACCTCAGGGATCAGTCCTAAGATAGTCCTATTCAACATCTTCATTAGTGACCTAGCAGATGGACTAGAGGGTAAGGCTTGTCTGTTTGCAGATGACACCAAGATCTGCAACAGAGTAGATGATCCAGATGGGGTGGGCAGAATGAGAAGAGATCTGATAAACTAGCAGAATGGTCAGAAGAGTGGCAACTGGGATTTAATGCAAAGAAGTGCAAAATCATGCACATAGGGAAGAGAAACCCTGAAGCCACTTATAGGCTGGGAGGGAGTTGCTAGCAGTCACAAAGGAAGAAAGAGACTTGGGCATCATCATCACTGATGACCTGAAATCATCCAAGCAGACCTCTAAAGCAGTAGGTAAGGCTAGGGGGTGTTAGGTGTATTAGTAGGGTATCACAAGTCGTAAGAGGAGGTAATAATCCTCTGTACAAGACATTGGTTAGGCCCATCTGGAGTACTGCGGCAGTATTGGAGGCCACACCTTCACAAGGACATTAACCAAATTGAGGCAGTCCAGAGAAGGCAACCAAAATGGTGCAGGGACTGCATCAGAAGACATATGAGGACAGATTAACGGAGCTCAATATGTATACCTTGAGCAAAGGAGGAGAGAGGTGATATGATCGAGACATTTAAACACCTTAAGGGCATAAACAAGGTGAAAGAGTCTAACATGTTTAAATATAAGAAAAATAGCAGGACAAGAGGACACAGCATGAGATTAGAGGAGGCCGATTAAGGGGATGTGAGGAAATTCTTTTCACAGAAAGGTGGTAGATGCATGGAATGGCTTACCACAAGAAGTAGTGGCTATGAATACAGTGCAGAGCTTCAAACAGGCATGGGATAGGCATAAGGGAGCAATACAAATGACTATGAATAGATAGGTCACTGACATCGCAAAGGCCGATGGCACATTTATAAGGTAGAAAAAGAAATGGGCAGACTGGATGGGCCTTGCGGTCCTTATCTGCCGTCAACTTCTATGTTTCTATGTTTCTATGTGAGTATCTCAGAGTGTGACCACTTGCCCTGTAGTGGATTACCTATCTTACAAAATAGCTAAAATGTTTTTTTGTGGGTAGGGGCTAAATGTAGTCATTGTCTGCCAGGAATTAGAGTTTTATTTAGGTGATCTGGTTGATCCTGCCATGATTTTGATAGGTTAAAAGTAATAAAAAAAACTTATCTGGTTGATCCTGCCATTTTTATACTGTTTCAGAAGTAATGACTTTCACTTTCATCTTACACTGTAGTGTGACTGAGCAGTGTTCATTCTAGTTAAAAAAAAAATGCCGGCAAAACTTTATACCGAGCAAGGTTTTGTAAAAATGGATGTAAGCTGTGTAGTTTTAATTTGGCTTCAGTTGCTTTTGTCTAAAATAAGCCACTGAGTGTAGAGCAAGGAGAGCGACCGAGTTGGCGGCTTCAGAAGTGGAGAAGCAAGCCTGAGTAACTGCTGCTCTAGCAACACTTGTTCACACTTGTGCCTACTCTTCTGAAGTCACTGACTTGCTTACTTTCCTCACTCTACACTCGGCGGCTTTTTTAGACAAAAGTAACTGAAGTCACTTTAAAACTACACAGCTTACATTCTTTTCTACAAAACCTTGCTCATTATAATGCTTTGGCAGCATTTTTTTACCAGAATGAACACTGCTTAGGCACGCTACAGTACAAGATAAACGTGAAGGTCATTATAGCTGGAACAGTGTAAAAATGACAGGATCAACCAGATAATTTTTTTTAGCACTTTTAACCTATAAAAATCATGGCAGGATCAATCAGATAATTGGTTGCACTGTGGGACAGCTACATACATTTACTTGGTTATGGCAGCCTGTGTGTGCCAGGTGTGTGCGTGGCAGCCTGTGTGTGCCAAGTGTGGAGTGATCTTCTTGTCTACGCTGCTAGTGAGAAGGTTTTGTGGGGTGGAAAGTAGTGCAGGCATGCTGTCATTCTGGGATAATACACAGCTGTGGTGAATTTTAGCCAATCTGGGACCCTGCTTTTCATTAATTTGTCATACCCATTTTATAAAAATACTCAGTTTCTACTCAGCAGTAAATTGTTATTTAACATATTGAGGGATAAGATCAAGTATGGTGATATTATGGCAGAAAATATGGACACCTCTAAGTGGGACAACTGCAAGGTATTGTGGGTAACACTAACTCCAACATACGGCACTAAAATTAATATTGGTTTGATATATAGGCCACCCACTATCATCCCAGAGGAGGATACCATATTGTTGGATTTTATCCAACAACTAGGGCAAAGAAAGAATGTTATAATTCTTGGGGATCTTAATCTCCCTGGAATAAACTGGGATAGATGTAAAACTAATACAGCTATTGAAAGGGAATACCTTGAGAGTCTTAACTGAGCCGGCATGGACCAATTTGTGCTAGATAGTACAAGGGACTGTCATATTTTGGATATAGTCTTAAGTAATATGGGGCATTCAATTCAAAACTGTACTGTTCTACCCCCTTTGGGAACAAGTGATCATCAAATGGTCAGATTTAATTACTCTGGACCTTTAGAAAAAGTTATGGGGAAAACCCAAATATATAGGTTCGATCTAGCAAACTTCGTGGCCATGAAAAGTGTATTAGCTACTTGGAACTGGGATATCAAATTTAGGGGTAAAACTGTATCTGATATGTGGGAAGTGTTAATCACTAAAATAAAAACCGTGGTCCATACGTATGTACCTACCTTTGATAAATATAGTACTACCAAAAAATCACTCCCTTCCCCCCCCGGCTAACAGCAGAGGTCAAAAAGTCCATTAAAAACAAGAACAAGATGTTTAGAAGGGCCAAACAAAGTGGCGAAGAACAATGTTGGGAAAATTATAAATGCTGCCTTAAGTATATGAAAAAGAAGATAGAAAAAGCCAAAAAAAACTATGAGCTTAAATTAGCACAAACGGTAAAGGACAATTATAAGTCCTTTTATACATATATTAATAATAAACGGGGATCAAATAGAACATTAGGACCTATTTTGGATCACAACATGAGTCTCTTAAAAAACAATATAGAAATGGCTGAAGAATGCTATAAGTATTTTGCCTCTGTCTTTAATTCGGGTAACACAAACAGTACTACCAACCATAGGGATTTTGACCGTAGTATTATTTTAGATAAAGTTGAGGTGATGAATAAACTTCAGCTGCTGGACCACAACAAGGCACAGGGCCCAGATGCAATACACCCTAGGATACTGAAGGAGCTGGCCGAACAATTAGCAGGCCCCGTAACCTGTCTTTTTCAAACTTCGGTCAATGAAGGATCAGTTCCCGATGCATGGAAATTGGCTGAAGTCATTCCTATCTTTAAAAAAGGCTCAAAACAGGAGGTTGCCAATTACAGACCGATTAGCTTGACCTCGAAATTGGGGAAATTATTGGAAAATATCCTTAAGGAATATATCACCAAGTTCCTACATGTAACGGGTAATGTGGACCCAACACAGCATGGATTTGTAAGGGGGAGGTCCTGTCAGAGTAACCTTCTAGAGTTTTATGGGAAGGTTAGTAAAACTCTGGATGAGGGCAAGCCAGTGGATGTCATCTATCTGGACTTAGCCAAGGCATTTGATAAGGTCCCCCATGACAGATTAGTTAATGTTTTGATTGAGATGGGCCTACCAGGTAATATCACACAATGGATTGAGTCATGGTTGTCTAACAGGAAGCAGAGAGTATGCATAAAAGGGGAGTATTCCGGTTGGCTGGATGTGACTAGTGGGGTCCCGCAGGGCTCAGTCTTGGGTCTAACTTTGTTTAATATGTACAGCGGATCTATGGGATCAGTACATGATGTATGGATCTCCAAATTTGCAGATGACACCTGCATTGGGCATGTAGTGAAAAATAGGGATGATGCAGAGGTCTTACAATCCACCCTTATAGACCTAGAAATATGGCTCATGAAAACAGTTCAGTATTTAATAACAGTAAATGCACTGTGATGCATTTTGGGAGAAATAATATAAACTATCAATATAGACTGGGAAACATGGATCTAAGGGTGGTAAATGAGGAAGGTGATCTGGGTGTTAAAATTACCAATGACTTTAGTTTTAGACCTCATTATAACCAACTTATTAAAAAAAACAGTAGTATACAATATTCCATACATAAACATATAAGCCGTAGGAGCAGAGCCGTGCTACTCCCCTTGTATACATCCTTGGTGCACCCTTATCTTGAATATTGTGCCCAGTTGTGGGCATCTGGGTATAGGGGAGATATAAAAAGTCTAGAAAGGGTACAAAAAAGGGCTACACGTAGGATAAAGGAGGTACGGGGTCAGTGTTATGGGGATCGGCTGATGACCTTGGGATTGTATTCCCTAGAATACAGAAGATTGAGAGGGGATATGTGCTTTATTTTTAAGACTTTAAATGACACAGCATTATGGGAAAAACTTAGTCTGGTTTTGAAGGACCAGGTATACAATACTAGAGCCCACTCACTGCAAATTTGTAGGGAAAGGGTTAATACGGTTAGGAGAGAGCACTGGTTAACAGTTAGAGTTACAAAGATCTGGAATGAGCTTCCAATTGAAATAGTGGCCAGTAAAACAATAGATGAATTCAAGAATAAGTTAGATAGATATCTGATTGGCAACAAGATCTCTGGGTATTAATTTAGTTGTGAGTATATGGATCTTTGATCTAATAAATTGCTTTGATACACCTATGAAACCTATGAAACCTAAGTATAATACTCATAGTTGACATGAGTAATTTTGAGGAACTTGGTAAGTCACTATTCCCTTAATTACAACTGAAACTGAGGATCAGTGTATTTTACAGGGATCTACAAGTAAGAGACACTTCACTGGCCCAACCATTTCAAACTCTGTCACTAATGAGTTTGAGTTTTTAAAACATAAACAGATTAAACTTGAGTGGCATACACTCATGTTGGCCGAATACCTCAAGCAAAAGAAAATAACCTAGGGGCCTTTGGGTAGATGTAGAACCAAATTTAAGTTTTACAAACAAAAAATTAGAAACAAAATGGGATGGTGCACAAAACAGATGCTCAAAGACTTTATGTTGATAATAGCTGAGGCTATAACTAATGAGTGGCAAAGAACAGAATCAACACAAACTGAGGTCAAAACTGTTTTTTTTTTCTATAGAGGAATATGACAACTTCCTCAGCAAAGTGAATAAACATCTAGATGTATTTGAAACTTTTATCACAGCAACCAAGCTTCACAAATTTAAACAGGATTTATGACTACAGGGATAACAAGGTCTATTCCTGGTATAAAAACAAGAAACACCCAGTACAAACTGGCTATACCTATAATATAGACCCAGACTCTTCTCTTTATAGTTCTGGCAGTGACACAGAGACCCACAAAGAAGAACAGAGAACAGGACAATATTTTTAGGGAGAGGAACATACAGGGGCAGGAGATCCTAGAGCACTCAATAGTGCATGAGGGGGTCCTTGTAGGCAGAGGGAAGGGAGGCCTCGGGGTGGGGGGGAAGCAAGTTTGAGGGTGGTCCTGATAAATGCCAGGAGCATGGGGAAACAAGATGCCAGAGCTTCAGGTGCTGTTGGTGGAGGGGGGGTGGATGCAGTGGCAGTCACAGAGACTTCAGACACTTCTAGACATGATTGGGACCTAAACCCACTAGGGTACACCACGTCCAGAAGGGATAGGGTGGAGGGAAGGGG
Organism: Neoceratodus forsteri; assembly: GCA_016271365.2. Taxonomy (NCBI): domain Eukaryota; kingdom Metazoa; phylum Chordata; order Ceratodontiformes; family Ceratodontidae; genus Neoceratodus; species Neoceratodus forsteri. The sequence continues at coordinate 1,243,687,565 of CM057455.1, forward strand.
AAGGGGAGGGGGTAGCTTTTATCATTAGGGATGGCATAGGGATAAGCAAGGTTGAGGAAGTGGGGGATCAGGTGGAGGCTCTTTGGGTCACCCTGCAGGCTCCAGGGGGTAAACAGATGAAGACAGGGGTAGTATATAGACCACCCGTGCAGGCGGAAAAACAGGAGGAAGGCCTGGTGGCTAACCTTAGGGATCACTATGGTAGGGGAGAGTACAAAACTGTGGTGCTGGGAGACCTAAATATGCCAGGAGCAGACTGAGGAACTATGGCATCCTCATCGAGCAGGGAGCAGTGCCTGTTGGATGTCTTACAGGATGCATTCCTTGCCCAACTGGTGACTGAGTCGATGAGGGAGAAGCACATCCTGGATGTGGTCCTGTCAGATGGTGAGCTCATCAGGGATCTAGTTATTGGGGACCCACTGATGGGAAGTGACCACACCATGGTTTGGTTCTCTCTTGAACTAGGGGGCGGGGTAGAACACACAAGAACGACAGTGGTTTATTTTAGATGGCCGGACTTTGGAGAGATGGAGTGGATCCTTAGGAGCTACCTAGATAAGATCAGGCCAAGCATGGGCATGGAGGGCCCGTGGGAAATTATAAAAAAGGAGCTCCTGGAGGCTACCAAGGCCTGCACAAGTGAGAAATGCAAGTGGGGCAAAACTAGGAGGCTGAGCTGGTGGTTAAGCGAAGTCCAGGATGTGGTGAGGGGAAAAAAGGGCTGCTTATAGCCGATACAAATGTTCTCAGGGGGCTATATCCAAGGGGGAGTATGATAAGGTAGCCAGGAGGGTCACCAGGGTAGTGAGGTTGGCCAAGGCAGGGGTGGAGCTGAGATGGCACAGGGGATTAGAAGGGGGAAAAAGGGTTCTTCAGGTATATCAGAGAAAGAAGAAAAGGGAAGGGGCAGATTAGTAGGCTTAGGACAGGGAGTAGGTGGAGAAGGCGGAGGTACTAAGTGACTTTTTTGCCTCGGTCTTTACCAAGAAGGATGGGTGGGGACGGCATAGCTAGAAGAGTGGGAAGGGGGACCAGCAGATGAAGTGGGGGAAATGGATGTTGAAATACCCAGAGAGAGGATGTGGGAAGCCCTCAAAGCCCTAAGAGGGGAGAAAGCACCGGGCTCAGATGGGATCCATCCCAGAGTGCTTAAGGAGCTGGCAGATACCCTGGCCACACCCCTGGTGGACCTCTTTAACTACTCCCTGCAATTGGGTTGGGTGCCTCATGACTGGAGGATGGCCCATATCATGCCTATACACAAGGGTGACTCACGAGAGGAGCCAGGTAACTATAGGCCAATTAGCCTGACATCGGTAGTGGGCAAAGTGATGAGATCATCTTGATGGAGAGGATGGAGGGGGTTCTGAAGACACTGGGTCACCTAAACAATCGGCAGTATGGCTTTATTAAGGGCAGATCATGTCAGACCAACCTAGTGGAGTTTTATGAAGGGGTGATGAGTGCACAGGATCAGGGCAGGCCAGTGGATGCCCTCTTTCTGGACTTCAGCAGGGCATTTGACTCTGTGCCACATCCTGGGCTACTGGAGAAGCTGGAGGCTATGGGGTGGGGGGGCAGATGGTCATGTGGATAGGAAACTGGCTAGCGGGGCATGTACAGAGGGTGAGGGTGCAGGGGGAGGTCTCATCCTCCAGGATAGTCACTAGCGGGGTCCTGCAGAGGTCAGTGATGGGCCCACTCCTGTTTAACGCCTATATCTCAGACATCAGAAGTGGTATCAGGAGTGGGATGAGCCTCTTTGCAAATGTCTTGAAGCTGTGGGCAGTGGTGGATGGGGAGGGGGGAAGCTGGATCTCCAGGAGGACCTGGAGACTCTGGGGAGATGGTTACAAGCCCGGAAGCTAAAGTTTAATGCTGGGAAATGCAGGGTTCTGCACCTGGGGGCCAAAAATCTAACTCATGTATACACCTTGGGGGGGGAGGCACTGCAGGTTTCTAGGTGGGAGAAGGACCTCGGGGTGGTGGTCGATGCCAAAATGAATAACTCAGAGCAGTGTAGAAGGACTGCGGCCCAAGCAAATAAAATGCTGGGGTGCATAGCCAGGGGGATAACATAAGAGAGTCGAGAGGTGCTCCTTCCGCTGTACAATTGCCTGGTTAGACCACACCTTTAATACTGCCTGCAGTTTTGGCATCCCTAATTAAAGAAGGGCATTGCGTTACTGGAGAGGATGCAGAGGAGAATGACCAGGATGGTACTGGGGCTAGGGAAAGGGCCCTTTGAGGAGATACTGGGGGAGTTCAACTTGTACTCGCTGGAGGAAAGAAGGAACAGGGGTTATGATAGAGGTCTTCAAATATCTCAAAGGAATGAATTGGGTAAGCCTTGAGGGAGTCTTTCAGCTGAGGGAGGTGGGGGCCACCAGGGGACACTCAATGAAGCTGGATGGGAGGGGGGAGACTGATGGGGGAAGCAAGGAGTCACTACTTCACTGAGAGGGTGGTGGAGTCCTGGAATGCACTGCCCGGGGAGTTGGTGGGATTCAAGAAAGGCTGAGATAGGTATAGAGGGAGGGTGCATCCCGGAGCCCCGCTGGATATGGGGGGACCTTGTAGGAGGGAGGAGGAGGGCTACAAACAGTGCCCTGGAAGGCACTGACCATCGCACAGACTCAATAGACCATAGGGCCTAATCTGCTGGCTTCGTAGTATATTAGATCATATGGCAGATGGAACAGACGGGGATATCCTTACACAAGGGATTACCAACCAAGAGAAATGGAAGACCCATGGGAAGGAGGGTCAGGTCTAGAGAGAGCAGGAGAAAGTATAGAGCAGTCAGGAAAGAGAAAAGAAAACAAAAGACCCATAGAGCTGAATGTGACAACCAGATCACAGGTCAAGACTCGGTCTTTAATTTATCAAAAAGAGAATTAACTCGGGAAGAAAGGAATGTACTAGCAAAGGATTATCTTTCTGTCCTCATGAAAAAATGAACTATTTTGAATTAAAGTTGGATTTGAACAGGTTCATCAGAAAATTAATACTGTTAGTACTGTTTAAGAACATACTGCCCTCATGTAATATCAGTATACAAGAGACTGAGAAAAGACATTTTTTTAGCCAAAAATTAAAACTAAAATCAATGTACATACTACCAGGACCTATTGCAAACATACTAGAGATGTATAGTATATGTTTCTAGTAACAAAGACATATAGAGTTTACTAAGAAAAAAAAAGAAATGGAGAGAAGAAATAAATTTAACCTTAGCAATGCAGAATTTACAGGACTGAGAAGGCTAGAAAATGATACTAGCATAATAATCAAGAATGCTTATAAATGCATTGTGATAGACATACAAGACTATGATATATACAAAGAACAATGCAAAACATTGTTAAATGACAAATGAACTACAGTATTCAAAAACAGAACAGGACCCAACGGAACAAATTACTAAGGATTTAATGGCTGGCATCTTGGACAGGGCATTGGATGGAGGATGGATATCAGATTGGGAGAGGGATGAACTTTTCAGTAGGACACCAGCTGTGCCAATTTTTTATTCCTTCCCCAAAATCCACAAGAGCCTACAGAAATTACTGAGGAGACCAATAGTCTCCGGCATTTACTCTGTGCTAGAGCCTTTGTCCATATTTGTGGACTTCCATAGAAGACCCATTGTAGAGACCACACAGTCTTACCTGAGGAATATTACCCATGTGATTAATATACTGCAGGTACATAATAGAGAGCATGATGTTGAGAACTATACACTCATAACATGGGATCTGAAAGATCTTTATACCTCCATCTGACGTGATTTGGGATGTGAAGCATTAGAAGAGGCACTGGAAAGGGACAGACAAGAGACCAAACCATCAAATAATTTTCTAAAGAATTTAGTAGAAATAGTTCTATCACAGAATTACAGACAGAGTCACAGATCTAGTAGTGAGTAGCCACCTGGGATCCAGCGACTACCATACAGTGTGGTTCAATGTAAGGACAAGAGAAGAATCAAATCACGCGAAAGCACAGGTCATGGACTTCAGACGGGCTGATTTTGCTAAGATGGGGGAGTGTCTAAGGACAGCACTGGTGGGAAGGAAGGAGGAGGGGTGGAGGAACAGTGGGCATTTCTTAAGACAGCCACAGCAGACGCAATAAGCCTTTGTGTTAGGCAAGTGAGTAAAGCAAAGAGAAAGAAAAATCCACTGTGGTTCTCTAAAGATGTGGCCAGAAAGGTGAGAGAAAAAAGGGTAGCTCAGGAGAAGCTAAGGGAGGCTGGGAAAGCAGTCTGGGCTGCAAAGGCCCAAACAGAGGAACGAATAGCACAAGCAATAAAGAAAGGGGATATGACCTCTTTTAGATATATTGGTGAAAGGAAAAAGTATAGAGGAGGGGTTAGGAAAATAAAAGGAGAGGGGGTGCAGAAGGGGATCCAGAAAAGGCAGAAATCCTAAACAAATACTTTTGCTCAGTATTTACAGAGGAGGGAGAAGGGGAGGGAGCACCGCTATGGGGTAAAAACACCAAGGAAAAGGAGGTGGACACCAGTCTGCTTATGGAAGAGAGAGTCCTAGAAGAGCTAGAGCTATGGGGCCAGACAGAATACACCCGAGAATACTAAAAGAACTCAGAAAAGAGCTGGCAGCACCTCTGATAGCTCTGTCCAACAAATCATTAGAGACAGGAGTAGTTCCAGAAGACTGTAGGAGGGTAAATGTGGTCCCTCTCCACAAAAGCGGGAGCAAGGAGGAGGCTGACAATTATAGGCCAATCAGCCTGACCTCAGTAGTGGGTAAAATAATGGAATCACTACTGAAAGGAAGAATTAGAGGAATGCAGGATACTGGACCCAAGGCAGCAGGGGTTCACAGCAGGTAGGTCTTGTCAAACAAATCTAATAGATTTCTTTGACTGGGTAACCAGGCAAACTGATCAGGGAAGGGCAGTGGACATGGCCTATCTGGATTTCAGTAAGGCCTTCAGCACTGTCCCACATAGGACGCTTGTAAACAAGTTGGGTAACCTGGGGTTGGGGACCAGGGTGGTAAGGTGGGTCATAAATTGGTTGAGTGGAAGGACACAGAGGGTGGTGGTTAACAGAGCTCAGTCCAAGGAGAGGAGGGTGACCATCGGGGTGTTACAGGGATCAGTATTGGGGCCAGTCCTCTTTAATATCTTCATAAGTGACATTGCAGAATGGCTGGAAGGGAAGATATGTCTCTTTGCAGATGACACTAAGATCTGCAACAGGGTGGAAACTCCGGGGGGATGGTGAAAATGAAAAGGGACCTAAGCAAGCTGGAGGAGTGGTCAAGAGTGTGGCAACTGAGATTCAATGCAAATAAATTTAAGATCATGCATTTGGGGCATAGAAATCTGGGGGAGGAGTACAAGATGGGAGGGGAGGATGATGGCCACCAAACAGGAAAGAGAACTAGGAGTGATTATATCCAATGACTTTGACCTAAAGGTGACCAGGCAATGTGAGATGGCTATATGGGAAGTCAGTGGAATGCTGGGGTGCATAGGCAGAGGAATAACTAGCGGAAGAAATGAGGTGATAATGCCACTGTATAGATCACTTGTAAGACCCCACCCAGAGTACTGCGTCCAGTTCTGGAGGCCACACCTCAGGAAAGACGTAGACAGAAAAGAAGTAGTACAGTACAGGGCAACTAAAATGGTGCAGGGGTTGCATCAAAAGCCTTATGAGGAAAGACTGAAAGGCCTCAATATGTATTCATTGGAGGAGAGAAGAGCGAGAGAGAGGAGATATGATAGACTTTGAAGTACCTAAAAGGCATAAATAAGGCACAAGAGGGGAGCATGTTTCAGAGAAGAAGAGGATCAAGACCAAGGGGACATGTAGGAGGCTAGAGGGAGGTAGACTCTGGGGTAAGGTAATGAAGTATTTCTTCACAGAAAGAGTGGTGGATTCATGAAACAGCCTGCTGGTGGAGGTGGTGGAGGAGAAAACTGTGGGGGAATTCAAAAATGCATGGAATAAACACAAAGGAACACTAGAAATAGGAATGAAAGCATAAGCTGCAGGTCAGGTAAGGTATGCAGCTTAAGCACTGGTAGGGAAAAATGAGCAGACTGGATGGGCCTGACAGTCCTCATCTGCCGTAAGATTCTATGGGCTTGATTCCAGAAGCACATAGACTGACGCAAGGTGCTTGCATCAAACAACAATGATGCAATCTGTACCTTGTGTCCTAAAATGCGGCCATCCCTATTCCGAAATGCAGTCTGCATCAGAATGGGAAACCGCAGCGGCAAACAGGCACTGCATCAGCCTTGTGACCTGCATCAGAGTATGCCAGGTAGCAAGGGGTCTTGCACCACAGCGGGGCTGCAACATCCCCTTATTTGGGATTATGAAAACCCCGCCCTCAACATAGCAAGGGACTCACATTAAACCAGCTAGGAGGTGGTCGACACCCCTTGCGTCATTGCCCCACAAGGTGGGGAACTGGTGGGGGGGGCTTTATGTGTGGGTCTGGGGTAGAAGGCAGGGAGTGCAGCACAGCAGTCACAGCAGATCATGTAATGAGAGGCTGCACGGCAAAAGCTCTCTCCCACACCAGAAACCAAGCTTCCAGTAAAAGAAATTACCCCAGCAGACCGGCGGTTGAGAGGGCTGCACAGCAATGCTCTCCCCCACACCAGAAACCTGAGCCCAGTAAAAGAAATTACCCCAGGTACTAAAAGAACTGCTCACCTGATCGCGACCATTTGCTGGAGCGCTGGCTTTTTTTTCAAAACTGAATTCTTGGCGCCTTTTTCAAATGACTCTAAATATATCGGCCCAGCAGCGGAGATAGTTTATTTCTCTAAAAAGTGTAGCCTCAGCACTGCTGTATTTGCCTCTGCATACCGACTGTTGCTTTGAAGTACATGAAATTCCCTTTAAGACATTTTTTCTGTTGCTTTTACTGAATACAATTGCTTACTTGTTTATTTGCTAAATAATCTTAGCCTCTGCATAGCCGTGGTTGACGCTGCCTGCCAGCTGCCACTTTAAATTGCATTGCCACTTTAAATTGTATAAAATCCGAATCTTGCTGCTGTTTGTAATTAATCCTGTTGCTTAATAATTAATTTGCAAGCTTAATTAGGCAAAGGCATCCCGATACAATCTCTGCCCCCCCACCCCCACAGTGAAACTCCCTCCTGACCTATATTAACTCGCTCTGTCTTTTTCCCTCTTCCACAGCAGAGCGGCGGTCAAGAGGGCTGCACGGCAAAGCTCTCCCCCACACCAGAAACTGGAGCCCAGTAAAAGAAATTACCTCAGGTACTAAAGGAACTGCTCGCCTGATCGCGACCGTTTGCAGGAGCGCTGGCTATTTTTTCAAAATTGAATTCTTGGCGCCTTTTTCCAAATGACTCTAAATATATCGGCCCAGCAGTGGAGATAGTTTATTTCTCTAAAAAGTGTAGTCTCAGCACTGCTGTATTTGCCTCTGCATACCGACTGCTACTTTAAAGTACATGAAATTCCCTTTAAGACATTTTTTCTGTTGCTTTTAGTAAATACAATAGCTTACTTGTTTGTTTGCTAAATAATCTTAGCCTCTGCATAGCCGTGGTTGACACTGCCTGCCAGCTGCCACTTTAAATTGCATTGCCACTTTAAATTGCTTAAAATCCGAATCTTGCTGCTGTTTTTAATTAATCCTGTTGATTAATAATTAATTTGTAAGCTTAATCAGGCAAAGGCATCCCGATACAATCTCTGCCCCCCCACCCCCACAGTGAAACTCCCTCCTCTGACCTATATTAACTCGCTCTGTCTTTTTCCTTCTTCCACAGCAGAGCGGCAGTCGAGAGGGCTGCACGGCAAAGCTCTCCCCCACACCAGAAACTGGAGCCCAGTAAAAGAAATTACCCCAGGTACTAAAGGAACTGCTCGCCTGATCACAACCGTTTGCTGGAACGCTGGCTTTGCCCTACCGAACGCTACGTGTTCGGCTCCCCACCACCACCACCCTTGGTCGGCATTCCAATATATAGGTTGATTTCTGATCACATGATCCCGAAATAACCCATCAGTCCACTTTCCCATCTGCAGCTTATCTTTTCCCACCACTAGAGGCCCCCTTACTTTTTTTTTTTTTCATTTTTCTCCAGTCCTGTCACTTACTTCCTAACTCTCTACACTACCATGCTACCACTTACCCTCATCACTCTCCTTCTACAGTTTCCTCAGGCACTTTCGCCTTCCACTCATAACGCTAAAATGGGGTGCAATAATGAAACCCTCTGTCAGCACGCAGCCTGGCACTCCCAGCCCTGCCCTCCCACTGCACCTGAACTCCAGCCTTTGCAAAACCCAGACCCGAAAACTATCGACAACACCCCCACAACACATACATAGACACCTCTGCCCCTACTCCTGGATACCATCTCCCATTGCAAGTAACCCACTGGAGCCCCCTTCTCTGGCCAACCTCTTTCCAAATCTGCAACACAGCAAATCCCGTTTTCCCAACTTACTCCTCCTATCCTCCCCTTCCCTTACCCTGAAACTACCATTACCCACAATCAGCCACACACAGCATAAATGCCAAAGACCTACTACTCGAGCAAACAGCAACCACCTCAGGTCACTCATTCTTCTGACAGGCAATGTCCACCCTAACCCTGGCCCACTAAATTCCCCACCATCCCACCCATCTCCAGGAAATGGCCTGCGCATCGCCTCACTAAACGTTTGCAGCCTTCTAAACAAGCATTTGTCAATGCCGAATGTTTGCTTGCTGAAACATAGAATTTGATGGCAGATAAGGACTGCTTGGCCCACCTAGTCTGCCCATTTTCCTACCTAACAGGTAAGCTGCAGATCCTAGTTAACCAACAGCTTACTTCCTCCTACCCCCGCTAGGACTGCCTTATGTCTGTCCCATGCATTCTTGAATTCCCCACTGTTCTTGACTCCATGACCTCCTCAGGAAGGCTGTTCCATGTATCCACAACCCTCTCCATGAAAAAATACTTCCTCACATTACCTCTGAGCCGTCCCCTCTATCTTCAAATTGTGCCCTTGTTCTTGCACATCTCTTTTTCTGAAAGATGCTACTCTGTTGGACTTTTGTTGATTCCCTTGAGGTACTTGAAAGTTTCTATCATGTCCCTCTGTCCCTTCTTTTCCTCAAGGGTATACATATTAAGCTCCTTTAGTCTTTCTTCAGATGTCTTCTGGTGCAGACCCTGCACCATTTTGGTTGCCCTCCTCTGGACAGCCTCCACTCTGTCTATGTCTTTATGGAGATGGGGTCTCCAGAACTGCACACAGTACTCTAGATGGGGTCTCACCAACTGTCTGTACAGAGGGATAACAACTTCCTGTTTTCTACTATTGATGCCTCTTCCTGTGCATCCCAGTATCCCACCAGCCTTCCTTACTGCCTTCTCACATTGCTTGCCCACCTTTAGGTCATCTGATATAATTACCCCCAGGTCCCTGGCATTGGCATTGGTAGTGTAGAAGTTACAGAGCTGCATAATAGGAATGGCAGTGAAGTAGTGAACTGAAGCCAACCCCACCACCACCCTGCAGAGAGTGACAGGCATTGGGGTGTGCCTTTTGGTCATCAGGCATAATGGCCATGCCATTTCACCACACCCCACCCTGCAGTCACTGACAAGTGTCACAGTGTGCCTTGGGGTCTTTGGCTCTTATGCGCACCCCATTCCATCAGGAAATATGGTGAGATGGGTGTGGTATAGGAGAATGGGGTGAACTTTGGGGCCGAAGAGTCCAAGGCATACCTCGATGTCTCTCACTGGCTGCAGGGTGTGGAATGGTATGAGCATTACAGGCAAGAATCCCAAGTCACACCCCTGATGCCTGTCATTTTCTACAGGGTGGGGCGTTAGGGTTTCCAACCATAACACCTCAGGCATTTGTTGGTATTTTCACTCCAAATTTTCAACATGTTTTTTTTGTGACCCCCACCTCATGAACAGTGGCAATATGAGTTTGTTAGCTGAAAGCTGCTTATGCACAGCGACTACAGCATTTAGCACCACAGGTGCAAAAACACATTCTGAACAGGATGTGAAAAATGACAGTTGTACTGTTCATGAGGAGGTGTAAAAAATGGCAAAGTTGCAAATCTGCAGTAAAAATATTAAAAAAACTGGTGAAGTCACGAGCGTGCATAGAAACTGTGCAACGCACACCCGTAATGTAATTAGTTTGGGGATTTTTTACAGAAGATTATCAACACAGGCATTTTGGGACCTCTGATCATGAACAGTGTCACTGTGATTTTCTTTATCTGTCCCGAACAATGATTTCCCTCAGCGACCATGCATCTCTGCGCTGAAAGTGTGAAAACACATTTTGGCCATGTTGTGAAAAATGACAGCTGTACTGTTCATAAGGAAGTGTGGAAAATGCCACTGGTGAAAATCTGGAATGAAAATATTACAAAGTCATGAACTTACGAGGGTGCATGGAAACTACGTAATGCTCACTTGTAACACAGTCATTTTATGGACTTTGTCACCAAATTTTCACATAGCCATTTGCAGACCTCTGCTCATGAGCAGTGTAACTGATTTTCTTAATCTGTCCCAAACATTGCTTTCGCTCACCGATTGCACCATTATGCTGCTTCATGTGCGAAACACATTTTAGCGACGTGAAAAATGGCAGCTGTACTGTTCATAAAGAAGTGCAATAAAATGGCAATGTTGATAATCTGGAGTGAAAATATTGAAAATTTCAAACTTACGAAAGAGGGTGAACTGCGCAATTATCAGAAACAGTCAATTTTAGGAATTTTTTCACCAAATTTTCAACATAGCCATTTTAAGACCTCTGCTCATGAACAGTGTCACTGTGATTTTCTTTATGTGTCCCATACATTTATTTCAAGCAGACCGACTGGCGCCATGCGCTATACATGGGCGGAAACATGTTTTGGGCAAGATGTGAAAATGACAGCTGTACTGCTCATAAGGAGATGTGGTAAAATGGCAATGTTGAAAATCTGGAAGTGAAAATATTGAAAATTTCAACACTTACGAGCATCTTGAACTGCATATGCGCTCGTAAAACAGTCATTTTTAAATTCCACCGAGTTTTCAACATAGGCTTTTGAGAGCCCACCTATGAACAGTGGCAGTGTCGTTTCATTACTTGGTCCCGAAGGTGATTTCATGCAGTGACTGAAATCACCCTTCGGACCCTTAACACCATGACAGTGAGAGCATTCATGAGAAGGGGTCCCAAAACCTTATGTTGAAAATTTGGTGCCAATATTCCAAAAAATGCCTGAGATATGCAGCAAAGTTGAAAAAACCCCATCTATCCCATTATACAGCTTACTGGCATTTCCTCAGTTCGCAGTCGGCTTTGAAGAGTGCAGACGTGTTCCCAGTCCACCGAAGATCATCTCGCCGGAGTCCGGAGGTAAGTATGGTGTGGGGTGTGTGGGGAGGCAGGGCACAGTGGGTGGGCGCGATGGGCTGGGTGAATGCCGAGGGAACGCTTTTATTGTTTACAGGTTTTTTTTAACAGGAAGACGACGGGACGTTTGCCACGCTGGGTGGGCTCCCAGTGTGGCAACTAGAAGGTTTTTTGGGGCTGGAGCCAACGGGATTGACACCGCTTGCCATGGACTTGTGCCACGCTGGGTGGGCTCTCAGCGTGGCAGCTGTAAGGCTGTTTGGGGGGTCTGAGCTGACGGGGATTGGGTACCCCTCGCCCATACGGATGTGTTGCCACGCTGGTGGGCACCCATTGTGGCATCTGGAACTCTGTTTGGTGGGGAAGCGCAGCACAGCCGATGGAGGATTGGGCACCCCCGTCGGCTATACAGTGTGTGCGTGGGGGGGCACGACACAGTATGCATGCGCGTGTGTGTAAGGGGGGAGCACGCATGAGCAGGTGATATCTTATCGCAGCTCACTGAAGCGTAGCTCTCTCTTTCAACTGTGTGCCACTGCATTTTCAACTGCTGTCATAGACAGCTCCAGCAGTGATTGGAGAACTGCAACCATGCCTGCAAACACACTGACTGAATTGGAAGACGCTGACACACCTCCGAAAAACTTGGATGATGGCACTATGTTTCTTGCACATGTGTGCAAGCAAACATAAAAAAGGGACTCCTTTCAGGGTTGGGTACTCCAGAATCACCCCGATATCATTGCTCTGAGTGAAACCTGGCTCTCCCCCTCTGTCCCCGTCTTGGCAGTAAACCTCCCTGGATACCGCCTCTACCGCTCCGACCAAGTGGGAAAGCGAGGGGGTGGCTGTGCTGTCTACCTCAAGGACTCACTCTCTGGCCACCTACTCCTTCTGCCCATACTAACGTCTAGGGCTCAGGCCCTCACCCTAAAATTAACTCTAGGTAAGTCTACATCCCCTCTCCTCCGCACCGTGGCCTATGTCCCTCCCAGGGACCAGAAGCTAGCCTTCCAAGCCATCATGTCCTACCTCGCCACCCTACCCCCAAAGCACGAAAAAATACTACTGGGGGATTTCAACATAAATTGGCTGGCCAAAACAGCAGCCCCATACATCAATGAGGCTGCAGCCCTTGATCTTACTCAGGTCGTCAAAACCCCCACCCGGCTACATGCCCACATGGGGTCATCCTCCCTACTAGATCTAGTTTTCACAAACTGCCCCCACAAAATAACCAGCACCCTAGTCCTCCCCGACACCCTAAGTGACCACTCACCAGTACTCTGCAACTGGTCTGGTACCCCTTAAAAACCTCTCCTAAAATTACTGCACAACACAAACTAGGGCCTGGTAAACTAGCCCTACTCAAGGCCCACCTCAGAGAATGGGACTGGGCACCCCTAACAAACACCCTTGACCCAGACCATGCCCTTGAACTATTTATCAACACCTTTAGCGCAGCCTGTGACAAGTTCACCCCCTCACCAAAACAATGACTAAAGGGAATCAAGCCCTATGGTTCTCGGACCACCTCCAAGGCCTACTACATCACCGTGATGCACTATGGCACCTTGCCAATGAGACCCAATGGCCTCTGGACAGGCCACGTTATGGGGAGTCCTGAAACAAGTGCACCTGGGCCATACACACCACCAAAGCGAACTATTACAAAGCCACCTTAACCTCCACCTGGGGCACTGGACGTAAGTTCTGGGAAAACATTAAGGAACTCTGTGGCAAAGCCCCAAATCTGCCACCTGACCAAATTCTAATAGATGGTAACCTCTCCTCCGACCCCTTCAGTATAGCCTCGGCCCTAAACACCTCTTTCACTGATCTCTGCCATGTGCTGCCCCCAAATTTCTTCGATCCCCCGCCTGCCCGTATCTCCCCGCATCCTCCCCTTGCTCCACCTTTCTACCTGCGAGTCCTTACCCCAGAGACTGCCAAACCCTATCTAACCAAAGCTATTAGCCAAAATCACTATAGTCATGACTCTCTGGACCTCAGACTTCTCCGCCTCACCCTCCAGGAAGTCCTAGCCCCACTCACCCACATTTTCAACCGCTCCCTCTGTCAAGGGAAATTCCCCACCCACTGGAAATCGGCTAACATCACACCCATCCATAAAAGTGGTGACCGCACATCCACAAACAACTACCGCCCCATTTCTATCCTACCCCCGTCTAAGGCACTGAAACGCATAGTTGCCAGCTAACTTACCGACCACCTAAATAAATATAATCTTCTATCCGGACAGCAACACAGTTTCCGTAAGGGCCATAGTACCACCACCGCCCTCCTTGGATTTACCTCCCATGTCCACTCAGCCCTGGACCACAGCCACCTCACGGGCACCATCTTTGTGGACCTATCGAATGCATTCAATACCGTAAACCATGCCCTCTTACTGAACACCTTGGCTTACATGGGTTTCTCCAATGACACCCTAAACTGGTTCACCAGCTATCTCTCCGATAGAATGCAGATAGTCAAGGTAGGCCATGTCCTGTCCCCCCACCTCCCAATCCATTCCGGTGTCCCACAGGGCTCCATACTGGGTCCCCTACTTTTCAGCCTATACCTCAACTCCTCCCCATCGTCATGCCCTGGAAATCTGCTCCTATACACGGATGATGCGGTCTTGTTCGCCTCTGACCCGACACCCCTCAAACTCCACCAAACTCTCCAGCACCCTTTCCATGAAGTTGAAGACTGGCTCACCACCCAGCATCTTATTATCAACTACAATAAGACAAAAGTCATGATTTTCGCCCACCCTCAGAACCCACTCAAGAACCTCTGCCCCCAATTTCTCACTGCCAGTCAGACCCCATTAGAACAAGTAAGCAGCTTTAAATACTTAGGGACCACATTAGACCCCGCCCTCAGCTTTTATCAACATATCCTACACCTATCAACAGCCCTTAGCTCCAGACTAGGTGTACTACACCGGTACAAACACTACCTCACCCCTGAAGCATTACAACTTATGATAAACTCCTCGATCCTCTCCCTGCTAGACTACGGCATCCAAATCTACAGTGCTGCACCATCCACAGCCCTAAACAGACTCCAACTCGTGCTTAACAAAGCATGCCGTCTCATCCTTGGATGTGATCATTTTACACACTCCTGCTCCCTTTACAGCAACACAAACTGGCTAAACCTCGATAGCCGAATCAGGTACCAGACCTGCCTTATGACCAAAAAGGCATTACTAGGCCTCACCCCACCTACCCTTGACCAAATTATCCTCCCAACACCACCAGGCAAAACATCCCGTTGCACAAACAAGCGGCTGCTATGGGTACCCCATGGCCGGACTTCCCAATTCCAGCGTACGTTCAGTTACAGAGCCCCTTCCTGGACTAACACCCTCCCAAGTCATATAACAAACAAAATAAGGCTTGGCCCTTATAAATCCAAGCTAAGGAAATACCTTCAGGCCTCAAACCAATGTGACTGCCCTTGACACCAGATTGACCTATGCCTCTTTCAAACTAACTTGTTGTATCCCTGTACCAAACTGCACCTATGAAACTAGATGACTATCAGCCTCTACAGAACCCTCTGTAACCATTATGGCTGTGCTAAAGAAACAAAACTTCTGTTAGCCAGCAACTTGAACAACTATGTAACCTCTTTGACTGTTATTTGTAATGTGCTGTAATCTGTATTTCAAGTACTGTCCCTGTACCTTTTATGTATGATGTGGAACCTTTGTAAATGAGTTGCTGACTCAAAGGTCTTTTATGAATATTACAATAAATAAAAAAAATAAAAATAGGGTCATTGGGGAGCAACTGGGCATGCCGGGGGGGGGCGTGATCGGGCACTTGGTGGGGGTGCCATTATAATACCTTATCGGAAGCAATTACCACATTGGTTGTATGAATGGCACCCCCACTGGATGTCTGATCACCCCCCCAATCATGCCCACTTGCTCCCCAACACCCACTATGGCATCCCCATGCCCCTTCTGCCCCTGGACCCCTCCTGCCATTCTTTCTAATGTTGCACCTGATGGGGGAGGGCGGATCTCTGTGGCAAGTCCCACAGGTCCGCCTATTGTTTAGCGCTAGCCTGCGAGTGCAGCGACTCCTGAGTTTTTGGTGCAGGGACCCCCTATTTTACAGAATTGGGCGCAGGGCCCCTGGTGCACCAGGAGTGCAACGCAGCCCTAGATCACCACAACTTCCAGCGATCTACGGGCTCTTCTGGAATCGGGCTCTATGCTTCCTACTTTCAGTTTGACAATGATTATTATGCATTCACCTAAAATACCACCAACAGCTTAATCTGGTTCAAGGTCAGTTGGCATTCATCTGTATCCTCCTCCTCCCCTGGGTCGTGCCTGAAAATAGGCAGGATTTGTCTAGTGCACTTACCCGGTCAGCAAAAATGAACTAAATAAATAAATAAGTGTACAAACAAGAGGGACAGCAATGGGTTCTAGCATGACCCCATATTATACAAATCTTTATATGAATAGATTTGAAAGAAGATATACACTGTGCATGCAAACAACCCATTCATTGATAAAGTGTTACTATGAAAATGCTTTATTGATGATATCTTAGTGATATGGCAAGGTACAGACCAGAAAAATGAAGAATTTCATGAATACCTAAATATAAGAACAAATTATTTGATCTTTGTAGAAAATACATAAAAATGAACTTCCGTTTCTAGATTTGTGTACTTTTAGAATAGTGGAAAACTGAGCACCAACTGATATAAATGCAATTCTGCAAGCAAATACTTTTCACCCTAGGATCTCATAAATTCTATCCTTTACAGTAACTTCTTAGTACAAAAGGAAGTTGCACATTACAACAGGACAATAGTAATGTAAGCAGGGATATGGAACAGAGGTTCCTTAGTGGGCGTCAGCAAAAGAATATTTCTAAAGTGTTAGAAAAAAAACAGAAACTAGAGACAGATGGGATTTACTGGGAAGTGCAGAGAAACAGAGAGACAAACCACCAACTATTAAGTACTGGATACAGTGATATCTTTTAAGACATTAAAAGAAGTGTTAAACATTGGGATGTCCTTTATGGAGGCAGGGCAAACAGCATTTGTTCATGCACCTTTAGTGGTACCTAAGAAAGTGAAGTCCATTGGAGACAGGGTTACTAGGATTACTCATACACGTTTATAAAATACCACAACTTAGAGAAAAATAACTTTTTAACAAGCAGAGACCTCAGAGGCAATTACCCTTGTGGTCATTGTGACAACTGCAGTAATACCTATCGAATTAAGAAAATTAGAAATGTGAGCAAGGGGGGGGAAGGTGTGGAAATAAAGGATTTTATCAATTGTCAGACAAGTGGGGTGATATGCAGACTTAAATGACCATGTGATAAAATCTACACTGGTAAACCCAGTAGAAAGCTAGAAGTCAGAATAGGCAAGCATAAAGGATACATAAGAAGACAAGATATGACATCCTCTATAGCTCTTCATTTTTTCACCAGCAGGTGCTGCGAAGTGAATCGGGCAGAAAGCTGAGCACATTCAGTGCTCAAGTGTGTGTGTCACCACGTGGTGATATCATGCGCATTGCCGTGAGTGTGGCGTACATGCACACGCCTGACTCTGGCAAGCATCCACTATAAATAGTGGATTTGCACAGCTGGCAAGTGCTCTGCCATAGCAGGATGTAGGGAGCAAGGAAACTTCCCAGTAAGCAACTTCTCATCATACAAACTGCTAAAGAATAATAGGCGCATGTATATGGAGACACATCCAGGGAGAAGCAGTGCCTGTCTAGACAGATGAATCAGGTGCATGGATAGCTGGCACCTACTTAAATTTTTTATTATGTATTTATTTAAGCCTTGTATTACATATATCTTTGAACTAAGAGCTCTTTTACAAAGGTTCAACATCAGTAGAAAGGACAACAAATTAAACAGTACAATAAAGTGTAACTAGGAGGTACAAAAATCATGATGGACACAAAATCATTATGGACAATCAACGTAAAACAACAGACACACATTATGCTAATCAGTTTCAGGCACAGGAAAATGCATACAGTACATTGATATCAGCCAGCAGGCTTTGCCAAGACAAACAGGGCACAGGGTGTAGGAAGGGATGTGGGAGGGTGGGCTGGGAAGAGTAAGAGGGGAGGGTGGGAGGGAGGACGGAGGAGAGGTGGGGCAAATGGAGGGGGATGCAGGGAGGGGGTAAGAGGCAAAAGTGCTAAGTTACTATGAAAGAGGTCGAGTGCTGAGGTCAAGGTTTGGGAAAACATGGTTAAGGGAGACAGTGACAGGTGCTAGCTGTAGAGAGTAGTGACCAAAGCTTGGATTTGAATGGGCCCAGCTTAGTTTAAGAGGCGATGTCACTGTTGAAAGCATTCATTCAGAGGGGGCCCCGTAGGCAAATGATCTTTGCCCCAGGTGGTTTGGCGATAAGGGACCTGTAGGAACTGAGATTCAAAACCTCTGGTGTGGCATGGATTATGAGGGGGGCTTAGAAGATCTTGTACAAGTAACTTTCAATCTGGAATATATAAATGGAAACAAAGGCCTTTGACAAAGCGCATGTGCGAGAAACGCATCAGGTGGTGATATCATTTTGATGAGAGTGGAAGGGGTTCCAGGAAGTTCACCATATCAGTGTGTGGAGTTTACTTACTCAGGGTTGGGGATTGCTGAAGAAACTGAATGCATTTGTACTTGCTTGCCTCTAATAGCTGTTTTGCACAACCTGTACTGATACCACACTAAATAAATTCAACACTTGAGATAAGGTAAAAAAGTCTTTGTTCCCATTTATATGTTCCAGATTGAAAGCTACTTGTCTTTAACTAGGTGCCAGCTATCCACCCCCCTGACTTAAAGAATAATAGGGCAGAGATAAAAATAATAAAAATAACTTGAGGAAAGTTTTATTCCCAATTTAGGTTTCCAAAGACACCTAACAAGGATGGTTACAGGCCATGATTTAGTAAAGTGCAACACAATTCTGCAGGGTATCAGATCATTAGGGTGAGAGTGGTGATAGATTTAAACCATAATACTATTTAGGCGACACACAAATAACATAGGGTCAAAAGTAAAAAATTTAAACTAAGTGAAACAGGGAATAAGTGTAACCCTGGTGCCGTTATACCAAGGGCTACTACCTCTGCCTGCTTCCCTGGCTGCAGGTTGAGGGGCCTGGGTTCGGAAATGTGGGGCACTGTAGTGTGCCTACCAACAGTAAAACTACAATTATGGTGTCTCCACCCAGAGTAGTGCTTAAGTGTGCTCCTAACAGAATTGGAACAGCCCTCTGGGAAGCTGTAACTACCCACAATCCCGCCTAGTGACCCTTTGGATTTAACAACAGTTGCGATGCTTAACAGTTAGAATACATAGTAGTTAGACCATTCATTTTATTTATTTAGTTTTTATTGATTAATGATCTGCTCATGCACCTTCCACTTACCAGCAGGGTTTGGTCTTCTAGAATTCACCCTGCAACCCCCTGTAAAAGACAGTTTCAATAATACAAGCATGCACTTTCAATATGCTTTGCAGTACTTCAGTAACTTTAGACCAGGTAATAGTATGTTCACAAGCCAGCAAAACAGTAAATCAGGTTTATTTAGGGGGACGTGAACAAGGGAGGGGCGAGAATTTAGGCAAATGATTACTTTATTGTAATTAAGACAGGCTAGGTTACTTTTAATCACTTTAGTCCCTGAATTTATCAGTCTGGCAACTACTGGGTACCCAGAGTGGAACAAAGGCATGCCTGAGGTGGTGCCGCGGGTTGGCCAACATTGCAGCTAATGTTGGGGACCTTGATGGAAAGAAGGGTGATTACATGAGAGCAACACATTTGGAAACCATAAACAATTTGTATCCATTGCCAGATGGCCCAGTCACTTTTAAACACATTAAACTGGCAAACAGAATCAGATGGTACCATTAAAACAATTAAGGATTTGTTGCAGGGAGCTACCCTGGTTTTACTCACTGTACCCAATTTGGCAGATGATAAGGCTGATGAAATGAAGACCTGGTGCTCCATCTGGAAGCTGGTGGGGATCTTGGCCGACATGACTTACCTCCACTTCATGGCCATTCATTGTAGGTGGCTGCAACCTGCAATTGATTGCTGCACAGGGGCTGAATCCCTGAGGCTGGTCTCTCGCACGGATGCTAAAGATGGCACAGGAACAGTCTGACTGGGCCATTGGTGGCATAGGCCCTGCTGGATGAAATGTCTTTTAAAAGCAAGTCTGCATGCTGATGAACCCTCCAGCTGGACTTCTTGGCAGAAAATCATTCCTGAGTGGAATGGCTCCTGCTTTTCTTCAGGAGTCCCAGTATCAATGTCTCCACCCCCACGTGGTAGGCCTCAGCACATCAAGTTGAAGGAACATCAGACTTTCTCTTCTCTTCAGTTTGTGGCCGGTTGCAATCTCAGCCAACTTGCTGAGCAACCTCTCAGTCTGCTAACAGGCAGTTTCTGAAGATTGAGCCCTTTTTGGATTGGAAGTTAATCACAGGAGGCAAGTTCAGGTCCCTCCTGTGAGAATCTTCACCGAGCCAAAAACCGGCTCCTCTCTCCTCAGAGGTTCAAGCTGGAGTGAACACAGTTTAAAACAGTTCCTTGAACTTGCCTGGTTTTTCTGTATTCTGGTTGACTGTGGGAGCTGTCAATCACAGTTCCAGTGCTCCCATTGGTTTATTTAGGCACCAAACACTAGAGTTCACTGTTTTACCCACAAGGCACCTGCGCTAAGGACCCCTTGAGGACCCTTTGGTTCTGATTGGTCCAAACCAGGAAGTCCTGGACCAAACATGGTGGCTCCCATTGGGGAGTAGTTACTGCAATAAAGGCAGGTTAAACAACAGGCTCTAGTGTAAAAGCAGCAATGAATTAGAAATAAATATTTACAGTACCATGTATGGCTCTCTCTGCATTGTTAGCGACAGCAGAGTGGAGCAGATTAGGAAAATGCCTGGCTGGTCATGAGCTCCGGAACACGCGGACTCAGACCAAGCTATTTACAGTATACATAAGGCTGGAGCTCTTAAAGTGATAGTGCAGTGACATGGATGTATTCATGCATGCAGAGCACCAGCAGCACCTTCCTGCATATGGATTTAACTTCTTGTGCTGGACATCTGCCAGGCAGTAGGCATCAGTGGAGCCCAGGGAGATACTTAAGGTAAGCCCCCCGAAATGGTAGGGGGTTACACTTTCTGCTGCCCAGGAAACTTGGCATCCGCATCAAGTCTATAATACAAATAACAGTTACTATTAACACCTTCTATTATATACAGGTCTAGACCATACACGATTATATACAAAATCTGGACAGAGATGATGAGCATCATCATCATTTTATTTTTAAAAGGTGCCTTTCCTTTTTTCAAGGTGCCTGTACAATTTAAATTTACACACCAACACAAACAACAATAAAAATGCTATAAAATACTACTCAAAATAATTCAGTACTATAGCTTGACTGATTCTACAATCCCCTCATCTGGCGTCCTGGAAGGCTTGATTTTTATTTATTGAAATGTTTCACCAGGAAGTGATGAAACAGAAACATCTTTAATGCAGACTTAAAACACTGGACTGTCAGGCTATCTCATTTCTGATGAGGTAGAGAATTCCACAGGGTCGAGGCTGTAAAAGTAAAAGATCTAGCTCCAGATGTTTTCAGTCGAACCCTGGGAATCTCCAGCAATCCCTCATTGACGGATCAGAGTAGGCGTAGTGGACAGTTAGGACAAAGGAGATCTTGCAAGTAATGCAATCCCTAGTTGTGTAGGGCCTTGTAGGTCAGCAATGCGACCTTGAAGGTGATGCACCACTGTAAGGGCAACCAGTGCAGTTAGCGCAGCTCAGGTGTTATATGACTGGATCTAGAAGTCCCAGTCAACAACCCGGCTGCCGCGTTCTGCACCAGCTGCAAGCGATGGATATCCACCCCCAGTAGCCCTAGGTAGAGGGCATTACAGTAGTCAAGATGAGTGGTGACAAAGGCGTGGACCAGAGTAGGCAGATCTTCGGATGGAACCAATGTGCATCACCCTAGTGATATTACTCAGATGGTAAAAAGAGGATTTGACTATAGCCGATACCTGCTATTTAAGTGTCAGGCCTTCATCAAAAGTCACACCCAAGTTATGCACCTGGCTCAATGCATTCAGTGGAATTCCTCTGAGCCTAAGTCCAGAAGGATCACTCACTGACACACCGGCCACCTTCCAATCAGGGTCCACAACCAGCACCTCTGTTTTGTCAGGATTCAGCCGCAGCCAACTAGCACTCATCCAGTCCTGTATCTCAGACAGGCAGTTGTTAAACACCGAGACAGTATCCACCTCCTGCCCAGGCACAAAAGACATACACAGCTGAGTATCATCTGCATAACAGTGAAAACTCAAGCCATATCATCTTATAATGTCTCCCAAAGGCAGCATGTACACTGCAAACAACATGGGCGATAATACAGAGCCCTGCGGCACCCCACAGGGCTGGGAGTGAGGGGCTGAGGAATAAATCCCCAACACCACTCTCTGTGACCTGTCCTGGAGGAAGGATCAAAACCAGCTGAGGACTGCCCCCCTCAGACCACAGAAAAACTGCAGGCACTCGAGCAACACCTCATGGTCCACAGCATCAAACGCCGATGAGAGATCAAGGAGAACCAAGATGGTACAGGTTCTCTGATCTCTTGCCATCAGAAGATCACTCAGTACAAACAAGGGCCATCTCAGTGCTATGCCTTTTTCTGAAACCCGACTGAAGAGGGTCATAGACATTGTGGCTGGTTAATGATCTTCCAGTTGCAGGGCGACCACTTTCTCAATAACTTTCCCTACAAAAGGCAAATTTGAGACCGGCCTGTAGTTCGCTGAACAGTCAGCATCAAGGGAGGGTTTTTTCAGGAGGGGATGAACCACTGCCTCCTTCAAGGGATCAGGGAAGATCCCTCTGTCCAATGAAACCCTGACTATTTCAGCAAGGACCAGGCCGATAACCTCAACACATCCTACAAGAAGACGAGTTGGGCCCAGATCCAGACTACAGCTTGTTGGCTGCAGAATCTGGATGATCCTCACGATGTCCATGACTACCGGTTGGCTGAAGACTGACCAGACAAAATGGGTGCTTGTACCATCTGGTTGATCAATGAAAGGCCCAATAGGGGGGCAGTGGCTGATTTCGCTCCTAATGTTAGCAACCTTACCTGCGAAGAATCAAGCAAACTCATCACACTTTCCTTGTGATAAAGCTCAACCGGACTGCAGACAGGCTGGATTGCACAGTCTGTCCACAGTTTAGAAGAGCTGAGCTGGTCGATTCTGCACAGCAGCAATTTCCCTGGACAAGAACTCTACCTTCTTGTAGGATAATGCCGATTGATAGACTTCATAATGGTCTAACAATTTAAGCCTGTCATCCTCCAGGCAAGTTTTCTGCCAGTGCCTCTCTAACCTTAGCCCCAACTTCTTCAATGCCCCCAGAGCCCCATCATACCATGGGGAACCAAAATGGAGAGTGCGTGGGTGAACACGAACAGGAGCAATGGAATCCAGGGCCTCCACTACTGCCTTATCATAGGCAAGCACTAGATTCCCTGGATGTCAGAAATCCCGAAAGGTCGAGTACCGTCATAAGGCCCTCCGGGGTTACCCCTCTCAAAGGATGGCACTGGACCATTTCCTTGGGGACAGGCCTCACTCAGGGAGTTGCAAAACTGAACTTGAGGGTGTGATGATCAGACCATCCGACTGGATCCACCTTCACCTCGGATATCTCCATCCCCAGAAGGAACACCAAGTCCAATGCATGCCCCCCCCTCATGGGTTGCGGTGGTAATTACCTGTTTCAGGCCCAACGATTCTATCAGTTGGAGGACGTTTTGTCCGAATAGTGAGAGTTTGTCGTTGACCTAGTGTTGAAGTCCCCCAGAATTAACCATCTGGAGGACTCCAACACCATGTCGCCGAGGAAGTCCACAACTTCCTGCAAGAAAACATTCCCATCACCTGGTGGATGGTAGATCAGCAGAATTCTGCATCCTGCACCTGCACCCACAATGCATTCAAAGGAGTCGATAGCTCCCACAGGAACCTCACTGAGGCCCAGTTCCGATCTAAAACAGATAGCAACCCACCACCACCATCCACCCTCCGGTGGTGTATCACCGAGAACCCAGCTGGAATTGCTGATGCCAATATGGGCCCCATATTATCATCCAGCCAGATCTCAGTGATACAAGCCAGGTCTGAGGAAACAACAAGATCCACAATTACAGCGGCCTTGTTCCTAATGGACCTGGCATTGCATAACACCGCTCTAGTAGGATGAGAATCTGAGGACTACCCCATCACCTGTCTGCTATCCTCAGAACCCTTGGGTATGGGCACTAGGCAGGGAGAACCCCTGTCCTTTACCCATTTCACCCCAGGGCATCTCCTCGACCTCACTATCCCAATCCGTCCACTCCTCTCCCTTCCTCCTCCAGCCCCCCCTTTCCCACCTGCCTCCTCACTATCCCCAAAGCTCAGCATCTTCCGTACACTTCTGGGGGAAGCCGGGGGGGGGTGTCAGAGGGGTGGATGTCTCTAAGCCTGGAGGGGGAATATTGCCTGACCATCCTAGTTCCACCACAGCACATAATCAGTCAGCAATATTACACTGTCTTATACAGCCCACTCACTCAGACACACACCAATCACTCTCTACTCAGTCACACTACAACAGTATAACCCCTCTCGCCAACTTCCCCAATACCCCCAAAACAGTAGGATTTGTAGATTTTCAGCTGTTATAGTCTAAAAAACACAGTTCCAGGAGTGAGTCTAGTATCACTGAGCTCCCACCTCTGCGATTTTTGTCGAAAAAATGTCTTTAACAGGCTTGGCTCCCACCCAGGCCTGTATCAGAACACCAGTCAATAACTTTATATGCAATGAAACAGTTTACTTCCGAGTAACAGCAGTAGTCACCACCTAAAGTTTTACACAAAGTTGAAAAAAGATTTAGAGTGGATACATCACCAATCAAGTCCGGCAGTCCAGAATCATTCAGTCCACCTCCAGAATCTTATCCGGATATATTCCAATCGATCCTCTTCCTCCACCTCCACCTCCATCAGGGACCACCCTCCCTCTTGCTCCCGCGTTCCCTGAGCCCAATCTATGATATAACTATGTACAAATTAGCATGCTTTACCTTAAATGAGACTTTCCCTTCAAGCAATTGCATAGTTCAATTATTTACATATTGTCATGACACGTAACGTTTCTTTACACACATTGGTTCTAATTATTTAGACATATGAATTTTACCTTAACCCTAGAACTTTTAGACACTGACCCTGGTGGAGAGCAGACTTGAACTTTTCAGCTAACCCTTGGAATTCTATAAGGGCAACCCCTGGGTTGCTGACTGAAGGGCTTAACTATTATATTAGATGATGCAGTGAATACTAGCTTGGGCAGGCAACTGGCTGCAATGTATACCCCTTTATTAAATACATTCATGGGCAAGTTCACAGGCTTTCCTGTTGAATCATAAGTGAGACGAACCACAGATTTTGCAAGTCTTCCAGGCCTTCTTGGTGTAGGAGGCATTGGCACTGACACTTCAACATTAGCATTCGGGTTCATGACTCCCGGCTCATTGTTCATCAGTAAAGCAGCTTCTAAAGAAAGGGGCACCTCTGCACTCTCTGGAGATTCAGAACTGGTTATATGTTCAGGTTCATCAATGTGCACATTACTTTGGTTTTCAGGTTTTTGAAGCTCATCTTCATTGGAAAGAGGTATTTCTGCAAATTTGAGTCATCCAACACACTGTTAGTAATTGCAGGAATAGCCATATGCTCTTGGCCGTGAAATAGTTCACTTAGCACACTTAGTCCAACATCACTTTTTTGTTCACTTACGGGTTCTTCACTTGACTGACTAGCTTCTTGAGATTCATGGGTTTGGTCACCATTTACTCTGTCAGAATCAAGTACTTCAATGTCAGATAGCTCTACTAAGCAAATAGAGTCTGCTATGTCAGAAGTCACACTTTGTGCATACCTCTCAGTCTCCGGGGGTGCAGGCACTACTGAAAGAGTAGAGTTGTCTGAGACCACTGGGCTGCTAGAATCATCAACAAAGGTGGGCCGGTAGGCTCCTTGAAATAACTGATTTGGTTCAAGAGAAGGGTAGTAAGCAACACCACATTCACTATCGGTATCTTCAGAATCGGCATCATTATTCATTGTAGTACTTTGGGCTGGGGGCTCTAGCTGTTGAGCAGCAGGAGGCTGAATTAACTGTTTCTTATGAGCAGCAGTTCTGGTAACAGGCCCTGCTGGAGCAGTATCTTGTGGTGCAGTATCTATGACAATTTGACCAATGGGTAGAAGGTGATTCCTGTGTAGTCTTTACAGCTCAGGGATCTCCTTCAGGTCTCACTTTATATACTGGCAAATCATCCAACTTACCGATCACTTTGTATGGCATGTGGCTCCAGTGGTCAGCTATTTTATGTTTCCCTTGGAAACCAAGATTTCGCAGTAACACCTGATCCCCAGCCTTCAAGTCATGAGCCTTGACTCGCTTGTCATGATGGGTCTTATCAGCAAAATTTTTCTTTGCAGCCATGGTGTTAGCCAATTGATATGCATGGTTTAGTTGGGCTTTCAGCTTCTGAAAGGGACACTGTCAACCCCCCTTAGGTATCAAAGTGTCCCTAGTTTAAAAAACACATTTTAGGATTGCCAACATTCTGTAAAGATCATTGATGTAGCTAGTAGTTTGATTCTGACTCTTTTTTCTTTAAAAAAAAGTGAAAAACAAACTGCTGGTGTTACCACACAAACACAGATTTGTTTATATTCCTTGATCAGTTCCAGATGCATCTTTTCTGGGCTTGGGAACACCCACAACACAGTCTAGCCCCTCATGATGCAGTGGGAGTTTAGGAAGCTACTGCCTCATGAGTGACTACACTGTTTGGGTGTGTTTCTAATGCTCAGGTAGTATGCAGCAAGAACAGATCCAGGACTGCAAACAAAACAAGGTTGTTTCGAAATACACATTACCATACATTTTAGTTCTACTAACCATGGAGACAGACAAAACAAACAGCATCATCAATGAATTTTAGAGAAGGTAAGCAATCATAAAACATAGGGTTTTAACTAGAAATAATATGATGAAAAACAGGTTGACAGTGTCCCTTGAACGTACTAAAGGTAGTTATCAGACTGGACACCATCTGGTGAGACTCCAAAACAACAAACATCAACAGGAAGGCGTGCCTCTCTGCCAAGCATGAGATGATATGGTGAAAACCCTGTGGCATTGTTTTTGGTGTAGTTATATGCATGCATAAGAGAGCTTATTTGCTGACCCCACTTTGGTTTATTTTTGGGATGCAAAGTGCCAAGCATGTCAAGTAGAGGCCTATTGAACGTCTCCGGCTGTGGATCTCCTCGTGGATGCTAAAGAGTGGTTCTGGATTTTCATACACCCCAGAGAGACAACATCTCTTTAATCAATCTGTTTTCAAAGTCCCGGCCTTGATCTGAGTGTATGCGTTGTGGTGTACCATAGTGAACAAAGAATTTTTCAACCAGAACCTTTGCTACTGTGGCTGCCTTCTGGTCCTTGGTTGGGTATGCCTGAGCATACCTTGTGAAATGGTCTGTTACCGCCAACACATTACTAATGTTTTTTGAGTCCGGGTCTAGGCTTAAGAAATCTATATACACAAGCTCCATTGGCCCACTGGTGGTTATGTTGATCAAAGGGGCTGCTCGCTGTGGTTGTGCTTTACATTGAAGACACCGGCTACAGCTTTTAACATATTGCTCAATGTTTGTGCCCATTTTTGGCCAGTAGAAGCGTGCACAGGCTAAGTCCAGGTTTCTTTCACTACCCAGGTGTCCCATTTGGTCATGGAGTGCTTTTAATACAACATTTTTGAATTTGGACGGGAGTACTCGTTGTTTCTTTACAACCTCTCCTTGACTATCTGTAAGTTATCCGTACAACAATTTCTCTTTGAACTTTAGTTTAGGCCTTTTTTGAAAGAGCAAGGCGGTTCTCTGCTCATCTGACTGTAACTTAGAGACTTCTTCTCCCTTTGAGAGGGCAGTCAGAACTGGTTGGATCATCAAATCATTATATCATTCTCTCTGTAAGTCAGCTGGAGCGAGTTGTGGTAAAGCACTTTGGTCCAATGCTGCAAAGTTACAAAAGGCCACTGGCAAACAAGTATTAGGAGGCCATAGGCAATCAGCTAGGCAGTTCACAGTCTCAGAAGAAGGTGTCTCTTCCCGGTCAAACTTGTGACACAGTGCTTTTATGGATTGTTCCAACATCCGTACCCACTCTAGATTGGAAGCAGGCCTTCAAGATAAAGCGTCAGCATCAACATGGTTGAGGCCTGGTCAGTACTCCACTGCATAATCATATGTAGATAGTGCCAAGAGCCATCTATGTCCAGTAGCATCTAGTTTTGCAGAAGTTTGGATGTAGGTCAAAGGATTGTTGTCTATTTTAACTAATATATTGACGCCATACAAGTATTGGTCCACAGTTGCTCACTTGAGAGTGAGAAATTCCAATTTATTAACAGGATAGTTCTTCTCTGAGGATGTCAGACTTTGGCTGGCATATGCCACTGGGTGCAATCCTTCTGGATATTCTTGGTAGAGTACAGCCCTGAGACCACTTAAACTAGCGTCGGTGTGCAGCACATGAGGTTTGGGTGGGTCTGCATACGCAAGAACAGGTGCATGGGTCAATTGATAGATGATCTCATGAAAGGCTGTGTCACAATCAGATGTCCATCTTTGACCAAAGGGTTCATTAGGCCAAAAATAGGTTTTTGACGTCTCTGACTCCGGGCTTTTCTTGTATTTTTTCTGAGTTGGAGGATACCCTTGCATTAGATTTAACAATGGGTGCACTACCTTGGTATAGTCCTTGACGAAACAGTGATAGTAGCCACAAAAACCCAGAAATCTCTGTAATTCTTTTAAATTGCTTGGTCTCAGCCAATCAGTTAATGCTTCCACCTTGTTAGGATCTGTCAGGATGCCTTCAGATGACACAATGTGGCCTACATATTTTACGGAGCTCTGGAATAACTGGCATTTGTCAATTGATAACTTTAAACCAAGTTCTTCAAGTCTACCCAACACTAAATAGACGAACCTTATGTTCTTCAAGGGTTTTGCCAAAGACAATGACATCATCAAGGTAGACTAGACACTCGAGAAGGTTCATATCTCCCACAGCACGTTCCATAAGTCTCTGAAAAGTCGCTGGTGCACCTGATATGCCTTGGAGTATGTGAAGGAACTCATAAAAACCTAAAGAACAAATGAATGCAGTCTTTTCTCTGTCCTCTGGTGCCATCCGGATTTGATAGTACCCACTGTGGAGGTCAAGGACTGAAAACCCCTTACTAGCATTAAGACAGTCCAAGGCATCTTATATGCATGGCATTGTATTGCGATCTAGCACAGTCCTCTTATTTAAAGTTCTGTAATCCACACACATACGGATGGAACCATTCTTTTTCCAGACTACTATGATTGGAGAAGCTTAAGGACTATGTGATTCTTATATAATGCCAGCTGCAAGCATTTCCTGTAGGTGGCGCCTGATGTTGCCAATGTCAGCAGGGGCTAACCAGCGTGATCTTTCTCAGAATAGCCTCTCGTCATGGAGTCTGATGTGGTGTTCAGCACCAGTAACACAACCAATGTCCCATTCTTTAAGAGAAAACACTTTGGTTCACCGAGCCAGTTTTTGACTGATCCTACCTTTCCAGTTGTCAGGGACAGGGGACTCTCCAAAGTCCAACATGTCCGGTAATACTTCACACTCTGCTACATTTTTATATCCACGCTCATAAAGAGAGAAATTGCAATTTTGTATTTTGACCACGGTGGGGGGGGGAGGGGGGCGCTAATCCCAGCAGTGCCTCAAAGCTGTAACCCTGGTGCTGTTATACCAAGGACTACTACCCCTGTCTGCTTCCCTGGCTGCAGGTTGAAGGGCCTGGGTTTGGAAATGCGGGGCACTGTGGTGTGCCTACCAACACTAAAACTACAATGATGGTGCCTCCACTCAGAGTACTGCTTAAGTGGGTTCCTAACAGAATTGGTACAGCCCTTTGGGAAGCTATAACCGCCCACAATCCCACCTAGTGACCTTTTGGATTTAACAAAACAGTTGCAATGCTTAACAGTTAGAATACAATGCAGTGAGACCATTAATGATTTGCTCATGCTCCTTCCACTTACCAGCAGGGTTTGGTCTTCTATATTTCACCCTGCTACCCCCTGCAAAAGACAGTTTCAATTATACAAGCATGCACTTTCAATATGCTTTGCAGTACTTCAGTAACTTTAGACCAGGTAATAATATGCCCACAAGCCAGCAAAACAGTAAATCAGGTTTATTTAGGGAGACATGAACAAGGAAGGGGTGAGAATTTAGGCAAATGATTACTGTAATTAAGACAGGATAGGTTACTTTTAATTACTTTAGTCCCTGATTTTATCAGTCGGACAACTACTGGGTACCCAATGTGGAATACAGGCATGCCTGAGGCAGTGCCGTGGGTTGGCCAGTGTTGCAGCTGATGTTGGGGACCTTGATGGAAAGAAGGGAGATTAAATGAGAGCAACACATTTGGAAACCAGAAACAATTTGTATCCGTGTCTGGATGGCCCAGTCACTTTTAAGCACATTAAACTAGCAAACAGAATCAGATGGTGCCATTAAAACAACTGAGGATTCGTTGCAGGGAGTTACCCTGGTTTTACTCACTGTACCCAATTTGGCAGATGATAAGGCTGGTGAAATGAAGACCTGGTGCTCCGTCTGGAAGCTGGTGGGGACCTGGGGCGTCATGACTCACCTCTGCTTCATGGCCTTTCCCTGTAGGTGGCCACAACCTGCGATCGATTGCTGCACAGGCTGCTGAATCCCTGAGGCTGGTCTCTCACCCGGATGCTAAAGATGGCACAGGAACAGTCTGGCTGGGCCATTGGTGGCATAGGCCCTGCTGGACAAAGTGACTTTTAAAAGCAAGTCTGCATGCTGGTGAACTCTCCAACTGGGCTTTCCTGACTGGAGTGACTCCTGCTTTTCTTCAGGAGTCCTGGTATCAATGTCTCCACCACACGTGGTAGGCCTCAGCACATCAAGCTGAAGTAACATCAGACTTTCTCTTCTCATCAGACTTTTTCTTCTCTTCGGTTTGTGGCTGGTTGCAATCTCAACCAACTCGCTGAGCAACATCTCAGTCTGCTAGCAGGCAGTTTCTGAAGATCGATCCCTTTTTGGATTGAATGTTAATCACGGGAGGTAAGTTCAGGCTCCTCCTGTGAGAATCTTCACAGAGACAAAAACTGTCTCCTGTCTCCTTAAAGGTTCGCGCTGGTATGAACACAGTTTAAAATGGTTCCTTGAACTTGCCTGGTTTTCCTGTATTCCGGTTGGCTGTGGGAGCAGTCAATCACAGTTACAGCACTCCCTTTGGTTTATTTAGGGCACCAAACACTAGAGTTCACAGTTTCTCCCACAAGGCACCTGAGCTAAGGACCCCTTGAGTACCCTTTGGTTCCGATTGGTCCAAACCAGGAAGTCCTGGACCAAACATGGCAGCTCCCATTGGGAAGTAGTTACAGCAATAAAGTCAGGTTAAACAACAGGCTCTAGTTTAAAAGCAGCAATGAATTAGATATAAATATTTACAGTACCATGTAGGGCTCTATCTGCATTGTTAGCGACAGCAGAGTGGAGCAGATTAGGGAGATGCCTGGCTGGTCACAAGCTCCAGAACACTCAGACCCAGCCCAGGCTATTTACAGTATACACATGGCTGAAGCTGTTAAAGGGATAGTGCGGCGGCATGGATGTGCACACACACCCACGTAGAGCAACAGCTACACCCTCCTGCATATGGATTTAACTTCTCATGCTGGACATCTGTTGGGCAGTGGGCATCAGTGGAGCCCAAAGAGATGCTTAAGGTTAGCCTCCAAAATGGGGGGGGGCATTACAAATGCATTAAGTTAAGCTGGCGCAGGTTAAGGTGGCACAGACCATTGTATGGAATTAAAGGAAAGCGGTCATAAACAGGCTCCTTCGCCCCAATTAGAGCTTTTGAAAGGAGAACATTTTGGAAAGTATTTTAACACTTTATTTTAATGCTGTAAGTTTGGGATTCTGCAACATGGCAGATGTTGTGCAGTTCCATTTCACTGTGAAAGTGTGGCTACCACTTTCCCAATAAATGGAACCATGCAGCATCCACCATGTTGCAGAATCCCAAACTTTACAACATTAAAATAAAGTAAGTTAAAATACTTCCATTTTTTTTCTTGCGAAAAGCCTCATGGGGGGCAAGGCTTTGGTGTGCAGGGAGCCTCTGTTTATGACCACTTTCCTTTAAGAAATTATTTTTCTTGATCTATTTTTGTTGTAGAGGTGAATAAATACAGAAGCTGTGAACTTATTCCACAGCACTAGGAGGTGATAAACACATTCTGCTATGATCTAGATATTGATTTATTATATGCAGTTAGAAATTTAATGCTGGTTGATTAATTCTAAAATGATTTATCTATATAGGGAATTCTCCCAAATACCAGAGGAACTTATGGTGTTACTTAATTTATTAAGTAAGAAACATAAAGCCAGCCAGTCATGTCACTCCTGTACAAATATTTTTTATTTACTATTTTTGGTAAAAATAGGTAACTTTATCATTTATAAAACAATTTTTAATGTTTTTTAAGGATATTACCAGACTCCTTCATGAAGGGGAGAAGGTACCCTAAAACGGTAGAATTTCAACTGTATAGCCTGGATGTCACTTAATAAATTAGAAGCTGGGTGAGTGGGCCTGTCATTCCAGTCCTTCTGTGCATATTGGAAGGAGGCAATATTTGTTTGCTGATAAGACTGTTGTTATCTGGACATTTCATCCCGGCTTCTTTCAGACTTATTCTTTGTTGAAGGGGACCCACAGTACCAGTATAACCATTTATCTGTATGTATTAAGTCCAATCTTCACTTATGATCAACTTTGATGAATTGGACAAGTTTACAGAGAAAAGGTCACATACTTCACTCATCACAAAATCTGATGGAGCAAAGAATACTAGACAACTTTAAAATTAAGAAGGAATTTGTGGGGCTATGACTGACTGGTCCTTCCCAGACTCAGCCTCTATCACTGTTACCAGCTTTCTCAATACTCTGTTAGCTGCCACCACTCAGCTTAGACACTCTTTTGGGGAGTCTCTGGGTTTGCATCCCTCCGGAGCCACTGCTGACACAGTACAGTGCTCCTTGCTCAAGGTCCAACGACCGCCCTACTCTGTCAGAGCGGAGAACACCTTACTTTGAAAACAGTATATGGTTACTGTAACCTTCTCCTCAGTGGCAGAAAAACAGTTCTTGCTAGTTATAAATTGGTTAGCTGTACCTCAAAGGATTCAATCGCAGACCGTAAAATATAAAAATAATATTTTTAATATTTCAAGATAACTATAGAGATTCTACAGGATATTACAACAAACTATAGGGAACAGTAATTCTACAGAAAAGGAAAATAAACTTGTTTTCATCCAGAATTCACACAGAAAAACCCTAACTCTCTTCCTCTCTCTCTCTTTACAAGGTGTAGCTTACCACGAGACAGCTGAATCAGGCCGAGAACTCTAGAAAGCAGTTTGTTCCCCATCTGCTGCCTGACTCCCCTCTCAGAGCTCCTATCAGAGCTAAACCCCTTCTCCCCCCCCCCAGGATGCATCATCTAGTATGTCACTCTGACATCACAGATTCAAAAATTCTTTGTCTCCAAGCATCCGTTAGAGGAACCAGTCTTTACTAGTTTGAGATGTCTGTTACTGTGGAATGTTTATCTTAGCTGTGGTCTGGCTGACATCAAAGGGCCTGTCCGAGCTGAACATCCTTGCAGTGATATTTGTGCTAGTTTGAAACCTGATAACAGCCTTGCCCTTTTCAGCAGAAACTCACACAATTTCCCAAATGAAAGTTAAAGCCATACCATACAGGTACCCAGCCATCACAGGGGCCCACAACAACAAGGTCAGTGACCAACCAATTTGAGTATTTAAAACAAAAGCAGGTCAAAGTGGAATGGCACTTCCCTTACCGTCACACAGTATCTTAAGCAAGAATGTGTATCACGGGGTTGAAGAGTCAATGCAGGACCAGCTATAGGTTTTTCAAATCAAGATTTGGATACCAGATGGGACAGGCCAAGCAATTAAGTGCTCAGGAGACTTTATGTTACTGATAGTGGAAGCTATTACTGCTAAGCTGCAAAAAAAGAAGAGTTAAAAACCACAGAAGCACAAGTAAAGCAAAAATCTTTGGCAGAAGAGCTTAAGGACTTCTTAACAAAAGTAAATAGACAGCTGGAAGAGTTTGAGTAGGAGACACAGGCTCCAAAATTCTGAAAATTCACAAGGTATTTGGGTGATTATAAGAAGAATGAAGTTTACATGTGGATGAAAGATAAAATATTTATTTTCCAGAGAAAAAGATGCTCAAGGACAAGGGGTCACAATATGAAGCTGGGGGGAATGCTCAGAGGAACTGAGAGGAAATACTTCTTCACGGAGAGGGTGGTGGACGCTTGGAACAGCAGAAGTGGGGGCTAAAATGATCACAGGATTTAAGAATGGATGGGATAGACACAAGGGGATCTTAGAAGCAAGGGGGGTGTAAGCCGGAGTCCAAGTAGGGTCTCCGGTTGCACTATGGGTAGTGACTTTAGGACAGACTAGGTGGGCCAAGTGGTCCTCATCTGCCAACAACTCTGTGTTTCTATGTTTAAAAGGAATGTAGTTAACAGAAATGTTACTTACAGTTTGAATTTGGGCTCTTCTCTATATACATCAGGAAGTGATACTGAACCCAGTGGGGGAGTTCAGAAGGGCAGGGGTCCTTTTTTAGAGAGGGGAATGGTATGCCCCCGACAGCGACACCAACACAGCCACCGATGTCACTGTCAACAAAATCGACAGTTTGCTGACAGGTCGCTGTGTTGGTGCTCCTGAGACAGGGGCATACTGTCTCCCGGTCCTGCAACACCTCCCCGAATCAACTCCGACTTGGAGTTGACAAGTCGGAGTTGACAATCTTTAGTGTGGAGGGTGGGGGAGGGGCAGAGCCCCCCACATGGGGGGTTTGGGGGGCAAAGTCCCCCGATAAGAAAACATGACTGGGAGACATTCAGGATTTATGTCTACCACAACTTGCTGTTGAGATAAATCCCGTTGCTGTGATGCCAGTCGATGAAAGTGTTGTTGAACCGGCATCATAGATCCATGGTTTGGGACCTGGTTCTCTTGCCTTTGCATCTCTTTTTCCATGTGTTTGTCCTGTATCTCCTTCTGTTCCACGTTTCTGGACCCTTCCTCTCCTAGATCACGATAATCTTTATCTTGATACTGTCTGGTACACAGATACTCCTTCTTTCTTCTGGGCCTGTGTGGTCTCATTCCTCTGAATGTTCCCCTTGGATCTATGATGCCGGAAGAAAGGAGTATCCTTGTACTGGATGGTATCAAGACAAAGATTATCAGGATCCAGGAGAGGAAGGGTCAAAACACGTGGAACAAAAGGAGATACAGGACAAACATGCGGAAAAAGAGATGCAAAGGCAAGAGAACCAGGTCCCAAACCACCGCAACCAAGAACAGTTAGTTT
The DNA here is from genome assembly GCA_016271365.2 of Neoceratodus forsteri. Taxonomy (NCBI): domain Eukaryota; kingdom Metazoa; phylum Chordata; order Ceratodontiformes; family Ceratodontidae; genus Neoceratodus; species Neoceratodus forsteri. The sequence continues at coordinate 1,243,722,728 of CM057455.1, forward strand.
TTAATTTATCCAGTAGGATATTGACTGAAAAGGAGAACAAGGTTCTTTCTAAAGATTTAACATTCTGTCCACAGAACTGGATTATTGAATTTGGATTAAAGTTTGATTTAAACCGTGTTTTTTTTTTCAGAAAACTATGATTGATTTTATTTTATTTGGTACATTACCTAAAAAGATAGACAGTAATCCAGTGGAAAAAAAGAACATTTTAAGTCAGAAACTAAAATTACAGTTTGACCCACCTGGGGGAATACCTCGCACAACAGAGACTGATATCTCTCTGATGAATAAGGATATTCAGGAAATATTATGAAATGAAGGAAATGTGGACAGAAGAACCAGGTTCAGCTTATCAGCCTCTGAATTTGCTACCCCATGAAATTTGGAGAGTGATCACAATATAGTAATGAAAGATGTGGCCAAAGGGTGTGTTATTGTGATTTTAGAAAATTGGCTTTTTATTTGCTGGGCTCTGACTGGCTAGTACCCCTGCCAGGGGGGTACATTAACTTTCAATAGATGCCCAGCAAATAAAAAGTGCCACTAACCTTATCCCATCACCACCTAACATATCCCTTTGCCTACTCTGCTTACTCATTGGGCAAAAGATCCTCGGCAAATTCAAAATTGCCACCATTTTTTTTACGCGCTTAGCGAGTGTTACTGTCCCCGAAATACGCAATGTAACACTCTCACCTCAAGAGAGTTTCTTAAGCATTGTAGTCCACAGAACACTGTTTTTTCAAACTCCTAACCGTTTAATCCTGGCACATAGTTGAATTACTTTACTTACTTGAGCAGAGCCCCGCTCCTTCCTTCCCCCGTCGCCGGTCGCCCGTTGTCATTCACACACAAACCGAGCCAATAAAATGATCTGACTACCTGACTCGAGCAGTCTGTCAGGAATGATTTGCATATTTTAAAAAAACTTACATTTGTTGTTCTTGCCAGTAAATGCTGCCCGTTCACATCTCCATCTGTCCTCCCGAAGACGTCTCACTCGCGCTTCTCGCCTGACATAACAGGACATGCAGCAGCTTTAATTTTGCTTGAAATGCTTTCTTCCGACCGTGCTACCAATGACAGTCTCTCCCCACCTCAGTCTCTTAAAAAAAAAAAACAACAGCCACAGAATGACACACAAGACTAGAATCTGCTCAAAAAAACAAAAGGGACACAAGGCAATGACCTCTCAAGCAGAGATAAAGGCACATAAAATCAGGGCATGCAAAACAAAAGCGCCCCTCTGCTGCCAGCTACACAGCTATACCACTACAGGGACTACTTTGCAACAAAACAATTTTTATTAATTTATTCCAGTTTTTTAAGCACATTTGCACCACTTTTTAATTATTGTATAAAACATTTCACAAATAACCCATTTTCTAAGTGCAATAATACCCTCCAGGGTGGGTGGTATGGGCAATACCAGACCTTCCAGGGGCTATAAGGCCCTCCGTCTGCGGCATCGGGCCTCATTACGCCCCTGGGTGGTCCAGTATTGCCCAATACCGCGCCTACCCTGTCGGGTATTATTGCTTGCCTAGATTACCATCAATACTGAGAACAATATATGACATTACTAAATGACAGAACTAAATATTTGCAAATACCAACAGATCCCAGCTAACAGGTGCAAGATTTAGCGTGAGGGTATCCTGCATATTGCTTTGGACCACAAATGGGTTATAGAATGGGAAAGAGAAGCACTATATAAAATAGCTCTATCAGTCCGTTTTCTATTCCCTCTGTAAGATCCACAAAAGCACAACCAAACCACCAGGCAGATCAGTTGTATCAGAGATAAACTCTGTGTCGGAACCCCCGTCTGTATACAGTACATAGATCACCACATTAGACCACTAGTGGAATCTACACAGGCATATCTCAGGGACAGCCCGAAGTGTCAAGTACTTCAACAGACCCTCGAAAGGGAGAGACTAGAGGATACACCGCTAAACAGACTACTGGTACAATTTGCAGAAATACAGTGGTAGTTCTACAAAAGTTAATTAGTACTGAGGTAATGCTGGGGTATGCTGAGGCAGAATCACGTTATAGCCAAAGCAAATTGTAACTTGAGTGCCTCAGCATACCTCAACATTACCTTTAGGTAGTCAACTTTTAGATAATTACCACTGTACTGTTATCTCAGAATTATTTTAAATTTGAGGATCAACACTATCAGCAAATTGGGGGGCAGCCATGGGGTCAAGTATGGCCCCTTCTTATGCCAACCTGTATATGGCAGCATTTGAGAGAAGGTTGTTGTTTTTTTTTTCTTCAGTTACCAATCAATTTACATACAGTTGCATTTTGGAAACAATTTATTGACAGCATTGTTTATTTATTTATTTAACATTCTTTAGGATTACAACCTTTGAGTCAGGGACTCATTTACAAAGGCTCAGCGTCAGAGTACAAAAACCGAACATACAGAATACATAGTAGCAGCATGAAGGAATTACGGGTTACACACACAAAATTATAGTAACAACAGGAGTACATAACAGTTACATACAGCCATGTTTCAATATACAGTTTGCATAGTTAGGCAGAGTTCAGTAGCTGTAATAACAGAGCTCGGACTGGTTTATCATCATACGTTAGGCACTGGCTAGCTATGTCTGTTACTACACTGGAGTGGAAGACTAGCGCAGTTAACATATGTGAGCAGCCAAGAAAGGCCTTGTCAGGAGGTTGACAGTGAGGTAGCAGCAATGGTTGAGCCTAACTAGAAGGTGCATAGGCACTGCTGATAGGCGAGTATATATTTTTTGAGTGCTTCTTTGAAGGGACCTAGGTTGGAGATGGAGGATATATCAGGGGGAGTTCTTTGTACCCAGCTGGTGCCCTGTAGGAGAAGGAACTTTGGGCTAGTGAGGTCCTGACCCTCGGGGTCGACCATACGTTTGCTGGTGGTGCGGGTGTTCACTGAGGTGTGGGAGGATTGGAGTGTGGCAGATACCCAAAAAAGGGAGAGCCTCAGGTGAATTTTTTTGTAAGGAGACAAGTTTGGTAATGTATTCTTTCATACAGGTCTTAGAGGTTTGTCAGGGAATACAGGGTGCAGGTGTGGGTATGCTTATCTGCTCCTGATAGGAGTCTGCACACTTTATTTATGGCCAGATGGATTTTGTTCAGTGCCGTATGTTGGCGGCTGAGTAGATGGTTAGCCCATAGTTGACAAGAGAGAGGACTGAGGTGGTGACAGCCAGGTTAAGGGCTTCTGGGGGAAAACAGGTTTTGTGCCTGAACAGTAGCCCTATGCGGGCGTTGATGGCTGACAACAGGTTATTTATATGTGAGTGGAAGGAGAGGCGGGAGTCAGAAGTTACGCCTGGGTATTTATACGTGTGTACCTGCTCAAGAGGAAGGAGAGAGTGGGAGAGGATTGATAGTTGCATATTCTCTGCCTTATTCTGATAGTGGGCAAAGAGCATGGCTTTAGCTTTTTTCACATTAACTATTAGTCTTTGGTCTATGAACCAGTTCTCAATCTGGTTAAATGCATGTTGGAGGGATGGTTGCAGAGAACTCAGATCTTGGTGTGAGGCAAAGAGAATGGCATCATCTGCATACAGCAACAGATTACCGGAGCATGACTTGGGCAGGGCGTTCAGGTAGATTCTGAACAGCAGTGGGCCAAGAACTGAGTCCTGGGGAACCCCAGAGTGGATTGGCAAGGTGGAGAACTCGGTGGTGTGTATTTTAACGCATTGCAACCGGGCTGTGAGGTAGCTGGTGAGCCAGGCTAAAGGTCCACTGGATAGGCCTAGGTGTTGGAGTGTGCATAGGAGTAGGGGTGGGAAACAGTGTCAAAGGCCTTTGAGAGGTCGATGAAGTTAGCTCGCGCAAGGTGTTTCTTATCCAGGGCAGAATGGATGTAATTGGAGAACTCAGTCAGGGCCGTGGTAGTACTGTGCCCATACCTGAAGCCATGTTGTTCCCAGCACAGCAGATTGTAAGTGAGAAGACAATCAGTAATTTGGGTAGCTATAGTCTTTTCAAGGGTTTTGGAGGTGGGGGGAGGATGGAGGTGGGTCGGTAGTTATTGGAAGTGTACTGTCACCAATCTTTAGTATTGGGGTGATAGTGGCCATCTTCCAGGTTGAAGGGAACTGTCCCAGCCACAGGGAGTGGTTTAGGAGGTCAGCTAGTGGGGAGAGAACAGTGTCAAGTACAAGCCCTGGACCCTCATCAAAAGAGTCCTTACAGTAGCAAGAGCCACTGAGGGCATTGGTGAGAAATGACCTTGCCTCGTTCATGGTCACTACTTTGAAGAGGAAGGGGGGATACTGCAATTTAGGAGGCTGGGTTGCCAGAATAGGATTGAAGAAGTTGAATGGGAGCACAGCACTGAGGTTAGAGAAAGATGCATTAAGGCAGTCAGCTATGGCCTGCGGATCGGTGGTGGGGACATTGTTTATGGTTAGAAGGGATGGGGGGAAGCCGGGTTTTTGCCGTTTAGTTCCTTGATGTTATCCCAAAACAGCCGAGAGTTCCCCCAGGAGGAGGCTAGGGTTGTTTTGTAGTATTCCAATTCTGCCTGCTCTATTACCCAGGTACATTTGTTGTAGGCTGCTTTATAGGCCTGCCTATCAGCTTGTGAACTGGAGGAGAATGCTTTCCTCCAGAGGTTGTCTCTGTGTTTGAGCTGATGGAGCAGTTCAGTAGAGACCCAGGCAGCATTGTGCTTCTTGGTCTGTATGTTAGAGAAAGGGGCATAAATATCAGAAGCTTTATTAAATGAGCGGGTAAAGTAGTCAAGGGCTTCATCTATGGTAGGTACCCGAGAGATTAGGGACCAGTCCCAGCAGGTTAGGTATCTCCTAGGTTTGGCAAAGCCACCAGGTCTGAGGCGATGGCGGGATATTTTGTGCGATTTGGGTTTCTGCTGAAAGCATGACCATGAGAATATAATGCGGGAATGATCACTTAGTGAGTCAGGGAGGACCACAAGATTAGAGATTTTGCTGGGACGGTTTGTGAGTAGGAGGTTAAGCAGGGTGCTAGAGCCATTAGTGGAGTTCACCCCGGTGGGTTGGTTGACCAGCTGGGTAAGATCAAGAGCAGGAAAAGTGTCCTTGATCTGCGAGGTCATGCCAGAAAGCCAGTTCACATTCAAATCACCGACTATGATGTGCTCTGTTTTTGGAAGGAAACTGGAGATGAAGTTAGCAATAAACAGTATTGCCTGAGCTTGGTTTCTCTGGGGGACATATGCTACCGTCAGAGTTAGGGGGGCCCTAGAGGGATCCGGCGTAAGCTTTAGCAATAGGACTTGGGCAGTATGGTCTAGTGAGGCGGTAGGAAGTGCATGACATGTGATGGAGTCATATGGAAGGGAACAGCACAGGAATTCACTGACCTACGCAGCCAGTATAGTGTTATGCTTGTGTAACTGTGTTAGTTTTGGTTGTGGCGGTTTGCACTCTATTCCAGAGGAATTATCACCCTGTAGGGGTACGAAGCAAGGAACTCTTAGAGAGGGTTCTGCCCCTAGAGGTACCACGGGACAGTTCCCGTGGCTAAAGGTACCTTAGGAATCCCCAAAAGAAATGTAGTATCATCCCCAAAGGAGGCAACATGATGCATATGAGCAAACAGTAACTGTGACGTAGAAGCAGTAACTGCAACATAGTAGTAGAGAAGGATAGTGATGGCTTGTATTGAGAGAGGGGATCCCCTAAGGAGAGAGAGAATGGCAGGACATCCTCCACCTCCATCCAACAACGGAACCTACCTAAGGAAACTAGGGGAAACAACTATGTTAACTAAGTTATGACCTGAGGCAACAGAGGAGAGAAAAAAACCTATGAGGAGGAAATCTCGGGATCCAAGGCCTAGGTCGCCTTCCCTCCAGGCTTGGGAGAAAATGTATTTAGTGACTGACTCTGTAGCTGCAATTTGGAAAGCCAATTAAAGGAGGTGGAAAATATTCCAATTTGGAGGAAGGCTCTCACCAAACCCTCTAGCGGGAACGTCTTGGAAGGTTGCGAGAAAACTCTGCAACAATACGAGCATCCAAGGTGCAGGAGGAGAGCAACAACTGCTGAGGCACTCGCCTGGCCTACCCACTCTAAATCAAACCAGGTGAACCAGAGGCAGCCGTGGGGAGAATGCGATGAAAGTGCCTTGCTAGGGAAACCACTAAAGTCAAAGGCCAACCATTATAGTGGAACACTAGAGCCAATGGAGATCATCGTAACCGCCCTTCACCACTAGTCTTAAATTCTACACCAGGAGCTGTTGTTGCGTAGCAGGCAGCTAAAGCCAGGCCCAGGGCGAGGACATTCCCAGCTATGGGCCAGGTGAGAAGGATCTTGTCCCAAGTTGGACACGCTCAATGATGCGGACTAATGCAGAGCGAGACAGTTGGCTGCAGGAACCTGCACCAGATTAGAATGGCTGGCATGCCCCAGAACTGATTGAGAGCTGTAAAGCTGGTGAGCTGAATGAGCACGGCATGCCGAGATTGTAAGGAACATTGAGTGCTGAGACCTTGCAAGGTCGGATGCAGATTGAGAGCAGCAGAATCCCAGGCTAAGCCGAGGGGATGGCACTAGGCATAAAGCCATGGTTTGCGTAAGCAAGGAGCAATGGTTGCGTAAGCAAGTGGGGACCTGATAGGTCAGTAAGCAGTAGTAGTAGTAATAGGTGGACTGCATAACAACTGTATAGCAAGTAAACAGCACTGAATTAGGGGCAAGCCAGCCAGACATGAATAGCCAAATCAAGGTGACAAACTCTGAGAATTTTAGGCGGCAAAGACAGGGACCCAGATATTCAAAAGAGTTGAGCCATGCACAAGAGGGTTGCACCTGCGCAAGTCCGAAAATGTGCCATTCTGCGATATTCAGCAGGAGGCAGTTGCACCCCCCCAAGTCACGCTGAGCAACAGCGCAATGATAATGGATGCTTGCACAACTGAAGGGGGAGGAACCATGCATAAATGGCACAGTGCGATATTTAACAACATGCGCCATGTGCAATAGGGGAGCCAGCGGAAGTTGCACCATAGCAGAAATAAGCCAAAATAAAAGGGAGCAAGGGAGAGGAGCAAGAACGCTACAGGGAAGCCACATGAGGGCAAAGTCTAGCAGGGAAAACTGGGCAGCAGGGACACACAGGGCAGGCCAGGAAAGGGCACCTGGAATCGACAGGCACAGGGGAAGGTGTGGGGAGCCACAGTGCAGAAGGGGGAAGTACACCACACAGCAGTGAGGCCAGCACAGGCAGGTGTTCCTGGTGCAGGGGAAGTAGCAGCCAGGACAGTGGGGGAATATAGAAACAGCTGCCAGGGGGTGAACACAAGCCAGGGACATGGCCAGTGCCACCATCCAGATGGAGGCAGTAATGAGGGGGGTGAGGCGGGCAGCAGGGGCGTGGCGTGGAAGGGCCCGTTGGTGGTATGCCCCCAACAGGCAATCCAGTACGCACCAGCTTCCGGAGCTGTACAGTGATACTGAGATTGCGCCGGCATTGCCTGAATCGAGCAATTCTGAGGTGGCTCTGTGAGCTGTGATGTATTGCAGGCACCCACATGACAGAGCCTTGCCCTGTCAGTGGAGACGAAAGTGACAGCTTGCATGTTCTTGCTCACCACAGGTACCTTCCAGAGACCAACTGGGGACACCACAGGCATAACCCAGTCGGCCACGTCACACCACCTCACCCAATTCCTCAGCGCACTGCTGCCACATGCTGCAGAGTACATCCATTTCCCCAGGACACTGGCAGAGTGCACAGCAAACATACAGGAGTTCCACAGGGTAGCACGTATGCCTGGCATGCTAGGGGCAATAGACTGCACCCATGTAGCCATCCGCACACCACCTGGCCCCGAGGGGGCTGCATATATAAATCGCAAGGGCTATGCCAGCATCAACTGCCAGGTGGTGTGCGATGCCAAGGAGCGCATAATCAATGTCTGTGCCACGCACCCTAGGGGAGCACATGATGCCTTCATCTGGCACCAGTCGGCACTGTGCCACAGATTCGAGAGTGGGGATATCCCCACTGGCCACCTAGTGGGTGAGTATGCAAACCACATGGACAATCATAGGGCCTGGGGTAGCATGGTCAGAGGTGACATGGGTAGTGGCCTACATGGCTCGGGGCAGGGCGATGCTGATCACCAAACTAACCTCCACCCTCTACACACAGATGACAGTGGATACCCACTCCGTCCCTGGCTGCTCACACCCTACCGGCAGCCCGCGACCCCATCGCAGCAATGCTACAATGAGGCACATGTCACCACACGTAATGTCATCGAGTGGGTGTTTGGGATGCTGAAGGCACGTTTCTGTTGCCTGGACACCTCCGCCGGTGCCCTACATTACAGCCCCTCCAAGGCCTGTGGGCTATTCCTGGCCTGTTGCATCCTGCACAACATGGCCAACAAATGTGGGATAGCCGTACAGGTCGAAGAGGGGGACAGCGATGGGGACGATAAGGAAGCTGGTGACAATGGTGATGGGCAGCCCCCCCTTGGGCAATGGGACACCCGACTGCTCCGGCTGGCACAGCTGCACCGGGACACCATCACGGAGGAGCACTTCAGCCAACCCAGGTAAGTCATGGGGCCATGTGCAACCAACAGTGGCTAAGGCACAACCCACAAACACGCATGGACACACACAAGGGGTGCATTCCATCAAGGGAAGTGGCCGGGCATGGAACCACACACAAAACCAGGGATGGGTGAGGTCTAGCATGCCATGCGGATGGACACACACACACACACACACACACACACACACACAATGCACCAGACATGCACACGGGGTAGGAGGCACACTGACCCAGAACGCCACCCCTAGCCACACACATGTCCACAGACCACCACGCCCACTGCCTGTCCTTGTGCGTGTGTCAGATGCTGAGCACCATTGCACATTGGTGTACAGCGCAATGCAGGCATCATCATGTACACACAACTGTGGATGATAGCTGGGAAGGTGTGCAGATGGACTGTGTGTCTGCGTGCAAGGCCGGGTAACCACCCATGCAATGCCCGCTGAATGACACAATGCACACAGGGCAGCACCAGACAGTAGCTGCATTGGGAGACAGGTCAGTCACATGCCACAGTGCCCCGGCTGCCACGGATGCATGGGTGGCCCTGCCTAGACCCACCAGCATTGACAGGCTGACCATTGGCCTCATGGGGTGGCACTGATGGTTCCCCAGGGGTTCCACTGCGTGAACATGACCGTGCTCATGCAGGGGTCTGCAGCACACCTAACATGCCTGTGCCAGGCATGCTCGGGATGCCCCACAGCTGAACCCGGTGTCGACAAGGAGGGTGTCACACAATGCCGGGAACGGGGGGGTGGACAGTGCACTGCGTGGTGTCTGCGATGCATGGGCACATGACTGTGCGCCCATTGTGGCCATGACAGCAGTGAATGCCTGTGTCTGCCTGTCAATGGCAGTGGTCACATCCTCCTGCAACCAGTCCATCCCTGCCAGGGTCAGAGCGGTGTCTCTGCTGTGACGCTCCTCTGCCCACTCCAGAACCGCACACAGTGCATCCACTGACGTCGCAAGCTGCATCTACTGGTGGACTGATGCTTGCAGTATGAAGGTGTGCTCGTCCAAGAGGTCATCTGCCTCCTCGGCATCCTGTTCCTCAGGGTGTGCGCGGCCCTAATGCCCAGCACCCCTTGAGGGTGGGCGCTGCACACCTGGACCAGGCCTGGGCATGTCCACAGGTGGTGCACTGATGCGGCCCCTTGACCCTGTACCCCCAAGCCCATTGGCCGACTGCTGATGCTGCCCCTCCGGCTGCCACCCACCAGGGCTCACTGGTGCCACCGCAGTGGCCGCAACAGTCCCACTGTCCTGTACACACACCAGTGCTGCCCCACTGGTGGTGACAGGCACAGGCTGGGACTGTGATGACATGCAGGCCTCCATGGCAGCACCACTTACAGCCATGGCTGCGATGTTACCTGCTGTGTGGCCATCCCGTGGCACACACATGTCACTGCCCATGCCGTTAGCGACATCATCATCGGTGACGGACCCAGCACCAGCCTGAGTCACAGCATGCTGGCATCCGTGGACGCTGGCACATTGGGACACGGGCAGGGCCTCCTCCGCACCTGTTCCAACAACATCAATCTGGACAGCCAGGCGGGCCCACTGTCGCACTGAGCCACGTATACCTGTGGAGGTAGAAGGGCCCTCCTCCATCTCCATCTGACTGTCCTCAGTGGACAGGCCCACCACCGCTGACCCATGCAGACGCTCAGGATCTGTAAGGGAAAACAAAGTCGCGTTACTGCATGTTACCTACGCTGCCCCCCCCAATAGACGGACCATGACCTACCATGCAATGACGAGCTACCACCCGTCTGGAAGCCACCACCCGGAACACCCTCAATGGCACTACTCTGCATGCTTCCAGCAACCCTCTCCTCCTGTGGGGTCAGGTGTACCACCTCCGTCTGTCCCCCACCTGTCGCAGCTCGTGCTGCCCTGATGGCAGCCACCTTCTCCTTTATCCTCCTCCTGTCAGTGCCCATCTTCTTCTTGCATTCCTGCAGGGAGCGCTGGTGGCTGCCATGCAGGTTCACTGCACGTGCCACCTCCTCCAATGCAGCAGCACGGGCCTGTGGTGTTCCCTGCCGTCCGCTGAGAAGTGGCTCCTGATCCAGGTAGGCATCAAACAGGGCATCGGTCTCGGCCTTGGTGAAATTAGACCTCCTCCTCCTCCCACCACTGTGTTCCTCCTCTCCCACAACTTGCTAGGTCATTATTTAGCCTGTAAGAATGAAAGTTGTTATCTGTGACTGTGCAGTCCCATGCATGTCCCAAAATCCACAGTCCACACTCCCAAACAGCATGCAACTCACCAACAGACTGCAGTAACCGACTATGGCCAGTGCAGCCCAATGTCGCACTTTTATAGCGCAACCCATGCAAATGAGGCGAGGCGCAACTTTAAGTGGATGCGAATTGCAGTGCTGCGCCATTGAATGGTTGATTAGCTGATTTGCATATGACGACTGAATATCACGCTGTTGTGCTTTGCGCAATTGTGTTGAACGTGCTGAGCCAAGGGTGCAGTTCTGTGACATGCGCAGTACACACCTCACTGCATGTACCCAGGTTGCTGACACAAACGTCTGCCACGCTGCTGACGTGCTGTGCGCGGGAAGCAATGCAGGGCACGGCCACCATTGTGCCAGTGGCGCTACAGCCATGTTCACCTATGTGGCGCTGTGGCACTGGGCCATCATAGGTGCACTGGGGCAACAGCACGGTAGGCCACTACTGGAGGTAGCACACAGGCATCCAATCGTGCTACACGCATTGGGTTCCAATGGCGCTGTGCCTGTCCGTGCACCAGAGACCCTTGGCTCTGTGCCCGATCTTTGCCTCCTAGGCGCCATGCGTCAGGCATGGGTGCACCACTATCGCGCTGTTCGGTGACAGCACGATAGGGAATGGCAGTGCTGTACCGCACAGCATCTGCACGTGGTGGAGCTGTGCTGCAGAGCACCATTTTGAGCCAACTGGCAAGTGGAATGGTGTGGAGGAGGGCTGCACAGTGGACCCAAGTTGAACTGGCCAACCTGGTGGCCATTGTAGAGTCACTTTATGGCCCACTGTTTGGGGAGGCACCCCTGGACAGGTCCAGGAGCCAGGTGTGGGAGGAGGTGGCCAATGCCCTGGAAGAGGCCACAGGAAGGGGGCGGATGGCGGAGCAGTGCCGCCACAGGTATGGCGACCTGTGGAGGAGGGAACCGGACCTGCTTGCCCACCTGCAGGGACATGCCAGGAGGGGCACGGCCAGGTAGGTGTTACATCCACACGTCTTTATCTTCCATATGGGTAACATGGTTGTATGTGTCCTGGACATGGGGGAGGGACCGTCCGGTGTTGACTGTGGTGGTGTTATCAGGGTGTGGGGTGGGTGGGTCTGGCTGGGTGGGAGTGCACACACATGGGGCAGGGAACTTTGCTACAGGATTGTACTGATGTTCCTCTCCATGTTTGCACCACAGGGCGGAGGAGGCGTCTAGCCCAGGAGATGCAGCACCAGCAGGAAGACGGGGCTGCTAGGAGGGGCGACGGTCAACAGCGCCCGAGGGACCGGCCTGATGATGGTGAGTGCCATACCTCCATGATTACTATTGCATGCTGTGTAACAGGGTGGGCAGCGGAGCATGGCCACCATCCATTGACACCACTGCCATGCACACAACTTGTTATAGTCAGCACTGTCCAGTGGCACTGCATGTCTGGGAGTGTGTCGATGGTGGTCCATGCGTGCACTGGGTACATGGCTGTGCTACTGCCTTCACACCACATAGCCATGTCACTAAACAGCCACGGTGGTGCTGTGCATGACTTGGCCAGTGGGTGTGTGCAGCATTCCACATGGCTGTATGCGCCTGGGTGGGTAGGTCTTGTGGACATGATCACTGTGGGTGGTCACACACCATCACAGAGGCATGTCCCACGGCCGTATGCCATGTACAGTGGGTGGGCTGTATGGGGCTGTGCATTCATACCTATTGACTGTGCTCCCTTGTCCTAGGTGTCTGCCAGCTGCAGAAGATTAGGGAGGCATTGCGGGAGATCCTCAATGTGGCCTGGGCTTCTTTGGAGATCCTGCAACGGATTGACCAGCTTGGGGTCTGGAGAAGGCACCGGAGGCAGAGCAGCCAGATCGGAGAGTGGGGCTCCTGTTGATCATCCCACTGCCCCTGATATCCCCTACCCCCCTGGACCCACCCTCACACCCCTCCTTTCCTGTCCCATTTGTTCACCCCTTCCCCTTACCCACCCCCACCTTGTTTGTGGCCCTCCCCCCCAACTTTGTACATAGTTTTGTAAATAGTTCCTTTTGATATGTTTTTTGAATACAAATCTTTTGATATGAATACTGTGGTGGTCTCTGATTTGCAGCGTGCTATAGGTGCTCAGCTGCAGTGGTGTGCATGGCATCAGGGGTGGTGCAGTCATGGGTATGTGTGTGTGTCCATGGGGAGGTGACTATGGTGTGGGGGTAGCTGTCAGTCAGTGTCTGGTGTGTGTGTGTGTTGTGCCCTGCCCTGTGCACTGGATGACTGTGTGCAGTGGTCCATGGTGCATGCTCTGTGTCCATGGCGCCCCTGTCAGCCCATCCATGGCCTGTGCAGCTGACACCCTTGCATGTCTGTGACCTGCACGGTCTGCTGGCATGTCAGTGGTGGCTGTCCATGCAGGGCAGCCACAGTACCTGTCACAATGCTGGGTTGCCTCCTGTCACTGGTGTGGTGCATGTCTGCCTCGGGTGACACTGTGGCCTCCGCAGTTGTTGTCCCACCTCCATGCTGTGGCTTGTGTGTGTTGCAGGAGATGTGCACCACTGTCTGTGACTTGTGCTCCGGGCAAATGATGGTGGCGTACATGTCCACAGTGCCTGCGGAGGGTGGCTAGCACTCCTGTGCCATGGAGGACTGCAGGCTGTGTGTACACGGTTTCCATGGCCCCACGCTGGGGGCTTGGTTGCCCTGCTACTGAGCCCCTGTGTTGTTGTGCCCTTGGGTATGGGTTGGTGTTTGTCCATGCACTGTGTGGCATCTGGTGTGGTGCATGCTTCCATGCACCACTGTGGGTGTCTGCGCTGGCTGCTGTGGCCAGTGCTGTGTCAGGGTGTATCCTTGGGAGGGTGTGCAGGGTGCTGTACCACTGGTGGGGGTGTCCAGGGCATGCCCTGTCCCATGTGGGGTACCCCGTGTGCCGACGCATGGTTGGTCTCTCAGCTGTACCTTGGGGGGGCTGTGCATGATGGCACTGTGTATGCCGTCATTGCATCGCTGTGTGCTGCCACCTGCTGATGGGTGCTTGTGGTGGGGCTGCCTTGCATGGTTCTGTAGTGCACAGGGTTGCATTGTCACAGTGGGGGTGGTGGCATGCATGGGGTTTCCTGCAGTGGTGGATGCTGCTCCTGAGCAGGGTGTCTGGGGGTCACGGTGCAGGGTGTGCTCTGCATTGGGGGGATGGTGTGGCACAGGGTGGTCAGCCCTCCTTGTGTGCCAGTCACAGCTTGCCAGGGGGTGTGATGGGACACCATGGCCCGGTTGTGGGTTGGTTGCTTATCTCCATGGGCCAGTGGTTATTCCAGCCCTCCCCCAGTTGTGCAGTGCATGGGGGGACAATGTCTGTTCTGATGTGTGTTCCTCTACCCATCCGTGGCATGGGTGGTGGGCCCCTACCTCCCTGGTTGTACAGTCGCATTGCTGCCCTGCTGCTGGGGGGCATCCCTGGTTGTGCTATGGTGCCTCTGGACTGCTCAGCTGAACATCCCTTGTTGCGCTATGGCGCATCAGATCTGCTCAGCTTCCCCTCCCTAGTTGCGCTATGGCGCAGGTGGTGTGATATTCAGTCGTCGGCTGTAGGCGCAGGTTGGCCGGCTCAGTTTTTGAATATTGCGCCTCTTGCGCATGGGCGCAATGGATTTGCGCTTGCTCCTGCTATTGCGCACTTTTTGGGCGCAGTTTGAATATCTGGGCCAGGATTTAAAACAAAATTAACCACATAGGCCACAACCCCCCAAAACACCTCCTAGTCCCCACCGTAGGACAAACAAGGAAGCGATGAAAGGCTGAGAAGCACATGCAGATAGAAAAGCTAGTTTAATAGCCTCAGCAGGAGCTTCAGCTAACCTCAGAGTAAACAAGGTAGAATAGGAATGGGTGTAAACAATGCAGCAGCAAGAAGCAAGTGGGCCTGTACAGCAGTAGTTAAATGAGTACAGTGTTAAAACACAGGCACTGGGTACAATAGTAAAGTAAACAGCAGCAGTGGCTGAAGTTGTAGGTAACTGAAAGCAGTAGCATGAGCTCTGAGTAGGTTTGCAGTTGCAGTGTAGTAAATTGAGAGTTATAACTGAAAGCAAGCAGAATGAGCTCTGTAGTAGCAGTATGCTAGGAGTTTTAAAAATAAAAGCCCCCCAAAAGAGGAAACCAAAACAGAAAACAGGGAAGGCCCCAAAAAAACAAGAAACAAAACACAGGGAAGCATACAGCTGGAGGAAAGATACAAACAAGCAGCAGGAAAACCAACACTGAAGTCCAGCAGAGACACACAGAAACAGCAGGCTTAGGTTGGGGGGGGGTAGGCCCCAGCCAGCTCAGAAGACAAACCAACATAGCCTCCTGCTGCAAACACAAAATGCTTTACAGTGAGGCTGAGAGGAACTGCTTATATAGCTCAGGAAGTGGGCGTGGTTGGCTGCTTGGCCACTGAATTACAGGCAAGCCTTTCAATTAAGCAACTGTCGTGGATATTGAAAGTGAAGAACAGATCATTTAACATTCATAAAGACACAAAGTAAAAACAATACACTGTTTTTGAACCTGACAATTTTTAAGGACAGGAATAAACTGCTTACAAAATAGCACAGAAACAAACGGACAGAAACTCTTTGTTACATGCAACCAGTTTTCACCCTAAAAACCTAATCAGCTAAATCCCATATGGCCAATTCATCCAAGCAAACAGGAACTGCTCTTAGGACATTGACTATTTGGAGGCATGGAATGCCATGGTGAAAAGATTTAAGGAAAGGGGATATTCAGACATGAACATACAGAGTGCAATAACAAAAGCAGACCAGATAGATAAGAAACAACTCCACCAGGACCCTGGAAGGAAAGAGAATAAAAATCAGAGGGACAGGATACTGTTTAGCACCACTTAGTGTGATGCTTTTTACACTGTCAGAAATGCAGTACACAAACATGGGCATATACTTCAGCAAGAGAAGCAGAAGCACTGGTTTTTAAGGAACAGCCTCTGGCGGTACCTAAAAAGAACAGATGACTGGGGGACAGACTCAGGCAAACTCAACATAAAATCCCAGAACCCAGGGATGGTAATTTTCTGTCAGGAGTGTACATTAAGAGCAACTATCCTGGTGGCCATTGTGTCCCTGTAATAATACAATGTTGAATTAAAAAAATAAAAAGATGCAGCTAGAGATGAGGACTGGAAATAAATGATTTTTAAATTGCCAAACAGCGGGGGTCATCTATGAACTGAAGTGCCCCTGTGATTTAGTTTACATACTATAGGAAAAACAGCCAAATCATTAAAAGTACACATAGGTATGCATAAAAGCTGTATCAGATGGAGAGATGTGACCTTACCAGTAGAAAGGCACTTGATGGAAACTAGGGGAAAGGCAAATTATTTAACCAGGAAAGGCACACTAAGCGGAAGCTTGTTTCCAGGTGCAACCTGGGAGCACAAGGAAGTTAAGTGGCTTGCTCAGGGTTACACAGTATGGAAGTGGGGGCTGATGGGATTCAAACCAAGATCACCAGGTCTGCAGCTCTGTGTCCTTAACCATTATGCTATACTGTCTCTGAAACTAAACATATCTTACCAACTTTCAGGTTGTTTGGTGCTGAAAAAGTGCTGCAGAACCCGGGGGGAGAGATTTCAACAAAAAGCTCCTAACCAGAGAAGCTTATTTTATAGATAGATTTATGTCAACCAATTCGAGGTATGGACTCAGTGATGCTATTGATTGGATGCCCGTTATTTGACTCAGCACATAGGGAAATTCACTGTTTATAATTTCTTACCCTTCAGTGGCTATGTATAGAGGTATTTGCATCTACCCAACCCCCAAGGGATCCTCAACAATAATACGGAAACCCTCCCACCCCCATTTTTTGTTTCTTGTCTGACTGAGAAGATAAGACATTTCCTAGAATATGTTTTCAGAGTCTTGTGATAATCAGGGAAATTAAAAATTATTTAATGGAAAACATGTTTAAATATTCTTCAGTGCAGGGTATTGTAGCCCATTTTATTCTTTACAGGGAACCTGCTATTTTTGGTTCTGAGGTTGAAATTGCAGTTTACAAGCAGGGCCACAGACAAGAATTTTGGGGCCCAGGACACATCATTTGAAATGGGCTCCCTCTACCAAACCAGCTAAAGCCAGGGGTCTATAGGCCACCAGGCCCCCACAAGCTCTGGGGATTTAGATGCTTTGTGGTGAGTTTTGGGACTTTTATTGGAGATAGGAACACACTTTTTGTTACATCTGCCCTACCTCTGATTCAAGGGGAAATTTACCTGGAATGAGGGACAGGGAAGATGTAAAAAAAGTGTGTCCTTGTCTTCAATAAAAGGAAAAACATACCCCATAGTCAGAGGTGGTAGTCTCTGGCTGGCCTTGGAGTCTGCGACCCTGCCCGGCAGACTGACCCAAAATAAATAAAATAAAAGGCACACAGACTCCCACCCACAATTGTCCGTTACCAGTACAGTACCACCACCAAAGTCCTGACCTGAGCAGCAAAGCAATGAGGCACAGCAGCCCGCAGGAAGGTTTTTTCAGGTCGGGACAGGTGTCTTTCTCCTCTTTTCTCCTGCCTGGGCATCATCATGGCCTGTGACCATCCGACAGGATCAACGATCATTGTTGCTGCCTCAGCCTGCCTGAAAATAAATATTGGGGGCCTGGGCTGGGGAGGGGAGAGTCCAGGCAGTGTCCACCATGAGAGAGAGTCCTCAGTCCACCACCATTGAGTCTGACCACTAGCCCAACACTGCCACAGCCCACACCTGCCAGCCCACAGCCCAGACCAGTCCATGAATCCGGTAAGGTAACCAAGCAGGTGATAAGTGGGCAGTGGGCCGGGTGACAACTAAACTGACAATCCATGATGGATGGAGGGACCGGACACTGGTGGGTCGAGGCAAGATATAACTTGCTGCATACCCTAACCCTACCTAGAAAGCTAACATGGGGGGGGCAGGCGGGCAGGCACCGCACAGGCCCAGTCACACAGCCAGCAACAAACAACCTCTCTGACTCTGTGACTCCGAGTCCGGACCGTGACTGGCATCATCAGTAATTACTGTCACAAATTCAATTTAAAACAAAAACAAAAGTTCTAGCCGGCTCTAGGAGTAGGCAGGGCAGGCACAGTCAGGCAGTACAAACTGACTTAGTCAAACAACAACAAAACAATTTAAACACCCGACCCGACTCCAATTTAAATTACCGGCGATAGTATAGTAATTTGGTTTAACATTTGAAGTTCGTGGTTGCAGATTCTTCAGTAACTTGAAGACAAACTTTTAACCAAGTTGCCAAAGTTGCCAAAATTGATGATGGTTGGCAGGACAGGCCTCCCTGAGCCACCTGGCCCGGGACAGTTGTCCCAGCTGTTCCCCCTTGTTGGCGCCCTTGTTTACAAGTACTCCAAGGCAAATGTATCTACAGCTGTCTACCTCTCAAAAAATATTCTAACATCCCCCTTTTTTTTTAAAGAAAGATCAGACTCTTATTCCACAAATGTATTCAAAAGGAACTAGGAACAAGCAGCCAGGCGATAAGCAGGCATGCTTGATAGTGAGTAGTTTTGTGGAAGCTTACATTTCCCTAAACCGAACACCTAGTACTACTTTCTTCTATTGGGTGCTGCTGTTGTACAGCAGATTGGGCATAACCCCGCGGGCAAATGCCCAAACATGCATTCACCATGTCAGACATATAACCTATGATGTCAGTGTGGCATGCGTGTTGTGCTGCCCAATTTCAGCGTGTGTTGCCAGTATATAAAGGTGACACACACTAATTGCAGCTGCCATCCTAAACAGAGAAAGCAGGGGGCCATGCTGCTAGACCAAGAGTTCTCAGTAAGTTTTAATCTTAAACCCTTATGAAATGAATCTCAAAACAGGGATGTCAGTGCTTTGAACTAAATGGCCCTCTATATTTCCTTGTGTATGCAGCAGAAAAAATACCCAAGAAACAGTAAAAATAAGGGGCCCAGATATTCAAAGGGGTTGCACATGGCATAACAGGGTTGCACCATGCGCAGCCCCCCCCATGCGCCCCGGCGCGATATTCAAAGGGACAAGTTGCGCGGCGCAAATCCTGATGTGCCGGGGCGCATTGGTAATGTATGCAGCGCAGATGCAGGGGGCGTGCCCATGCATATGCAGCACATTCTAATATTCAGCCTGGGGTGTGTGGCGAATATGCTGGCGCAACCCTGCAGTGCGCTGCATAGGGGGGCTCAAAGTTGAGCCCGTGAGGAGTGGGAACAACTCCTGGCCACCGACAGGTGGGCCGCTGTATTGCAGAGCGCAACACAGCAGCTGCCAGCCGTGGGTGGCCACCCGCTCACCCAGAACACCGTCCACAAGCACACACATATCCCTGGTAGTCCAGTGGACCCCCTCCCGAGTCCAGATGCCCCAATAACTGTTATTTTAGACTGTCCCTGGTAGTCTGGTGGCCCCCCATGTCTCCAATCACTGGAATATTACCATCATCCATGTCCCTGGTAGTCTAGTGGTCCCCCTCCCTCCCATGTCCCTGATCGCCGGAATATTACCATTACCCATGTCCCTGGCAGTCTAGTGGTACCCCCCACCCATTGCCGTGATCGCGGTACAGCACCATATCATCTATCCCAGGTGATCCAGTGGCACCCACCACCCCTCCACCCACACAGCACCCCTTGCCAACCCCGCTCCCCCCCCCATCATTGGCAGGTGGCTGCAACCCGCCTGCATACTGTCCGGCCACCTGCCGAATGACAGTTACAATATGGGCTGCTTTGCAGAAGTCTAATAAACAAACAGACCCATTTTACAGTACTTATAACACATCCCTTATATTGTGTGATTGCCACAGTCCCTTACCCCACCTGACCTGGTTTCTTGGCAGGGCCACAGGCTTTGACCAGATTTTCAGCCCCATGCAGTGGCTGTCTGCCCCCACCTGATCGACTGACCGATGCACCAAACATGGGTCGCTGAGACCGAGCACCAGGTTCTGCTTTTCCGTTAGTCTCAGGCTCAGCCCAGTTCAAAGACCCCCCCACCTCCCCCACCCCCATTGCTGTCAGTCTGCCGGGACTGAAATTCTCAGACTCAGCCTGGTTCACAGCCATACGTAATGTGACTCACTAGGCCCATCGTTCCCCACCTTCAAAGGCAGTGACCATATCTAGAGACAGGCCAGACTGTGAGTAAACAAATGCTCTTACCGTCTTGTCAGTTTGTGATATGCCAGGACCAGCTGCCACGTAGTTGGTCCATCAGCTGTATTGCTGCACTATTGGGACCCACACTACCAAGCTGAGCCTGGTTGGAAGTGTGCCTCCCCAACCCCCCAGCTGCTGCTGCCCTATTATTGCTAGCCTCAAGGCTTTTTGAAAACTTATTTTAAAGGCAGCAGTTGAATATTGACACTCATCTGTTCTCTGTAGTGTAGTCAAGCAGGTCAGAGTCAGAGCTTGCAAGTTCAGTGGGTCCACGGGATCACAGACAGCAGGAAGCATTTAGCTCAGCCCAGAAAGCAGTGGTACAATATCCAATGTCCCTGGCCGTTACTTGCTTCCCAACCCCAGGGCAGACAGCAGGGTTTGGAGTGGAGAAGAATCAGCACCACCATTACTTGCTCCACGACCCTCGGGCAGGTAAAAAGTCAGGAGGGGAGAAGAACTGGTGCTGCCATTACTTGTTCCCAACCCCAGGACAGGCAGCACGGGAGCAGAGAAGAGCTGGTGCCACTGTTACTTGCTTCCTGACCCTAGGGCAGAGGGTCAGAAGCTGAGAAGAGCCATGCTGCCATCACTTGCTTAATGACCCCAGGGCAGGCAGCTGGGTCAGGAGCAGTGAAAAGTCATGTTGTGGTTACTTGCTCCCCGACCACTGGGCAGGCAGCAGGATATGGAGTGGAGAAGAGCTGGTGCTGCCATTACTTGCTTCCCAACCCTAGGGCAGGCAGTTGGATTTGGAGTGGATAAACCAGAATGTAAGGTTCGTGGGTGGAACAGCTGTAGAGGAAAGAACAACAGTGCGGGGGATAGAGAGAGACAGAGAGAGAGAGAGACAGAGTACACACAATGATCTCATACATAGTAATTATGTTATGAGTTTTCACTGCACAAGCAAAACGTGATTAGTGTTGGATCCAGTGACGTGCTTCCAGACCCCCTACTATCTCTCCTTCTTGGCTAGCAATATGTCAGCATAGCTCTTGCTGTGCAACCGTAAAAATATGCATTAGGCAAGTCAAGTGGCTGGCTAACAGCAAAATGGGTTTATTCAGCAAATTGGAAGTGTACCATAGGAACCCTGATGCTTTTTATCCAACATGTGATACTTTGCCTTGGGGTGGGTCCAGCATACAGAAACACCTCTTAAATACTAGCTATTTAAAGCCATACATACCTGTTTTTCCACAGAGCAATAATCCTCAATATTTGTGCTACATCAGTTGCACAGGTCATCACAATTTTAACCCTTAGGCTGCCGACAGAATTAGAATGCATTGTAATACCGAACTGATATATTAGTCTGCGGCACAGCAAAGGTTAAGGAGCTCATACAGTATGAAGGACCCTTATACACTAGCAAATATAACAGAAGTAAAAGAATGAAAAATTAAAAAAGCCCATCCGTAGAAAAAGTAAATTAATTCAGTATACCCTAAAAACACCCAAGTGAAAGACACATAAACACAAAACAGAGACATAGTCAAAGCAGCAGAGAAAAGGGGGTCATCTAAGCCGGCCCTGTAACAGGAAGGGCTGAGGTGCTATAAGTGCCTTACCTCCTGCCCTGCCGGTGACCTGTGCTAAGGAACGGACATGAGTTGCCAAAAGTTGGCCAGGAGAGGGAGTGTTGAGCGTCCAGGGGACAACTCTCCTTCCTCGGGGGGGGGGGGGTGTCTGTGACACACCACTCAACTGCCACCCAGAGGAATCCTACTGGAGGCACGTGCATGGCACATCGAGTGGGAAGGTTCCATGTCCACAGTACCGGAGGTGCCTCTGTGGAGCTCGCACAACATGCTCATTGAATGTTCATGGTAGTAAAGGGGAGAAAACCAGAAAATGATGGAGGACAGGCTTCATGAAGCCCTGTCTGATGTGCCAGGACCCACTCTGCCACTCTGAGCCCAGGGGCCAGTCTGAATGCTTAACTGGTTGGAAGACAGCCCTCCCCAACTGGCCCTGCTATGAGGGATAACCCGCAGGGGATTCAGGGCCCTGGAAGTCGGAGGAGGCTGGAGATGGTTGTGGCTGCCAGAACAGGGCTGATGTAAGCTGCCCTGCCATAGAAGGATAAAAATCTCTACAAACAAGCATTTGTCAATGCCGAATGTTGTCTCGCTGGCATTGGCATTGATAGTGCCGGAGTTAGAGCTGCATAATAGGAATGGCAGTAAAGTATTGAAGTGATGCCAACCCCACCCCCACCCTGAAGAGACTGACAGGCATTGGGGTGTGCCTTTGAGTCTTCAGCTATAATGCTCATGCCATTGTACCTCACCATACCCTGTAGACACAGACAAGTGTTGTGGTGTGCTTTGGGGTCTTTAGATGTTATACTTACCCCATTCCATAAGGAAATACGCTGAGGTGGGTGCAGTATAGGAGAATGGGGTGAATTTTATGACCAAACAGTGCAAGGCACACCCCTGATGCCTGTCAGTCTCTACAGGGTGGGGTGCTACAGTTGGAAACCCTAACACCATAGGCATGTGTTGGTATTTTCACTCCAAATTTTCAACATGGGCTTTTTGTGAGCCCGCCTCATGAAAAACGGCATAATCAGTTTGTTAGCTGAAAGGTGGTTTTGCTCAGCGGCTATGCCATTTGGCAACACAGGGACGAAAACACATTTTGGGCAGGATGTGGAAAATGACAACTGCATTGTTCATGAGGAGGTGTAAAAAAATGGCAACGCTGAAAATCTGGAATGAAAATATTAAAAATTGGTGAAGTCATGAGCATGCATAGAAACTGCGCAACACACGTCCGTAACCCAATTATTTTGGGGAGTTTGTTAGCCACATTTTTAACATAAGCATTTTGGGACTTCCCCTCATGAACAGTGGTGCTGTGATTTTGTTAATCTGTCCATACCTCTCAACCTCTTTACTCGTAAATCAGGGACAAAGCTTAGAAAAATCAGGGACAAAGACCCAAAATCAGGGACACATCTTAAAAATTGGTACTATTCACATAGAAAGCTGATAGAATAAGTGGATTAGAGTAAGAAGCATTTTCTGAAGAACAAGTCTGTAACTTTAATGTTTGGCATTATTTTGTACTTTCAATCCCCACTGTTCTGTCACAAAAACACAAATTTTACGCTGGACAGAGGAAACTTCTGAGTCAAAATCAGGGATGTCCCTGAAAATCAGGGACAGTTGAGAGGTAAGAATCTGTCCCAAATGGTGATTTCCCACAGCGACCATGCCATTGTACGCTACAGGTGCGGAAACACATTTTGGGCAGGATGTAAAAAATGACAGCTGTACTGTTCATAAGGAGGTGTGAAAAATGCCAGTGTTGAAAATCTGGCATGGAAATATGCAAATTGCGAGGATTACAAAGGGTGCGTGGAAACGCAGCACACTAACGGTCATTTTATGGACTTTTGGCACCAAATTTTCAACTTAGGCATTTTAGGACCTCTGCTCATGAACAGTGTCACCGTAATTTCCTCATACTGCCCCGAAAACTGATTTTGCACTGCGACCATGCTATTCTTCGCCGGATGGGCGAAAACACATTTCGGCCAGGATATGTAAAATGACAGTTATACTGTTCATAAGGAGGTGTGGAAAAATGCCAATTGTGAAAATCTGAAGTGAAAATATTACAAATTCACGGAGTTATGAATGTGCGTGGAAACTGAGCAACGCACGCCTGTAAAACAGCCAGTTTTTTGATTTTTTCCACCAAATTTGCAACATAGGCTTTCTGACAGCCCCTCTCATGAAGAGTGGCACTGTCATTTTATTAATCGGTCCTGAAAGATGATTCCACACAGTGACCACGAAATAGCCTTTCGGGACCGAATAACACCAGGACAGTGCCTGAATTCATGAGGAGGGGTCCCAAAAACTCCATGTTGAAAATTTGGTGTCAGAATTCCCAAAAATGCCTGAGATATGCACCAAAGTTGAAAAAACTCCATTTGTGCCATTATACAGCTTACCGGCATTTCTTCAGTTCGTGGTCGGCTTTGAAGAGTGCAGACGTGTTCCCAGTCCACCGAAGATCGTCACGCTGGACTCTAGAGGTAAGTATGGGGTAGAGGTGTGTTGGGAGGCAGTGCGCAGAGGTGGGCATGGGTTGTAGGAGGGGCAGGGAGCATGAGGACCATTTTCTTTTACAGGTAAAAAAAGATAAAAAAAAACATTGCAGGACTTTTTTTTTTTTTTTTCTAGGGTATTTAGCATGCTGGGGTGGGCTCCCAGCATGTCACCCAGATTATTTTTTGGGGAGATGCAGTAGCCGACGGGGGATTGGTCATCCCTGTCAGCACATACGGAAGGGGAGTGGGGACACGAGCCATGTGGCGATTGGGCACCCCCCTCGGCACAGAACAAAGGAAAAGACATCATGCCAATGGGGAGTAGGCTCCCCACCGACAGATTGAACTGGGAAAGGGGGGACTGAAGCTGACAGGGATTTGGCCCCGTTGGAAGAAAGTGTTTTTGAGGGCACATGATGCGGACGGGATTGGGCACCTTCAGCCACACAGCAGAAATGGGGAATTATGCCGATGGGGAGTGGGCTCCCACGTCGGCATTGTGATAGGTGTCGGCAGCAGCAGTCACTGCTGCCATGTTGCCTGCACATCAGGAGGCATGTTGTGGTCACGCTGCATGAGAGCTTTGCTCTCATTGCAGTGGACCTTTTCTCAGATCTGGTGCATGCATTAGATATGCAGTGTGTTGGCCCTGCTGTTGGCTGATTAGAGAATGAGGACGACCTACTGATGACGTGCCCTGCATTGCCCAACAGTGACCGCCCCCAAATCTGCTACATATTGCAGTATGTTGGCTGCGCATTCGCGAGCCAACATAAAAAAAGATTTATATACAATTTTTTTTTATTTTTTGATCTTTACATTGTCTGCTAGGATCTTTCCCATTATATTTTTGACAGAAAACACACATGTAATCTAGTTTTGAATGTATTTTTTTAGAATCAATAAATTAGACTTCTTCAGCAATGTCAAAGGCAGCAGCAGCAGCAGCAGCAAATAAGTGGAATAATTGAAGTGCAAGGCAGAAGAACATCTGAAATTTAGATAAACCACTCTGGGTTGGAAACATTTATGCTAAGGGCATTGCTAAAAAGATTTTAGGGCTAGAAGTGAAGTCACTCAAACTCAGTGCCCAAAGCCAGAAGTGGAACAGCAATCAGGAAAAGCTTTTTAGTTTAAGAGCAACATGAATGAAAAATAGAGGAATGTGTTTCCACATGGATAGATGACCATAGCACCATGAATATTATATCAATAAACAAACAAGATCTGCTCTGAAAGGCCTGTCATTGAGGTTTTCTTCTTTAAACAGGGGTTTTTAGTTATCAAAGGTCAGCTGAAATTCGAATAAGCCTAATGACCAATTCACAGTGACCCCCTTAGGTTTTGCATTATTCCATACTGTTTTTTTCATCTTTACTTTGCTGGTCCTGGTTTGAGGTCCTGCTGTTTCATTCTGTTTCC
Source organism: Neoceratodus forsteri (assembly GCA_016271365.2). Lineage (NCBI taxonomy): Eukaryota > Metazoa > Chordata > Ceratodontiformes > Ceratodontidae > Neoceratodus > Neoceratodus forsteri. Next base: position 1,243,748,249 of record CM057455.1, read on the forward strand.
CTGCAAAGATCCCCTCCAGCTTTCTTGTCTCATTTTATAAAGTGCAGCTGTAATGTTGTTCCCAGAGGGGCTGGGAGTAGTTTGCAAGGAAAGTGACACACCTTGCCCTAATCATTTTGAAATTCAAGATGTTACCTGCTCACCCTGGCTAATAGTATAAATGATATCATATTTTCGAGGGTGTGCCTGGTGCATCTCTAATATCAGTAAACAAACAAAATTCAGTGTGCCCCCCCACCCCAAATACAGTTCTAAATGACATGTAATTGAGGTTTTCTTTTACAGCTGTCCATAGCACAAGATTTGCACTATGCAGGCCTCAAGAAGGGTGTGTAGACTGCCTGGGGGAGTACTGCTATACGTTTTATGTGTCTCTGCACAATGCTTGGTAAAGAGAAGCACACCTGGCAGTTGCCCTAGCCCCTTAACAAGGCATGGAGGGCTGGGAGGAATGCTGCTTTTTCTTTGTATGGGGATCTGTCATTCCTATCTCACAATCCCTTGCTTAGACATACTGTATTCCCTCAGTGGCTGACGTATGCTTCCTATTGGAAGCCTAATGTCTATGGCCCAGCTCCATACTTCCATCTGCGCCCATTTGAAGCTCCTACTCATGGAGAGGGGTAGCTGGAGACACTGGATGTCATGCTGAGTGCTTAATTAATTTATTTTGTTGTCTTTGGTTTATTTGTCTTACATAGATTATTTTACCTGCATTATCAATGTTGGGGTGAGGGGTTAGCCCAGAGGCAGAGGCAAAGCGCAAAAGGCTGTCTCCTTGAAGACCAGAGTTCACATGCCGTTCCTGGAATCCCTTGCTGTGGCAGGCTGGGGGTCTGGCGTGTCATGGAGGTGAAGCGCCTGGCTCCTGAGGAGGGACGGTGTGGGTCCCCTGCTGCTGCACTCCCCCTGCTGGCTGAGCAGGGAGCAGCATTGATACTGGCTGTGAAGGCAACTGCTCACCGTCTTCCCGTGCAGAGAGAGGGTGCAGCCAAGGTTACTGCAATCATCAGGGTGGAGGACATGGAGAACCAAAGCAAGAAAAGAATAGTAACAAAAAAAACTAACAACAAAAAAAGTGTCTGACAGCCCGTAGTTGCCACAGGTCCTGATGAGATGACTGATTGTCAGAACTGTGTGACTTGTTCATGTAAATGAGATGCTAAATAAGATGAGGCTATCCTGAAAAAAAATGATAAGTAAGTAGAGTTCCATGACTTGTTGTTTGAGTGCTAGTCATTAATGGGGCTGGGATTTCCATTGAGCTGGCCAGTGGAGCTCTGTACAGTGATACTGCTTTACATGGAAACATAGAAGTTGATGGCAGATAAGGACCACAAGGCCCATCTAGTCTGCCCATTTCTTTTTCTACCTTATAAATGTGCCATCAGCCTTTGCTCTGTCAGTGGCCTATCTAGTCATACTCATCTGTATTGCTCCCTTATGCCTATCCCATGCCTGTTTGAAGCCCGGCACTGTATTCATAGCCACCACTTCCTGAGGTAGGCTGTTCCATGCATCCACCACCCTTTCTGTGAAAAAGAATTTCCTCACATTCCCCCTTAATCGGCCTCCCTCTAATCTCATGCTGTGTCCTCTTGTCCTGCTATTTTTCTTGTATTTAAACATGTTAGACTCTTTCACCTTGTTAATGCCCTTAAGGTGTTTGAATGTTTTGATCATATCACCTCTCTCCCTCCTTTGCTCAAGGGTACACATATTGAGCTCCGTTAATCTGTCCTCATATGTCTTCTGATGCAGTCCCTGCACCATTTTGGTTGCCCTTCTCTGGACTGCCTCAATTTGGCCAATGTCCTTGTGAAGGTGTGGCCTCCAGTACTGCATGCAGTACTCCAGATGGGGCCTAACCAGTGTCTTGTAAAGAGGGATTATTACCTCCCTCTTACGACTTGTGATACCCCTACTAATACACCCTAACACCCCACTAGCCTTACCTACTGCTTTAGAGGTCTGCTTGGATGATTTGAGGTCATCAGTGATGATGATGCCCAAGTCTTTTTCTTACTTTGTGACTGCCAGCAACTCACCTCCCAGCCTATAGGTGGCTTCAGGGTTTCTCTTCCCTATGTGCATGATCTTGCACTTCTTTGTATTAAATCCCAGTTGCCACTCTTCTGACCATTTTGCTAGTTTATCCAGATCTCTTCTCATTCTGCCCACCCCATCTGGATCATCTACTCTGTTGCAGATGTTGGTGTCATCTGCAAACAGACAAGCCTTACCCTCTAGTCCATCTGCAAGGTCACGAATGAAGATACTGAAGAAGACTGGCCCCAGGACTGATTCCTGAGGTACCCCACGTGTGACTTGCGTCTCTTCTGACTGTATACCATTTACCACCACTCTCTGTTTTCTGCCAGTCAACCAGTTTGCCACCCAGTTGACCAACCTCTGACCCACCCCGAGCCTACCCAGCTTATTTATCAATCTTCTATGTGGAACAGTGTCAAAAGCTTTGTTGAAGTCAAGGTAGGTGACATCAACTGCTCCCCCTTGGTTCACCACTCTGGTTACCCAGTCAAAGAAATTTATGAGATTAGTTTGACAGGCCCTTCCTTTTGTAAACCCATGCTGTCTTGGATCCTGTGCCCCTTTGGATTCCAGGTGTTGCACTATCCTTTCCTTAAAGAGTGCCTCCATAATCTTGCCCACTACTGAGGTAAGACTGACCGGTCTGTAGTTCCCTGCCTCCTCCCTGCTACCACTTTTGTGGAGCGGGATCACATGAGCCCTTCTCCAGTCCTCTGGGACCTCTCCTTTGCTCAGAGACTCACTAAACAGTTCTGCTAATGGCTCTGCTAGTTCCACCCTTAGCTCCTTGGTACCCTGGGATGTATACCATCAGGTCCCATTGCCTTATCCACCCTGAGCTTAGCGAGCTCTTGTAGGACCCTTTCTTTTGTGAAGGGAGTAGTGCTCACCTCCCTCCCCCTGTGTCCATGGTGCTGAGCTGTGGCCCTGCCCTCACCTTCTTCAGTAAATACTGAGCAAAAAGTATCTATTTAGGATAGATGCTTTTACAGGGTCCTCCTCTTCACATTCCCCCTTTTCTCCATTGAGCTTAGCAGTACCCCCTCTGGACTTTCTCCTTTCATTAATGTATCTATAGAAAGTCTTGTCAGCTTCTTTTACTGTTCGTTCTAGTGTTTCCTCAGTTTGGGACTTTGCCTGCCTTACTGCCTTCCCTGCTTCCCTTAGGAAAGTTTGGTATACCTCCCTATCTTCATCCCGCTGTGCTCCCTTATATTTCCTGAAGGCCAGGCTTTTGGCTCTGACCTTTTCTGCTACTGTATTTGAGAACCAAAGTGGTTTCCTTCTTCTTTTGCACTTCCTTTTCTGTCTAACACAATGGGATGTTGCTTCAAGTATTGCATCCTTAATACTTGCCCACTTTGCCTGTACCCCCTTACCTGTGTTTCTTTTGGCCAGGGCTAGCTTAACTCTGTTGGCCATCTTATCAAAGTCAGCTCCTCTGAAGTCCCATATTTTTGCCTTGGAATGGGATGATTTAGATGTAGTGGTCAAATTGAACCTACCATGTGATGGTCACTGGCCCCCAGGTGACCTTCAACCTGGAGATCTGTGATCCCTTCCCTGTTAGTCAGTACTAGATCTAGGATAGCCCTGTCTCTTGTGGGTTGTTGTACCAGTTGTTTGAGGCCCTCCCCCTGCAGAGAATCCACCATGTGTCTAGTTCTGGCAGATGTTCCTGCTGGTATTGACCAATCTGTATCCGGCATGCTAAAGTCTCCCATTATCAGAACCTCCCCTTTCGCTGTCATGTTTTGTATATCTTCTAACAATAATGTGTCTATGTCCTCCCCCTGGTCTGGGGGCCTGTAGACAACCCCGGTTCTTATGGCTGTCCCATTTCCTGTTTCCAGGGTGACCCACAGTTTTTCTGGTTCCTTATGTGTATTCTGAATTTCTGTAGCTTTGATATTTTCATTGACATACAGGGCCACTCCACCCCCCCTTTTTGCACCTCGGTCTCTTCTAAACAATACATAGCCAAGTACTGAAGTCTCCCAAGTGTGGTTACTGGTAAACCACATCTCACTAATTGCTACTATGTCCAGTTTAGCCTCTGATATTATTGCTGAAGGTTTGCCTGGGCTAGTAGTATTCACTAACCCTGGCCACCCCATTGCCAAGCACAGAGCTTCCAATTAAAAAGTCTGATTGGGCCACAAAGTGTGAAATGTGCCAGCAGAAGAATGTTTTATGGTCTGTCACCTCTGCCCATTATGGAGGTACATGCTCTCCATCGCAGCAAGGGATAATGGGATCTGCCATATTGCCTTCATACTCTAGACATTTTGTTTAGAAAAGTAAAGTGGACCAGTTACCAGCCCCATGCCCCCAGCCTGTCGTGGCACCATGGTGAAGATGCTCTCAGCACCGGAAATATTTAATTACCAGTAACAGCAGATCTTTGAGAGACTCTTGTCCATAGAGCTACACAGTTGGCATCTGGACCACCTGGAAACTTTTCCTAGTTGGGATCACCCTTGTTGGCTTGCCTGTGTGCATGTTGACAGTGCTGCCTATATAAGGTGAGCAATCCCTATCTCCTCAGTTCTCGCCAGAGACAAAGAGTTCAGTCTGTCTGACATGAATGAGAGACCAAGGCCCTGGCCAAGCTGACAGGAGAGACAGGGTAAAAAAATGAAGGACCCCAGTAAGAGTCAAAGTTGTGGAGACCTACTATGCAGCAGCAAGAAATTCCACAAAATAATCCATCTGAAAACACAACAGGGTAGGTGGACAGGAAAGCCAGGGATCTAAGGAGCAGATCCTCTTGAAGAGTAGAATTCTCTTGGAAGACCTGTCGTTACTGTTAAGTAACTAATCTGTCTTCCTTGATGATATCTTCCTCCATAGAGCCACACATACAGAACCAGGCCCAAGCAGTTGGGGAACTGCAAAGTGGGAGGCAGGCCAGCTAAGGGAGTACTCAGGAGAGTCTAAGGGAACAGGTCCTGTAGAACAGCTATGCTGAAGCCCACATCTTTGGGATACCAAATCAAGATAGTAATGCTTACAGAAAGTGTGGATTTGACTGCAAGTGGTGGCTAAGCAGATATCAGCTGCCGACACAGATTGAAAACAAGTCATGGCCACAGACAGGCCAGAAAGGGCTTTTCTAGCCTTCCAATAATGGAAAGCAATGCAAGAGGCTAACCACCCACATCTGGGGGACAAAGGACACAAAGCGCTGAGAAGACATCCTACAATCCTTGTGGTCTGAATAAAAGTGTAGTACTCTATGGACATCGAAAGAATGCAGGAAGACTACCACTCGCTAAAGCAGTGACCCACGTTTGGAAGTGAGCTCCAGACATAACCCCACCCCTCACATCAACTTGCCCTAAATGTGTTTTACCCCTCCTCCCCCTCCTTCCCCTGCCCTTCACACCTCTGCTCTGCCTCTACCTACCCCTCCATCACCCCCCTTTACTCTCCCTTCCACTCCATTCTAGACAAAGCCACTCCCTGGCAGCTTTAACCCACAAATATGCACTTTAGTCTGTTTCCTCACCAATTATTAAGTCCTGTTCACCTTTTTCTCTTTTTTTGTAATGACAAACTGCTGTGCAAACTGTTTTGTATATGCTCTTATGTTGAACCTCTGTTAAATGTAAACTGTTTTGTCTTTGATCTGAAGTGGAACCTTTGTAAATGAGCCTCTGGTTCAAAGGTGTTGTAATCCGAGAAATAAATAAACAACTAAATAAAATAAATAAAATTGGGGTTGGCTGGGGGAAGAAGGATTAAGTGTCTCATGGACTGCTCTCCTCTTTCCCAGGGTGGGGGGGGGAGAAGGAGAGTCACACGTCCCACTGCTTGACTGCCACCTAGCAAAGGCTGGGTAGCAGCATGACTTGGGACATGGTAGGATAGGAGATGGAATGTAGCCAACCATGCATGCATGCCTGTACCCATATGTGCTCCATTCCACAACAGCATCTCCAGGGAGCAAGAAAATGGGGGAAAATGGCTGCTGGTTAGGCAGACGATGCCCTGCCAACCCCCTTGTCCATTGCAAGGCTGTCTCCTCCTGGCTCCAAGGATGGGTCCTAGGCTTCACTGCTGCCATATGCAATTGGATCTATGGATGGGGCAGAATGCAGGCCCTGCCAAAGGGAACTCAAGTTGAGGGAGCTACACAATGGTGTGCCGCAAGTGGCACAAGAATCCTAAGAAGCCCAGGTAAGGGAGAGCCTCGATGGATGGGAGAGTGGTACTGCAATGGCTAATGAGGCCCTGGTTATAGGTGTTCAGAGGGGAATATAGTATTGAAAAGAAGAAAGAGGCAAGACAATTTTATTTCTATGGCACACTATCGTGAAGGCTCAGGGCACCTTACAGCAAAACAAATAAATGTACCATAAAAGTAAATAATATTTCAATAAACACAACAAACGTGACAAAAAAGTACAATATGCCAGTTGAAATAGACGGAATTTTAATGCTCCCTTAAAGTCCTCCACTGAGCCAACAGCATGACCATGGGTTAGCAAGTAATTCCAAAGTAAAGGTGCGGCCACATCAAAGGCCCTGTCCCCATATAGTTTAAACACTGAACATGGGACAGCCAACAAACCAGCCTCGTTGCAGAGAAGAGGGTGGACAGGGGTGTATGGAGGCAGAAGCACTTTCAGGTAACCAGGATCCAAACCATGTAGAGCCTTGAAGTTAAGAAGCCAGCTTTTTATTCCATTGACTGTATTTTATTGAGTGTTTGCAAGTCACAGAACATAAAACACAACTAGAGTACAAAAACAGTAACAAACAAAACATACAGTACAATACACAGTCCCCTTGTTATCACCATTACCCCCCCCCCCCGGCAATCCACAATTCATTCTGTTAGTATGTAGTTTTGGGAACTGAGACATGTTGATCATATATGGACAAGTTTGCACTTTGTTTTTCTAGAATTTCAAAATACACTGGTGCACCCCATATCCATCAGCTGATCTCAGAACCTCTTACACTTCTCTCTTCACATGTGAATAAATATGTATTACATGATGAGTAATGGTGTGTGGAGGGTTTCCCATCTCTTACAGTATGACTGTTACTATTGTGTAGACTGGCAATGAACTTTTCAGCATTAAGTGCGATAGTATCTCCTTAGGTAAGCCCCCCCCTTTGTCGGAGGGGCTTGTGCTCACATTAGGAACTCCTTTCCTCCTCCTACCCCTCCACCCCAGAGCTAGGAAATTTATTAGTGCCCGGGGGGGGTTAATCCTTGCTGGATGCCTCAAGGTGGCAGAAAAGGGCAGGTTAGGGAAGGTATATAAGGTTGAAGAAAGGACATTTGGGGCCTTTTCCAGCCCAGGCACTAGGACTGAGGCTGGAGGTGGGGGCAGCTTGAGGAGCAAAGGAGGCAGGCAAGGAGGGAGCTCGATGGACCGGGTTGGGCCTGTGGGGAGACCCCCCAAAGTGTGGCAGACAGGGATGGCCTCTGCAGCAACGTGGTGTTGAGAAGCCAGGAAGGGAGCTCTGAAGGAGGATGGTCAGCCAGGTACCTGTGTTTTCAGAGCCGGGGTGCTTAGATGGTAGGAGAATGCCAGGATATGCAGGAGCCCATGTGATCCCATGAAAGTAGTGGCTTGGGCTGCCAGGGCTGTGGGGACTGTGGCAGAGTTCCCACGGGGGGAGGCCAGTGGCCGTGGTCCTCTCCCATACCCACGGTGGCAGTGTGGCCTGAGCGTAGAGGGAGCCGGGGGGAGACCTTCACCCATTTCAAAGGGACCTGCATGGAGGAGCAGATCTCAGGGCACCAGCATCTAAGGGCTGGGCAAGTCACATGTCTTAGAACAGGCCTTTGGGGGTGTTTCCCAGGCCGGAGCTTATCTCAAGCTCAGGATGTGTTGGTAGGGATATGGGCCGGAAGCTGGGACCATTCAGATGGTCGTCTGGGATCTTGGTGAAGAGAATGGGCACCAGTTGTGAAGGATTGGGCTGCTTGGAGGGCCTGAGTGGTGGCAGTTCTCAGGACTCTGTAGTGGCAGGGCAGCCTGGGAGAGGTAGCTCAGGCACTGGAGCAGAACCAGGTTTGAGGGCCTCCACACCAGTAGAGAGAGAGAGAGAGAAAGTACATGGCTGTGGGGACCAGTGCAGTGAAGCTGGATGCACCGGCAGGTTCAGGTTCCATGCGGGAGGAGAGTGTATGGGTTACAGGGCCTGCACCAGAGAGGAAAAGATCCTGGTACCCCTCGTGGATTCGGGCCAAGGTCCAGGGGCCAGGTAGGGGAAGCAGCACGCTTCTCTGTGCTGGAGATAGGGCAGCCAATGAGTGCAAGACCAGACAGAGATGAGGAAAAGCGTAACTCAGAATAGGAAAAGAGGGAGATTTGGCTTACTAACACCAGTGAGCTAGGAGCCTGTAGATTCATTAAGGGAGGAGTTTGCCTGGGTAAACCATCCAAGAATCAGAGTTGGAGATAACCTGCTTGTACTGCCTGTTTAACAGTTATGCTGCTCGATAGGTCCAGCCTTGGGTGAACTGTAAAAACTTTATATAGCCCCATGGAGCCGCTTCATTTATTTGGTGAAGAATGGGACCCCTGTACTCCTGAAATAATTTGGGGTGTAGGTGCTAAAATAAAGAAGCTGTTTGGGAAGAAACTTGGTAGTGATTTCTTCTTTATTTAAGTTAGAGAGGGGGAGAAATTAAATGAAAACCCCCTCTTGTTTAATTTGTGTCGTAAGTTGTAATTCCAAAATGTGTCCATCATGCTGCACCAGGATCAAGGGGCTCAGGAGTTTAGAAGAGACAGGAGGCTTCAGGTTGGAGGTCCTACGTCTGGTGACCAGAGGTTTGGGGTGAATCCAGGTTTTGGAGGTAGAGATCGAGAGTGCATGGTGTGATGAAGCCATCAAGAGGTAGAATAGCTATTTTTCTTATTTTTATTTTGGCTGCACTAGCTCAGAGTGCTACGCATTGTGGTAATCCTTCTCATGCCCCTGGACCATCTGTGACGATAACATTTATACCCCTAGACAGTGGGGGAAAGGGGGGTTACACTTATGTCACTTTGCCCTGGTGGGGATGTCATCATCCATCCAATGCTGTAAGATGATTAGTTTTGCAGTGACAGCAATTAATGTGATATAGCCCTTTTATGGTCCAAAGACTGTTCCCTGATAATTACCCGCAATACATATCTCAGGAGTGAAAGCATCATCCAGTTCTAACAAGGGATCTAAGTGTAGTCTGATGTCAGCCCAAAAGAAAACCAATTTTTCACATTTATCCTCGTTTCCACATCTTCTATATGTTGGTGTATCCTTTTTACCCATGCTATGCAACCTATATGGGGTGAAGTACAGCTTCTGCAGTACTTTGAATTGCATTAGTCAGTACCTATCTATTTTGGTATATTTATACAAGTCAGTCCATATTTTCTGCCAGACCTGTTCAGACCATTCAAGTTGTAACTCCCTCTGCCAGTACTGACAAATGCCATTAGGTCTAAGAGGCTCCAAGGATTGTATTACTGAATACAGCTGGGAAATGTAGTGGGCGTGAGATGCAGCCACCAGTAATATATCTAAAATTGCACCACCCATGTGTCTTAATGGTGGTGGACCAAGATATGTGATGATGGCATACTTCATTTGGAGAAATGGGAAACATTTACTGTCAAGGACCTGGTATCTCTCCTGAAAAGTATGGAATGTGATCGCCAGGCTGCAAAGTTGCCGTATGCTGGAGATCTGCAAAGTGACCCAGGATCTCTCTATTACTCTTCTGTGTCCTATCCTAATGTTAGGGTTCCTCAAAATGGGCTGTCTAGTGTCTTTTTCTAATGCCACTCTCAGAAATCTACAGGTTTGTTGGTGAGCTCTTATGAACAAGCCCACGGTGTATTTTGGAGAGGCTTAGGAAGTCTGGCCAGTTTAACATATAACAAAGCATTAATTCATGTTCCTTTGGAGTGGCATAAGTCTTTTTTAGTCTGAGGCCATTATGGTTCATATTCTGCAATGTTGTCAGTTGGTGTGGTCCTGCCCCACAGTAAGTACTTACTCCCCTGTAAAGATAAATAGTATTGATATAAATTAGGCAATCACAGGCCCCCTACTTGTTTAGGATTATCCAGTTTATATGTTCTCTGAGCTGTCTTACTCTGATGAAAAAACTCAGTGATAAGCCTGTGTAAATGTGTGAACCACTTCTGAAAAAAGCACCACGTTCAACGTCCCTATTGCATATAGCAACTGGGGCAGAGCATTCATTTTAATAACATTTATTCTACTCCAGAGGGTCAAAGGCAGGTGAGTCCATCTGCTCAGATCTTGCTTTATGCTATTGACCTGGGGATACAGATTATTTTACTTTAGATCAAACAGATGTCTAGATACTATGATCCCCAAGTAAGTCAGGTGTAGGGGTTCCCACTGGAGGCCCACGTCAAGAATAATCTGTTTAGCCACCTTACAGTTCAGCAGGTGAACACTGGCTTTGTTAATATTTAATTTACAAGTTTAATATTTTGCTAAAGCAGTCTATTTCTGCCAGAGCTGCCAGGATAGATGTACCTGGGTCCTCCACGTGGAGCAATATATTGTCTGCATATGTAGACAATTTTTAGGTGGGGAGCCCAATGGTAATGTCATTAATAAGTGGGTTATTCTTGAGATGGGGTGCTAGGGGTTCTAAATATAAATTGAGCAAGAGGGGGGATAGTGGGCACCCCTGCCTCAAACCCGGCCGGAGTCACACTGTGTCTGACAGAACCCCATTGTATTGTATCTGTGCTGAGGGAAACTGATATAAAGCTTGCACTCACTGTATGAAGTCCTCTGGTATCTGGTATTGCTGTAACACTGCAAACAAATAAGGCCATGAAACTCTATCTAAAGCCTTCTCTTCATCCAGGGGAGACCAGTGACGTGGGGGCTCCGGACCCCCCGGACGCAGAGACTAGGTGATGAAGCTTTCGCAAGTTGTCACTGGATACACGTCCCACCATAAAACCCATTTGTTTGGGGCTTATTAGCCCTCCCCAAACCCTCACTAGCCGATTGGCCAGCACCTTGGGCAGGACCTTGATATCAAGTTAATAAGGGAGATGGGCCTAAAACTACTTTATTCGGTGTCAGCTTTACCCGGTTAAGATATGAGAGCAATTCGAGATTCAGTCAGGGTTTTATCCATATTCCCAAATTTAAATAAATGGTTCAAGACCTTTGTGAACAGAGTTGCCAAATCAGTGCTATGTATTTTATAAAAGTTTGATAGAAAATCATCTGGCCCTGGGCCATTGTCTAAGGTAAGCTGTCTGACTGCCCCTGCCACCCTGGACTCCATTATTTCTCCTGCTAATTCTGCTTGTTGCTCCAGGGAATGCTGGGGCAATGGTACATTCTATAAGTATCCTACAATCTCCTGTTCCAACTGTGGACTAGTCTGTTCATCCTCATAGAGAGACTGGTAACAAACTCAGAACACCTTAGCCATCTCCATGGTCTTTGTAATCAAATGTGTGCCCATCTGCTCTCAGCCCTGTAATTATCCTCAGTGCTTCCTGCTGCCACAGTTGCAAGGCCATCAACCTGCCTGCTTTTTCTCCCTGGTTGGTGTACCACACTTTAGATTTAAATATAGGGGGCTGGATATTCAAACTGTGCTATTTTGTGGCGCAAGCCCTTGCGCTGCACAAAATAGTTGCGCAGGGGTGTGTCCAGAGCGATATTCAAAGGAGTTGCGCCCTTGAGCAACTCCTTTGAATATCACCCCCTGACCACAGCCACTGTGCATGGCGCAGTGGAACTTGCGCCACCGCAAGTGGTCAGAGTGGAGCATTCAACTTGTGGTGGCGCAAGTACCATTGCGCAATGTGCAAAATCCCATATTCAAATGGTGACATGCAAATGGGGCCATAATTCATGCAAGGTGCAGGGGGGGCCATTTGCATTTGATTATGGCCCCATTTGCATGCCATTAGCATGCAGGTGCGCCGATCCCTGAGGACTTGCGCCTGGCACCCTGCCAGGCAGCAGCCGGGGGACCGACGCCCCCTGCAGCCCGATCGCGGGCGAAACAGTGTACAATCCGCACCACCACCCCTCACTGGCCCGATCGCGGGCATATTTTAATCCCCACCAGCCCGATTGCGGGCAGCAATGTGCTCCCCGAGCGTATCCCTGGTGGTCAGTGGACGAAAAAGCCCGATCGCGGGCAGTAGTCGTTAAGAAACCCCGAACATAGCCCTGGTGGCTGGTGTCCCCCCACCCCACCCACCCATGAAGCCCCACCACGCCCACTCCCCGGCGGCCAGCAGGCAGCAGCATCCCACCCGCCGCCCGCCGCCTGCCTACCGGTCAGGCTGACTATTGTTGCAGGAGCAAGAGCCACAAGCGCAGCCCATGATCGATGAAGACAGTCCAGTTTTGAATGAATGAAATGTATTCATTCACAAATCTGACTGTCATGGTATGTAGTGATGTACGCCCATTGGCTCTGCCTGCACCACTGGCGAGTCCCACCGGCAGTCACGGCGGGCGCGGGAGGCAGGCGGGTGGATGCTGCCGCCTGCCGCCACCGGGGGAGAGGGGCAGGGGCTCGGGGTAGGTGGGGTGGGGGGACATTAGCCACCAGGGCTATGTTCGGGGTTCTTAACGACTACCGCCCGTGATCGGGCTTTTCGTCCACTGACCACCAGGGATGAATGCGGAGGGGGGTTTTAAACAACTACCGCCCGCGATTGGCTTTTCGTCCACTGGACCACCAGGGATACGTGTGGGGAACCACATTGCTGCCCGTGATTGGGCTGGTGGGGATTAAACCATGCCCGCGATCGGGCCAGTGGGGGGTGGTGGTGGGGATTTACAGTCGGCTGCCCACGATCGGGCTGCAGGGGGGGCACAGGGACTGGGTTGGGGGCCAGCCACAGGTGGCAGCTGCTGTGTTGCACCCTGCAATGCAGCAGCTCACCTGTGGGTGGCCCTCAACTTAAGCCTTTTTTTGGCTCAAAGTTGTGCAGGCGCAGGTTGGGGGTTGTGCCTGCACAACTCTGCACAGCCCTGCTGAATATCGGGCTGTGCAGTTTATGCATGGTTCCTCCCCCTCCAGTTCAGCATGCATTCATTTGCATTGCGCTGTTGCTCAGCATGTTTTCTGTGGCGCAACTGCCTCCTGCTGAATATGGCAGAATGGAGCAAGTTCGGACTTGCGCAGGCACAACCCTATTGCGCATGGCGCAACCCTTTTGAATATCTGGGCCAGGTAGTTCAGTCTTTTCCCTCATTAACACCACATACTGAGCTCTCAGTGAATTAAGTTGTATCCACTCCTGTGCCTGAGTATCTGCCTTTAGGGCCTTCTTCATGTTTCTGATTTTCCCCAGAATTTCCTCTGCCTTCCTGTGTCTTTCTGTTTTTTTTTTTCCTCCATGCGCCCAATCTAATTGCCTCATCACGCAACATGCATTTTTCTGCCCTGCACATGTCATCCAGGTTATCAATCGAGTTTAAATGTTCTCTACCGAACTCTTGGATACACTCTTTCAACTTGAGTGCTATGCCTTTTTCCTTAAGTATTTGAATATTTAATCTCCAGACTTTGTCTATCTTGGCTCCCCCTTCTAATATTGATTTTTAGGCTAATTGGAGCATGATCCAAAATAAGCATTTCATAACTTTCACATGACAAAAGGGAATGGGACAGGGTAAGGGGGAGGGTCATTGGAAGAGGGAGGGAGGGGCAGCTGCAATATAAGGGCTGCTAGTTGCACAATCAAGCAGACTCGACAGACCGAAAGGCCTTTATCTGCTGGCACGTTTGTATGTTCGTACAATAGGCCTGGAATATTTTCTTGGTTAATAGCAAAGTAGTCTACGCATGAAAATGAATGATGTGCCATGGAGTAAAAAGTGTAATTGTGTTCTGTGGCGTGTAAAAGCCTCCATGGATCTATAAGGCTTGTAGTGTCCAGTAAGTCACTGAGCCCCCTCTGACCGAGAGAGAATCCCTTTCTGCCTGAGCCTGATTTGTCCAAGTCAGACAGGTATGTTATATCACAGTCCCCACCTAATATTAACAGCAAGTGTGTATAGTCTGCAAAAACCACTGCTATCCTCACAAAAAAGTGGCGTGAATCTGTATTTGGACCATAAATCATACCGATCCGCACCTCATGTTGACCCAGTCCGCTGTGGAGAAATCTGTAAATCCCCTCTTCGCCCCCTATATATATGCACAGTTGGAAGGCAACCAAGTGGGCAATAAGTATGGTCAGACTCAGACCCCCTTTGTTTGTTGCTATTCCCTGCTCCGCATACCTTCCCCACCCATTCTCTTCTAAAATAGTTAACCTGATCCCTCTTGAGGTACGTTTCTTGTAAATAGGCTATTTGGCCCTATAGCTTTCTAAGATGTTTCAGTGCACAGTAACATTTCTTCTTCATCTGCCCCCCAATATTCCAAGAAATAAATATAACCCTGGCGCCATTATACCAAGGGCTACTATCCCTGCCTGCTTCTCTGACTGCAGGTTGAGGGGCATGGGTTCATGATCAAAGGTTACTGTGGATCCCCTACCAGCAGTAATACTACAGTTATGGTGCCTCCTCCCAGAGTAACACTTAAGTGGGTTAACAGTAACACTGGTACAGCCCTCTGGGGAGCTATAACCACCCACAACCCCACCTACTGGTCCAACATGCAGTTTGCATGTAGACACAGTGTTCGACTTACAATAACACATTTAATGGCTGTCTCTAATAATATGCACACCAACCTTGCACTTACCAACAGGGCCTGGACTTCCGGGATATGCCCTGTGTCCCCTGCAAAAGAACAGTTTTCAACAACAACACAGCACTTATCACTGTACCCCTTGAATGACTCAGTAACGGAAAAGCTAGGTAATAATATGCTCACAGCCCAAATTAACATCAAACAGTAAATCTGGTTTATTAAGGGGATGTGAACAAGGGAGGGTGAGAATTTAGCTTAATTATTGTGGTACTGTAATCAAATAGATAGCATTAATCATTTATCACATTAATCCCTGAATTAATCAGTTTAACCAGCTGCTGGGTACACAGAGAGGAATAGGGAGCAGGCCTAAAGTGTTGCCACGGGTTGGCCGGCATTGCAGCTGGTTGGGGCCCTTGATGGAGAGAAGGGTGTAATTAGACAGATAAAATATTTGCAAGCAGTAGAATATTTGTAATTCCAGACCAGCTGGTCTGTAGCCTCAATTAAACCTAATGAGAAATTATAGGGCAAATCAGATGACATTATACAATTATTTAGTTGTTGCAGGGAGCTACCCTGTTCATACTCACTGCACCCAGACAGATTTAAGAGACGGCTGGCGACACCATGGACCTTCTGGCCTTCCAGAATTCTGGTGGGGACCAGGGCCGACACAGTTCACCTCCACTTTACGGCCTTTACCTGTAGGTGGCTGCAACCTGCGGCTTGCTTCTCCACAGGGGCTGACACCCCAAGGCTGATCTCTCACCAGGCAGATGTTGGATCAGGTGCAGAAACAGTCTCTGGGGCTTTAGCTGGCACAGGCCCAGTGCATGAAGTTCAGCTTTAGATACTGTTTGGAACACTCACTCAGCTTGCAGCTTGCAGTCTGGCTTAATTTTGTTCGGGAACAAACAGGAACAACTGGCAACAGGTCTCCCCCTTTTCTGAATGTGGCAGGAGACACATGTAACATCTGCAGGCTTCAAATAGCACTGGAGTCCCTTAAACGTGAATCCTCACAACAGTTTTGGATTTAGCCACTTTTGGCAAAACAGCACTTATCTGGCAAAGTGTTCTCTTTCTCTCAGACTTGCAGCTAAACATACAATTCCTTTTCTGCTTCATGCAGTCCAGAGTTCAGCAGGGAGGCAAAACAGGCCTTTCCCCTGCAGGTCTGCAGATGTGCCACCCAGGCTCCTTCTCTCTCGGTGGCTTGAGCAGAACCTTCAACAGACTCTCAGCAGACTGACTCCGTTCAAACAGTCCTTCTTAAATAAAGGGCAAAGTTCCCAAAATCCAATTGGCCGCCCAAGCTGTCAGTCACAGTCTAAGTCTTTTAACTGGTTAGATTTTGGGTGCCAAGGATTTGTCCCTGATTTTCTCCCAAAAGTCTCTGGCACATTCCCAAGAGTCTTTGGCTGCAATCCTGGCATGTGATTGGCTACTGGGCTGCAAAGATGGTGGCTGCTGTACACAATTTCTATGCAATTGATACAGTTCCCCAGTTTCAAAGTTCTGGTACAGCCAATATATTTATTCTTTATTTACAAGTGTCCCCTTATTTAATATCCCCAACTGTGCCCTTTTAAATAAGTCCACTTTCATACATTTGCTCCCCATACAGTTGCTGTCACTGCCGCTGAAACACTGTCCCCCTAGGTGTCAGGCAGCACCTCATTAATATTCATGAGGGCTCATCTGTATTCATGAGCCCTCACTTGTGCCTCGTTTATGCCCTGACTCAAACTTTATTTTTAAACTTCCCCGAGGCTTCTTAGCAGCCTCCTTGAGGTTGCCGGTCCCCATTAACATGAGGAGGGGCATCGAGACCACTGAAACACCTCCTGAATGACCACAAACACAGCTCCTATGTGACAGGTTTAAAGGCTTCCTTGGCAAGCTTTTAAACTAGCCAAGGGGGGAGGTGCTGATAGGAAACAGGAAAGTTCAAGCCTCCCCCCACAAAACATGGCAGGTAGTAGGGTAAACACTGAGGTACAGAACTTGACAGAGGGCAGGACGGGACAAATGGAAAAATGGACAAGGGCAGTAAGAGCAGTGATGGGGTAAAAGGATAAAAGCTGATTAAATGGAGGGCAATGAGTACCAATGCCCGTAGTCTGGGAAACAAGCTCCAGAGCTAGTAGCCCTGATGGAAGAGGAACACTGGATATTGTGGCAGTCACAGTAACATAGTACACGGAGGAACCATGACTGGATGTCAACATACCAGGGTACACAATCTACAGAAGGGACAGGAGGGTAAAAGAGGTGAGTAGCTCTCACATAAGGGAAGGATCAAAGCTACACAACTAAAAAGTAAAGAGGAGGACAAGAGGAACCTGGGTCACCTTGGAGACAGGGAATGGCATCACAACCGCACAGGGTTGTATACAGACCCCTGTCTCAAGGGAGGAAATGGACAAGAAATGATAGAAGGCATTCTCAAAATGGCTGAAAAAGGGAGATACTGTTGATGGGGGACCTGAATATGCCAGATGTTAACTGGGCGACATGGACTGCAGCCACATCCAAGAGCAGGGTCATTCTCGATGCCCCCAGGAGCATGCTCTTAGACAGCTAGTGGTGGAACCCACTCGGAGGGAGCAATATTAGAACTGGTACTCTCAAATGGAGAGAGGATCACAAACTTAGAAGTCAGTAGACATCTGGGAACAAGCTTATCATTGCACAGTGCTTCACAATAAGCACAACCATGGAGACAAGCCATACAAAGACAAGGATACTGGACTTTAGAAGGGCTGACTTTGACATAATGGTGAATACCTGAGGAATGCATTAGCAAATGGCCAGAAAGGAGGGTAGAAGAACAAAGGAGAAAAATCCAAACTGCCATCATGGAGGCAACAAGCCTTTGTGTGAAACAAATAAAGAAAACAAAGCGGAATAAAAACCACTATGGCTCTCAAAAGAGGTGTCAGGAAGGTTAAGGAGAAAAAGGCTGCATTCAAAAGTATAAGGAATCACAGACGGAGCACGCATAGGAACTGTATCAATTAAAGCAGAAAGAAGTGAGGAAGGCAGTCAGAAAAGCAAAGGCCCAAACTGAGGAAAGATAGCCAACTCAGTTAAGAAGGGGATAAAATCTTTATAGGTACATTAGGAGCATAGAAAGGTTAAGGGAGGATAGTGAAAGATTAATAAAGGAGAGGAGAGGTGGGCAGAGGAGACAGTGAAAAGGCAGAGATACTGAATGAATACTTTTGCTCAGTATTCACAAAGAAGAAGAGGAGGAGTTACCTAAACCAAACAGTAGAAGCACTCTGGATAGTGGGGTTGACACCAGTCCATTTACAGAAGAAAGAGTACTGAAAGAACTCCTAAAACTCAAGGTGGACAAAGTAATGGGGCTAGACAGGATTCACCCTAGAATCCTAAAAGAGCTAAGGGAGGACCTAGTGACACCACTAGCCACACTTTTTAACAAATCATGGGAAGATGGGGTGGTACCTGAGGACTGGAGGAGGGCAGATGTGATTCCCCTTCATAAAAGTGGGAGCAAGGCAGAAGCAGGAAACTACAGACCTGTTAGTTTGACCTCAGTGGTGGGGAAAATGATGGAATCACTTCTGAAAGAAAGAATTGTTGAGTACCTAGAGGCCAGTGGGGCTGGGACCCAAAGCAGCATGGATTCCTGGCAGGAAAGTCATGTCAGGCAGATCTGTCCGATTTCTTTGACTGGGTGACCAAAGTAATAGACCAGGGTGGGGCTGTGGATATGGCCTACCTAGACTTTAGCAAGGCATTTGACACAGTCCCACACAAAAGATTAATAATCAGTTAGCCAGCCTGGGAGTGGGTCCCAGGGTGGTAGCCTGGGTAGCAAACTGGCTGCACAACAGGACACAGAAGGTAATAGTGAATGGAACACATTCCGAAGAAAGGGGGGTTACCAGTGGAGTACCTCAGGGCTCAGTACTGGGTCCAGTCCTCTTTAACGTCTTTATAGGTGACATTACGGAGGGTCTGGAAGGAAAGGTATGCTTCTTTGTGAATGACACAAAGATCTGTAACAGAGTTGATACACAAGGGGGGTAGAAAGGATGAGAAGGGACTTGGCAAGGTTGGAGGAATGGTTAGACATATGGCAACTTAGATTCAATGCAAAGAATGCAAGTAATGCACCTGGGAAATAAAAATCCAGGAGAAGAGTACACAATAGCAGGGAGGTACTAACGACAACAATAATGGAAAGGATCTGGGTGTAGTCATATCAGATGACCTAAAGGTGGGTAAGCAATGTGAGAAGTCAGTAAGGAGAGCAGGGATACTGAGATGCATAGGGAGGGCATCACAAGTAGAAAAAGGAAGTGGTTATCCCTCTGTACAGACAGTTGGTGAGACCCCATCTGGAGTACTGCGTGCAGTTTGGAGACCTCATCTCTCGCAGGACATAGACAGGATGGAAGCAGTCCAGAGGAGGGCAACTAAAATGGTGCAGGGTCTACATCAGAAACCATATGAAGAGAGACTGAGAGAGCTTAATGTATACCATTGATGAAAGGAGGGACGGAGGACATGATAGAAACTTTTAAGTACCTCAAGGAATCAACAAAGTCCAGGAGGGTAGCATCTTTCAGAGAAAGAGATGTGTAAGAACAAGGGGCACAATTTAAAGTTAGAGGGGGACAGCTCTAGGGGTAATGTGAGAAAATTATTTTTCGCAGAGAGAGTGGTGGACGCATGGAACCGCCTTCCTGGAGAGGTTGTGGGGTCTAAAACAGTGGGGGAATTCAAACATGCATGGGACAGACATAAGGCAATTATAGTGGGGGGTTGCAGGAAGTAGGCTGTTGGTTAACTAGAATCTGCAGCTTATCCAATAGGTAGGGAAATGGGCAGACTGGGTGGGCAAAGTGGTCCTTATCTGCTGTCAAAGTCTATGTTTCTATGGTCAGTGAATCATAGTGCTACAAGGCACATGCACGATCGCCCGCTTGCTCAGGAAGCAGCTGAGAACAGCGGTGGCTCACGGCTTAACTTTTTAAGCTTGAAATAGGCTGAAATCAAGTGCAGGGACTATTTGGGGAACCTGGGGGCACTAGATGAACTCAGGCTGTGGCGGTGAACAATTTGGGGATTCGGAGGGGATGCCAGGAGGCATATTGGGAGATGGGAGAAACGGGGGCAATTCAGGTAAGCCCCCAAAGGGGGGGGGGTTACATCTCTCCTCTGCCTAAATTTGGCATCTGCAGTGTCAGTGACTCAGCAGGTTGCACACTCGCCTCTGAGGCCAGAAGATCAGAAGGCTGTGGGTTCTATCCCCACTACAGGCACTTGGGTTAAATCCTAATACTGACACTGTAGTGCAGCATGAGGGGGGTGCTGCACTCCTGAGGTGCCATCTTTCAGATGAGACATTAAACTGAGGTCCCATCTGCCTGTTCTGGTGATAGTTCAGGTGGATGTTAAAGATCCCATGGCACTTCTCGAAAAGAGTAGGGGAATATTTATTGAAAAAAAGGGCTACAATGCAACAATATCAGCAAATATTCAACAAAAATTACAGAATCAAAAACTTAAAGCACAGAACACATTATACAAAAATGAAATTCACAAAAAAGGGGAAAACAAAATACATAAACAAGCATGAATAATTCAACATAATGTCAAATAGTTAACCTGGATACCATGTATCAATATTGACCTATAACAGACCATGTTTTTCTCTTGGAAACATATTTAAATCCTTGTGTCTAATATTCTGAACTGTAGTCCAAATATTCTGTATAACCTGCAAATAGGAAATTTCCTTCTGTTGTGTAACCCAAATGCATCTTGATTGCCAAAGAAAATACTTTATAACTGCTAAAACTATATATATATATGGTTTCAAAATTATATGTACCCCACTTGTTCATAGAAGAACCATACGTAATTATGAGAGAGCTGTTTAAACAGGAGTTCCCTCCAGGTTGTTGCTAACTGGTCCCAGAAAGATGCTGCATAGGTACATTCTAGAAACAAATGTTTTTGAGTCTCAAGTGTTTGACAACAGGATACTCTGGGGCAATATCTTTGTGCCAAGGCCTTATGCTTATTATTGTTTTTAACTGCTAGCCTTCCATAATTACTCATCCATAAGACGTCCCATACAAAAGCAGGGAGTCTCTTATTTTCTAAAAACTGCAGCACTTGATTCACGTGATCTTCAGGACAATCTGGAAATGAAACTACCTCTTTTTGTTCTGCCATTAAAATATCTAAATACAATTTCTTCCTGTCTTGTGTTAGTACTTTAGTGGGGGACAGCCTCCATTTAATGATATTCTTCAAAAGTTTATGTTAGTGCTAAATCTTGCTTCTTGTGCCAGGGTTTTTGCCGTGTCATATTGTAGGGCCTTCATTTGTACTTTCAAAATTCCAATTTGAGGACTATAATCTCTTTTCTGAGTCTCTGATAAGGAGATCAGAGTTTGTAACTGGTGTCTCAAACGTAAATACTGCAAATACTCCTGTTTAATTCTATGAGTGGATTTCTGCTGAAAAAGAGTTCTCCATGAGCTTTCAGTATCTTCCCACCAACCCAGCAAATCATCATAACATATTAAAACTGATAACCTAGTTTCCCAATCGGCTAGTCATGCCTGTTTAAAGCTAGGATCATCTAATTGAGAATCATTAAGATGCCAGGCATTTTTTTTACATCTTGGTGTGTTTCTCCAACTAATAGTGGCAGTGACTGCCTTGTGGTCTGAAAATTCCATTGCCACTGTCCTCACCCTATCTATAATCAAATGTTTTGAAACAAGGATAAAATCGATATGGGTCGAAATAGCTCCCTTGAAAAAAGTATGTCCTCCAGTGGCATTTTGAGATTTAAAGGCGTCTGTTAAACCTGCCAAGGAAATCACATTTTTCAAGGCCGTAGTGTCACAAAAAAAGTTTTCCGTTCTTAAACTTCTATCTGTTTGGTCTAAGCCACAATTAAAATCTCTAGCCCAAAGTACAATTTTAGATGTATGCAGGAACGGCTGGATTTATCTAAAAAGGGAAACTCTCTGTGCTTTTGTTTGAGGAGCATAAACTGTAATTAGTCTAAAGTGTTCCTGACCATAACTAAAATCCAGTAAAAGGGCTCTCCCAGGAGAAATATCTACTAACCGAGATACAGATATACCCGCTGTGGAAAAAAGTAATGCTCCTCTCCTATTGACCAAAAAGAAAGGCCATAAGTCCAGTTATTAGAGGCTTGAGTTAGTTACTGTTGGGTTTTTAACCTGGTGTCTTGAATACACCAGATGTCACAAGGGGTCTGGCTTAAGGAAAAAATACTCCTAGTCTCCTTTTTGGTTTTTTATACAGTTTACTTTTATAGTGGAAATGGTTAGGGAAGTCATATTTATTTTAAAGTGAGAATAGGAGTATTACAATAATTCAAAAAGGACCATTAAGACAGAGGAACAGTTTCTAAAAAGATCTAGAGCTTTTCTTATTTCTAGTTCTTTTTACAATAGAGTCCTCTCTACCCCACTCCTCAGTATCCTCTGTTGTAGTAGAGGCCAGAGAGGGGGGGTATCAGAGTCCTCATCATCCTAGTCTCCCCAGTGCTTATCTACAGGGAGGGGGGCAAATCTGTTGCCAGATTTCCAGCAAGGAGCTTAATTTTTCCCTTTCTTAGTTTCCTTCCCTACCGGGAGCTCAGCTTTTCTAGTAGCTCTAGACCTAGATCTCTTCTTAGTGCTAACAGTTTGGAAGGATTGGATCATAGAGGGGGGAGGGGTGGCATATCCCTATCCTGAGAATCAAGAGTTTAAACCACTGCTTGTTCTTCCTCAACTCCTAGCTCTATTTGATCCTGCTGTCTAGAGGGATGAGTACATGTGGTGCTAGTAGAGAGTTGAAGGTTAAGCTCCCCTGTTTCAGTAGCGTCATCTAAGATTCCATTCTCGGCCACTTGCTGCTTGGCTGCCTTTTTGGCCTGTGTTTGCTGGGCTATGTTTATGAGGCCTGCATGGGAGAGGCAGTCCTCTGTATTGTGGGAGGCCCACGAACACCTACCATAAGCGTGCCCTTTCTTCTCACAAAGATTACATTTATTTATTTAGTTTTTGTTTACCGGGTAGGTACAATAGCAAGAAAGACTATTTTCAGGCACGACCCGGGAGAGTACAGAGACAAAGTTCAAGAGAAACAATCATGAATACATAATACAAGTTACATGTAGATATTTGAGCATAACAGTGGTAATTATGACAAGGATTTTAGGTAGCAAAACCAAATACACCAAAATACAATATTCAGGTTATGGAAGACAATACAATCAAGCAAATTTAAAGCATCTAGACACTGATTTAACAATAAGGGATAAAGTGCTAAGAGAGCGAGAACCAGTCAGGCAGAAACAGATGAATGGGGAGCTAGAGGGAAGGTGAAAGGAGTAGAGAAGCAGTAGTGTAAAGGGTAATAGAAGATGAGAGATATAGAGTTTGAGATGATGAAGTAGCTATGTTTATGCAGGAAAGGGAAGAGGAAAATAGAGGATGAGAAAGTTAGAGATAAGGAAGTGAAGCTGAGAGGAAGTGCACCTTGTGGGGTGGACCCCAACACCCAAGATGACAACTGGGGGGGGGGGTGGAGTTACAGAGTAAAGGCTAGGGTGGTTTAAAGCAGGAGCATATGTTGGAGGAGATGAGATAGTGTCCAAGTTCTCTCTTAAAGGAGATGTGGAAAGCAGATTGACGTAGTGTTAGAGGGAGTGAATTCCAGAAATGGGGTGCATGACAGGCAAAGGCACGACTACCTTTTTTGGCACGATGTCTCGGGATAAGGACAGGGACATTTTCTGCAGAGCATAACGCATAATTAGTTTTCTGGTATGGAAGGAGACAGGCCAGAGGTTTGGGTGAACGGGATCTGATAATGGTATCAGTGATGGACCCGAGTGCATAGGCTTTAAAAAGGTTTAAACAATTGGCAGCTAGATGTCCGTATTCAAAACAATGGTTACACTTGATAGTGTCACAGGCTGAACTCAAATGATTACGGGCCCCACATTTGAAACAGGGCTTGGGCTGGCCTACATAGAAAAGGTATCCCTGGTCTTTTCCTAGAAAGATAAAGTCAGGAAAATGAACAGGACCATCATTAGCAGAAAGAAGTTTCACCTTGATTTTCCAACCCCCATTTCAAATGTTTTCCCTGTCTAAAATGGGGGTGGGCCTATCAAACACTTCGCATCGGTGATGTAACCAAAATAAAATATCTTCAATGTTAACCCCTTCGTTCTTAAACATAACAGTAATACATTTAATTGCAGGTTTAGTCAGAGGCACAGCAAGAAATGGCAACCATAAAGGAGAATTTTTCAGTTTCTGGTATTGATTCCAAAACTTGTCCAAACTACACATTTAATGCTAATATCATAATTGGATTTTCCAATATGTATTAAAGCAAATATTTCTGAGACAAAAAATTTTAATGAACCTTTCAGTAATGTTTTAGCAATGTATAGTCTGTCAGGGGGATCTTCAAGCCCTCCTTTCTAGATGAGCCTTACAGTGTTTCTCCTTGGGGCTGGTTCCCCTGTATTTTTAAACAGGTCTGCAAGTCTGAACATGGGAGCCAACCAGGTCTGCCGGTCAGGGTTTTGCAATATAGTATCTGAAGGGCCCACATTCTGTTGCTCCTCTTGTAAAGGAGTTTCTAAAGGGGCAGAGATCGATTCAATAGATTGTGAAGGTGCTGCAGGGGTCTTATCCTGCTCAGGATTGTCATTTGTAAGATCAGCCCCCCTCCTGCCTTTTTCTTTATCAGCGTCTATGTGGGCAAAATCCTTATTATATTTCTGTATCACAGGATCGCTAGCATCAGGAATCCACTACCCCTCAGAAGTGTGCTGCCACCCCACATTCTGTAGAGCTTGCTCGAGAGAACATTCAATAAACTCTGGTGTGTTTTCGAAAGCTATTCAGATGAAACTCCTCAGCAATGAATGGCATTCATTGCTAGGGGGAGTTTCATCTGAGTGCTTTTCAGAAGGCCTTGCAGGTTTATTTGAGGTCAATACAGTATGTGAATCAGAAGGAACAGTTACCTGAGCAGCAGTAAATGCTTATTTAGTTGGACGTCGTTCTGCATCCTCCGTTTGATGCGCCTCTCATTTTGTCATTCCCAAGCATTTTCTCCACGCAGATTGGGCTGACAGGAAAGGATTCAGCCCGCATGGCTCTCAGCACTTGGTGGCTCCACCAATAGCACTGCCAGCCACCGAACTAACTAGTGGGCTCTCTGCTCCTGGAACAGATGTCAAAGGCGAATGCGTCATCGTAGCATCAGCTGAGCGAGGAGGCAGCTGTTTGTCAGAAGCAACAGTAGCTGTCACTACATCTCCGTGTGTTTGCTGAGCAACATGGAGTTTCTGCTGTAAGTCTCTCTTTTGTTTCAAAAAGTGCATCTCTTCATTTTGCAATTGTTGAAGCAGTTTCTTTGCATCATTAGGAGTGTTAGCAAAATCCATACATTTAGCTTCTTTTTCTAGAACAATTTCCATATCAACATTACCATTATGGTGGTCTTTATCTTCCTCTTCCAAGTCGGATAACTGAAATTCTTGCTGAAGCATAGCTCTCTCAACAACCTCTAAAGTTGAATGGACAGGAGAGGAGGCCTGCTCCCCTGCCACAGCTGCATTCTCTCCCTTCGCTGTCTCCTGCATACCTCTCAACCTCTCTCATCGCAAATCAGGGACAAGGCTTAAAATGATCAGGGACAAATGACCAAAATCAGGGACACATCAGAAAAAATAGTAATATTAGTTCCAGAAGCTGTGTACAACATGCTTCTTAGTATGAATAGCATTTTCTTAATGAGAACTAGACTGTAACACCAATGGCTGGCATTATTTTGTGATTCAGATGGCTACAGTTCAGTGACAAAAATGCTACATTTAGGAGGGACAGAAGAAATTTATGAGGTAAAATCAGGGACATCCCTGAAAATCAGGGACAGTTGAGAGGTATGGTCTCCTGTGAAGTGGCCATCATGCAGCAACCAGACAGAGGATCCCCGTACTGGTGAGTAGGAGAATTTCCCTGGTTTCCTGGCAAGATTTCCTCCATTCACTAAAAATACCACCAACAGCTTAAAAATCTGGTTCAGTTTCAGTTGGCATCCATCTGTATCCCCGGGACGAGCCTGAAAATAGGCAAAAATTGTCTAGTCCTCCTTCCCGGTCAACAAAAACTAAATAAATAAATACAAGTCTACAATAAACTAGTAATTATAATAATACTTTACTATGCGCACTATTAAATATATACATACCAGGCCTGATACATAACAACTATATACAGTATAGCATGCTATCACTTTAAATTGTACCTTTGTAAATGCTTTGTATAGTTTGGTTACTAGCAACCTGTTATGACATTTGACATGTACACACCACACCTTTTACACTGGGTTAACCATGAGCAATGACATTTCATTTTAACCCCTAGACATTACATTTTGTTATCCCATAAACCAGCATGTACATTCAGACGATCCCTTTTACTTTGTATCTATGACCCCTTTTATATTGAGTGGAGGTTTTGATTCTGACCTGGGCAGAGGCAGTGAACACTATTTTGGGAAGAGAGTTGGCTGTGATGTATGCTCCCTTGTGGACAACACTCATGGGCAAGTTGACAGGTATTCCAGGTGTGTCATAAGTAAGCCGAACCACAGATTTTACTGCTCTTTCTGATCGCCTAGGCACAGAGGATATTGGCACTCGGCTTTCAACATCAGCAGTCGGGTTCATGACTCCCGGCTCATTGTCCACCAGTAAAGCAGCTTCTGATGAAAGGGGCACCACTGCACTTTTCTGAGAATCAGAACTTGAAATAGGCTCAGCATTTGGCACATTATCACTACTTTCTGGCTGTCTAGACTCATCCTGGTTGTAAAGAGGTATTTCCATGAAATGGGTATCATCCACAACACAGCTAACAGTTTCAGGACCAGCAGCACTCTCTTCAGACCGAAACAATTCACTTAGCCCACTTGGTTCAGCATCACCTTTAGGTTCACTAGCATGTTCACTATGCGTTTCTCCAGGTTCAGCATCATTAAGTTCGGATAACTCCACCACACAGAGAGAGTCTGCAGTTTCAGAGGTTACACTTTGGATGCCATGCTCTGGAGGTATAGGGATAGTTGAGAGGGCAGGATTGTCAAGGGTTGCAGGACTGTTAGAGCCATTATTGAAATTAAGAGGAGAGGCTCCTTGGAACAACTGGGCTAGTTTGAGAGAAGGGTAATAAGCCACACCAAACTCACTGTCACTATTTTCAGAATTACAGTCATGGTCAGCTGTGGCACTGTTGGAAAGATGCTCTGATTGTTGGTCAACAGGAGGCTGGTTTGATTGCTTTTTCTGAGTAGCAGATCTGGTTACAGGACCATTCAGTGCGGTATCTAGAACTATTTGTCCAATTTGCAGAAGGTGATTCCTGTGGATTGTCTTTACAGCTCGAGGATCTCCTTTGGGGCACACCATGTACCCTAGCAGGTCATTCAACTTGCTAATTACTATGTATGGTGTGTGACTCCAGTAGTCAGCTATTTTATGATTTCCTTGAAAACCAAGATTTCTCATTAACACATGATCTCCAGCCTTTAACTCTTGGGCCTTCACTCTCTTATCATGCCAAACTTTATTAGCCAGATTTTTCTTTGCAGCCATTGTGCTGGCCAATTGATAGGCGTGGTTTAACTGAGCTTTTAATTTCTTAACATACTGCAGATAATTATCTGACTGAATTCCATCAGGTGAGACTCCAAAACATACATCGACAGGAAGGCGTGCGTCTCTACCAACCGTAAGTTGGTATGGCGAAAACCCTGTGGCATCATTCTTGGTGCAGTTATAAGTGTGCACTAGGGCACTTATCTGTTGGCTCCACCTTGGTTTGTCTTTAGGATGCAGAGTGCCAGGCATATCGAGCAAAGTCCTATTAAGTCTCTCGGGCTGTGGATCGTCTTGTAGATGGTAGGGAGTGGTCCCGGACTTTCTTATACCTCAGATGGACAATGGCTCTTTAATAAGGCAACTTCTGAAGTCTCGGCCCTGATCTGAATGGATCCTTTGTGGAGCACCGTAGTGGACGAAGAACTTTTACAAAAGGACTTTTGCCACTGTGGCAGTCTTTTGTTCTTTGGTTGGATAAGTCTGAGCATATCTTGTAAAGTGATCTGTCACTACGAGTACATTACTAATGTTCTTTGAATCTGGCTTTAGGCTCAGGAAATCTATACACACAAGCTCCATTGGGGTGCTGGTTGTTATATTGACCAAGGGGGCAGCCCTCTGGGGTTGAGCCTTCCGCTGGAGAGATTTGCCGCAAGTCTTGATATACTGGTCCATATCTGTACCCATCTTTGGCCAGTAAAAGCCTGCATGGGCTAAGTCCAGAGTTCTTTCACTACCTAAATGCTCCATGTGGTCATGCAGAGCTTTTAACACAAGATATTTGAACTTTGAGGGCAACACCAGCTGTTTTTTCACAACTTCCCCTTGACTGTCAGTTAGTTCTCGGTATAGCAATTGTTCCCTTAGTTTGAGATTAGACCTTCCTCGAAACAGCAAAGCAGTTTTGGAATAATTTGACTGCATTTTTGAGACATCTTCCCCCTTTCTTAGAGCATTTACCATGGGTATGATCATTGGATCATGATATTGTTCTTTCTGAACGTCAGCTGGAGTAAGCTGGGGTAAGGTACTTAGGTCTAGGGCTGCAAAGTTACAATAGGCCACTGGCAAGCAAGTATCAGGGGGTCCCAGGCAGTCTGCCAGGCAATCTACAGTTTATGTAGAGGGAGTGTCATCTCTATCAAACATATGGCACAACGTCTTCACGGAATCTTCTGACATGCGTACCCACTCTTGGTTGGTGGCAGGTTTTCTTGATAAAGCATCAGCATCAACGTGGTTTAGGCCAGGTCGATACTCCACCACATAATCGTAGGTAGATAGGGCCAAAATCCATTGGTGTCCTGTAGCATCTAGCTTAACAGAGGTTTGAACATAGGTTAACGGATTATTTTCTGTTTTAACCAGTATCTTGGTGGCATACAAGTATTCGTGAAACTGCTCCACGATGGCCAACTTAAGAGTGAGAAACTCCAATTTATACACTGGATAGTTTTTTTTTGAAGGTGTCAGGCTTCTGCTGGCATACACCGCTGGGCACAGTCCCTCTGTATACTCTTAGCAGAGCACTGCCCCTAGGTCACTCAGACTAGCATCTGTGTGTAGTATGTAAGGTTGGAGGGGTCAGCATAAGCAAGAACTGGTGCATGAGTTAGCTGATAAATATTCTCATGGAATGCTGTGTCACAATCTGGAGTCCATCTCTGGCCAAAGAATTCATTAGGTTTGAAATATATTTTTTCAGTGTCTTTGGCAGTGCCTTTCTTTAACCTTCTATGCATAGAAGTTAAGTTCAGTAGTGGGCGGACTAGTTTGGTGTAATCTTTCACAAAACGGTGATAATAACCGCAGAACCTCAAAAACCTTTGTAACTCTTTTAAGTTGGGCTTTGGCCAGTCAGTCAGTGCTTCTACTTTACTGGAATCGGTCTGTATGCCTTCGGAAGACACAATGTGGCCCACATATTTTACTGAGCTTTGGAAAAACTGACATTTGTCTGTTGACAGCTTTAGTCCAAACTCTTCAAGTCTGTCCAGCACTTTGAACAACCGGGCCTCATGCTCCTAGAGAGTTTTCCCGAAAACGATGATGTCATCCAAGTATACCAGGTATTCAAGCAGGTTCATATCTCCCACAGCTCATTCCATTAGCCTTTGAAATGTGGCTGGTGCACCTGAAATGCGGCATGCAGATGAACTCATAGAAACCCAAAGGAAAAATTTACACTGTTTTCTCCCTGCCCTCTGGTGCCATCGGGATCTGATAATACCCACTGCAGAGATCCAGGACTGAAAACCACTTACTCCCATTTAGACAGTCCAGGGTATCTTGTATACGGGGCATAGTGTATTGATCAGGTATAGTTCTTTTTTTTAAAGTCCTGTAATTGACACACATACAAATGGAGTCATTCTTTTTCCGGACTACGATTGGAGAGGCGTAAGGACCGTGTGATTCTTGTATGATCCCGGCTGCTAGTATCTTTAGCAGGTGGCAGCACACATCATCAATATCAGCAGGAGCTAAGGGTCTCTTGTCCTGTACTTGGATATGGTGTTTGGCACCAGTGACACAGCTGAAATCCCATTCCTTGAGGGAGAATACCTTAGTTTGCTGGGCCAGTTTCTGGCGAATCCAATCCTTCCAGCCATCTGGGATGGGAAACTCCCTGAAATCAAACACGTCAGGTGATACATCACATTCTCCTTCATTCTGGCACTTAGAAGGCAAAACAGCAGTGTCAGCACAATAGACTTTAGCCACGGTGCAACCTCGGTTGACTTTGATATCTCGGTCCATAACATTCTGGATTTGGACCACCACTCGTCTGGTATAGGCGTGAGCACGTACAGGAAGTATACTGGGTTTAACCAGGAATCCTTCAGGCAGTTTCCCCTCTTCTGGGGTGTCCAGCATTAGTATCTTTTTGGTCACGTCCTTTCGCAATCACACCTCTCCACTGACACTACATTGTGCGTTCGGGGAAAGAACAAGAGGCGAAGAGTCTTTTTTCCAAACAATCTCCACAGGCTCATCTTTGTCACTCTCCGTGGGGTGTATTTGCTTCTCATAGGCTCTTTTGATCATGATATGAACATGTAGTGTTCTCCCAACCTTTTTGTTTTGTCTCTCCTGGCACAGCTGGGCAAGGCGGATGAACATATGAGCATTAGTACCAGTTAGCACTGGGACACAATTGAACAATCCAGAAGGAGGACATACCAGGGCTAGTGTATCCACTGGGTCTCCCACACCTGTCACAGAGGAGAAAACAAAGCCACACCCTCAGATAACCAAGATAGGGATATGACTTATCGCTCACTCACCATACATCCAGTCAATTGAGAGGTTATATCGGGTGGTCAGATAAATGCTGATCATACCAGTCTTTGAAAATTATTGTAAACTGGGACCCACTATCTAGGACAGCTCAAACTGGAATTCCATCCACCTGCACAGTAGTTTCCATAGTAGGACCTACCAAGTCTGATCAATCCAAGGGGGTATTTGCAGGAGCTTGCACAAATGACTTTGCCACAAATGTGTTGTGTGAGGACTGAGCTGGGGCCCCACTGCCATTTCCTTGCCTTGGGTGCTTTTCTGCAAGCAGTCTCTCTCTCACCCCAGCTGGGTCCTCTCCAGATTGGCACTCTCTTTTTAGGTGACCATCCATTCCACATTTGTAGCAAAACATACCTTCTCTGGGTAATTTTGGCTGTGGTGTTACCTCAGAAGTGGGTCGCCATTCATGGCTTGGGAGCTGTGCAGAACTTGTATTTGAAACTTGGGCAGGGGCACTGACAGCAGTGGATCCTTGTTGGGTCTTCCTCTCCCATTGCCAAACATGTGGCTGTACATTATGTCCCATCAATTTTTTTATCATGGCAGACAATTCACTTATTGAATTCTCTAGACCATTATCTACAGGATGCACCTGAGTGTGCATTCTCATGCCCAGGATAAACACATTCTGATGGATATCCTTACCTTTTCCAGGGCCGGTCTTAGTGGTCATACCCATTTTCAGCTCTTGAATTTCCTTAATTATCTCTTGGAGGTCAGGAATATTGGGGGCGGCCTCTCTCAGGTGTAGAAAGTGCAGAGGCTACACCAACCCAAGGATCCAACAATTCTTCATAGTATCATAGTACTGTGTCAGCAGAAAAGAACCATCCTGGCCCATCCAGTCTGCCCATCTCCCCCCTCCCCTAATTGTCACCGGTGCACAAGGAGCCTATCTGCTGTCCACTAACCAACCCCATATGTCTATCCCATGCTCTCTTGAATCCCTCCACAGTTTTGACACCTATCATCTCCTCAGGAAATGTGTTCCAGGGTTCAACCACCCTCTCAGTGAAATAACACCCCCTTACATTACCTTTAAATCTGCCTCCTTCCAATCTTAAAGTATGACCTCTTGTTTTAACTCTGACTTTCCTTTTAAATAGACTTCCTTCCCTCACTTTATTTATCCCCTTCATGTACCAAAATGTCTCTATCATGTCTTCTGTCTCTCTTCTAAACTCCAGCGGATACAGATTTAATTCTCTCAATCTTGTCTCATATGGTTTCCCTTGCATACCCTGCACCATCTTTGCTGCCTTTCTCTGAACCTTTTCTATTAAATCTATGTCCTTTCTTAAATTAGGCCTCCAGAACTGCACCCTGTACTCCAGGTGCGGTCTAACCATGGTGTTATATAATGGCATCAGCACCTCCCTGTTCCTACTAGTTATGCCTCTTCTTATGCACGCAATCATTCTGTTAGCTTTGCCAGCCACCTTACTACATTGGTTACTTACCCTAAGGTTGTTTGAGATATAATCCCCAGATCCCTTTCCTGTTCTGTTTGCTTTATCTGCACTCCCCCCCAGTGAGTACTTGGCCAGTCAATTTTTACATCCTATATGCATCACCGCACACTTCTTTGTATTGAACTTCAGCTGTCATGTTTCTGACCATTTCTCTAGTATACTCAAATCCCTCCTCATCGCCTCAACCCCTCCTTCAGTATTGACTCTATACCATAACTTTGTATCATCTGCAAATAGACAAATTTTCCCTTCAATTCCCTCTGATATATCACTAATATACATGTTAAAAGGATTATTCCCAGTACAGACCCTTGAGGAGCTCCCGCTCGCAACCTTCCCTACTCCAGAATGTACACATTTACCACTACCCTCTGACTTCTATCCTTCAGCCAGTTTTCCACCCATCTAGTTATTTTCTGTCCCACCCCAAGGCTCTCTGTCTTATTTACCGGTCTGCTTCTCCACCTCTCGCACTTCCTGCATCAAAGGGATATATGAGGTAGGATCAACCTTACGGTCTTTTAACCTTAACTTGAGCAATAGGAAGCTGGAGTACCTGGCAGACTTTAGTACATGGTCCAACCTAACTCAATTCAGTTCACTTGAGGCCACACCTCCTCTCTGAAACACTCTCTGTAGTGTTTTCTCTAATCGGGTCAAATAAACTGACAGTGGCTCCCCTTTTTGTTGCCTAGTGGCCTTGAATCCCCACATAAGGTCCTTACCAGTCTCTGGGCTACCAAGCACAGTTTCCAGGGCAACCAAGTGCTCTTGGGAAGGAGCATCGGGGTTGGTGGACCTCAACGCTCGGATGGTATCCAATGCAGGTCCTTTCAGGCTTTCCATAATTCTCTTTTTTTCTCAACCTCTGTACATTGCCACTCTTGCACAAGTGGTGATGCATAGTCTATCCATGTCTCTAGATCATCTTCCCCATTAGACATGGAGAGGGTGCCAGAAAACACTCACAATCTGTGATAAGAGTCAAGACTGACCGGGGGTACATAAACAGGGATAGGCATAGGTGCCAGCACTGATGCAGGCACAGGCACTGAGGGAGGTGTACCTGCAGGGGTTTAAAACATTTTTTCAAGTCCTCGAGAGTTTGACCCTCAGCCTGTAACTGTTTATCAAGCTTTTCTTTTAACCCTTCAGGTTTAGGGGACCCCTCTGGTGCAGACATTACACTATACATGGTAATTCCCTGCCAACCCACCGGTGACTCATCAGGGGTAATGATAGGGGGTACCATCTCCATGTCTGCTAGACTACTGCATTCAACTAAGGCCATTATGTTCTGGTTAAACAAATCAGCCATTCACCCTTTTACTGTGGCTTTACCTAAACATTTCACTTTGTTCACAACCTCCTCTTAATAGCTTTATTGGTACCCAGGGGAATGTCTAGTAATAGCAAGCCCTTTTGAGGGTCAACTTCCTCAGCTTCACACCACCCCAATAGTCAATGCACAGCTATTTTATGGGGTGGGATCTCAGATATAGACCCAGGAATTGTCTCCATTTTAATGCCAGTGCTCATATAAAATTCATTTGCAATGTCGTGTTTTGGCCACTGGGGGACAGTAATCCCAGTAGTGCCTCCAAAGATATAACCCTGGTGCCATTATATCAAGGGTTACTACCCCTGCCTGCTTCTCTGACTGCAGGTTGAGGGGCCTGGGTTCATGATCAAAGGTTACTGTGGATCCTCTACCAACAGTAATACTACAATTATGGTGCCTCCACCCAGAGAAACACTTATGTGCATAAATAGTAACACTGGTACAGCCCTCTGGGGAGCTATAGCCACCCACAACCCCACCTACTGGTCCAACACGCAGTTTGCATGTAGACACAGTGTTCAACTTACAATAACACATTTAATGGCTGGCCCTAATAATATGCACACCAACCTTGCACTTACCAACACAGCCTGGACTTCCAGGATATACCCTGTGTCCCCTGCAAAAGAACAGTTTTCAACAACAACACAGCACTTATCACTGTACCCCTTGAATGACTCAGTAATGGAAAAGCTAGGTAATAATATGCTCACAGCCCAAATTAACATCAAACGGTAAATCTGGTTTATTAAGGGGATGTGAACAAGCGAGGGGCAAGAATTTAGCTTAATTAATGTTGTACTGTAATCAAACAGATAGCATTGATCATTTATCACATTAATCCCTGAATTAATCAGTTTAACCAGCTGCTGGGTACCCAGAGTGGAATAGGGAGCAGGCCTGAAGCGTTGCAGCGGGTTGGCTGGTATTGCAGCTGGTTGGGGCCCTCGATGAAGAGAAGGGTGTAATTAGACAAATAAAAATATTTGCAAGCAGTAGAATATTTGTAATCCCAGACCAGATGGTCTGTAGCCGCAATTAAACCCACTGAGGAATTATAAGGCAAATCAGATTACATTATACAGTTATTTGGTTGTTGCAGGGAGCTTCCCTGTTTGTACTCACTGCACCCAAACAGATTGAAGAGACAGCTGTCGACACCATGGACCTTCTGGCCTTCCAGGATTCTGGTGGGGACCGGGGCCGACATAACTCACCTCCACTTCACAGCCTTTCCCTGTAGGTGGCCACAACCTGTGACTTGCTTCTCCACAGGGGCTGACTCCCCAAGGCTGATCTTTCATCAGGCAGACGTTGAATTGGGTGCAGGATACAGTCTCTAGGGCTGTAGCTGGCACAGGCCCAGTGCATGAAGTTCAGCTTTAGATACAGTTCAGAACACTCACTCAGCTTGCAGCTTGTAGTCTGGCTTAACTTTGTTCAGAAACAAACAGAAACAACTGGCAACAGGTCTCCCCATTTTCTGAATGTAGCAGGAGAGAAACGCAACATCCATAGGCTCCAAAAGGCACTGGAGTCCCTTAAATGTGAAGTCCTCATAACAGTTTTGGATTTAGCCACTTTTGGTAAAAGAGCTCTTATCTGGCAAATTCATCCTCTTTCTCTCAGCCTGGCAGCTGAACACACAATTACTTTTCTGCTTCAGGCAGTCCAAAGTTCAGCAGGGAGGCAAAACAGGCCTTTCCTATTTCCCCTGCAGGTCTACAGATGAGCCACCCAGGCTCCTTCTCTCTCTTGGTCGCTCAAGCAGAACTTTCAAAAGACTCTCTACAGACTGACTCCTGTTCAAATAGTCCCCCTTAAATAAAGGACAAAGTTCCCAAAATCCAATTGGCTGCCCAAGCTGACAGTCATAGCCTAAGTCTCTTAATTGGTTAGATTTTGGGTGCCAAGGATTTGTCCATGATTTTCTCCCAGACGTCTCTGGCACATTCCCAAGAGTCTTTGGCCAAAATTTTGTCTTGTGATTGGCTACTGGGCTGCAAAGAAGGTGGCTGCTGCACACAGTTTCTGTGCAATTTATACAGTTCCCCAGTTTCAAAGTTCTGGTGCAGCCAATATGTTTATTCTTTATTTACACTTGCCACCTTGTTTAATAGTGCCAACTGTGCCCTTTTAAATAAGCCCACTTTCATACATTTGCTCCCCATACATTTGCTGTCACTGCTTCTGAAACACTGTCCCCTAGGTGGCAGGCAGCACCTCATTAATATTCATGAGGGCTTATCTTTATTCATGAGCCTTCACTTGTGCCTTGTTTATGCCCCGACTCAAACTTTATTTTTAAACTTCCCCGAGGATTCTCATCAGCCTCCTTGAGGTCACTGATCCCCATTTACCTGAGGATGGGCACTGAGACCACTGAAACACTTCCCGAGCGACTGCAAAAATGGCAGCCGGTGAATCAGAGTACTTCAAGGCGCATGCATGATCGCCCACTTGCTCAGGAAGCAGCAGAGAGCAGTGGTGGCTCATGGCTTAACTTTTTAAGCCTGAAATCAAGTGTGGGGGCTATTTGGGGAACCTGGGGCCACTAGATGAACTCTGGCTGTGGCGGTGAACAATTTGGGGATTTGGGGGCATGCCAGGAGGCATACTGGGAGACGGGAGAAACAGGGGCAATTCAGGTAAGCCCCCAAAGGGGGGGTTACACAAAATTATAAACACTCCCCATCATCCTGATGCTTTATGGTGTCCAACCAAACATGTCCACTACCCCTGTGCGAATAAAACAGTGGTTGCCCTACAGTACCTAACTCCCCTTCTCTCTCTCTCTGCTCTCCATTAAACCCCTGTAACAAAAAAACAAGCAACAATGAACAGTGAACATCCAACTTAGCCTGTTGTCTTTCACCCCAGTACTTGTGATCGCTTTCCATCCCCCTCGGTCAGTAATGGTTGCAGCACAGCCATGGGGTCACCCTCTTGGACCCAAAATTGGCTTGCATATGTAATCCCAAATTAATTAACTTGTAGGCAGCACTCACCCCTCTGTAACTGCATGAGGTGAACATGTGCCTTATGTGTGTAAATTCTCCCCACCATTTGATGAGCACTACTACTACTCCTACCCAACCCCCCCATTTGCCCCATGTATTCTTGGAGCAGCCTGGCACTGCCATAGTTATTCTAACAGTAACATACAGTGACATTAAGAACATTGTGTACTTTGTCCCTTGTCTTTGTAAAGGAAAAGATTACGTGTGTCATGTAGGGGAAGCAGCTATGCCACAGCAGCCGCTGAGACAGTCTCAATGTCCCTGAGTGACTGGTATTGTTCACAGCCTGCCAGAGTGCTTCTGTGTCCCCCACCAGTAGAAGAACACTCTTAGGGGTACATTTTGTGTGTCCTGCTAGCATGATCAGTCCCCACAATCCTGCAACATTAGCGTCATTCTGCTTGCACCAGTCTCGGTCCACAACTCGATCAGCCACTTTGCAGCACCACACTGAGGCTCCACCTCACCACTTGAGATTGGCTTCAGCAGTGCAGTAGGAGTGCACCCTTACCCTTATGCCAGAACAGAACGTATGGATGCAAGTAAGCAAATAGTCCGATGAGTCATGAAATTTCAGAAACCCATCTAGCCTCCAGCTTCATATGTACGCCACATCTTAGGTGCAACAACCTCTCTACAGCATGAATGGAGGGTGGCAGAAAGTTCGGTCTGCGCAGCAGCTACCATCTTAGGAAACCTTATGAGTGCTCCCCTGCCCATCGTGGGGACTACTGATGTGTCTCCACCTGGTCTTGCAGCCCCTTGGCAATAAGAAGGTCTCCCCCTGCCCAAAACAATGATGCAAGAGTGACTGTAAGGGGGGATGATGTGTCTGGTTTGAGCTGCTTGTGATCTGGCTGATTGTCCAGGAGTGGCAGCGTAGTGCACAATGGCACTGAAAAGTCTGACTGCATCTCTATTTCTGTTACTGTTTCTCTAACACTCAATCTGCAACAGCCTGTATTATGTTATAGTGAAAATAAAGCTGTAAATCACTGGATTGCAAAATATGACTTTGATCTAACTCTGGTTGGCAGAGCTCCTCCAAGATGATGTTGCTAGCCCTGACGCATTATACAACTCCTTTTTACTCTGATTCTGATCTCTACTGAAATCCTAGACACAACTGCTGAGACTCACCATTTTAGACAGTCTTAATAAGCCAGTCTTGAGGTTGTTGCACTACTGAATACACTGCCAGTGCAGGTCATTCGGCTCTGACGTGATATGCTCACTCCAAGAGGTCCCCACTATCAGTCAAGCTGCTGCATTTTGTACCAGTTGCAAGTGTCACAACAGACCTCCAGACAGCCCTAGGTAAAAAGCATTACAATAGTTCAGTCCAGATGTCATCAGGTCCCCTAGCACAAGCTACAGTTTAAACTGGACAATGTTATAGAAATGAAGAAAGCCATTACAGACAACAGCTAACACTTGATGTTCTAGTGTCAGCTTCTAGTCCATAATGATCCCCCATATTGCTAACCGTATTCCAAGTGGGACTCCATTAAGGGCTGGTAAGATGTTATCAACTCCAGTCATTGCTGACCCACAGGAACCTAGTCTGGTAAGTAACACTTCCATCCTCCCTGAATTAAGGTGCAGCCAGTTGGAGGCCATTTTCATCACTGAGACCACTTCATTCCCTTTAATTGCACAAGACAGTTACATCTGAGTATCATCAGCATATGAGTGAAACTGCAGACAATACTGTATTATTATCTCACTCAGCAGCAACATGTTCATGATGAATGACATGGAGGCTAGGATTAAGCCTTGTGGCACTCCACAAGCAATCACCGCTATTCCAGATATGGTATCACCCTAAACAAACTGCTGTGCTCTTCCTGTGAGATTGGACTCAGTCTACCACAGCACCATACCAGTGAGTTCTGCATAGTTGCTTTAGGCTATCCAATAACACCCCATGGTCCACCTTGTCAAATGCTGTCAAGAGATTAAGAAAGACCAAGATAGACTGGTACCCTCTGTCTCTCACAGTGAGATCATTTAACATCTTAACAAAGGTGGTCTCTGTGCTGTGGTGAGGTCTAAACCCTGACTGGAGAGGCTTATTGATGTCATACCTTCCCAGGTGAGCCTCCAACTACATTGCCACCACATCAATGACCCCCTTCCCCAAATAGGGAAGATTTGAGACAGGCTTGTAATTCACAAGAACATCAGAGTCCAAACAGGACTTCTTTAGCTGGGGTCTCACCACCAAATGCAAAATGATGCAAGAGGACCTCACCAACATTATTCTGTGGGCATGGAAAAAATACAGCAAGCTGGCAATTCTAATTCAAGGTGAAAGTAGGCATCATTTTAGTCAGCAATTTAGGATGGAGGGTTCATAAAGTCACCGCAGCTGAGAGCAAATTTGAAAAGCTCTTAAAAGAGGAAAATAAGAAGGCACTTAGATGGAGCTGCTCAAAAAACACTAAATAAATTGTTTTCTCTCCAATTAACTTTGAAACATTAGATAAAAAGGCATACAAAGGCCAAATAGAAATGTAACCACCCAGTCCCCTGAGGTTACTAGAATCCCATTAGTACTAGTGTTAGACAGGTAGAAAAAGCAGCTGGTAAGGAGCTCAAGTAGGGGCTTCTTACATAATGGCATCATTGTTTACTCAGCTAGCCTGAGTGGGAATGGTTATGTCATTTAGAACTCTCACAGCAGCATTACCATTTTTGAGTCAGCTGCTCTGGGGAAGTTAAGAATGTTCTGTTAGTCTGAATTTGGAAGTCAGAGTGGCAGGAGGTCTGCCAGTTGGGACTGTCACAGAGAGCCCTGTGTTTCTCACCCTAGTTTGGATTAAATCTCCAGTTGCCAGTGAAGTGGTGGTGACCTTTTTCAGCAGGATTCCTTGATTTTCACTCCATGAGAAGTGAGAGGAACTGCTAGTTCAGTGGAACAAAGTGGTGATCCCATGAAAGTCCTAGAGTGTGTACAGCTGCCTTTGAGAAGGACATTTGTGTGAGACTTTCTGACAAGCTACCATGGAAAAAGATGCTTTGTGGGTTGTTTCCATGCCTAAAGGAAGGAGCAACTAATCTGTGAGTACAGAATGGGAGACAAGTTCTCAGTTTAGGAGGTTGTCTGGTGTGTGTGCCCAAGATAAGGCTAGATCACACTGGACAGGACCCCTGTTCACCCAAGTGTGTTAATTTGAAGTAAAGTTTGGAGTCTTCAGCAATTCAGTGAGGATTGAAGGCTTCTTTGGTGTAACCCTGAAGGAATGGCAGAGACTGTCAGTTGGGGCAAAGGGTGAGAGGGACGCCATCTGGAGTTTACAGGGCAGGGCTAACTGGTTTGTTGACGGGTGCCAGGTTTTCCTGAGCAAAAGCCATTGCTGCAGAAGGATGTTCTGAGTGTGTGATTTAATCCACAAAAGTACACTCTTTGGGGAAAAAAAGGATGTTCTGAGTGTGTGGCAACAGTCCACGAGCATGCACTCTTGGGAAATGGAAATGTTTGGGTGTGTGATTCAATCCTTGTGCATACACCATGGGAAAAAGAAAGAAATGTTTTTGTAGAGAACTGTACTGCCTAGCAAAGAGTGTCTGGAAAAGGAATATACTTGTTTGCCATGACCAACCATTGGGGGTCCACTTGTGCTTTAGTAATATCTGTGAATAAAGCCATACTGCACAATCCCAGCAGCTGCATTGGACATTCTGATCATTGCTTTCTGTGTGGAATTAATGGGGCCCCCTCAGCAGTTAGCTTTAGCATATGCCTGGCATCCTTTCCCCGGGACCTGGTTGTTTTTACAATGGTTCCTTTTGGTAATTATAAACCCACCCCCCCTTCTTTTAGACAATGAGCCTGGTATACACTCTATAGCTAGGAGTGGTACCAATCTGAGTATTTCTGCCAAAAGTAAATGGTATGCCATGTGCGGGTACTAGTTCTTTTAATGGGGGATGCCAACTTACCAAAAGTGGTGTGGGGGTTACAGAAAAAATCCTTGCAGCTAGCCAAGGGGGTGATCCTGGCATGCTGGAGGCTACAGCTGGTGATTTTTGCAGTGTCAGTGGCTCAGCAGGTAGCACACTCACCTCTGAGGCCGGGAGATCAGAAGGCTGTGGGTTCTATCCACACACCAGGCACTTGGGTTAATATCTCAATACTGACACTGTAGTGCAGCATGAGGGGGTGCTGCACTCCTGAGGTGCCGTCATTCGGATGAGACATTAAACCAAGGTCCCATCTGCCTGTTCTGGTGGAAGTTCAGGTGGATGTTAAAGATCCCAAGACACTTCTCGAAAAGAG
This sequence comes from Neoceratodus forsteri, assembly GCA_016271365.2. NCBI lineage: Eukaryota > Metazoa > Chordata > Ceratodontiformes > Ceratodontidae > Neoceratodus > Neoceratodus forsteri. Next base: position 1,243,789,111 of record CM057455.1, read on the forward strand.
AAGGGGAATTTCCCCATTGCCCTGGCCAAATTTCCCCCCATTCACAAAAATACCACCAACAGTTTAATCTGGTTCAAGGTCAGTTGGCATTCATCTGTATCCCACTCCCCCGGGTCGTGCCTAAAAATAGGCAGAATTTGTCTAGTGCACTTACCCGGTCAACAAAAACTAAATAAAATAAATAAAAATAAAAATAAATACCTTTATCAAGAGATTGTTAAGTCCCTCTAAAAGGGTAAAAGATAATGCAAAGCTGGGAACATGATTTAAATGTTTCTTGTACTGAGAATCAATGGCTGATGGCTTTAGATATATCCAAAACTATAAATTATCAAGGGATAAAACCGTTCAATATAAAATACTGAACAGAGCATATTATTCACCATATAGATTATACAGCATAAATCGGAATTTGTCTAGGGAATGTTGGCATTGTGGAGCAGAAATGGCAGACATTCTCCATTTATTTTGGGACTGTGCTCTTAGTTCAAATTGGTGGGAACAATCCGTTCAAATATTAAATAAGATTGGGTGGAAATATCCAGGATGGCAAGACCCAAAACTTTGTATTTTAGAGATGGAGGTGATACATACTATCAAATACAACAAACGACAGCTTTTAAAACTAACATTATGGCAGTGAAGAGATTAATTTTAAAATACTGGAAACATCCAATAAGCCTATCACCATTGCCTAAACTAGAATGGAAGTGACTTTTCTTAAGTTACTGTATATGTAAAATTGTGGTGGTGGTGGTATAAACTACCAAATATTATGGGAATTGTTCAGGAAAAAAACAGAAGAATGGGATCAAAATGATTTTAATTAAAATTTAGACAAGTTCCATGGAACAATACATCAATAGCCAGCTAATATATACAATAACACAATTGTAAAAATGAAATACAATTGAGTAGGTCTCTTTCTACCTGTTTATTATAAACAATGAAATGTCTCTGTCTGTATGAATCTTCAAGGGCTATTTGAATATTAATGGTGAATATTTAAATGTATTTGAACATATTTATTTTCCCAATAAACCCCCCCAAAAAAATGGTCCCACTAAAAGAGTAAATATAGTTGCTAGAGGTGAAAGAATTAAAGAAGGTATGGAACCAAAACTAAAAGAACCTGAACCAGAAGGGCCACTTTTTGATCTCTTTGATCTCAAGATTAAGTCATTTGTGGATGTTAATAAGCCTGTTTAAATTTTGGCGAAAGGTATATTAGGATTCCAAAATAACCTGGACATGAATATATCTAAGAATGTGCAGTTGGGGGAAAAAGGTGATGTCCCTGGAAAAGGATCTTTCAAACACAGAAAAAGGAAGTTCAACAAATATCCCAAAGCCTGGAGACACAAGAAGCATTATCTGCTTCATTATTTTGTGACAGCTTACAACAGACTTGAAAGACTGACATATTGGAGAACCGTGCAAAGGGAAATCATTTGAGAGTCACAGGGATACCTTATTTGGAAACTGATGGCAAGGCAATAATTCAGGATATAATTAAAGAAATAATTAATGACCATTTCAGTCTTGCACCTCGACTTGTCAAGGCCTTTGGAATTGATTTCAATTTCAATTTTATTAGGGAATGCAACCATTGAGGCAAGCTCATTTGGAACAGCATCCCTTCAAGGTCAGAAATTGCATATAAAAGTTTAAGTTACAAAGAAGAACTAGAATATATATATATATATATATATATATATATATATATACATATATACATATATATATATATATATATATAGAGAGAGAGAGAGAGAGAGAGAGAGAGAGAGAGAGAGGGGATGTGACATGGCCTGACTGAAGATAAACATAACGGCCCAGATACTCAAACTTCGCCAGGCTGTGGCGCAAGCTTGGGCGCAGCTCAACAGCTGCGCGGGGGGTGTGGACTGGTGAGTATTCAGCGAGCTGTGCCATGGCTCTGGCAGTGGTCTCGCACCCTGGCCGCCTGCAGAGTGCATGGCGCAGTGGCACTGGTGGCCAGAGTGGAGCATGGGGATGCGCTAGCACAAGTTCCATTGCGCTATGCACAGCAACCGTGATATTCAAATCTTGACATGCAAATGGGGCCATAATGTATGCAAGGTGCAAATGGGGCCATTTGCATGTCATTTTGGCCCCATTTGCATGCAGGTGTGCCAATCCCCGATGACTTGCGCCTAGCACCCTGCCAGGCAGCAGCCGTCGGGGGCTGATGCCCCCTGCAGCCGGCAATGTGCTCCACAGCCCAATCACAGGCTGCAGTTAAAAAAATGGAAAACACAAATCCCTGGTGGTCCAGTGGACCGCTGTCTGCCGAATCGCAGGCATTTGTAATAATAATAGATCAATCTGTCCAATATCCCTGGTGGTCCAATGGACTGTTGTGTGCCCGATCATGGGCATTTGTGATTAAAAAAATGACTAATCTCAATATCCCTGGTGGTCTAGGTACCCCCCTTCCCACCTGCCCACTAAGCCCCACTGCCCAGCTCCCTCCCATGGTCAGCTGGCGGGCGCAGCACCCCACCCGCCTGCCGCCCCGCCGCCCGCCGACTGACACCGTTGGTAGGGCTTTACACCCATTGATCCACAGCATGAGCCAATGGGCATGCAGCCTGTGCCGACACATTCCAGATATATGAATAAATCATTCACATATCTGGAATGTGTAGTATAGCAACAGGCTGCACGCCCACTGGCTCATGCTGTGGAAAAATGGGCGATACAGCCCCATTGACAGTGTCAGTCGGTGGGCGCAGGGCAACAGGCGGTGGGTGCTGCTGCCCGCCAGCTGACCAGGGGGAGGCGTGGGCCTCAGTGGGCGGTGGGGAGAGGGGTACCTAGACCACCAGGGATATTGCGATTATTCATTTTTTTATCACAAATGCCCATGATCAGGCACACAGCAGTCCACTGGACCACCAGGGATATTGAACATTGCTCTGTATTTTATTACAAATGCCCGCAGTCAGGCAGTCTGCGGTCCACTGGATCATCAGGGATATTGGACAGACTTCTTCATTGTTTTTTACAAATGCCAGCGATCAGGCATGGGGGGGGGGCTGCCAGGTGCAGCTGGAGTTCGGGTGGCCACCCACAGGTGGCAGCTGTTGTGTTGCACCCTGCAATGCGGCAGCTCACCTGTGAGTAGCCATCAGTTGTTCCTTTTTTTGGGGATTAACTTTGTGCTGGTGCAGGTAGGGGTTGCGCATGCATGGCTCTGCACATCCCAGGCTGAATATCGGGCTGTGCAGGGTATGCATGGGCACGCCCCCCCCATATGCACCTGCATACATTACTGATGTGCTCCGGCGCATCGGGATTTGTGCAGCGCACTTTTTCCTTTTGAATATTGCTCCAGGGTGCACCAGTGGGTTGTGCATGGTGCAACACTGTTGCGCCATGCGCAACCCTTTTGAATATCTGGGCCTACAGTATATCTTCAGTCAGGACATGTCATGTTCAGTTTCTACAACGTGTGTACTGATAAATAACAAAATAAAAAGTGATATCTTGACCCCAGCATAGAAAGATATACGAAGTTGCTTACTGAGCATGCTCAGAAATATATCTGCGCATGTGAGATCCCTGATATCTTTTGAAGTTGCTCTGAGCATGCTCAGAAACATATTTTCATATGTGAGCTCCCTGATATCTTTTGACAGAGATCTACAGTAGCTCATTCCCTATCCCTATTGACGAGCCATTGAACAGAGGGGCACTGTTTACATTTTGTATTTTTTCCTTTTGTAACTTTTTATCATTTCTATCACAAAACCACTTAAACATGTGTTGTATAAACTGAATATGACATGCCCTGACTGACAATATCATATTTATCGTCATTCAAGGCCACTTAAGATATCTCACTCATGGCTACACCACTCGTGAGGTACCATAATATCAGTGGCCTCTTATGAAGATAAATATGATATCTTCAGTCAGGCCATGTCATATCCCCTATTTATACAGCTTATGTTTTGTGACCTCTTAATTAAAAACATTTCTGGCAACTACAAGAAGTTATGTGTATAAAAGTACCAGTTGTCATAAGCTTTTAAAAGTACTTTTTGATGCCTGTTCTTGTATACTCCCCATTCAGCAACCAATATAGTATTTGTGACATAGTATTTACTTATTGGTTTTTGGTAGTTGTGTCAGTTTTTCCTGGTATTCGAGATTTCTTGAGTGCCTTTTCCTGCATGCTTTACATCTAATTTGGTCTGCCTGTACTGTGCAAATTCTCCACCCCCCAACAAAGCTGTCATTCTTGTGAGTATGCATTTGATTTTTTTTACTTGTTATTTATAGATTTTATGAACTTATAGTGAAAGCTGTAAACACACATAAAAATGTATGAGGTACACAGACCTCTACACTCCATGTGTAAAACATCCATAATAAAATACGGTCAGTAGCAAGAATTGATACATCCATGTAGCATAGGGGAACTGCACAACAGTTATCCAGGAGTAAAGTCAGAGTAGATTAAGATATAGGTAAATTATGCTCTCACCAAAATCATTTTCTAAATATAAAAGAAAACACCATATTATCTACTCCCTAGCAGCACTAAATTTGGTAGGAGAGCTGAAATGCCTAGGAAGTTGTGGGTACATAACATAAAGATGTCTCAGTCTCAGTTAAGCTGCTTTGTTAGACCTATACATCGAGGTATGTCATTACACCCACCCTGTAGGTTATCAGGACATAATACAAAACTTTTGTTTAAGCTCACAAACTGAGTAGTGCATGAGTACATTAACAATCGTCTCTCCACTTCTCCTAGACTTATACTTCATCAGTTAACTAGATCAACATAGTAGAGCAGCATTTGACTAACAGTAAATCAATAACTGTAAGGGCTATATAACTTTGCCCTTAACAATTTGTTATCTGATCAGTATTTAACTTTTAAATTTCCCCATTTTAGCAGCGATATAGTGGTCATAACTAGCGACCCCCCCCCCCCGACGAGAGCCCTCAACAGCGTTAGAATAACACAAAGTAAAGGTTTTATTTAAGAGTCCCAGTTCAAATGCACAAACTGAGATTTCAGCCATCTTCATCTTCATCCGAAGCTTCTGTAGCTGGGCGCACTTTTTCAGTCAGTTTCTCCGCATACTCAGCTGCATGTTTTGGGTCCGCAAAGATATGAACTCTGGACTCATGATGGACTTGCAGCCTCGCAGGGTATGTTTACTGTGCTTGGAATTAATTTCTTAGAAGGTTCTTTTTTATGCTCTGGAGCTCCTTTTTACAATTTTGGATCTGTGCAGACAGATCAGTGGAATAGTGCCACATGGCTACCCTCCCATGCAATATCATCCCTGGTGCTCGTCACTTGCAAGAAGGGAATTTGGGCCTCTGGGGATGAAAGAGTGTCAATCACTGTAACAGGCCTTTGGGAGATGTCCCCACGAGGGTGCGGCTGTTGCAGGATGGTGAATGCTTTAGTAATGATCACTTCTGATTCTGGTGACAAGAGTTTTAAATCCACAAAGATCATTTTTGTTAAGTGATTTAAGAGTTCGGCTCATCCTGTGAGCCGTGGAGGAAAGCCCACCACCTGCACTTTGGCCTGTCTTTGAAAGTTCTCCAGGGACTCAAGTTTGCTTTTTATAAAATGGAGGTCCTGAATAAAGGAGGCATTGCAGTTTGCCTGCTGAGTGTTATCCTTCTACAGTTCGTTGATCACTGTAGAGTGCACTTTGAGGATGTTGTCACTTTCATTGAGTTTGGCCTCCACATCCACCAGCTGCTTGTTGGTTTCCTCCCTATTTGCCTGCATTTTTGTCAGGAGAGCCACAATTTGCACTGCTGGTAGTTCTGTTGTTGCCAGGCCGCTAGATGAGCTGGGCCCTGAACCAATCGCAGAACCCGCTGGAGAAAGGAACAAATCCATGCCGCGGGACCCATGCTTTCCATCTTTCTTGGGTCCCATTCTGTTCTGCTGTGTTTCCGACAGGTAATCTAGCAGAGAGAGAGAGAGCCATTAGACCAGAAACATACACTTCAATTAGTTCTTAATTCTGTACCCAGAGTTACATTGAGGAGCATCCACCATGATGCTGCTCCACAGCGCCACCCCCCATGCATTTGATGTTTCAATAGTGGTATGGTATCTTGATTTTGTAGAAAGAGATGAGATGACCCACTTGGTCAAAAAAACATGTTTATTTTCCATAGCTGCTGCGGCTTTGAGAGCAGTCAGCCCATTCACTCTCCACTACTGGCATGCTTTACTGTGTTGTACGCACAAGCATTGTACCATCATGCAACTGAGCACTCCCTCTGCTTGGCTGGCAGTATTTTATAGTTTAGTCTACTCTCCTCTCAAAAATGATTTTATAGTAAAGTTAAGTAAAGGATTATACAATTAGTGGGTCAGACTTGGGTAAACTTAACATGTCTTGGGTAAACTTAACATTTCTGATTCAAGAACTGTCTGTGTGAAAGCCGCGATATCAGTTTGTAATCAGTGGCTCAGCTGTGGGGAGAGTCTGACTGTGAATGAGCAGAACTGGGAAGAGTTCCAATAGAAGCTCTAGCTGTTTACAGGCTAACAACATATTGACTGAGAATCATAAATAGTCACCATACCAATTTACCCAAAGAACGCTTGCTAGAGAAAATTAAATGGTACAAAGAAGGGATAAAATTAGTTTGGTTAAGCTCTGTACTTGAGACATTATGTAAAATTAAACTTTGGCATTTGTGGACAGATTATGATAGAGATATCAAAATTTCAACTCAGTTTAGCAAAATCATTAAAAAACATCTAACTGATCTCTATGGTACTCTGGATTCGCAAACGATTAGATCACAAATGTGTGCCTGCTGGTTCAGAGACAATAAGGTGACACATAACATTGAAGTATATTTAATCATGCCATTGTTATTGGAACAAAAAGGAAATTATTAAGTTGCGGTAAATTTGAAATAAACAATTCCAAATACGTCTATTTTAACAGAAAATATGGACATAAAGGCAAAGCAGCAAGCAATATATGCTCTTGTAACAGGAGAATGGAAGAAACTATATCTCATATTATTAAAGTTTGTCCATTATATACTAAACCAAGAAACTTACATCTGCAAGTTTTTAAAAAAAAAATTGCTGATTTTTTGTATGATGTAATTTTTATTTTACTGCACCCTAAATTCCCAGTTGATGTTATGATTACAAATTTCTTAGCTTCAGTACTCAAAATAAAAAAAAAAAAGAAATTCAAGCAGATAGAAAACCTCATCTAAATAAAATAATAAGGTGGGTTTGCTCAGTCTGTCTGGTACACTCTGGGTTACATGAATCTAAGGTGGTGTTTCCCTTTTTTACATATGATTTACCCTTGTCAGTTTTTTTTTTAAAACATTAGATTTCAAGAATGAGTTTTACTACTATGTTTTAAATGAAGTTCATAAATGTGATGTTTTAATATTGTATGCTGTGTAATGTCCACAGTATGAAATATCACTGTGGTCGATCAATAAAAACTGAAAATTGAAAATTTAGTGAAGTAGTGCAACAACGAAAGATAACATTATGATGTACTGCATCATGAAAAGATAACATTACCTTTTCATGTTCAGAAAGATAACATGTTTTATCTGGTCAGTTATCCCCAAAACATATGTTGTATATATGTATCTATACATTGTCACTTAGTAAATATACTTTGTACAATACATTTAGTGTACACGTATCAACCTATTATAACTTAGTCTCTGTCTTATTCAGATCTTCATGTAATCCCTCTTACTCCAGGGCAACAGGTGCAACTTTTTGCAATTGTCTTCTTACACCACGCCTTCAAGGCCCTCATAGTGGGACCCTTAACAACAAATAACACAGAACACTGCTGGCAAGATGTTCTATAGCTGGGGAATGAAGTAACTGGATGAAAAGGTGACTCTATGGGTTCTGACCCTCAGAGTGTCCTGTAAAAGTCCTGCATTCCACAGAGTTCATGTTTGAGTCTGGGGAACTGTCATCCACAGGGTTTCTTAATGTCTAAAAAAACATAAAAAGCTAATTTGAGTGAGCCATTGTGTTTATCAATGAATCCTTGCAATCCAGAGTTATTCATATATAAATCAGCCTGTAATTAAGGGCTGGGGCAACCATATGTTTTAGTCTCCTGACAAGAAATGATGTCGCTGAGGGTCTTGGCCCTCATTGACTGTAGGTTAAATAGGAAATGTTCTGCTTTATTAAGTATGTTTTAAGGTGTCATTACAACATTTTCTACATAATTATTTTACGTGTGCATTGAAACTAGTGAGTTATCACCTTTACATTTCAAATTGTTAGTAAACATAATCCATCTTTAGGATTGCTTTAACCTCTAGGCTATACTACCAGCTGATCATTAAAAACTACATATCTTAAGGCTGGCTCTGTGATGCCAACAGATATTGGGGCCCCATATCAAGATTTCTAAACCCTGGCTGTGTTCATGTCAATACAGCTTTCTGGGGCTGCCACAGCACCAACTTCTGTCTTATTCCGTTCCTCCTCTTACAGCCTTTTCCCTTACAATTTCGGGTGTGAACTCAGGTCTACAAGATGCAAATGTGGCTATGTACCTACTGGCCTTGCATCATGGGGCCAGCCTTGAAATGTGTAGTTTTTGATTAACAGCTGGCAGTACAGCCTAGAGCTTAAAGCAAAGAGCTGTGAACAAGCTTCGTTCATCCAGCAGAATGGTTTTGATTCCAACATGCTCTACTTGTATATTGTGTGACCAGAGCAAGTCACTTAACCTTCCTGTGCACCCAAAACACACCGAGAAACAAACTGTAGCTGTGTGCCCTTCCAGGACAATGACAGTAAAAATAATCTGAGCATGTGTTATGATTCTAAGAATATTATGCTCTTCCTGTCAAGGTTTGACTTGAAAGGAAAAAAAAAATAGGGTGCACTTAACCTCTAGGCTGTACTGTACATCCTTATCAATGCCTTCTCTGGCAGTGTTGACAGACCCCTCCCTGACCGTTATTGAGACACCAAGGTCAGGGTGTGGTTCAGGTGTTTCTGTACCTACTGAACTATGGATGGTACGATTCAATTGTCAGACTCTGGCCCTCTGATACAGATAGTCACAGACCCTTTTCTGGGCACCGTTGATTCCCAAGCTGTGCTGGCGTTGTTCTCAGATGTGATTTGACGCATTCTGCCAGGGTTGGCATTACAGGCAGTTTTTTGCCGATGGGTTCTTCTGGATCGAGGCCATCAGTAATGGATTCAGCAAACATTCTGCATATTCCAGCCTCTCATCTGCTGCTGGCTTTGCCAGCTCCGTTTGCAGCTCTCATTGTCATCCATGACAATGAAGAAATGGAATATACTCCTGACCTCATGGATCCTGAGACAGATTTAGAGGAGGAATATGAGGGTGAGGAGCAGTTTGAAGAAAGACATTTGCCCTCTAGATCTACCTTCTCGTCTTTCAGTGAAGACTCAGTGGTTTATAGCCAGAGGTCTCCTCCTGAAGACCCCTATTTCCAAGCAATGCTGCAACAAACTTGGTCTACCACGGAGTTTGCTGTGGAAGAGGAAGATTCCACTAATCAGAATCTCACAGAGTTTCTGGAATTGTCCTGCACTCCCTCCATTATTATTCCACCTGTGTATTCTGCATTGGAAGATGCTACTTTTGCTGAGAATTAGGTCTCTGCCTGCAGTCCTTAAAAAGGCTAATAAGCAGTACCCTACTCTGTCTGCTAAGTCTTACTATGCCAACCAGCCTGAAACTGATGCCGTAGTCATTATAGCCACTAATGATAGGTCTAACGCCCCTAGACACATGAACACTTTACCGCCAGATAAGGAATCTAGAAGATTGGATGTAATGGGCAGGCATACATCTGCCTCTGCCTCTTTGGGCCTTAGGATTATAAATTACCAGGTCCACATGGGTAAATATCAGAACACCATGTGGGAAGATGCTCGTAACGCTGCACAGGCTTTGCGTGATGGTTCTGCCAGGACTGCTTTACTTAAAACATTATCTGCTGGAGCTGAGGTTGGCAAACATCTGCTGCACTCAGCTTATGATGTTTCTGTTGCATTTGCCAGGGCTGCTGCCTCTGGCATTTACATAAGGTATTATTCTTGGTTCAGAGTGGCTGGCTTTGCTGCTGATGTGCAGCAGGCAGTTTTTTAATGCTTCCTTCAAGGGCTCCAAACTATTTGGTTATGATGTTGAGGGTGTCTTGCATAGCATTCAGTCTTCCAAGATGACCTTAATGGGTCTGTTAAGACCCTGTATCCCACTCCATTAGATGGCATGGTAGGGACTGTTTTCATAGGTTTGCTGACAGAGGTAACCTTGCAAACTGTCAGCAGGGTTGTGCCAGAGGTGGTGGCCCCCTCCTGGGTCCCCTCCTCTCTGGTGCCCATGCCATAGTGCCTAATAGAGTTGGTTCTAGTAGTCCTGCTGCCCCTGTTCCGCTTGACTTTCTTCCATCTCCCCCACTCAGCTATTGCCTTCAGGGGTGAGTCGGGGGGGTAAGATCTCTCTACATTTAAACCAGTAGTAGGAGATCAACATGGATGAGTGAGTCCTGGAAGTAATTGCAAGGGGGCATGCTCTGGATCTGTTAGGAATACCTCCAGATCATCCTCCACCTTTTTCCCCCAGGCCACCTGTCCCTTCTAAAGGAAGAAATTCAGACCCTTGTTCAGAAACATTCCATAGACCTGGTTCTTCCCTGAGACCAGAACAAAGGATTCTATTACAGATACTTCCTAGTGCTGAAATGGACAGTGAATCTGCATCCTGTGTTAGAACTCAGAGATTTCAACCTATACATCAAAGACAAAAAGTTTTGAATATTTTCTCTTCGGACCTTGATTCCCCTACTACAAACAGAGGGCTGGCTTTGTTTTGTGGACAGGAAGGATGCATACCTTCATATAAGTCCTGCACACTGTTCCTCCACTTTATTCTGGAGGGCAGGCACTGTCAGTTCAAAATATCGCCCTTGACTTTTTCTCTGCACCATGGGTCTTTATAAAATACTTGGCAGTGATTACAGCAGCCTTTACACAAGGAAGGCCTATATGTTTTCCTTCAGCTGCACGACTGGCTCCAGAAAGCTAGCTCCAGGGAAGCACTGCTTCACACCCAGTTCTTAACACGTCAGTTGTTCGACAACTTGGGAGTCATAGTGACTGTGCCAAAGTCAGTGTTGACGCCATGCCAAAGACTGCAGTGCATTGAGGCAGTCTTGGACACATAAAAAGGTTGTGACTTCCTGCCCCAGGACAGGGCAGACTCCTTGATTGCTCAGGTGCACTTGGTGCACAGAAGCCACTATGTCTCTGCATGAACAATGTTATGTCTGTATTGTAAATGTGGTTTACTCTGTATTGTTTTATACTCTGTATTATCCCTTGTCCCTTCCCCAGGACACATCTGGAAATGAGCAATTGCTGCTCAGTATGTCATCCTGGTGAAACATTTCAATAAATAAATAAAATAAATAAATACAGTAAATGTCTCCTGAGCCTCATGGCTGTGGCCATAGTAACTCTTGCACAAGCCTGATGTCATATGAAGATACCATGCTGGACACTCAGGGTCCAGTGGGATCAATTGATGGATGAGCTTGAGCAAATGGTTCTTGTTATGTCCTCACTTCACAGAGCACTTTTATGGTGGATGGACCACGAGAATTTACTGAAGGACATTCCATTCCTTGTACCATCTCCTGTACAAAACCTCACCACAGATGCCTCAGGTTCCATATGGGGTGCTCATCTTGGCACTTACCAGACACAGGGGTAATGGACCAAGGTGAAGGCCGAGGTGCATGTAAATGTCCTGGAAATGCGGGCTGTCCTGTACAGCCTCCAGGCTTTTCAGAATCATCTGTATCCCTGTCATCTGCTAATTCAGACAGACAATGTCAATGTGTTGCATTACATCAACAAGCAAAGGGGCATCCACTCCTATCCCTTATGCAGGGAGGGGATGGGAGTATGGTACTGGGCTGTGTTTCATGACCTTCAACTGCCGGCAGTGTTTTTTCCCAGGTCTCCAAAATGTTTGGGAAGACAGCTTAAGCAGGTTCCACTTGATGGGTCACAAATGGAAACTGCTGACCTCTGTGGATCTCTTCACAAGATGGGGTCATCCAAAATTGGACCTTTCTGCATCCCCACACAACGCAATGCTGCCAAATTTCTGCTTGCTTCCTCCAGAGCCTGGAATTTTTTGGTGAGACACGTTGTCCTTTCCTTTGAAAGGGAAATTCCTATATGAGTTTCCCCATTCCTCTAATACAGAGGTTCTGCTCAAGCTATGGGTAGAGAGTGCCACTGTCACCCTCATTGCTCTGTTCTGGCCTCTCCAGATATGGTCTTGGCTATTTCAACATCCGGCAGTGAAGCACCCTGTCCCTCTACCTCTATGCAGAGGTTTGTTGTCACAGGGTTAGGGGTCCCTGGTCCACCCAGACCTGAGGTTTCTACACCTGCACGCATGGCTCCTGAAAACATAGCCATTGCATGTTTTGGGGGATCCCATAAGATAGTCGATGTCCTGCTTGTGCCTAGGAAGCTTGTACCAGACATACTTGTTCCCTGAAATGAAAGCGGTTCACTCTGTGGTTTACTTCCTGGAATATGGACCATTTTGCGTGTCCTGTGAATTCCGTGCTGAAATACTTGTTTTTCTTATCTGACTCAGGCCTGCAGTATTCCTCTCTTGAGGTGCATTTAGCTGCTAGATCAACTTTCCATGCCCCTGTTGACTGTTGTACGGTTGCCCAATTGAATGTGTCACGTACATTTTCTTCTTGAATTTATCATACTTCTCCTTCCTACCTGGCTGTCTTGTTTTTTTTTATTTTTAACCAGGTAAAATGACTGTGCACAGCCCTTTTTCAGTCATGCCTGACATATAAAACACCACAAATACATTACACATACCATATACAAAAATTAATCTATGCAAGACATACAAATATAATATTAAAACAATAACACAAATTAATTAATGTTACAGCAGCAATGATTCAAAGAATCATAATAAGGAGTCAACAAAGTTTCAAAGTGCTTAATGCTCTTGGCTGATTGAATTTCCTTTGATAGCTTGTTTAGTAGTACAGGCCCATACCAGGTAAAAGAGCCTTTCGCAATAGTTTCAGTAAACTTGGATAAAATAAAACTGCTTTACTGTGTCTAGTTAAATATGAACCAGAAAATGTGATAAATTTCCCAAATAAACAACTTGGAGATTTGTTATACCAGACTGTGTATGTCAGTACGGCTGCATCATGTTCTGTTCTTGGCTCTGGTGTGAGAATTTGCATTCTCTCATACAATAAACAACGATGTGTCCTGATAGGAACTCTTAACCCAAATCGACATATGTTATTCAATATCAGTCGATATTTTGACATAAATAAGTTTCCTTGATTTACAAATAAGGGTGCCCCATAATCCAGTATGGTCTTCAGCCATCCTCTCCTCCCAGCCCCATCACCTGCAGTCCCTGGGACTTACCTTCTGACCCATCAATGCCCCATAAATTGTCTCCCAATGGTGGAACCTCATGGGTTCCCCAGTCTTGGATGGTGTTTAGAGCTGAGTTGCTGTCAGGAGCCTGGTGAGCAGTGCAGGGCCTGTGAAGGAGAAGAGGTGGGATGCTGCTGCAGGCAAGGTGGTGTTTTTCTTCCCCTGTTGGTCTCCTTCCCTGAGAACTTCATGGGCTAGGGCCAGGTGGATGACTGTATGCAAGCATCCACCCACCTATTGCAGCTCCTCTGCGCTGCCACCTGTGGTTGCCCAGGTTGCAATGTCGTTGCAGAGCTAGTAGTCCTTCCTCCTCGGAGTGCTCAGTCCCCCCCCCCATCCCTGGATGAGCCAGGCAGACAGTGTTGTGCTGCTAGCGAGAAATCCCCATGCACATTCAGAACAGCGTGCTCCTTCCGCAGGTGGTGGAGTTACAAACAGCAACCGTGTCACTCATAGGGAGATTGAATATGTATGGGCTCACTCTTAAAGTAATAGCAGCCCCACATCTTTATTATACATAGGCGTTTCACTGAAGAAAACAGCCTGGAATCATTTCCCTAAGTGTCTGAAATTTTTGGCACTGGATAATGTGCCTAATAGTACGATAGGTAGAGAGCATTTGAACAAACTACTTACGGAAGAATCTTGGTAAATTTTTAGATTTAAAAGTCAATATCCTGTTGGGCTGAATGGAATCCTAGATTACATGCCTTCTGTGCTGGACAGTTACAGACTCTCAGATATTTACCATCTCAACTGGAATGCCGTTTGATAAACTTGTTCTTGAAAAAATTGACTTTTTCTGAACTTATATGCATCATTTATATCAATATTACGGGTGTTGATTTTGTCTTTTCTCTATTTGTGTGGATAACTACGACATCTTGAAAGTTAGAATATTTATAAATGTGTCCTGAATGTTAGAATGTTAGAAGTTAGCCATAAATTGTTATGCTCATGCCTTAGTGTTAGAATCATGTTTGTAGTCATAGCTTGACAATCACTTTGTCTCTGTATTTACTGTCTGCAATAAGAAATGACTTTAGGCTGTTTTCTTTTAGTGAAATGCCTGTGTTTGATAAAAATGTGGGGCTGTTATCAGTTTAAGAGTGAGCCCATACATATTCAGTCTTCCTATGAGTGAGACGCTTGGTATTTGTAACTCCACCCCCTGAGGAAGGAGTACACTGGTCCGAATGCATATGGGGATTTATCATTAGCAGCACAGCACTGTATGTTGCACTGTTTGTGTTTTTGCAACAAATATTTATGAATTATGCCTACTTGTGTGCTCACCCCTAGCTCTTTATTTTTACAGTAACGACCTTGTTATTGTCAAATTAAACTGGCATTGTGCACCTTCTTATAAAGTACAGTATAGAAATGATATTTTTCTTTAGTTTTCACTTTAACCCAAATGACCACTCTCTTAATTAATGTGATACGTTAACAGTGATAGACTCTACAACTGCAGCTGTCTAACAGTTATTATATAATATTTTATAATATCTATTTTGCATTTTATTTTGAGAGGAGAAAAACATATTTTGAAGCAGGCTTCCTTCCACCTTAATGGGACTTAACTATGCCTTGAAATAATTTGCTGATGGAATGCAAAATTAATGGTATATTATTTTGTTTATAATTGTTTTTTTCTATTGTATTTAGGGCATGATTGCATGTATGAATGTACAATGTCATTCAATATTTATATACACTAGACATAAATAAAATTTATAAGAAAAAAATAAATTTATAATGGGTACAGAGTGTAGGGATGCTCAGATACATCTAAATCCATTCTGACAGGGATATTTTGGATTTCAGATAACCTGAATCCAATTTTGCTTCTGATCTGATTCCGAAGTGTTGGTAGGAATTGAAATCGGATTCCGAAATCTGAAACTTCTAATGCAAAGCTGTAGTAAAACACTGTACAACAATAACAACACCATTAACAATAAAATAAGGCAATATACTGTACTAAAATGCTTCCGTTTTAATATTGCCATTTTTCAGTTACCTGGTTACTCTGGATAATCCACAGTACACCACACAGTGCCCACCTAGCAAATTAATAATTAACACATTTTGTTCTAGTAATTAATAGCACTTACCTTATATCTGTAGCAGATAAAGTGACCTACCTGATCTTCTCTGTCAAAGACAGTCGATGGGTCTATGTTGATGTGATGATTAATTCTGCTGCAAGGGGTCATCTTGTGATAATGCACGGAAGTTAAATAAAAGCTATGGACGTTATCTAGGAAGAGACCCCAGCAGAAGTCGAATGCACCAATGTACTGTTGTATTGCTGTTGATTCGTGATGCTTCCTCAAGATTGTTCTGATTTAGCCGGCCCAGTGGCACTGACGGTTGAGGTGCTGGATGCCACACCTCACGCTGCACTGGTGACCTGGGTTCGGGAGTGAGCCCGGGTGCTGAGAGTCGGTGGGGGAGGGAGAGGATTGAGCGTCTGATGGACTGCTCTCCTTTCCTGGGAGGGAGGGTAGTGGGTTGTCTGGCATCCCAGTGTGGAGATTGGGGGCACTGTAGAATGTAGGACCAGACATGTGGGGAACATGGTAGACATCGGCAGGGTTGCTGTGTGCCATGGCATCACTGCACGCCATGCTTGGGAGGGAGGAGGGGAGCTTATGGGGAAACAAACAAGAAAACCCTTTGGCCCTGGATAGGCAATGGCTCCACAGTGCCTGGCCTCCACACGCCTAATACTGGGCCTCCACATCTACCCCTTTGATCTCCCCATAGACCTTAGGGCCATGGGTCCCGCAGAGAGAGAGAGTAATGTACATGAAGAAGGTCAGGTCACAGTGGGCAGTAGAGTGGCAAGGTGAGTTGGGAGCCTGAGAGAGTTCTGGGTCCCTGAGGCAAAAAATAGAATTGTAAAAAAAAAAAAAAAAAAGATTATTCTGATGTTGACCAGCCTGTCTGTGCAGTGGTAGCACTACCACTCATGATGCCATTGACCGAAGTTCAGGAGTGAACTCAGATTGACAGTGGCCGGCTGGGGGGAGGAGGATCAAGCATCCCAGGGGATGCTCTCCTCCTCTTCCAGGATGGGAGGGCTACTGTCCTTTTTGCAGTACTGCCATGTGGGGGACCACAGGTGGCAGTGCAGATGAGGATGTCGGGGGAGGGTGAGACACAGGCCAAGGTCTGGAGCAACAGCACGTCCTAGTGTGCATATGCTCCTTGGACCTCCCATGCATTCCTGTATCTCAGGAGAGAGGGAGCAACAAGGAATAACCCCTCTGCTGATGTCAACAGCGGCTCCAGTGGACTGAACACAGACCATGCCTGGAACCCTCAATGTCTGCCTGAAGAAGACAACATTCAAGTAGGATGTGGCTGTGCCACTCCTTCCCTGCCTGGCAGTGGGGGGGGTGTCTGGGTTCAGGCAGCATGGAGACATGATGCTGAAGGGAACTAGGTACAGGCAGAGCCAGACACCTTGGGGTCCCTGAGGTAGCATGGAGGCAGTGGCGTAGGAGGGGGCATAAACACAGAATTAAAAAAAATGCTTCTTTTGATGTGACATCATGGTAGCTGTCAGCTGTGTGTTTGAAGAATTTATGACCTCTCCTGTAGTTTCTTAGATGTCATCGTAGGTACTTGACTTTTGTGTGGCCAACTTTCTTCAATTTGTGATGTTTGTTGATGATGCTGAAGCAAAGCAGGTGTTGGTGCTGAAAATGGACGATGTGCTCATGAGAATGGATGAGTGATAGCTGCTGCTGTTGTGTAGAATAAGCCAAGTCACATCCCTGGAGGAGGATGAGCCATCCTTTTGTGCAGGAGGAGGGTGCATTTTTTGCTGGAGAAGGCTTGGTGTTGGTTCCCTACTGACAATGGCAATGGCTATTCCTACTGGACAAGGAGACACAAGGCAGCGGGTAAAGGTGGTTCTAGTGAGGTGACATTAACAGTACAGAATACTGCTAGGGCATACTTGTGTAGGGAAATGGACATTAGCAGCAACACAGAGTACTCACTTACTGTTTTAGGCACTCATCATTGTGGTGGACAAAGGTGCCCTTCAGGGTACACCCTACCCTAGTGCTGGAGGAAGCTGGTTGGCTTTGCTAGGAACTATGCTGGCACAACAGACAGGGTTTGCAGTGCTGCAGAAGGAAGCTTTTCTGCTGGAGGATGAGGCTATCTCAATCTATGACATCTCCACTGGGGCACACCTTTGGAACTGTGAGCCTTTGGTGTCAGGACAGTCAGGAAACATTTGCCTAGCTGGGGACTGCCCATGATGACGTACAGCATTAGCAGGTATAAAATGTGGGCAGCTCCCGCACTCCTCACTTCATTCTTTTGACATCTACACACTCACTGGAGTTGCAGAGAAACATCACTGTCATTTTTGTAAACTTGTTGTTTGTTTTCTAACTTAATTATTTTTTTGTATTGATGTTGTCCCTATATGCTGCCATTGAAAGAACCTCTGTTTAGTGCTGTACATGCGGTTAAAACATCTACAAGGATGACACTCACAGTTGATATGTTTGTTGTTGAGTCCTGTCCCACAATGTGAGGACCTGCAAAATCTGCCAGTGAGTTAACCGGTCCATGACGAGACACTAGAAGAAGGCTTTGGAGACTTTCATCAGCATTAAGGTCATGAAAGTACAGGGGAAGACCACAGGCTCCAAGCCGGCTTCTCCCTCTCGTCCACCAGCCCCGGGTAAAGAAGCAACCTGGTGGTCGGCAACTGAGGTCAGTGAGGATGATGGAGTAATCTAAAGAAAAGAAGAAACTGTCATCGAGACCCTCCTCTTCTTCCAGTCATCATAAATATGAGAAGAAACATTCTTCACCAATGGGGCTCAGGTCTCCATTGAAGGAGGGTAAGTTGTCATTGGCATCTATTCCAGTGGCATCAACTACAGCCCCTCCAATGATTGTAGAGACACCAACGTTGAGTTCTGACTCTGGTGCTGCTGTATCTACTATGGATGGTTTGCAGCCTTGGTCGTCAGGTTCCATCCCATTGATGTCAGTAGTCCCGACCCCTCAACCGGGTGTCATCGACTCAGAAGTTATGCTGGTGTCATTTTCAGAATTGTTAACATGCCTTTTTCCATTGCTGCAAGCGGTGATGGTTCCATCAACAGGGACTTCCCCGTCGGCACCTTCATGGTTGTTGTGATTAAAAGCATACTTGCTGCACCAGTGGTACAGACGCTGCCTCCATTGTTGGCTCCGTCGATTGCACCCATCATCATCCAAGATGGCAGTGAAGTGGAATACAAACTTGACCACCTAAAAGTGGAGGAGGATTTGAAACATGAAGGTGGTTGTGGGGAAGACTATGATGGAGGTTCCCTTCCAGCTCAACTTTGTCATCATGCAGTGAGGGCTCTGTTGCATATAAGCCCAGGTCTCCTCTAAATGATCCCTCCTTCCAGGATTTGTTTAGACAAAGATAGAATGTGATGGGATTTGAGGGTGAAGAAGAAGACTCCAGTAAAAGTAACTTAATGGAGTTCTTAGAGGTAACGGATGCTCCCACTGTTGTGGTATCCCATGTTTACCCTGCATTGAAAGATGCTACATTTGCTGTCTTGCACAGACCTGGCACTCTGCCAACGGTCCCCAGAAAAACTGACAAGCAGTGTCTTGCTCCTTCTATCAAGCCCTACTATGCTTCTTAGCCTGAAAACAACTCTGTGGTTATCATGGCCGCCCATGATCGCTCTAGGGCTCCTAGAGTGATGAGCACCCTGCCTCCTGACAAAGAATCGAGGACATTGGATGTAATAGGTAAGAGAACTTATGCCTCCTCCATATTGCAAACTACCAACCTTATATGATCAAGTATCAGAATAAACTCTGGAAGTCAACTTTGGCTATGGCACTGACACTGCCAGATAGCCCTGTAAAGGCAGAACTACTTAAAGCTGCTTGTGCTGGCCTAGATACTGGTAAACGTTTACTAAGATCAGCATATGGTGCTTCAGATGCTGATGCTAGATCAATTGCCTCTGGTATATGCCTCAGAAGGCACTTCTGTCTCAGAGTGGTAGGATTTTTGGAGGTGCAACAGGCCCTGATCAGTGCCCCCTTTTGGGACTATAAGCTGTTCAGTCAGGATGTAGGTAATGCATAAGATCTGTGAAATCCCTGAACCCTCCCCCGAATGTATACAGGGGTCATGGTAGGGGTGCTTTTTGGGAGCCTGCTGGCCAACGAGGCTGTGGCTGCTGTCAGCATTACTGTGGCAGAAGAGGTGGTCCCCTAGCTGGACCTGTTGCTTACAGTGGCCACTCCAAGGCACCCAAAGTTTCCTGTTTAGGCAGCCCTACTACTCCAGGCATGTTCTGACTACCCACTTCCTCTTCCTCTTCCTCCATGACTGCCACCAGGGATACAAGTTGAGGGATGGATCTCCCTTCAAGTGCAAAAATGGAGGGAGATCACTTCAGGTGAATGGGTCCTGGAAACACTGGAAAGAGGACATGCACTGGAACTGCTTTCAAAGCCTCCAGTATATCCTCCAACACATTCTTTTTATCCTCCAGGACACCTGTTCCTTTTCACGGAAGATGCTCATCCCTGCTTTAGAAAAAGGTGATAGAATCTGTTCCTCCCAAAAAAAATAACAGGGAGTTTTACTGCAGGTATTTTCTGGTCCAAAAAGCCACAGGAGACTTGTGCCTCATATTGGACCTCACAGCCCTGAACAAATTCATGGCATACATAAAGTTTCAGTTGGTGTCTCTTCAGGCTCTCATTCCCCTTCTGCAAAAAGGGAACTGGCTTTGTGCTCTGGATATGAAGGATGTTTACCTTCATATCAGAATCAGAACATGCAGCAGGCAGTACCTCTGATTCACTCTGGAGGACTGCCATTATCAGTTCTGAGTATTGCCCTTTGGCTTATCCTCAACACTGTGGGTATTTACCATATGCTTCACAGTTGTGGCAGCAGCTCTCCAGAAGGACAGACTTTGTGTTTTCCCCTTTCTGGATGACTGGCTCCTGCAGGGCCTGTTCAGGGAAGTGGTCCAGTACATAGTATCTTAAACTCAACAGTTGTTCAAGGACCTGAGTATCATGGTTAGTGTACTGAAATCCATGCTTATTCTGTGCCTATGCCTCCAATATATTGGAGACGTATTAGATATAGCAGTGGGCAGTGCATTCCTGCCTCTGGACAGAGCAGAGGCCCTGATTGCTTACGCCCATCTTGTGCACAAGAGTCAGTATGTGTCCACCAGGACTATGCTCTGCCTCTTGGATCATATGGGGCTGCCATTGTAACTATCCCATTTGCATGCCACCATATGAGAATCCCTCAATGGATTCATTGAGTGCAGTCAGACTAACTGATGGACAGCTTGGAATGGCTGATCCTCATCATGTCCCCTCTAAGAACGTCTCTGCTTTGGTGGAGGGAACCCCTGCACTTGCTGAAGGGTATCTCTTCTTTTCACCAAACCCAGAGCACATCTCATGACAGATGCCTCCTGGACCGGATGGGGTGCCCACCTAGGCCTTTACCAGACCTATGGGTTGTGGATGGATCAAGATTTAGATCTCCACATTAGTGTCCTGGAGATGACAGCTGTACTTCATGGGTTCCAGGCCTTTGAGGAGCATCTTTCTCCAGGTCCTCTGTTGATATGAACAGACAACAACAGTGTACTGCACTGTATCAACAAGCAAGGGGGCACTCACTCGTACCCTCTGTGCAGGGAAGCGATGACAGTAGGGCAGTAGGCACTCTCTCACAGCCTGCAATAGACAGCCATGTTTCTCTTTGGAGTCCAAATCATCTTATCAGACAGGCTAAGTCGGTCCCAGTATTGGGTACATGAGTAGAAACTGCTGACCTCTGTGCTGAATAACTTCTTCATAAAAGGGTCATCCAGAGTTGCACCATTTTGCATCCCCACACAACACAAAACTGCCGCATTTCTGCTCACTTGCTTCCAGGTCTGGAGTTTTTGGGTGAGTCGTGTTGTCCCTCTCCTGGAGGGGAAGTTTCCTTTATTCATTTCCTCTGATCCCCTCTCATTCAGAGGGTACATCTAAAGTTGCAGGCAGAGGGAGCCACCCTGACACTGATTGTCCCCCTTTGGCCTCACCAGATATGGTTTTCACTTCTGCAGCTCCTGGCAGTAGAACCACTAGTTAAGTTGCCCCTGTTTTGGAGTCTACTGTCCCAGGACTGGGGGTCCCTGGCCCACCCGGACCTCAGGTCCCTCCACCTGCACACTTGATTCCTGAGGACATAGCCATTGTACGTTTTGGAGTTTCTCCTCAAATGGCTAATGTCTTGCTGGCAGCTAGGAAGCCTTTTGCTAGACATATGTATTCACTGAAATGGAAATGTTTCGCTATTTGGAATGCTTTATACTCTGAGGACCATTTTATGTGTCTTTTTAATACTGCACTTTCCTACCTCATGTCTCTATCAGACTCCAGTCTGCAGTGCTCCTCTATTAAGGTACACTTGACTGCCATATCGGCTTTCCATGCCTCTATTGACGGATGCATCGTGGCACAACTGGAAGTGTCCGTACCTTCTTAGAAGGGTATTTTGCACATGTGACCCCACTTCGTAAACTGATTCTGCCATGGAACCTTCATTTTATACCTGAGAAGCTGACTGCGGCTTCTTATGAGCCTACTGCAACTTGTGCACTATGCTTCCTTTCTTGGAAGGCACTTTTTCTGGGTGCTGTTACCTCAGCCCAAAGGATTTATGAACATCAAGCTCTCATGTTTGCCCAGCCCCCCACCTGATTTTCCACATGAAAAGGGTAGCACTGCATACAAATCCTAATTTTTTATCTAAGGTGGTGTCTGACTTCACATTAAATTAGACTGTCAGCCTACCACTGTATTATCCTGAGCATATTAACAAGGGTAAGGAACTGCTCCATATACATGTTGTAAACAGAACATTGCGTTTCTATCTGGAGTGCACAAAGGACTGCAGGAAGTCCTCTCAGCTGTTTGTATCATTCACCCCTGGGAGACAGGACATACCAGTGACTAAACAGTGCCTGTCCAAATGACTGGCTAACTGTATTATGTTTTGTTACAGGAAGTACGATAAGGAACTTCCTGGTGATGTTCATGGCCACTCTGCTCAAGGTACGGCCACCTCTGTTGCTTGTTTCTGGGGTGTGTCTGTGGCTGACATTTGTGCTGCTGCCACATGAAGCACTGTCCACACTTTTACTAAACGTTACAGCCTGGTCATTATCTCACTGAGACGTGCTGGCTTTGGTCTTGCTGTCCTACAAGGTTTTCTATCCTGATTGCATATCAGACTTTGCCAGCCTACCTGGTTACTTTGTACTGCTTGGAAATCATTCCAAAGGTGTGCCCCAATGAATGAAGATAGAACAACTTCCTACCAGTAACAGTAGATCTTCGAGAGAATCTCCTCTACTGGACCACAGTGCACCCACCTTCTTTCCCTCTTTGTGAAGTACCACCTGGCTGGCTGCCCTCCTGCCTTTTCAGAAGGTATAGTTATTTGTGCTTTTTTATGTCTTCTGTTACTAGTCCTAGGCCCTACTTGTGTGCCTGGTCCTGGTGTGGCCTCCTGGTTCCTCTCAGTAAGTGGCCCTCCAAACTTATCTCTGGAGGGAAACTGAGGAGTGAGGTGGCCACCCACGTTTTACAGGTGCCGATGTTGTACATCATCATGGGTGGCCCCCAGCTAGGCAAAAGATTCCAGAAGGTCCTGACGCTGATGACTTACACTTCAGAGGTGTGGCCCAATGGAGGAGATTCTCTTGAAGATCTACTGTTACTGGTAAGTAACTATTTTTTCCTTCTGGAGAAGGCTTGGTGCTGGTTCACTGCTGGAGATGGCTGTACCTAAAGGACGTGAAGAGACACAAGGGGACAGAAAAAGATAGTTTTAAGCTGGCCCACCAGTACAGAGGCAAGGCATCTGGCTGCGATGCTGATGCCCCGGGTTCAGGAGCGGACCCAGGGCACTGGAGGGCAGGTCATGTGGAGGAGGATTGAGCATCCGAGGGATGGCTCTCCTTCTGCAGTGGGAGGGTGTGTGTGTGTCCGGCATGTGACCGATCCCTGGCAGAGACTGAGGTTCAGCAAGCTACGCCGTTCTTGTGGGGAGGCATGCCAGATGCTAACATTCTGGCATCACTGCATCTTTGCATGCCATTCCTCTCACTGTGGACTTGGAAAAATGCCGTTGTCTGACATGATAAAGTCTGTCTTCCATGACTGGATCTCGTACCACGGACCATGACCCTTTGCTGTCCAGTACCACAAAAGATTTGTTGGGAGAACTGGCAGCCCTGCCCTGGGGAGTAAGCCAGGGTGCTTGGAGGCTCTCGCTTGCCCCCCCCGGTACCATTAAAGTTCCATTGAGGAACTAGCGGCCCTGCCCCGGGGGGTACACCAGGGTGCTTGGGGGGGGGTTGGTGGAGATATGTCCCAGGAAGTGGTGATCGGGGCAGTGTTTTCAGTCTGTGGTAGTGGCAGACCGATGATGGGTCAGTCGGATGGCACAAAAAGCATAGTTAGTAAAAAAAAAAAAAAAAGATTAGTTAGAGAACATTAGGAGTATGGAGTACTGTCATGACATATCTGTGGAGGGAAATGGATGTTAGCAGCAGCATAGTGGACTGACTCACTGTTTTTCACACTTACCATCACAGCAGATGAAGGTGCCCCTCAGGGTACACCCTACCCTAGTGCTGGAAGAGGCTGACTGGTGCGCCAGAAACTACGCTAGTGCAAGAGACTGAGTTTGCAGTGCTGGAAGAGGAGGTTTTCCTGCTGGAGAAGGTTTGGTGCTGCTTCCCAGCTGGAGATGGCTATACCTGAAAGACATGGAGTGGCACAAGGGGACAGGAAAAGACAGTTTTAGTCAGGGGGAATTTACAGTATGGAGTGCTGTCATGACATACCTGTGGAGAGAATTGGATATTAGCAGCAAAATAACCTACTGGCATACTGTTTTAGACACTCACCATCACAGTGGATGAGGGTGCTCTTCAGGGTACACCCTAACATAGTTCTGGAGGAGGCTGGCTGGCTGTGCCAAGAACTACACTGGCACAAGAGACCACATTTGCAGTGCTAGAAGAGGATGTTTTTCTGGTAGAGGAGGAGGCTTTCCTGATGGAGGAAGAGGTTTTGGTGCTGGAGGAAGCTTGTTGATAGTGCCTTGCTGGAGTCCTGTGGAAGGAAATGGGCATTAGTGTACCCTATGTGCGCTCACTGAGTGTGTGAGATACTCACCATTGCAATAAATAAATAAGTCCTCGGGTATACCCTGGTGCTAGAGGAGGCTTTGTGGCTGGAGGAGGCTGGGTGTTGTCGCTACTGTCAGTGGTTGTACCTGCAGGACAAAGAGACACAAAGGGACAGGAAAAGACAGTTTCAGTCCAGGTGCACCAACAGGCTGTAATACTGCTCTGAAATACTGTGGTGTGAACCTAACATTAGTACCCAATGTGCACTGGATCACTTGTCCAAGACACCATCCATTACAGCAGATGAAAAATACCCCAATCTGGTTACACCCTAGAATGCTGGAGGAGGGTAGCTGGTGTCACTGGGATCTATGCTGGTACAAGAAACCAGGTTTTGTACTGGATTGGGAGACCTTGGTGCTGGAAGAGGAGGCTTTGATGCTGGAGGTGAAGACTTTGGTGCTTCTTCCCTGCTGGCAATGGCTATCTCTGCAGGACAAGGAGATGCAAAGGAACAGAAAAAGGCAGTTTCAATCAGGAGCATTTACAGTGTGGAGTACTGTCATGACACACCTGTGGAGGGAAACAGACATTAGTATACCTATGTGCGCTAGCTGAGTGTGTGAGATATTCATCCTCGCAGTGGATGAATAAGGCCTCTTGCATACCCTGGTGCTGGAGGATGATTTGTTTGTTGGAGGAGGCCTGCTGGTGTTGCCACTGTTAGTGGTTATACCTGCAGGATAAGTAGACACAAAGGGGACAGAAAAAGACCATTTTGGGCTGGGGGAATGAGCCAGCCTGGAGACCTGTGGAGGGAAATAGACATTAATAATAATGTGTGACGGTACCATTACTGTCACACTCACCATCACAGCGGATGACTAATACCTTCGTGGTACACCCTACAATAATGGAGGAGGATTTGTTCTGTTGGCAACTGGACTTTACACTGATGCAGGAGACCGAGTTCCTGGAGGGAAGTTCCTTTTGGCTGGCTGGCTGGCTGTTGGCAACTGGTCTTACAGTGGCACAAGAGATGGAGCTGCTGTAGGGAAGTTCCTTTTGGCTGTCTATCTATGATCAACAGAGTACCTCAGGTGTCAGTACTGGGGCCAGCCCTCTTTAATGTCTTCATTAGCGACATAGCAAAGGAACTTGAAGGGAAGGTCTGCCTCTTTGTGGATGACACCAAGATCTGCAACAGAGTGGACAACTGGGGGTGTGTGTGCAAAGGATGGTAAGAGATTTAAAATAGCTGGAGGAGTGGTCAAAAGTTTGAC
Source organism: Neoceratodus forsteri (assembly GCA_016271365.2). Classification (NCBI taxonomy): domain Eukaryota; kingdom Metazoa; phylum Chordata; order Ceratodontiformes; family Ceratodontidae; genus Neoceratodus; species Neoceratodus forsteri. The sequence continues at coordinate 1,243,815,144 of CM057455.1, forward strand.
AGCTAGGGTTTAATGCAAAAAAAGTGCAAAATAATGCACTTGGGTCACAGAAAACCAGAGGTGGAGTACAAAATAGGGGGAGTGATACTTATAATGACCAGGCAGGAAAGTGACCTGGGGCTAATCATCTTGGATGACCTGAAGGTGGCCAGACAATGTGAAAAGGCAATCAGGAGAGCAAGTGGGATGCTGGGGTGTGTGGTGGGATAAAGCCGTACCTTATTGTTCTAATCACAGTTCATTTACTTTATGTGTGCAATACGTCAGGGATGCCCATGGTGGTCCACTCTAACTTTCAAGGGATCATGGGTACAAAGAAAACATGGGCCCTAAAATGATGTCATGCCTTGTTGCTAGGCAGAAACTGTTAGCTGCTTAGCCAGGGACTTGCGTTTGTTTAAACCGTTTCAAAGAAACAAAAGGGTTAATTAAGCATAGCTGGGAAGCCAGGTATCCCAATTTGCTTGTGAAAGATCCAGGTCTCTAGAGGAGCCAAGATGTCTGAGGACCTTTTGCCCTGAGAGGTCTATCCTGAGTTAATCTAATTACAGCTGAATGGACTAACATTTAGGTAAATTGCTGTACTGGGTTTAGCTTAATTACGGTCATTAAAGGAAGGCTAATGCTAGTCCAAGGCTGGTTCAGACTGACTTCAAGGAAAAAAAAACTCTCTCATGCTCAGAACTGAACATTTGTTTTTTGTAATAAAATATTAAAATCTGATTGGTTGCATAGCCATGGAGACGAAATGCTAGCCAACCACAGGACAAGCCAGTCTCCACTGGACCTGCCCTTTGAGAACCCCATAAAACAGGTGCAGGACTTTCTCAGAGCTTTTTTGCCTTCTGCTTCTGTCTGCTTCCTTTTGCCTTTTTTGGTGAAAGAAACTACACCTGGGACCCTGTCCTGCTAAGAGAGCAGAGACATTTTCTTTTTCAAGAAGTTCTCCTAAACCACAAGAACCAAGATTTCAGCTTCCATTTCTAAGTACACTTTGCACTTCAAATTCAGCAACCAAGGACTTGGTGAGATATAACTTTAACTTCAGAATTTTAAAGTGTAGGTTTTTATTGTATATTTCCATTTTCTTTTTCATATTCTGCAACCAATGTCTAAAATTATCTGTCTTTAAGTTATTTACTGTATTTAGTAATTAATTAGTAAAGTCTTTGGCTTACTTTAAGAAAATTCTCTCAGTGTCTTTTGTGTGTGTTGGTTTGGGAGAGTTTGTTCAAACTATATTATCCCAGGTCGTGCCTGAAAAAAAGGCAATTATGCTAGTGCACTTACCCAGTTACCAGAAGCAAATAAATAAATACTACGCCTGTGTTACAGCTTACAGGCCAAACACTACCGAAGTAAAGTACCACAAGGGACTCTGTGGACAAAAGGAGAGGAGGAATATGCAAGGTTTCAAGAAGGGGTCTGTGGGGGTTTGAACTGGACTTTGCATTTCTCAGGAAAGGCACATACAGGATGTATAGAGCATTCATCGAAGGCCTATAAATGCCTGTGACTTTCAAGTTCATTGTGCAGTGGCCAAGAGGGTTCTATCCCAGGAACACAGCCTCAAGACTGTATTTGCACCCCCTCACACGAAGAGAGGGAGCCCAGGGAATTCCTGCCCCACCAGAGTGGGCTTGTGACAAGGTGTATAGGTAGGGGTATCACGAGTAGGAAGAGAGAAATGGAATTGCCCCAATATAGATCACTGATAAGACCCCACCTGGAGTAGTGTGTCTAATTCTGGAGACCACATCTCAGGAAGGGCATAGACAGAGAAGAGGCAGTCCAGAAGAGGAGGGTTGCCAAGATGGTGCATGGTCTACATCAAAAGCCCTACAGAGAGAGGCTAAAGGAGCTCAATATGTACACCCTGGAGGAGAGGAGGGAGAGGGGAGATATGAATGAGACCTTTAAATACCTTCCAGGGATGAATAAGGCACAGATGGAAGGTATTTTTCAGAGGACAGGGTGCTCTAGAACAAGGGATTGTGATATGAAGCTGGACGGTAGGTTCAGGAGAGATGTGATGAAATACTTCTTCACAGAAAGGGTGGTGGATGTCTGGAACAGTCTTCCAGTGGAGATGATGGTGCAAAAACAGTAGTGGGATTCAAAAAAGCCTGGGATAGACACAAGGGACTCATAAGGGAAAGGGTGGGGATAGATGTGACAGTTCTGTAGACCAAAGATGGTCTGTAGTGAAAGCAGTCTCAATGAAATAGGCAGACTGAATGGGCCAAGCAGCCCTTATCTGCCATTAGTTTCTGTGCTGGCAACTGGTCTTTGCTGGCACAAGAGACTGAGTTGCTGGAGTGAAGCTGAAGTTTTGCTAGCTGGCTGTTGGCCACTGGTCTTGTACTGTCACCAAGTACCGGATTGCTGGAGGTGAATGGCTGGATGGTGGTTGCTGGTTGGGGGTACTGGCTACTGTTGCTGGCTGCTGACTGGTGGCTGTTTGCCAGCATTGACTGGCTGCTACTCTGGCCTAAGAGTCTGGCAGGTGGCTGGCTGCTGCTTCTGGCTAGTTGGCCATGGGTCTTACACTGGCACCAAAGATTGGGATGATGGAGGTGGCTGGCTGGCAAAAATGCTGGAGGATGAGTGGCTGACTTTGGCTGGCTGTTTTTGCTGGCTGGTGACTGATGTGTTGAGTTGTTGCCAGCACTGACTGGCTGCTATTCTGGTCCAAGAGGCCATGTTAGATTCTGGTGTTGGTTGGTACTGGCTTGAGAGGTCTGGCTGGTGCTGGCTTGGGAGGACTGGTGGGTGGCAATTGCTATAGATTCTATGCTGGTGCCAGAGACTACGTTGCTGTGTGGTGCTGGTATTTACCTGGTGCTGCGCTGGTCTGGGAGTCCCAATTTGGCTGGTGGTTGGCTGGTTGTTAGTGTCCAGCATACACCAGATGCTATGCTAGCACAAGAGTTTGAGTTTGGCTGGTGGCTGGCTCTGCTCTGGACAAGATGCATTGCACACAAATGGAGAAAAAAACTCAGAGGCAATTGTCAGCTATGCAGACAAATTTATTGAGCATATAGCTCAATGCAGGCACTGGATTAACATTCCAAACCACTGGGCAGGTGCCCTGGCACTTCGCTCAGCAGAGCTTCATCAGGGGGTGGGATAAGAGGCTGAACAGACCTCATTTATGGTCCTCTACCTATGATGTCAAACCTTGACTTGATCGACATTTACAAATACGAACATAGATACTGTAGGGAGACTAAATACCTGATACCAAGCACCTGAAAAATCATTATCAGTATATTGTGTAAAACAATAAGTACACTCATGCTGCAATAAACAACCATATCCAAGCAATTCCTATATGTTACAGAGGGTTAAAAACAACCAATAAGGAACTGATTGTTATGTTTGAAAAACAAAATCCTTTTTCAAGGAGCAAGCTAAACCAGTAATTACTTGTACATAAAACATGTTTAGAAAATTAATCACATCAGATACCAGACATAGAGAGGCACAACTAAATCCAGAAGAAAAGAAGCAGGGAGATGGAATGGCACACATCTTTCCCATGCATACACATGACCATCCTTGTAATCAGTGTCATCTCTCTCTAGTTTCTTTTGTTTATGTTTAATAATCTTGGATTTGTGGTGTTCTAGCGTCTCATGAAGGTCCTCACCCAACTCTATCAATTCAGGCGAGAAAGAATATTTAGAGATTTCTTTTTTAACTTACAGTCTCTAACCTGAGAACATTATGTTTCTCGGTATCCTCCTTAATAAGTAGCTGGACAAAGCTTTTGCTGCAGGCTGTTGCAATCTTTCCCCAATCAACTTTATTGTGAAAATCTTCCAGTCCACCAGATGGCAATTTGGTAATTCTAAGCCCTCTTAGAGCTTGTTCTTTCTCAAGATAATGCTCTAGTGTTATAATGTTATAGATGAGATTGATTTCCACAAATAAAAGTCTTTCAGTTTTTTTAAACAGATGGTTTAAATCATGTACCTCAGTCTGTGACGCTCAAGCATGGGTTTTATTATTAAGACTGGTCTTTGCTTGTTCTTTCTGACTGTTCATCTCAATGCTGCCTTCCAAATGGTATGGTTTGTTTGGTTGTGAATTTTGATCCGTCAGACGGGCCCCATTCATAATATTGGCAACCGACAATCCTAAAGACAGTGCCGAAAGGAATAAAACTGTTAAGGACCTTAAACATCTTTTTCTCTGTCTGTTTGGTGTTTGATCTTTGAAGTAACTACTATATACCTTCCATCCTTATATGGAGACAGCAGTTTTGTACTACAGCCCCACCCCCACCCCCACCCCTAGGCTTTCTTTTGATAGTCCTGTTATATATTTCTATTTTCTCAATTGGGAATTTTTGTCGTTATTTTGCTTTTGGTAATGCAGTTTACAGTTTTACGATGCTTGTCATTTCCTTTGTTGTATAATTTCTTTTACCAATTAAAATCTTGTGATGTATCATGTTCCAGCATTCAGGAGTCTATAGCGAGTATCTTTGATAGACTGCTTGTTGTACTTTTGTTGTGCTGTTTTGGCACTTCATATTTCTGATGTGAATTATGACTTACAATGCTTTGCATGTATGTAACATTTATTTATTTATTTCTAATGTGTCTCCTTCTTCTCTGTTTTTTTTCAAGTTTGGTAGTCAACATTTTTTCTGGTGCAAGCTACTTCCTTTCCAGTGCAAATTCAGTTGCCTTAAACATGGGTGATCACAACACTTGGGCTGTGCCATTTCATTTCCCTGCTTCTTTTTCTCTGGCTTTATTTGTGCTTCTGTATGTCTGGTATCTAATTTGATTCATTTTTCCAAACACGTTTTTGTAAAAGTAATTACTGGTTTAGCTTGCTCCTCTAAAAAGGAATTTTTGTAAATATAACATCAGTTCCTTATCGGTTGTTTTTTAGCCTTTGTAATCTGTAGGAATTGTTTGGATGTATTTTTTTATTGCACTATGTATGTATTTATTGTTTTACACTATATATTGATGATTTTTCAAGTGTTTGATATCAGGTATTTAGTCTCACTACCTATTTTCTAATTTGTAAATGTCAATCAAGGCTAGCTTTGATGTCGTAGGTAGTGGGCCTTAAATAAGATCTGTTCAGCCTGTTACCTTCCCCCTGATGAAACTTTAGCAAGCAAAGCACCAGGACACCTGCACAGTGGTTTAGAATGTTAGTCCAGTTCCTGCATTGAGTTATATGCTCAATAAATGTGTCTGCATAATTGAGAATTACCGCTCAAAATATTTTCTCCATTTGTGTGCACCTGCATTTCTTACCCCAGGAAATCTCCAATATTCCTAATTCTTGCAGTCATCCTTTGAAGTAGAATTGCCCAGAGATAGAATATTATGCAAATGATGGAACCATCATTGTCCAATGCCACTTATTCAAATGCTGCCCTTATCAACTGCTGCATTTTAAAAATCCTCAGATTTCTTTCTCTGCCTGCCAAGTCAAGATGCCATGGAGACTTCTCCTCACAGTCGTTCCCAAGTGTTACTTTGACAAATATAAGTATTTTTTTCTCAGAAATTTCATTTGCTGCCTTTATTTTCTGTTTTATTAGTAAACCACTAGTTAGGAATAGAAATTGTAAGTGTTTCTCTCGGTTCAGGATAACTGCTGAGGAACCAAGGTTAGGTTAGTTTAATGAGGGTTTTCTGATAAAAACTCAGGTATTTTTACTTAAATTTAATTTCTTTTTTCTTAAGTAAAGAACTGATAAATCCGGTTCTTTTTCTATGGACCCCAGTTCTGATTGGAACTTCATCTGTACCGGAACCGACCCACAACCACTAATTTAAAAAAACAACAGCTTTACTTTGCGGTTGAGGTATTTAGGTTTTCTTTTGAAAATGTTAGAAAACCCTAAGAAGGAAACTGGTCCCACAGGGTTTAGAAATTGAACAAAGCGTGGGGACGTTTTCGCTAAGGCTGACAAACATGACTTATGTGTTGTCTGCCTTGGTGAGGAACATTTCTCTGCTGAGTGTGACATCTGTAAGTCTTTACCTCAAAAGATGCTTGAAAATACATCAGGGAGACTTCACAGAAAGTGGGAGAATGGTGCCTCAGGTTCTGACCAAGCCTTCACCCTCAAAAAATGCAGGTGAAACTAAGAACCCAAAGCAACCAACCCCTGATACAGGTGATACATCAACCGGGACAAGAACCGGTGAACCGACTGAATCTCTAGTTCCTGCAAAACAATTGAAGAAAACAAAGCACACTGAACCCCCTGCTGAAAAGCCTAAGGGGACTTCTGCAGTGCCTGGCAGTTTGTCTATGCTTGAGGATATTGCCCAGGCATTCAAAGTAATTCAGGTTTTACAGGGGCTGGTACCGGTTCCTGTTCCCCAAGCACTGGTTCAAACCCCGGTTCAACAAACAATTTCCTCGGTTCCAACCTCACTCCAGGAACACATGGAGTGTGAGGAAGAGGAAGGGGGAACCCATAGAACCTGAAATTTCCCCTGATCAAGAATGTGAATCTCCACCCAGGGCATCTGAGGACTTTTCCTTCCATTTCTCCTTTATGAGGAAGGTGGTGGATGCTTTCGATATAGCCACTAGCAAAGTGGTAGAAGATGAAGAGGAGGTGGAGTACCTAGCACTCACAGGGCTAACACCATCTAAAAAATTGCTACTCCCCATTAACAAATTATTTAAAAAAGGTATCCTAAAAATTCTGCAGACACCAAATTCTGTTCCACCTCTGGATAAGAGGTCTGAGAAAAAGTACCAATTAGATAGGGAGGGGGCTAAGTTTTTGTTTACTCACCCTGACCATCAAGGTGTTGTACAGACTGCAGCCTGTGACATGGCAAAGGTGTCTTTGGCATCACATCCTCCTGAGAAGGACTCTAGAAAGCTGGACAGTATGGCCAGAAAGGGGTACCTGACATCTTCATTAGTTGTCAGACAGGCCAATTATCAGGTCTGTGCTGCATAGTACCAAAAATCACTGTGGCAGTCTTAGCTATGTCTGTGAAAGCTCAATCTGGTCTCTCAGCTGATCTGGCTGAGATTGCCAGGTTTGGCCTGGAGGATGCAAAGTATCAATTTCAGATGGCAGCAGATGCTAGTGACACTGCTGCCAGATGTATGGCCCTCTCTGTAGCTCTCAGAAGGTTTGCATGACTCAGGGCCACAAACCTCACACAGGATACCCAGGCGAAAGCCATGGATTTTCCTGTAGAAAACAACTCATTGTTTGGAGATAAGACAGAGGCCTATATGAAGAAGGTGGATAAGTACAAAACCACCTACAGAAGCAACTCAGCCAAAGAGAGAGCTTCACCTTCCACCAGACCTTATGGAAGGGGAGGAGGGGATAGAGCTAGTTACAGCAGGCCTTTCTACCAGGCTCAGACTGTCTCCAGTACCAACAGTACCCTCAGCAGACAGGGTACTTCAGAGGTAGGGGCAGAAGGGGGTCTAGGCTTGGCTCCCAAGCTGGACAGGCCCAGCCCCAACCCAAGCAGAACCCCTGACTTACTTGTCAAGGCTATCTTCCCTATCCCTGTAGGGGGCAGGCTGGCTTATTACTTCCAGGCTTGGAAAAACATAGCCACAGACAAGCAGATCCTGGAAGTAGTGGGTCGAGGTTTGTCCCTGAGTTTCAAATCCTTTACTCCTCTAAGAACAAGAGTTTTCAAACCAGCTTCAAATACAGAAAAGAAGCTGTTGGAAAAGGAGGCGCAAAACCTGTGCTTGCCATAGGCAGTGGAACCTGTTCCTCCACAGCAAAAGGGAAATGGGTTTTACTTGAGGTATTTCCTGACCACAAAGAAAAATGGGGAGTTGCAGCCTATCCTAGACCTAAGGTTACTAAACGGGCACCTAATGAAGCCAAAGTTCAAAATGGTAACTTTGGTAATGGTTCTACTACCCCTTCAGAAAAGAAACTGATTGGCTTTCTTGGACCAATAAGATGCTTACTTCCACATCCCCATAAGGGAGTCTCACAGAAAATACCTCAGGTTCAAACTCCCTTCAGGCCATTACCAGTTCTCAACACTACCATTTGGTTTCACCTCAGCCCAAAGAGTGTTCACAGAGTGCCTAGCAGTGGTGGTGGCACATCTAAGAAGGCTAGGTGTCACAGTGTTTCCTACCTGGATGACTGGCTGGTGGTAGGAAACTCACCGCAGCAGGTAAAGAAGCACTTGCAGGTAACCCAGGAGCTCCTGGAGTCCTTAGAGTTCCTAATAAACCTCAGAAAGTCAGTTCTACAACCAGTGCAAATTATGCAATTCATGGGGGGCAGAACCAGACACCCTGAAGGGAAGGGCTTACCTGCCTCAGGACAGGGTAAACAGTATCCTACAAATTGTTGGCTCATTCAGTCTGCAGAAGCCAAAGACAGCAAGGTAGTTCCTACAGCTACTGGAACACATGGCTGTGGCAACAGGCACAGTCCTGGGTTCAAGATTCCAAATGAGAGATATACAGTTCTACCTCAGAACACATTGGTGCCAGGGGAGATACCCCCTCTTAAAGCTGATTCCACTAACAAGGATATTACTGCAAGCCCTACAGTAGTGGAAGGAAGGATACTATTTAAGGGAAGGGGTTCCCTTTCAGCAAGAGTCCCCATAAGTGATTCTCACAACAGATGCATCATTACTGGGGTGGGGATGGGTGCCCATCTAGGGGAACACTCACCATCCATGCAACCTGGTCGAATGCAGAGTCACTCCAGCACGTTAACTTGCTGGAACTGAGGGCAGTACTTCTAGCCTTGCAGGCCTTCACACTGTTGGTGCAGGGCAGAGTGGTACAGGTCAGAACAGATAATACCACAACCATGTACTGCATAAACAAACAGAGAGGAATAAGGTCCAACCCCCTGTGCACAGAGGCAATGAAGATATGGAGTCTAGCTTATTCACTCAAAGTTTCACTGCAAGCTATTCATCTGCCAGGCAAGGAAATTGCTCTAGTAGATGCCCTGAGTCGGATCAACCAGGCTCATCATGAGTGGACCCTGAACAGGCAGGTGTTGGAGGTAGTGTTCAGAAGGTGGGGCACCCCAGAGATAGATGTCTTTGTGTCCCACAAAAACCACCACCTGCCACAGTATTGTTGCAGACCACAAGCCATAGGTACAATACCCCTGGGTGCTCTGACTCTGGACTGGTCAGGGAGATGACTTTATGCCTTCCCTCCATTTCCCCTGATCCTCAAGGTTCTGATCAAACTCAGATCCCAGCCAACATCAATGATTTTGATAGCACCAGACTGGACTAGGAAACCATGGTACTTTCTGCTGCTCTCCATGTCTAGAAAAGCCAACACACCTCCCTCGGAGGCACAACCTGTTAACCTCCAACCAAGTAAGGATCCTGTACCTGAACCTCAGATCTCTCAAGCTCAAGGAACGGCTCTTGAGGACTTAGAGTATGCAGGCTTGCATCTCTCAGAAAGTGTTTTTGATATTTTATGAGGTTACAGGAAGTCTTTTACCAAGAAAACCGATGCTTTGAAATGGAAAAAGTTTTCTATTTGGTGCTCCACCAATGATGCGGTACCAGAACAAGCAGGGATTCCAGCATTGCTGGACTATCTTACCCATTTGCATTCCCTGGGCTTGCAGCCTACCACTTTGAAAGTCCATCTGGCTTCATTATCTACTTATATTTCAGCTGAAAGGGTGTCTCCATGGCATCCAACCCTATTTCAAAAGGTTCTTCAAAGGTTTGGGCCACCTGCAACCCCTCACAGGGACCAGTGCCAGTTTGGGATCTGAATGTCTGCATTGCCCAGCTCATAGGCCCCCCTTTTGAGCACATGGTCTCAGCTCATTTGAAGTATGTTACCTAGAAAACAGTGTTTCTGGTAGCAATCACTTCTGCCAAAAGGATTAATGAGCTTCAGGCTTTGTGTATTAAAAAGACTACATCTCATTCCATAGGGATAAGGTAATTTTGAGAACAATTTATTTATTTATTTATGTCTTGGAATTACAACCTTTGAGCCAGAGGCTCATTTACAAAGGCTCCATGTTATAAAATGTAACAAACAGTGGGACAAGTTAACATATAACATAGTACAAAGGTTGAAAGTGTATACAGAAAATACATAGTATACATACTATACATACTATACACAGTACAAAGGTTGAATGAGTATACAGAGAAAATACTACGGTACTGTACGTACATTTTTGTAAGTGCTAGATTGGGAATATGAGTTACAGGGTGACAGATGCTGTTCAAACTTGAGTTGTGGCAGTGAGAAAGGATGCCCTTGTCATAAGCTGCAATGCTGCTATCTCAGAGTGGGAAGAGAGAGAGTTAAGGGAACCCCCAGAAATAATAATAACTGGAGGTAGGAGGCAGGCAATAGAGCAAAGGAGGGTGAGGGACATCCAGGGTCAAAAACGTGGGTGAAAAGGTAGTGAGAGGAAACTAGGAGAAAGACACAGTTGTGTGTTTACAGACAATCCGTAGCGAGTACAAGTAAATGGTCTAGGTGCTAGAGGTGGGAGGGGGGGAAAGGGTAGTAATCAAGAGGGAGAGGGTAAGGCAGGAGGAGCTCGGGCAGTCAAGGAGAGGTATACCTGGGGACATGCAATGCCAGAATTTGTGACAGATGCAATAACACTAAGTAGAGTTGGGAAAGGAGGGGTATTAGGAGGGAGGGGAAGAGGTTAGGAGAGGGTTAATGGAGATATTTGAGAACAGAATGTTTGAAAAGGTGGAGGGGAAAAGGCTAAAGACTTAAGTTAAGTGGGGCAAAAGGAAATTCCTTCCTAAGGTGGTTTCTAATTTCCACTTAAATCAATCCATCACTCTGCCAGTCTCTTTCACTGAGCACTCTAGTTCAGGTGAGCGTCGACTCCACAGTCTTGATGTCAAGAGAGCCCTGAGTTACTACATGACTCACACTAAAGATCATAGGCAGGACAGACAGCAGCTATTCCTGACTTATGGGGATGTGGGTAAAGGAAATCCTGCATCTAAAAGGTCCATTTCTTACTGGATAGTTCAGCGTATACAGTTTTGTTACTGGGAAGCTGGAAAGGAGCCCCCAGCAGGACTGAGAGCTCATTCCGCAAGGGGAACAGCTGCTACTATAGTAGCTGCCAGAGATGTTCCACTGTTGGAAATCTATAAAGCAGCTACCTGGAGGACAGTTCACAGATTACAAAGCATTACAGCCTGGACACCCAGTCCTGAAGTGATTCCAGGTTTGGCACTGCAGTCCTGCAGAGCCTGTTTCCCAAGTAGGTTCTCTGCCCACCTCTAAAGGTACTGCTTCTTAGTCTGCAGAGTTAAGAATATTAGAGAATTCCTGGGTAAGAAGAAAAAATTACTTACCATAGTAATCTTGTGTCTTCCAGGGTATTCTCCAATACTCATAACTCACCCACCCTGCCTCCCTTCAAGAACCAGTGACCTCTGCATTCCAAGCTGAATAAATAGGTGCAAGGGTGCAACACACTGGCAAACTTTATCTTTTTGGGTCCTGTTGGGCATTGTTTCCCCTTCTTCAGGCTATTCTGACATTCGGTGGGGGGGGGGGGTTGTTTTCCTCCAGTTGGAGGTTTCTTTAGATTAGGTTAGCATTATTGTTATATAGATGTTATCCTGGGTTGGGCCTTTCCTTGCAGGCTCTCCATGAAATCTGAGGGTTTTTAGAATGCAGCAGTTGATAAGGGCAGCATCTGAGTAAGTGGCATAGCCAGTGATGGTTCCATCATTAGCACAACATTCTCTCTCCGGGCAGTTCTACTTTAAAGGCTGACTGCAAGAATAATAAATATTGAAGAATACCCTGGAAGAAACAAGATTACTATGGTGAGTAATTTTTTTCGTCTTGTCTAGTGTTAGTCCCTAGGGGTAGCCATCCCTTGTGGTAGCACCTGTTCCCCTGTACTGTTAGAGCTGGCCTGTTCTAATTTGCTGGCTAGCTGGGTGGTTGTTGATGTCTGTCATTTGCCGTGTGCCATACTGGCCCAAGAATCGGGTTTGGCTGGTGGCTAGCTAGTTGGTTATTGGTGTCTGGCATTTTCTGGGTGCTGCACTGGACCAAGAGTTCAGGTTGGGCTGGTGGCTGGTGGGTTGTTGGTTTCTAGCATTTGCTAGGTGCTACACTGGTCCACGACCCCAAGTATGAATATTGCTGGGTGGTGGCTGGCTGGCTGGATAGTGGCCAGCTGGTGGCTGGCTGGCAGGTGGCTGATGTCTGACATTTATCAGGTGCTGTGTTGGCCTAAGGGTCTGGCTTTAGCTGGTGGCTGGCTGGTGGCTGACTTGTTGTCACAGGCCACAGAGGGTGCCTGGGGCAATAGAACAGCCCAGAAGTTATTTTGGGTAAGAAAAGTGTCTGTTGCTTCACTCATAGGCAGCTTTACTTGTAGAAATCATTAGTAGATAGGACATTAGGTCATGAGGGTCTACTTCTTTTTGGGAATGCTTGCATTTACTTAGGCTTACTGACAAGAATTATATTAGGACAGAGAGTAGTAGATTACTAAGTGCAGGACTGTTTGGCAGGCTAATATCTAACATGTACTGTGACTATTCATGTACTTTGGGTTAGCCCAGTGTGTTTTATATCTCAGAATATTACTCTGTAACAGTCAGACACATGAGATAATTATTTTACTTACTGCTGTTAGGAATATGAGAGAAACATTTTGCTTATCACTTATTGTTACTGGACAAAATACAAAATATGCTATATGTTGTTTTGCTTGCTTGTACTTTGGTAGTCTTGGAATAAACATTTGGATCCAAATTGGAATACCTCAGATTGTCTTTGTACATATTGGAATAGGCAGCTCATTTGCATCCTAAGAACCCTGGCTTCTGCACCAGTCTTGGTCCCGATGCTGCTCCTGACCAAAATTCTTGGTACTGGCCGGTATTGATTCTGACCCAGTGACATGGTGGCTGTCTGGCTGATTGTTTTTGTCTGTCATTTACAAGATGTTACGCTGGCTCAAGAATCTGGGTTTGCTGGTGGACGGCTTGTGGCTGATAGATGGTGACTGGCTGGTTGTTGGTATCTGGTATTTGCCAGGTGCTACACTGGCCCAAAGTCTGGTGGTTGGCTTGTGATGGTTGGCTGGTGGCTGGCTGTTTGTTGGTGTCCAGCATTTAGCAGGTCTTACCTTGGCCCAAGAGTCTATGCTTGGCTGGTGGCTGGCTGTTGGCTGGCTTGTGGCTGCTCATTGTTGGCTATCTGTTGTCGGTGTCCAGATTTACCTGGTGCTACACTGACCCAAGAGTCTGGGTTTGGCTGGTGACTGGCTTCTGGCTGCTGACTGGCTGGCTGGTTGTTGGTGTCCAGCATTTACCTGGTGCTACACTGACCCAAGAGTCTGGGTTTGGCCGGTGACTGGCTTCTGGCTGCTGACTGGCTGGCTGGTTGCTGGTATCCAGCACTTACCTAGTGCTACACTGACCCAAGAGTCTGGGTTTGGCTGGTGACTGGCTTCTGGCTGCTGACTGGCTGACTGGCTGGCTGGTTGTTGGTGTCCAGCATTTACCTGGTGCTACACTGACCCAAGAGTCTGGGTTTGGCTGGTGACTGGCTTCTGGCTGCTGGCTGGCTGGCTGGTTGTTGGTGTCCAGCATTTACCTGGTGCTACTGTGGCCCAAGAGTCTGGGTTTGGGTGGTGGCTGGCTTACAGCTGCTGGTTGGTGGCTTGAAAGCTAGAATTAGTGGTGTGGATGCAGAGAAGTCTGACTGCTGATGTTTGTTTGGACATGGGTCATACAATGTAGTAGCAGTAGGAGTGAAACCTTTTTTTCATAATAATATGAATCAGATACTCAATTGAGCAATGCTCATTTTCAGCGAGGTCCTTACTGTACAAGTTTTATTATCTTAAAATTACATTATACCTTTAAAATTATACATATGTACTTCATTTTATGCAAGAGCATTCATACAGGATCAGTCTTCACTGTTAACAATGAATGCACAGTATTAGTTGAGAAATGTACATACATGATGCACATTAATTAAATACTATAAGATTCCATTCAATCTGACTAGTAAGATCTCAAGGTTTAGATCAGTGGAGAAAGTTAATATACAGCTTCAAGTTAATAAAGTCAACCAGTATCTATTGCTGGACAGCATGCAGTAACATCTTTTATTTGTTCAATGTACCATTTTTGTATTTTGTTCAGACTGATATTACCTTCTATGGGTTTTAATTGTATAGAGATAGTATTCCGAACATTTAGGCCCATAGAAAAGAATGTGATCTGCCCACCTCAAAGTTTCTTTTGGGAGGTAAACATTTGACTCCACCTGCTGATCTTAGAGAGTTTTCATACTCATTTGTTTTATGATATCAAGCAGATAACCATAGACTTAGCTCTAGCATTTATACATGAAAGTGAGGCAATGAATTCCACTATGTTTCTCCAGTCTCATCCATCCCAGCACTTTATAAAGTGTGCACCTATGGGTCCTTTGGTGGGGCATCAATGATGAAGCAGGCAAACCTGTTATTTATTACTTCTAGCTCTGCCAGCTCCATCTAGACATAGATCAGCATAATCAAAGATAAGTAAGATCATGGTGTTCACTGCCTGCTTCCTGACCGCTCTGTTCTCACAAGGCCTTATTCTGTACAATGCACCCAGGCGCTTTCCCAAATATTTTACTTGATTATCTATATGGTAGTTCCATTCAACCTTATCATCCAACCAGGCTTCTAAATATCTATACAACTGAACTTGTTGCAATGTTTGTTTATCCAAGGTCCTAATCTGTAAAGTAGTTGTAGGTAATGTTATATATTTAGTTCTACTAGAATACACTACCTGAGTGTTTTGGCATTTATTGCTAATCTAGAATGTAAAAAGGGAGCCCATAGATCAATAGAAACCTCCTGTAGTCTATGCTGTATTTGTCTTAGGCCAGTTTTCTCTGTATATTATTGTGTCATCCACGCAAAGATGACATTTTATGTGTGGATTATTGAAAACTAGTGTATTCATGTAAATATTAAAGAGGATGGACCCCCAAAATTGAGCCCTGAGGCATGCCAGACTCAGCTGGGCCAGTTTTGATTTAAACTCACTTATTACTACCAACTGCTGGTGCCCTCTCAGGTAGGAACCAAACCAGTCCACTGCACCACCTATGACTCCTACACTTTTTAGTCTAGACTGGAGGATGTTGTGGTCCAGAGTGTCAAATGCTTTAGAAAAGTCCACAAAAATGGTGCTCACTGACATCCTCCTGTTCACATCCTCCTGAAAATTCCTCATAACTTTTAATAGGGCTGTAGCGGTGTTGTGGAGTGGCCTGAAACCTGATTGAAAGTCACCCAGCAGCTTTCCCTCTTCTAAAAACCCTTTTAACTGAGAACACACCAGTTTTTCAAAAATCTTGGAAACTGTAGGTAAAAGCAAAATTGGGCTATAGTTTTCAATTTTATTTTTTGGACCATTTTTATATATAGAAACTACCTGTGTATTTTTCCATTCCTGGGTATAAACACCTGCTTGTTTTGATAGATTAAACAAATCAGGTGATGGGGAAACTGTTGCCGGAGCAGTGTATTTAAAGAATGAGGCAGGAATTCCATCCAATCCACCTGCTTTCCTTGGATTAATTTTCAGGATTTTATCACACACTTGTGCTGTTGTGAAAGATTCAAATGCAAATTTCACTTGCCGAGGTACATCAATAGATTTTTCTGTATTATCTCTGTAATAGTTTGTCCCATGGCCTCTGTACCCATTTTAATGAAATGTTCATTAAATTTTTCAGCTATATTTAAGGGAATATCCTGCCCATCACTATCAAAACAATTTGTAATCTCTGAACTTTGTTGTCCCTGTAATTTCCTTAATATTTTCTAAAAATATCTTGGGTCCATCCTTACATTGTGTGATAAATTACTCCTTAAATAGTCCTGCTTTACTCTTCGTACCTCTGAGGTGTAGGTGTTTTGCATTTTCCTATATTTATTTTGCTCAGTGTTGGCCGAAGAACATATAGGCCCTGTACCAAACAGTGGCATCAAGGCTGCTGACAAAGGTGTCTCACAAATGGAAGCACCAGCATCAGCAGCAGTAGGGTTAAGGAGGTCCTGGATCAACTCTGAGAAAAAGTCACCAAGGCCTGATCGACTACACCCAATGGTACTAAAGGAACTAAAAAGTGAATTAGCAGATCCCTTAGCACATTTATTTGGCAGATCACTTCAGACAGGAGTAGTGCCAGGGCACTGGGAAAAAACGCTGATGTGGTACCTTTCCACAAAGGAGAGAGTTGGGAGGAGGCATGCAACTTCCAAACAATTAGTCTTACATCAGTAGTGGGGAAACTGATGGAAACCTTATTAAAACAGGACTTGGTAGAGTATCTAGATAAGAACGGTTTATGGGATGATAGGCAGCACAGGTCTGTGGCAGGAAGGTCATGCCAAACAAACCTAATCACATTTTTTGACTGGGTCACTAGGGAACTAGACAGGAGCCACTCAGTGGACCTCCTCTACTTTGATTTAAGTAAGGCCTTTGATTCAGTGCTGCACAACCATCTGCTGAAAAGTTGGAGGACCTGGGTATAGCCAAGAGCATAGTCAGCTAGGTAGGTAATTGGCTTAGGGATAGAAAACAGAGAGTGGTGGTCAACGGGATGAGGTCTGAGGAAGGCGGGGTCACTAATGGTGTACCCCAAGACTCAGTGTTGGGACCAGTCCTGTTTAATGCCTTTATCAGTGACGTTGACACTGGTATCCTGGGCAAAATTGCCCTATTCCTGGATGATACCAAGCTAGGAAGAAGGGTAGACCAAGAGGAGGTGATGAGGGACCTACAGAAAGAGCTACAGAAACTGAAAAGATGGTCTAACACCTGGCAGCTGAGTTTCAATGCAAAGAAATGCAAGATGATGCATTTGGGTAAAGGGAACCCAAAAGCAGAATACTACCTCAACAGAGTCCAGCTCAGCACCATGCAGGAAGAAAAGAACCTGGGTGTCATCATAAGCAACACCCTTAAACAGACCAGCCAATGCAACACAGCTTATAGCAAGGCCAACAAAATGCTAGGGTGCATAGGGAGGGGATTCAACAGCAGGAGAACAGTGGTGATACTGCCACTCTACAGGTCCCAGTAAGATCCCACCTGGAGTACTGTGTCCAGTTTTGGAGTCCACATCTAAAAGAGGATATAATAATAATAATGATAATAATAACTTTATTTAGAAAGCACCTTTCTCTAGTCAAGGCACGGTGCAGCTTAAAACAGATAAAACCAAATAAATAAAAAACATAAAAATTCATCAACAACAAGCAATGACTACAGATCAAGTTATAACAATTTAAACCCCATAAGCAAGCTGCCATAAATGGGTCTTAAGGGCCCTCTTGAAGCTCTCCACAGTCAAGCACTCCCGAATCTGATGAGGTAGAGAATTCCACTGAGTCAGAGCTGCGTACATAAAAGTACAGGACCCTGATGTTTTAAGTCGTACCCTGGGAATCTCTAGCAACCCCTTGCCAGCTGAGCGGAGAGGTCGGCCGGGGCAGTAAGGATTCAGGAGCTCTTGCAGATAGCTCGGACCCAATCCATGGAGGACTTTAAAGGTCAGAAGTCTGAAATTGAAGGTGATCCGCCACTGAATAGGCAGCCAGTGCAGCTCACGCAGCACTGGCGTGATGTGACTCGAATAAGGAGTCCCCGTCAACAGCCGCGTTGCAGCATTCTGCACTAGCTGCAAGCGGCGGATATCAACCTCAGGTAGCCCTAGGTACAGAGAGTTGCAGTAGTCTAGGCGCAAGGTCACAAAGGCATGGATCAGGGTCGGAAGGTCGCTGGATGGAACAAGGTGCTTAATCCTGGCGATGTTCCTAAGGTGGTAAAACGAGGACTTGACAACTGCTGACATATGATATATATATGTATATATATATGTGATATGAACCGGTTGGAGGCTGTCCATAGGAGAGCGACCAAAATGATTCAGGGCCTTCAGGTGCACTCATACGAGGAGCATCTAGATGCATTAAATATGTTCTCCCTGGAGACAAGGAGGGAGAGGGGGACATAATTGAAACATACAAGTTCCTGTGGAGAACAAAAAAGGTGCAATCCTCTGACCTGTTCAACAGAGTGGCCGACTCTAATACAAGGGGGCACAAGTGGAAGCTGAGAGGAAGGGGAAGCTTCAAGAGGGAACTTAGAAACCACTATTTTACAGAAAGAGTCATGGAACCATGGAATAAACTACCAGCTGAGGTAGTGAAACCTAAGTCCGTAACATCTTTCAAACTGGGGTGGGACAGGGCTAGAGTGAGATCAAAAGCAACAAGAGGAGCAGAAGGAATTAGGTGGGGGGGGGGTTAGGTCCTGGTATCTGAGTAGGTCCTAGGAACACTTGGGCAGACTAGATGAACCCTTGATCTCCTTCTGCCGTCTCTTTTTCTATGTTTCTGTGTTTCAGTCTTGCAGTGTATTTGTTAATTTTGCCTATTTCCATGAATTGTCTCTTGATTTTTTTTTACTTTGTAAAGATAAAAATTATACTATGGAGAATTATTATGTTTTATTTTCTCGGTTCTGTCTGGAGTGAATTTATTACAGCAGTCTATGAATTCTCAGTAGAATAATGACCAGGTGCCGGCCAGGTGGTGCAGAGGGCTGAGGCGCTGGCGCCTTACCTCGGCCCACGCCGGCGACCCGGGTTTAGGAACGGACTCGGGTGCCGTGGGCTGGCAGGAGGAAGGAGAGGACTGAGCGTCCGGAGGACAGCTCTCCTCTCCTGGGGAGGGTTGGGGGGATTGCTCCACTCTGTAGAGGCCCCCGGTGGAGACCGGGGGGTAACACAAGTAGTGGAAGCAGGAGGGACTAAAAATAGAGAAAGCCGGAAATCGGCTCCGGCACCACCGGATGACGGCCCCCCGCTCTCCTTGTTCCCTGGAGCCTCCAAGAGCATCCTCTGCCACAGCGGCATCCTGGACCATAAGTAAAAATAGTGTGCTGGGGTTCCCTGACACCCGGTGCCTTCCTCCTCAGAGGAGGGGGACTCGCCCGGTGATGGGATACGCCGGGACAACTCAGGATTGGCTGCTATCTGTGGGCAGGTGCTCCAGAAGAGAACTGCCGGGGGGAATGGAGTGCTAGGAGACCCGAAGGGGTGGCGGGCATCAGGGTGTAGGAATAGATAAATAAAAGAATAAACAAACAAAAAAAAAGAATAATGACCAGGCCTCATCCACAGTTAGAATCTGGGTAGAGTCTGTACCTGGGCTGACAGCAGATAAAGCAGGACAGGCTATTTTCAAGTGTGCAAAGAGGGGAAGGCATAAACCACATGTGGTGGTGTACGTGGGTACAAACGACTTGGCAGGGGAAATGGTAGAGGTGATTAGGGAGAGGTTCATGGAACTGGGTAAGTTGTGTGAGGAGGTTGGGAGCTCAGTGGCCTTCTCTGAGATACTCCCAGTGTCCAAGGCAAGTACGGCAAGGAAGGGTAGGATAGATGAATTCAACAGTTGGCTGGGAAATTGGTGTTGATGTAAGGGGTATGGGTTAGTGGGAGGCTGGGGCAGGGTCTGGGACAATAGGGATCCGTACTTGGGGGACAGATTACATTTCTGCAGGGAGGGGAAGAGGGTGCTAAAACAGAGGTTAGAAGAATACATAGAAACAAAAGCTAATTTAAAATAGGTGGGGGGTGGCGAGTGGGTTGCTAAACGGAAGGCTCTCCAGAGCGGGGAGACAAATGAGCCTACCCCCCCATACAAACTGGGTTAGAAGCAGGAAGGGATCGAAGGGTGGAGCAGAGAAGGTTGTGAAATTGGGTAAGGTGTGTAAGAGAACATCTTGGAGGGTTGTCTCCTTGAATGCAAGGAGTCTGGGGAACAAAACCGCAGAACTACAGGCTCTGTTGGCAGAGGGGATGGTGGACATAGCTGCTATCACAGAAACATGGGCCAACCAGTACCAGGACTGGGATCTGATGATCCCAGGCTATAGAATTTACAGGAAGAATGGGGTAAAGGGAAAGGGGAAGGGGTAGAGATGTACGTAAGGATAAAGTGTGCAAGGGAAGAGGGGGAGGAGAGTAGGACAGAGGCCTTGTGGATGCAATTCCAGGACACGAGGAATAGGATTCTCAGGATGGGAGGATGGGGGTGGTATACAGGCCACTGACTTAAGAGGAAAGACCTGGACAGGGAGCTGGCAGAGCAAATTAGGAAGATGTGTGGGAAAGGTAACACAGTGATTGTGGGGGACTTCAGTCTACCAGCAGTGGATTGGGGTACACCAGACACCTTGAGTGCTAGGGAGCAAATACTCCTGGATGCCTTCTAGGACTGCTTCCTGGCACAGATGTTCACTGAGCTGACTAGGTTGGGGAATACACTGGATCTAGTTCTGGCCAACGGGGAGGCTGTAAGGGAGGTGGGGGAGGAGGACCCGCTGGCTAGGGGTGACCACCAGTCGGTGTAGTTCACACTTAATATGAGTAGAGAAGCAGCGGATACAGAGACCAGGGTGGTGGACTTCAGACAGGCTGACTTTGGTAGGATTGTTGATACCTTAAAGCAGTATCTGGAAGGAATACAGCCACACTGGGATGCGAATCAAAAAATGGGAAAAAAAACAAACTGGGGATATTGGAAGCTACTGAGACATATACTAAATTGCAGAGCAAAAAGGGAAGGGCTTAAAAACTGAGCTGGTTAAGTAGAGGGCTCTTAGAAATGATGAGGGCTAAAAAAGCAGTGCTCAAGAAATACAAGAAAAGTCCAGCCCAGTGGTGCTGATGGTTGAGGCACTGGATGCCACACCTCACGCTACATTGGCAAACTGGGTTCGGAAATGGACTCAGGATGCTGGGGGTCAGCTGGGAAGGGAGAGGATCGAGCATCCAGAGGACAGCTCTCCTCTCCCAGGGTGGGTTGCGGGGCTCTCTTGGCACCCTAGTGGCCCCCAATGGAGATTGGGGGTCCTACACTGGCCAGCACTGTAAAGGGGTGGAGCAACTGCTGATTTCAGCAGCATGCCTGCAAAGATGTCACTGCATGTCCGCACTCCAGGGGAAAAAACATGGAAATACTTTGGAGTCCAGTGGAGACAACGGAGACCCTGAGGACCTGCCCACATCCTGCTGCCGGACTTGCCCTCTTCGGTTCTCCCTAGACCCCGACCCAATCTCACAGCCATCCCTCTAATTCCAGATAGACCATCAAGGAAGGGCGGGCCCTCTCCTGGGGGGTGATCCAGGAGGCTAGACAGACCTTGGGTTTGGGAGGGAGACTGGAGAGGAAGTTTCAGACTGGGAGTAGTGGCAGTAGTCGAGTGTGTACTCTGGAGGGATACCCTGGACCTCCGGAGCAAAAACAGAGTTAAAAAAAAAAAGAGAAAAAGAAATAAAAGATATCTGGGAAGGGGGAGGATAGTGAAGAGTATGTGAAGAGGTCCAAGGAAGTTACCAGGGGAGTCAGAGCAGCTAAGGCCTCCAGGGAATTGAGGCTGGCACAGTGCATCAGGGATCGGGAAAAGGACTTCTTCAGATACACAAGGAGAGAAGGAGCTGCAAGGACCAGATAGTGATGATCTGGAAGGATGCGGTGGGCAGAGAAAGAGGTGGATTAGGCAGAAAAACTAAGTGAGTACTTCTGTTCTGTATTCACGAGGGAGAAAGGAGGGCAGCTACCACAGGAGGTGGGTAGGGTGGGCGGAGTGGGAGTAACAGACAGGGTGATCACTGAGGGTAGGGTATTGGAGGAGTAAAGGGCTCAGAGGGTGGATAAGGCACCAGGACTGGATGGCATACACCCCAGGGTGTTGAAGGAAATGGCCGAGATCCTGGCTGAACTGCTGGCAGAACTATTCAATACCACCCTAGACACAGGGTACGTACCGCGTGACTGGAGGATGGCCAATGTGGTACCCATACATAAAAGTGGACCAAAGGATGAGCTGGGTAATTACAGGCTGGTAAGCTTAACTTCCATCATGTGGAAGCTGATGGAGACAATACTTAAGGAAAGCCTGGTGACCTTTATGGAAGACAGTGGGCTCCAGGACAGTCACCAGCATGGGTTTGTCTCTGGAAAATCCTGCCAGATGAGCCTAGTTGAGTATTATGACTGCATCACAAGGGAATTGGACAAGGGTCATGTGGTGGATGTCATATACTTGGACTTCAGTAAGCCCTTTGATTCGGTGCCACATGGGAGGTTGGGAGGGAAGTTGAAATACGTGGGGGTGGGGACTGTGATGGTTAAATGGATTGAGAACTGGCTGCTGGGGAGACAGCAGAGGGTAGTGGTGGTGGGGGGGAACTCTCATCTCCAAGGGTTGTGATGAGTGGGGTGCCACAGGGATCAGTACTGGGGCCAGTTCTGTTTGGAATATTCATAGCGGATATATCGTATGGTGTCAGAATAGGATCAGTCTATTCACTGACGATACCAAATTGGGGGTGGTGATGGATGATATAGCAGGTTGGCAAGGGCTACAGGACGACCTGACCAAACTGGTGGAGTTGTCAGAAGTGTGGCAGTTGGGGCTGAATGTGAAAAAGTGCAAAGTCCTGCAGTTTGGAGCAAAGAACCCAGGGAGGGGTACCAGCTGGGAGGAGTGCAGCTAGGCTCCACCGAGGAGGAGAAGGATCTAGGGGTGGTTGTAATGGGGAAGATGAACAATACAGAACATTGTAGGAGGGCAGCAGTGAAAGCCAACAGGATGCTGGGTCATATCGCGAGAGGGATCTCCTCCAGGAGCAGGGAGGTGATCCTGCCTCTCTGCAGGGCACTGGTCAGGCCACACCTGGACTACTGTGTGCAATTCTGGCAGCCATATCTGAAGAAGGATGTGAAACTACTGGAAGGGGTACAACACGGGCAACAAGGATGATCCAGATGGAGGACAGACCATACGAGGAGAGTTTGAGAGAGTTGAACATGTACTCCTTGAAGGAGAGAAGGGACCATTGGAAATGACAGAGACCTTTACGTATGTAAAGGGGATAAACAAGGCAGGCACTGAAGGAATACTCAGGTTGAAGAGGGGGATGGACACGAGAGGGCATGGCCTTAGACTGGAGGGGGGAAGATTTAGTACGGAAATGAGGAGACACTTTTTAATGGAGAGGGTCATGGCAGAATGGAATGCTCTACCGGAGGAGGTAGTAGCCTGTAAGACAGTGGGTAGTTTCAAAAGGGGATGGGACAAGGTGAGAGGGGGGTAATTGGGAAGGGAAGGGGGCAGGACAGTTGCAAGGTGAGGGTGCTAGCTACACAGTCAAGCAGACTTGATAGACCAGGTGGCCTATTTCTACTGGCAAACTGGTATGTTCATGTTTTTAATTTTTTATTTATTTCAGTTTTCGGAAATAACCTTTGAGCAAGGTGCTCATTTTCAAAGGTTCCACGACAGCATTATACAATACAGAACAGGCACACTTACATACATTTATACAAACATCAATACAGTCTAAGTACTTCCATTCACTAGGAAATTGCAGGGGGTACATTTTACAAGGGTAAGGGATAATTCAAGCAAACGTCATGTAATGGCACTAATAACTTGACCTATAGCAGGTAAGGGATCAATCAAGCTTTACATTGTTCAGACAGTGAATTATTTGACTTATAGTAAGTGCCCTTGTCCAGAGTACACCTAACACAATGACCAAAATTAACAGACGCACAATTCATAGTACAACTAATAAGATAAAACACATAATAAAATTTTGCATAGCAAGTGCAAGGCAGCCAGGAGGGTAGGCTCTGTCCAAGGGGTGGCAGTCTAGAGGGTAGGCTCAGTCAGGTGGTGGAGGGCTTAGTCTAGGAGGAGGAGGAGGAGGAAGAGGAGGATGCTAGGGTGTGCGAATGGGAGATCCAATTTAGGCTAGAAGGAGTGGGGAGATGGGGGTCGGGGGTGTAGGGTAGAACAGGGATGTAAGTGGGGGCTTTGCATAAAAGTGAAGATAGAAGAATAGAAAGAAGGAAAGGCAAAATGTGAAGAGAGTTAGGGTGTGAGGACTGACTGTAACTAGGTGTAGAGGGGAAGAGCTCAAGACATAAGAGTAGTAGTGGAAATTATTAAGTGCAACAGGACGCTGAGTAGGGCAGGGCACCAGATCAGTGGAGTCAGATCCTACTGGGCATATCATTCAGGTTAGGGGTTGGAGGGGTTAAGTCGAGGCCTAGTACAGTCAGCATTGACAGACCAAATCCTTTCACTCACATGATCCTGTTTCAGCGAGGAAGTGTTTCAAGTCAGTTTTGAATGAGGGAAGACTGTCTATGTTTAGTATAGATGTGGGGACATCATTTAGCCAAAGCGGGGCCCTGTATGCAAAGGACCATTGACCCAGCGAGGTTTCATGAAGGGAACAGTAAGAGGACATTGGGCCATGCCCTGGTAAGGATAACCAGAGAGATTAACTGGTATAAGTCCCCATGCGGGGAGGGAGCTTGCCTTAGCAAAGCAGTCTTACCAAGGATGCACATCAGGTACTTAATCCTATTCCTGAGGTTAAGCCACTTAGTCTGCTCATAGATCAAGCAAGTGTGTGCTAGATTATCCAAGCCTAGGATGAGTCTACATGCTTTGTTAAGGGCAGTCTCTACATGTTTAAGAGCTGTGTCAACAGCTGCACTGTAAACCACCAAGCCGTAATCTATGAGAGTCAGAATAGAGTTAGATACTGCCAAGCGGAGGGTAGACGGTATGAGGAATTTTTTGTGTCTATGAAGGATTCCCAGCCTAATGTTGACAGCTTTTACAACCTGGCTAATATGTTGAGTGAAGCTGAGGGTGTCATCGACAGTTATCTCTAGGTACTTGAAAGAGTGTGCAGTCCAGCAAAACAGCTCAGCAAGGTCTAGAGTGTGCAGTAATCAAAATAGTTAATTCAAAAGCTGCAAGAACAATGCACCACTCAGAAAAACTTTAAATAAAGCAGCAATTATAATTTATGAAAAACACTGCAATGGTACTAAACACAGCAGGTATGTACAGTAGCCACAAACCTCTGCCAGTTTTGCATACAAATGTGCGTCATCAGGAGGATAACAAACCAAGCAAATAGATCCTTTTTTAAAGCAAAGTGAGCCCAACAAGCTTAAAATTACAGTACAACAAAATACCTACATACTTAAATACACAGGATCCATATACATTTAAAAAACATGATTTTTTTCCATATACACTGCAAGAGAGCATTTTTAGATAAAGTCAAAGAAAATTTGCATAGAGTTTGTAAGAAGGCATAATAATTTGATGTTATTTGCATAACATTTTTAAGTATAAACAATCATTTAAGGCTTTAGCATAGCATATTCTTAACAGCCAAAAAGATATATATTTCCACATGTTATAGTATAGATACTTTAATAATTTTAAACATTATACTTACTGTGTAACATTACCACCATATTTGCACCATCAACTCTATGTCCTTTGCAATTTAGATACTATGACATTGCGTATATGAGGAAAACAATTAATCCTGCAACCTGAAAAATAAACATAAAAAGAATCAGAATGGTCCGATGTCCATTTGTTAGAGGGCAATTTATCTATATCAACTAGAAACAATCATGAATTTCTTTAAATGCAAACTCAAAGTGCACTTCAGTAGTTAAGTCCTATGGGTTCTAATCTCCCCACAGACAATATTCAAAATGATGTCAGAAAGATAGTTATTAACAGCTATGAATAATTATGCCTTATTTTTAATACAAGATAACAGGTCAATTCTATCATTAAGTCCAGGGGGTTTAAGTCCCCCCAAGGTAAAAATCCAAAATGATTCACGATAGAGTAACTTGTCATCAAGGTTGCCACCACATGGTCCCAATGTTACTCTCTCAAGAGCACAAAACTTAAAAGAATGTCTACCATCTTGGCTACAATTTACATGTAATGCTAAAGCATTCTTGACATCATTATTTTTAATGGAACGAAGATGTTCCCCTATCCTAATCTTCATGTGTCTACTGGTCTTACCTACATAAAAAGAACCACATTTGCATGTGGCAAGATATACAATATTATTACTATTTCTCTAATTTTAAACAGTTTATTGTTGTTGCATGTAGTAAATATGTCAGTTCTAAGAATGTAGGAACAGAAATAACAGTTACCTCAACTGAAGTTACCAGCAGGTAAAGGTGGTAGCCAGGTTTTATCTATTGTAGTGTCTACTTGACCATGCAGGTAACTGTGCACTAGTTTGTCCTGTAGGTTTCTACCTCTATGAAAGACAAACCGTGGTTTCTCCTTGACATCTTCACTTAAAAGTGGTTCAAGTTCCAGAATGTGGCAGTTGTTATTAATAATAGTTTGTACTGTATGTGTATGCCTAGTAAAATTAGTGATAAAATTCACCCTAGGTTGTCCGACAGTTTTGGATTTAGCTGTTAATAAAGTTGTTCTCTCAGTATCTAGAGTATCTAGAAAAGCCTGTTCTACAAGTTTTGTTGAATAACCCCTTTCAACAAATCTATTACACATCTCACTGCCATTAAAAATAAAATCACTATATTCTGAACAGTTCCTACGTGCTCTATATAACTGGGCCCTGGAAATATTATTGATCAGATGATGTGGATGGCAGCTGGATGCAAGCAAGAGTGAATTACGATCAGTTTCTTTACGATACAAATCAGTCTTTAAGGACCCATCGGGAAGTTTAGAGATCCTTTAATCCAAAAAAGAAACACTCTTTTGATCACTCTGCATGATGAATTTAAGATTTGGATCAATAAATTCTAGATATTTAACAAATTCTCCCAATTCCTCCAGTGTGCCAGTCCATGCCATAAAAATGTCGTCAATAAAGTGATGCCAGATATCAATCTTATCACGAAAAAGATTGTTCTGGACGTCATAGACATATTTTTCTCCCATCTGCCCAAATAAAGGTTGGCATAATTTGGAGCAAAAGTTGCTCCCATAGCTGTACGTTTAGTTTGCATATACATTTATTTGCCAAATAAGAAAACGCTCTTAGATAAAACATGTTCACTGCAAGTTAGCAGAAGTTGTTTTTTTTATTCCTCTATTGTTTCATCTAGGGACAACCAATAATCAAGGGCTGAAACACCACCTGAGTGGGGGATATTGGTATAGAGGGACGTAATGTCCATTGAGACAAGATACCACTCCATTTCAGTCTGCATCTCTTGTAGTATTCCAAGCATCTGGGTTGTGTCCCTGATAAATGTTGGCAATGCCATAACATAAAGTTTGATATGTGCATACACATATTTTGACAAGGGCTCAGTAAGTGAGCCTATTCCAGCAACAATTGGTCTCCCGAGTGGGTCATAGTAGTTCTTATGAATTTTGGGCAGTATATAGATACTAGCCCTAATGGGTTTCAGTACAGTCAGAAAACCAGCTTCAGGTGTAGTGATTACCCCTGAAAATAAAGCATCATTAAGAAACATATCTATTTCTTGTTTAAATCTAACTGTCAGATCACTTATTATGGTCAGAGCGGGTGTTTTTTTCTTGAGCAGGTGACTGGAGATCAACATAGTTTTAGTCTTCTTATAATTAAGAAGCAGTTATTGAGTGCTGAACCACTCCTCCAAATGACAGATGATAGACTAACTCCCTGTGGAGTTGATCGGGCTGGTTGCTACTACCAAGAATGACTGCATCATCGACGTATAAAATTATTTTGCTCTTGCAAGTAGCTGGAAGGTTATTTAGGAACAAACTAAATAGTAGAGGCCCCAATATGGAGTTTCAAGGGACCCCAAGAGAGACGTCCCTAGTGGTTGAGGTGATGGAGCCAATTTTAACACTCTGAGACCTGCACAACAGGTAGTTCGTGAACCACAGGACTGCTTCTGAGGCCAACCCCAAGGACAGCAGTTTCTGAAGCAGGACAGGATGGTTGACAGTATCAAAGGCTTTAGTAAGATCTGTGAAAATAGATCCCATTAACTTGCCACCATCCATAGCCTTGTGCACATAGTTGGAGAATACTACTAAAGCAGTGGCCATGCTGTGGTACTTCCGAAGGTCGTGCTGCTGGAGACATTGCAGACCATACTTCTGGAGGTACCCGGTGAGTTGATCAGCAATTAATCTCTCCAATGCTTTTGAAAGGGGGGGAAAGGTTAGAAATTGGTTTGCAGTTCGTAGAGCAAGAGCGATCCCCGCTTTTAAGTATGGGGTCACTTGGACTGTTTCCATGCAAATGGGAATTCAGCCAAAGCAAGTGATTTGTTGAAGATTTTGGTTATGGGAGTTACTACTTCATTAAGAGCCAAAGCTACCAACTTCATGTCGATATTGTCACTACCAAGCCTAGTTCTGCCCAATACCTTCTGTATGTATCTTCTGGCCTCCTTGGTGGTGACCCATTTGAAGTAGAAGTTGGGATGGCGAAGGCTGCCACATGTTGCTAACAGGGTTTGTTCAGTGGAATTAAGGTAGTCATGTGGGAGTACAGAGCTTAGGTCCATGAATGCAGTATTGAAAGCTTCAGCAATAGTGAGAGGATCCAGAGTTGGGGTACCATTCAGGTTGAGCATCGTAGGGTGCCTCCTATCATCTTTACCAAGAAGGTCCTTTATATTCTCCCAAAATATTTTTCCACTACCCCAGTTCCTGTTTATCTGTTGTTTATAGAATTTAGCTTTAAGAAGTCTTGCTAGATTCGTACACCTGTTGCGCGCTTCCCTGTACTTCTGAAAGTCTGCCAGATTACCAGAACTTTTCACCTTATTGCACAGATTATCCCTAGCCCTCATTTTGTATAGAAGATCCCTAGTGATCCACCCATTTGAGGTTCCCCTGACCTTCCTTTTCTGCAATGGTGCATAGATGTCACAGATTGCAAATGAACCTCGTTGAGAAGTAATTGAGGGCACTGTCTATATCCTTAGCCTCGTCTATGGGAGACCAATCTACTGAAGACAAGGCTTTTTTAAATGCACCTAATTTCTTCCTCTTTAATACCCTGCTCCAGATGGTAAGTGGGGGGATGTTGTTCCCTCGTTTCACCCAGGTACATATAACCAAAGAATGATCACTTAGACAGTCGGAGAGCACCTAAGCGTTCTGGATTCTAATAGGGCAACTTGTCAGGATCAATTCTAGTAGGGTGCCCTTGCCGGACTGGTAGTTCATTCTAGTATGCTTGGAGATCAACTGTGTGAGGTACATGCTAGAGACCTGATCTTTAATAGGATCAGAGTCCTTGGAGAGCCAGTTAATGTTGAAGTCACTGGCAATGATTTCAGATTTCCTTTCAATGTGACAGATGGCATCCAGGACCAAGCTGAACCCCTGCTTGGTCTTAACAGGGGTAAGGTAGATGGATGCTATTGTGAGTGGCTTGCCAAGCCTGCAAATACTGTAAGTAATTTCACTGCAAGCAGCTTGTAGTCTCCAGTAGTGTGAGTGATAGGCAGCACACTTCCCTGGATCGATTCCTTAACATATATGAGACATCCCCCACCCCTTTTCCCAGTTCTGTCCAGTTTGAAGGTGGTATACCCAGGGAGGGCTATCCAGTTATCCTTAGTGCTGGGGGTAAGCTAGGTCTTGGTCAGACATAGTACATCAGGGCTGTGTAGCAGCATCCAAGCTTGTAGCTGGGTGAATTTTGGAAGCAGACTACAGATGTTCATTTCTGCTAATTTTAGACCACAGACCTTATTCTCTCCCCATGTCTAATTAGGCGGGGGGCCAGGGTTGGGGTGCACATCACAAAACAGTAGGAGCATCAAGAATATTATGTACAAAGCTGTGTGTAGGATGGCCTGTGTGTGTTTATGCCTACTACAGTAGATTTTGGCTTGCAAGAAGGGTCCCTTTTTCTTTGTGGTTGGAACAAACAGCCAGAATGATGGTGCTTCTACTGATCAAAAACAGTGTGACACAAGGGGGTGGCAGATTGAAGTGCATTTAACAGGTTGCGTGGGACAGGGTTCCAACATGCAGCCCTCTAAGAAAAGGGGAGACAGTGTTTAGTCCACTATCACAATATGCTGAAAGGATAAAGCACTGGCCAACAAGAGAAAGAAGGGTGCAGAGTAGAACCCAAGTAATTGTTGAGATCCCCAGCGTGCTGGCAGACTGGAGTTAAAAAAAGGGGTTGTTTAATGTGGGTGAAGGATAGAGAGCTGGCTACAGAGCTTAATTTGTAGTCAAAGGTGTGTAATTTTCATCAGAGGTGCGACGTGAGTAGGAGACTAACTCAGAGCAGTTAAATACATGAGTTCGGGGAGAGTAGGGAGCTGGAGAGGGCTGGGTACAAGCCACTAGGCTTCATGAGTGGGAAAGAAAGATCCTCAGAGGCCCAGAATGAGACGGGAGAATAAGGAGATAATGTTAAAGAGGGAGAAAATGAAAACTGATTTGACTATGTGAGTAGGTGCCACAGTCTGGACAGCATAGAAAATGTCCTTGTGCCATTACGCAGGCGTTGTAACTTTAGGCAGAATACAAATATCCAATAAGGAGAGTGTATGATTTAAGTCTGATTGGCTTCTGTCAATTAAAACACCCAATATGGGAATGATAGGCGGAGTCCTAGTCAAGCTTTGAGCATTTAATAGAGGTCGGGGCTGGGGAGGGCGGGCAGGACAAAAATCCTTCTGTAGTCTTGTGCGATCCATGGCCTAGGCTTCAGCAAGCACTGAAAATGTCGCCAAGACTTCAGAAATACCTAGCAACCAATCAGCAGGTGACTGCAAGCTAAAAGAGCGGATTGCAGGTGAGTTTCGGCTTCACCAGTCCAATAGGATTTGTAGCTTGTGAGTCCATGGGAATCAGTAGAGACCATACCTGTGTAGGAGATCCGAGGCAGGTGGGCCGCTCTGTGGGTAGTGGCCAGCTGTGGGGAAGTTGAGAGCTACAGAAGCCCTGTCAGGGCGCACCTGGAATAGAGAGAGAGAGAGAGAGAGAGAGAGAAAGAAGGGGGAAGGTGGTTAGTTAAATGCAGCAACAAAGGTGTCTTCCACTACATCCAGGGTGAGCTTGCAGTCCAAATAAAAGATAAGGGGCATAGGTGAGGAAGTGGGCTTGGAGAAGTCAGGGGATAGATAGTGCAGAGGGAAGTGGAAAGGGCTTGGCGCCAGTGGCTACCGAGGACAATAGTGGGCTAAGCGGAATGAGGGGAAGGGGGGCGGCAAGTCAGAGCGTTCAGTGCCAGAGGTTCACACAAGTTAACAGAGCAGAAAAGGCAGTGAACAGGGGGAAGAAAGAGTGAGAGAGTCACAAAGTCGGAGAAAATAATTAATAAAAAAGAAGGGTGGGTAGCAGAGCGGAGGGTCCAAAGAAAGAGGTTAGCAAAGGCAAATTAAATAAGGCTGTGAAGGCAGTGTGCAGGGTGAAGAGAGAACAAGAAGATATAGAGTCAGAGCAGAGCGAGAGTACAAGGCTGTAGTCAGGGGAGGTGCATGGTGGCACAGCACAGGCAGAGGAAAAACAAGTCATTACAGTTTTATCTTGAAATAAGCTATTTCAAATGAGCACAAAGCTGCTAGCTACCCAACAAACACACTCCTACAGCCCATATTATATGTACTCCATTCCAGTTTTTAGTCTCTAAATCCAACATGAAATCAATATAATCAAACCCTTTGAAAGATCTATATTTACTTGTTTTACTGGGTCCACCTGTCCTTTTCCTCATGCAAAAAATCATTTGATAATCAGAAAATGAATCTGGCAGCATACCATAAGAGACGAAAAAAGCTGGGAGGGTAATTAAGGCCAGTAATGCTGAGGCATGATCTTTTTGAATTTTGTCTCGTAAAATAATCTGTTAGTTGTGTCATGCCCAAATTTGCTTTTAAGTGCACTAAACTGCAAATATTATCAACTTTCATCCAATCTGCATTTAGGTCCCCAGTAACTAATAACTCATGGCTCTTTAAGTACTGTGTCAAATGGTCCTGAAGGATATCAAAGACATTTGTTATTGCCTTTGGAAGGCAGTAAGTGCCAACCAAAATAGTTGGCTTGGTAAAGGATAGTTAAGTTTCCAAGATTAGTACTTCAGATTCCAACAAATAAATTTTGGTCACAAGTTCTTTAATCTCTAAGTTTCTTTTCCCATAAATTACGACACCCCTCCCCTTTTGGAGATATCTTTTCTTCATACATTTTAACCAGTAAGATTAATTTGATTATCTGAGCCTCTGTCATTTAAGCATGATCCTGATACTACTATGACATCTGGGTTATAACATGCCACCCATTCTCTAATATGATCCATTTTGTTCAGAATACTTCTTGCATTAAAATGTATCAAACTTAACCCTTCACCCTTTAAAACATTTGCAGAGTGATCATTATTTGACATTATCTCCAGAGGCAAGCAAACTGATCATAGGCATCGGAGCACTCCACATTAAATCCCCGGAAGGGCTCCAACATTTTTTGTTTATTCTAATAATAGCTTTAATTATGGCATAATTTACAATGAATTTATCTCTGATGCCAGAGACAGGGTTGCTGGTGGTGTTGATGATTTGTTTCTGTGTGCCACTGTGTCAAGTGTTTGCATTACTATCCATAATTATTCATGATGCTAAATGGAAATGCTACCAATACCGGTCTACATGATCGATACAGAAATAAGAAGTCAGATAAAATGATAATTTTTCCTACTTTAAAAGTTATGGAACAACAATTGAATTTACTATTGTTTGTCACCCACCTTTTTGGTAGATGATATAAAATATTATTGGTCAGGTTATGGTCACAGAGGGGACCTGCATGCAGAATTATCCTGCAGGATGTTTGCTTGGCAGCCAGCCTTTTACTGTAAGGTTCTTGACTGAACAGTGGATTTAAGAAAAAAGGAACAGTGATATAAAATGTATGACAACAGTGCAAGTGTGCAACTTGGTATTGTTCTATTATATATGGCAAACCACAGGATACACCACTGAAGTTGCAAAAGTTGAGAAATGGAATGAACAACAAGCACAGATACTTCAAATATGTATGTCACACCTTCAGACCAGCCACAAATGCATTATATAAAAATAACCCACTGACATAACTGTGGTCATTCTTAATCTTTCTAACCCAAATACAAAATCCACAAAAAAGAATACCAGCCAATTGGAAGACACAGTTAACTACAACAAATATCATTGTTTGCCATTAACAGCTTCATTAAAACTGAAATGCCTGACAGGAGAGGGGCGCTGATGAGCAGCTAAGAGTACAGATGTGCTTCACTTGAGCTCCGTCCTGCCAGAACATAATCTTTATAAAATATTAAGTACCCATCCTTTTTTTCAGTACCTAGCTGGTGCAGTGCTTTTTTTAAAGCTAGGATGGATGAATATCTGGTGTCCAATCCCAGCAAGACACAGCGGTCTGCGGCGGCCCAAAACATTAAGAAGCAGCCACTGACCTTGCCTGCAGGAGGACAGTGCCTAGTTTTGCTTTCCACTGAGGAGATGGCTGCTCTTGGTTATATACTCTCCAAACAACTGATGGCAGCTTCGAACCCCAGACTGGACAAAACAGAAACTAAACTCCAGGAGATCACGGAGCAAAATGCGTCCCGTGCCTCCAGAATTACCAAAGGGAAGCAGCAGATCTCAACCTTAGAGGATGCCACAGGCCCTATCCCCGGTAAAGTGGCTCACCTCGAGAAAGAACTTGAGGAGTTCAAAGACCCTTTCGACTACCAGGAGAACTATCACAGAAGACTTAACCTGCAAATTAGGGGCTGCTGGAAGGGAAGGAAGGCTCCATTGTTGAAGAATTTTGTGCTGTAACCCTGCCTGCTCTGCTAGGCCTGAATCCTAAAGCCAGCAGTTTCAAATTGGAGAGAGCTCATCATGCTGTTATGCCTAAGTCGGCCACTGATCAGCCCCCTCGACAAATCTTGGTGAGATTCCACAATTTTCAAGATCCCCAGGCTGTTTTAAATGCCTACAGAAGCAGAAAAGAGCTTACTTATGATGGGAACCGTCTAGAAACATAGAAGTTGATGGCAGATAAGGACCGCAAGGCCCATCCAGTCTGCCCATCTAATCATCTTCCAGGATTATTCACAATGTCTTCAAAGAAAAAGGAAAGTGTTTAACCCTATTATGAACAAACTCAGAGAGCTTAAGGTGGACTTTTTATTTGCTTTCCCAGCCTTGTTTAAAATAAAGCATGAGGGGGCCACTTACTCTTTCTCGGATGCTGACAGGGCATCTGTTTTTCTACAAGATCTCCAGAGGAAACTTGCTTAATGTCCTTGCATGAATTGGGACTAGAATGTGGCCCATATGGGTTGGCTAGTGAATTAATCCTTAAGCTTCTAGCTGCGGTGTGGTTGGGGGGGGCCCTGATATCCCTTCTGGTTGGTTGTGTCTCATTTCCCCATCTGAATTACGACCCTTGGCTGTGGAACAATCTACTGCAGGACTATTGTATAATTCTGGGACCATACTATCTAGGAGAACTTGGTTGTTCATCATCAGGCTTGGATACAGCTGAGAGGCTGAGGCGACCTGGAGGGACTGGTGATGGTCTGATTTTAATATCGTCCCAACACTTATTGGAGCCGGGTGCCAGCCATGACATCTACCTTTGGGAACAGGACCGGGACTTCTGTGGATAAACTCTGTTGGATGATGATAGGTCTGGGGATGGCTGCCACGTGTGGAAATGTAGGCTGTGCGGCACCTTCCCGTGTCTCTTGCCTGGCCTCAAATGTTGATGCTGTCTCTCCCTCTTCATCTAATGGACAGTTGTAGTGTACTGTTGGGGAGAGGTGGGTTTCTCTTGTTCTTAGGTGCATTGGGATACAGGAAACAGTTGCTCTAGTCTTCTGACCTCGTGGATGTCTGACAGACCATTACTGGGAACTCTTGGGGGGGAGAGATGAGGTGACTAACTGGGCATGGTGGTGAAGGTGGCTCCAGGGCTCTCTGCATTGGGGGACCTTTGCATTTGAGGTATAGTGCCTTAGTCAGATGGGAGGGATATTCTCCTTTTCTCTTTTTTCTCCTGCGGCCAGCATGCGGTGGTGAAATGCCACCCAAGTTGGGGTTTGTGTGGGTGGCAAGAGGGTAGATTGTTTGGCCCTCACTGGGTAGGGGGGCTGGCAGACAGCAGCTGATGTGCTCAGGGAGTGTACACAGGTTATTGAGGAGGCTATCCTGGAGATGTTGGGGGCAAGGCACCGGATGCTCTGTTATGGCAGGCATCTATTGACTGGGGACCAGTGGACTCCAGGGGGGTTGGGTAGGCTCTGTCCCTGCTGATATGTTCTGAGTAAATGTGAGGTTGGCCCAATAGGGAGTAACCATCACTGGGGCATGGGTCTCTCAAGCCTGGGATAGACGGGTGAAAGACCAGGAGGAGGGACGGGCTATTGCCTGACTGAGGAGGATGGATAGGGACTGTCAGTAGCATCCTCCCCACCGGAAGATATCTATATGATATCTGGGTATGTTATTTGGTTATAATAAGTAGTTCTCGGGGATTGGGGGGGAGAGGGGCTCGTTTACTGCATGAGTAATTCTCTTACAAGTCAGAGGGCAAATTTCACAATCTTTTGGGTGCTTCTGCATAGGTTAAGTGGGTTTTCATGTTTATGCATATAATGGTTGGGATTCACAAGTTCACTGTTGGGACTGGAAGGGAGGGGCTGGGTGTAGTTTTTTATGATTCTACATGTTACAGTATACTGTTTGAGTGTTATTGTTACTCTGTTCAGTATTAAGGTCCATCTTGTTTTGTCTCTATTTTAAGTTGCTGAAAGTGTATGGGGATGACTTGGTGGCCGTGTGGTATGGGAGTGGGGGTGTCCCTGCAGGGGTATATAATTTGAAAGCACTTATGGGATCCAATAATCAGTTTACAATTGTTTTGTGGAATGTGAAGGGGTGTTCCTCCCTGATTAAGAGAATTAAAATCCTTACAGCCCTTAAACGTCAACACGCCCAAATTGCATTGCTCCAGGAAACACACCTTAATGATAGGGAGCATGCCAAGTTAGTCCAGAAATGGGTAGGGGGATGCTATGCAGCATCCTACTCTATGCATGTATTGTTTTTGTATCTGAATATAATTTGTTATGTGATTGTCTTTGTACCTGATGATAGAATGTTTTGTACTTTGGTGTAATTGTTTTGTACTTGATGTTTATTTAATGTAACAATTTACACAGGTTCACCTTGTTAACAGGGCATAGTATAGCCCTAATGGTGCTATACTGTATAAATAACATTTTACTACTACTACTCTTCCCACAAAAGGAGAGTGGCAATCTTGGTTCATTGGGGTCTCCCCATGAGGGTAAGCTACATAGTGGCAGACCCCCAGGAGGAGTGGTATATATTCGTGGAAGGGGAACTGTATGGGGAGTATGTCAGTTTGCTAGCATATATGCCCCCACGGTTTTTGATGTCACATTCTACCAATCTATACTAGATATTATTACCTGGGAAGAGTTCTCAGGATTGATACTTGGTGGGGATTGCAATACAGTGATGGACCCTGAGTTGGAGCATTCTGAAGCAAAGAGTCATCATAAGAATGTAATGAAACAATGGTAGATTGGGATTTGTGATTTAGATTTAGTGGATGGCTGGTTTACGGCCAACCCGAGGATGAATGAATACACCTTTTATTCCAACCCTCATAAAACCTGCTCTAGGTTGGAAAAAAATATATATATATATATATATATATATACAGTATATATATATATATATATATATATATATATATATATATATACACACACACACACACACACATACATACACCTCATGTACAGTATCATCAGATGGTGAAGACTTGACAGAGCCCTATACATGTGTCAGACCACGCCATGGTGGCACTTATCCTTGCGGCAGCAGAGAAGCTGGATGGTCCTCCCCCTTGGAAATTACCTACATACTTGCTAGAAAGACAAGAGTTCTGGACTTCATTTAATTTATTCTTTGGTAACTGGGTAAAGACACTGGACCAAAGGTTCCTTTTCAGGCCCGGCCCGGACAAAAAAACAAACATGACACACAACATATACAAATAACTATTCAAACATTTAGAATAGCAGTTCATATCTTGCAATTACAGACAGATTGTGATAACAAATATTGCTTCAGTCTAAATTTAAAATTGAAGCGAGGGGGCAAGTCTGACTAATATAGGAAGTGAATTCCAAGAAATGGGTGCTGCTATAGAAAAGGCCCTAATACTAGTCTTCAGACGATACCTAGGAACAAAATATAGGGGACCATCTGTTACCCTTAGGCTAGAAAGGACTTCTCTCTTGCATACTACCTTGGAAAGAAAAAAATTGAGCCAAAATGAAAACATTTATACAGCAAACATCCAAGGGAATGATTCACTCGACTACTAGGAGAAAGCTAACCCAAGCTAGAATAAAGACTACAATGATGAGTTCAACTAGGGACTCCCAAGACAACTCCGCATATATTATTGTAAACAACTGATAATGCATGCAGGTCTTTTGCTCCACAATCATAATAAATACTAGACATATAATCATAATGAGGAAGAAGAGATCCAGTAGCTGTAGATAACCTTGTATTCTGAGAAAAATAAGACTTAAATGTATACAACACTACAATATTTTTATTTACTTTTTTCACCATTGCAGAGACCTGTAGAGAAAAGGACAAACTAGGGTCCAGAAGTATACCAAGATACTTAAACTGGGATACCTGTTCCAAAAAAACACCATGAGAATCAGATATCACCAGTTGTGGGTAGTCTACCAACATTGGTTGTGTACCAAAAAGCATGACTTTAGTTTTAGAGGAATTTAGTACCATCGCATTTTTTGTTAGCCAACCACAAACCTTACCAAAATCCCTTTCCAGGAAAAAGCAAAGTTCGGACACAGAGTCTGACTGGGCATAGAGAATCAAATCATCCGCATATAATAGTGATTTCCCAGGCTCACAGACCCTTGATAGTTGGTTAGCAAAAATTGAAAATAATAGGGGTCCCAAAATGGACCCATGAGGCACACCACAACCAATGGGCAACACTTCTGAAACAGTAGAACCAACTTGTACAAATTGGCTATGATTACTTAAATAGTCGTATAACCAAAAAACAACAGTAGCAGAAAAACCAAGATCAAACAGCTTGAGGCACATCAAATCATGGTCAATCAGATCAAAAGCCTTGGTTAGGTCCACGAACACTGCTCCAGTCATCCTTCCACTATCAAAACCATGCAGAACAGTGTCTGTGAACCCAACCAAGGCTGTCCCTGTCCCACGATGCTTCCGAAGGTCATGCTGCTGTTCAGACATCAAACCATGTGTCGCTAAATAAGCCTCAATCTGCTCGGCCACCACTTTCTCCAGATGTTTACTAAGTGGATTCAAAATTGAAATAGGTCTATAATCATCCAGGGAAATGGCATGACTCTTTTTTGGAACAGGGACAACCCTTGCTTTCTTCCAAACAAGTGGGAAAATACCAGAGGTCAAAGACATGTTAAATATATGACAGATGGGGTTACTAATAGAAGGAATTGCCAACTTGATGAACTGACCATCAAGTCCACCTCTACAATCACTCCTCCTATTAGGAAGAGTTTGCAAGAGTAGGTCTACCTCACAGGGTGTCACTGCCCTAAACAAAAACACAGGACTATTTGCTTCTAGATCAACCTGAGGCAGTGTAGCCAGGTGATTTCAAAGAAGACTGAAATTTCAACAGGTCAGAAAACTTACAGTTTAACAACTTAACAATTTTAGATAAATCATTAACTTCAGAGTCATTAACTAAAATTCACTGTATTCCAATTTCAGATTTGGGAGAAAGTAAAGAATTAAATATATGACAGATGGGGTCACTAATGAAGGGAATTGCCAACTTGATGAAAAGAAGAGGAGGGGGGTACCTAAATCAAACAATAGAAGCACTCTGGATAGGAAAGTCGATACCAGTCCATTCACAGAAGGTCCTGAAAGAACTCTTAAAACTGAAGGTGGACAAAGCAATGGGGCCTGACGAGATTCACTCAAGAATTCTAAAAGAACTAAGGGTAGAATTAGTGACACCACTGACTACCCTTGTTAACAAATCGTGGGAGGATGGTATAGTACCGGAGGACTGGAGGAGGGCAGACGTGATTCCCCTTCACAAAAGTGGGAGCAAGTCAGAGGCAGGAAACTACAGACCTGTTCGTTTGACCTCAGTGGTAGGAAAAATGATGGAATCACTTCTAAAGGAAAGAACTGTTGAGTTCCTAGAGGCCATTGGGGCAGAGGACCCAAGGCAGCATGGATTCACAGCAGGAAGGTCATGTCAGATGAATCTAATAGATTTCTTTGACTGGGTGACCAATTTGGTAGACCAGGGAGGCAGTGGACATGGCCTACCTAAACTTTAGCAAGGCATTTGACACAGTCCCACACACAAGATTAATATACAAGTTAGCCAGCCTTGGAGTGGGTCCCAAGGTGGTAGCCTGGGTTAAAAATTGGCTGGACAACAGGATACTGTGAGGGTAATAGTAAATGGAGTGTACTCTGAAGAAAGGGGGTTTATTAGTGGGGTACCACAGGGTTCAGTACTGGGACCAGTCCTCTTTAATGTCTTTATAAGTGACATTGTAGAGGGACTGGAAGGAAAAGTATGTCTCTTTGCAGATGACACAAAGATCTGCAACAGGGTTGATACACAAGGTGGGGTGGAGAGGATGCAAAGGGACTTGGCAAGGTTGGAGGAATGGTCAAATATATGGCAGCTTAGATTCAATGCAAAGAAGTGCAAAGTAATGCACCTGGGAAACAAAAATCCAGGGGAAGAGTACACAATGGGGGGGTGAGATAATAACAACAGAAATGGAAAGGGACCTGGGGGTAGTCATATCAGATGACCTTAAGGTGGGCAAGCAATGTGAGAAGGCAGTAAGGAGGGCTGGTGGGATACTGGGATGCATGGGAGAGGCATCACCAGTAGAAAACAGGAAGTTGTTATCCCTCTGCACAGACAGTTGGTGAGACCACTTGGAGTTCTACGTCCAGTTCTGGAGACCCCATCTCTGCAAAGACATACACAGGATGGAGGCTGTCCAGAGTAGGGCAACTAAAATGGTGCAGGGTCTGCACCAGAAGACATATGAAGAGAAATTAAAGAAGCTTAATATGTATACACTCGAGGAGAGGAGGGAGAGGGGGGATATGATATAAACTTTCAAGTACATCAAGGGAATCAGCAGTCCAAGATGGTAGCATCTTTCAGAAAAAGAGATATGCAAGAACAAGGGGGGACAATTTGAAGATTGAGGGGGGACAGCTCAAAGACAATGTGAGGAAGCATTTTTTCACAGAGAGGGTTGTGGATACATGGAACAGCCTTCCTGAGGAGGTAGTGGACTTAAAAACAGTGGGGGATTTCAAGAATGCATGGGACAGACATAAGGCAATTCTAGTGGGTGGTAGGAGGAAGTAGGCTGTTGGTTAACTAGGATTTGCAGCCTATGCATTAGGTAGGGAAATGGGCAGACTAGGTGGGTCAAGCTGTCCTTATCTGCCATCTAATTTTATGTTTTTATCTTTCTAATATTGTTCCAAAACCACTTAGGGTTAGCCCAGCTACCCTCAAATCATTCCCTGTAGCAATCTTTTTTAGCTTTTCTTACTGTAGAGGAGACTAAATTACGTAAGTTATTATAAAGACTCATTGTAACAACACTTGGGGATACTTTAAAATTGGTCCAAGCAAGATCCCTCTGTCTTATCAATTTCTTAATGCCAGAGTTAAACCACCCAGTTGGAGAACCTCTGCAGTGAATTGTCTGTAAAGGGAAGAAAGATTCTTGAATGGGAAAAAGTTGCTTACAAAAAAAGTCAAATGCCACATCAACATCAGGAACCCATTCAAGGAAAGACCAATCAATTGAACCCAGAGAAGTGTACAACTGAGGATCTGTTTAAAAGACCTAGACTGAATCAAATGAACAGGAGGCCTAGAGCAACGGAAATTTAAGATACAATAGGTAGCCATATAGTCACTCATTGAATCCAAGACTCCTGATGAACCAATATTACCTGCAATATTTGTTAATACCCAAGCTAACAAAGAATGATTCAATGAGATTGAGTTCAATCGAGTAGGTTCCTTTAAACATTGAGTTAAACCATATTAAAGAAGAAAGGACTCAAGCCCCAAGGTATCACAATTAAACAAATTCAAATTCATGTCGCCAAGTACTACAGCATCATTCTGCTTCATATAAGGATCGCAACTATCCAAGAAATGACTTAAACCTTCTAACCATCTAAGGGGGGTTGTATAAGCAGCCAATCAATATCTGAACCCAAAACCTCACTAGAGTTCAAAAGAGTAACTTGTAAATAAGACTTACTTCAAAGAGCAATGGCAGCATTATAAAGAAAAGAACTATGCCCTGAGCATGAAAATGTTTTGGGATGCTGGTAAAGCATTTATGGGTGGGGGGGGGGAGGCATTATTAACTATGTTGCCAGATATAAAAGGGAGAAACATGAAAAGCGGATAGCTTTAGAGATGCAGCTTTTTTTTTGTGTAACATCTTTTTTATTGATTATAACCAAACACAACTTTACATAACAATCAACTTGATAAGGTATTTTGTCACAGAAAAAGAAACACACATATACAGTTGACTACAGGAGTCCTGAAGCATAAAAACTCTTGGCAGTATCCAGTTCCTTAGTACATTTATACAATTCCGTCAGGGTATACATTAATGCTGTAGGCAGAGGCAGAAGAGATAGAAGAGAAAGGAAAGGTTGACATAGGAGGGCCAACAGGGCATGATATCAACTGATGATCGGGGCAAACAAGTAAAGGATACGTCTTGTTGCAACCTGTGTGAGTGGCATGTGGCCATCAAGTAGAGACCCCACCCACCCACAGTCACACTGGGAACGCCCCTTGATCTATGGCCCTCAGGAGTGGGTTCCAAAGGGCCTTGAATTTCTTTGCTTCCCCAGTAGCTGTGTGTTATTTTTTTTCCAGTTTTAAACATTGTAACATATTGCTTGCCTATTGTTGGACTGTTGGGCCCCCTACAGACAACCAGCATTGTGCCACCATTTTCTTGGCATTGGCCAAGGCCAGGGGCCAAAACAGTGTGGCAGGGTCACTCCAAGGCCGGGCCTGGATAGCCCCCAGAAGTAGTTCCAGTGGAGATCTTGATAATTTGCAATCCAGGACCGACCCCATCATTCTATGGACCTCATGCCAGAATGGGGCCACCTTGGGGCAAGTCAATGCCAGGTGTAGAAAATCCGCCTCCTCCCATGCACACTTTGGCCATTGGCTGGGGATGCCACTGTTCATTGCCTGGAGTATTTTGGGTGTAAGGTAGGTCCTATACAGGAAGTTTAGGCACACTTGCCTAAGTCTATTACTACGCGAACACAAGATAAGGTGGTTAATGGCAAGATCCCATATTTTGTGGTCTATTGCTATGTTTAGATCTGTTCCCTGTTTATTCCAAAGCCCCCACCTGGGTCCCCCCATCTCCCTGAAGCATACGGTAATATACAGTTAGGGGCCTGGAACAATGCTGGGGTTTGTACAGTTCCTCCTCAAGTGGGGAGGGTGCAGCCCACCCCTTCGTTATATCCATCACTTCCCCCAGTCTTTGTCTTACCAGGATGTAGAGAAAGTAGTCTCCTGGGGAGACCTGCCACATTGCTGTGATGGCCTGGAAATCCTGGATTCTACCTCCAACATATAGCTGTGCTGCATATCTGAGGTCCAGCTTTTTCCACTGCAGGAGCCTCTGATGGGTCTGGACTATGGAGGACCCTCTATTACGTACCACCGTTACCACGTCCGAATAATGGGATTGTGCTGTGGTATGGCCCACTTTGTTGTGAGCAGCTGTCCAGGCCCTGAGTGTTGCCCGGCTACAAGAGTTCAAAACCCTTTGAGTGCTTTCCACTCCCATGGATCCTGACAACATTTGCATCTGGAAGGGGCCATTTAGCTCCTCCTCCTCCTCCAGCTTCATCCATGCCAGCCTGCTTTCCTGCACCCCATTCGGCACAAAGGCCACCTGTAGCAACCCAGTAATAGTGCTGGAGTGAGGGAGCCCAACCCTCCATTAGATGTCCAGTAAGCTGTATGAAGTCGTTTGTGGACAGACTTCCCACTCAAATGAATCTATATACGATAAAAGTTCGCCTGTTTAAAATGAGCTACTGAAATTATAAGTGGTAGGCCTCGGTATAGGTAAAGACATCTGGGGAGCACCATCATTTTTTTTTTTTTTTATCACAGCTCTATTTCTCCACTGCTGCAGCGTCTTACTGGTGGGAGCATCCAGCCACTGGCCCTGCCCGCGGGGAGAGCAGCAGGCTCACTCGCATGATGGGGGGGGGGTCTGGCACGGCCAGCCGATTCACTGGCGGGCTCCCCGGCCCCTGCCAGCCAGACTGGTGCTGAACCCCCCAGCGCAATTCCATGACAGTCCTCCCCACATGGTAGGTGCAGCCATCAAGCTGCTCAGTTGCGCCCAGCCTTTTTCCATTTTCTCCCCAATGGGAGCACGGACGTACAATGATGTCCATGCACCAACGTACAGACGTCCGCCGTGCTCCCCCCTTCCAGACACCTGCGCATCTGCAGTACCACCGGGCATCCACAAGGACCACCACAGTGTGGTGTGTATCCCATCCTTACCTCCAGGACTCGGAGAGAAGTCATCGGACACTCGATCCCAGTCCTTCCCTGCCAACCCCTGGCAGCCCGGACTCATTCCCAAACCCGGGTCACCGGCGTGGAGTGAGGAGTGGCGTCCAGCACCTCAACCCTCAGCGCCACTGGGCCGGGCAAGGGAGCACCATCATTTTGATGGTGTTCACCCATCCTATGAGAGTCAGTCAGAGATTCCTCCATCGCTCACACCCCTCTGCCAACGTGTGGACCAAAGGTCCATAGTTCATAGTATAGAGAGTCCCCAATCTTGCTGCCAGCTTGATGCCCAGATACTTCAAGGAAGTTATCATAACTGGGTCCCCCAGCACTCAGGAGAGGAGGGGGTGTCCAAGCCTTCCTATGGGAAGGAGCTCACTCTTGGACCAATTCACCTTATAACTGGAGATTGCACCATATTCTTGCAATAGGGCATGTACTGTAGGTAGGTCTCCAACTGGGTCCTGCAGGTATAGAAGAAGGTCGTCAGCGTATAGAGCCACCTTGTGTTCCCTACCCCCTCTCTTAAATCCATGTATATGTTTTTCTTCTCTAATAGCAGCTGCTAGTGGTTCCAGGGACAACACATATAGCAAGGGAGACAACGGGCATCCCTGGGGAGTACCCCTGCTCAAACTGAAAGGCCTAGTCAGTTCGTCATTAATCAACAATTGTGCCGTAGGGAGGGTGTGCATAGTCATAACCCACCTCAGGAGCTGCGGACCTATTCCCACTCTGGTCAGCATCTTAAACATGTACCTCCACTCCACTTGGTCAAAAGCCTTCTCTGTGCCAAGGGCCAGTATTGCCACCCCATGTCCCTTAGCTCCTCATTCCCATCTATGTATGATGTTCAAGGTCTGTCTAATATTATGCTTCCCCTGTCTTCTATGTGTCAAAACATGTTTGGTCTGGGTGAATCAGTGAGGGCAGCATTGGTTCCAACTGAGTGGCCACCACTTTAGCCATGGTCTTGTAGTCCACTGTAAGCAAGGAGATGGGTCAGTATGACACACAGACCATGGGGTCCTACCCCTGCTTAGGTAGCACTGTCATAATAGCCAAGTGGGTAGAGGGTGGGAGCACCCCCTTCTCTACGCACCCCCCAACATATCCACAAGAGGAT
This sequence comes from Neoceratodus forsteri, assembly GCA_016271365.2. Classification (NCBI taxonomy): domain Eukaryota; kingdom Metazoa; phylum Chordata; order Ceratodontiformes; family Ceratodontidae; genus Neoceratodus; species Neoceratodus forsteri. The sequence continues at coordinate 1,243,859,901 of CM057455.1, forward strand.
CCAGCAGTTGAGCAGCAAACTGTTTAAAAATATTTATTTGCAGTCCATCCGATCCTGGGGCTTTACTGCTCTTCAGGGCTTTGATGGCCTGCTTGACCTCCTCCCTAGCCGGGGAGTCCAACCCCACTGATTTCTCCCATGTCAAGGTGGGCAGGCTACTCTTGGCATAGAATCCCTCCAGCTGTTGGGCTGTGGGAGTAGCTTCTGCCATGTACAATTATCTATAAAAGTCAATGAACTCCGCCCCTATTTGCTGGGTGATAGGGGCCAGAAGACCTGCTTTAGTATGAATTTGCCCAGTTGTCCTTTCCCCTTCCCACTTCTTAAGCTGCCATGCCAGGTATTTCCCCCGCTATCACCGTCAAAGTATGAACCTGCCTGTGACAGCAAAATAGCTCGCTCAAATGTCGCCGTGGTCAGTAGGTTGTACTCACACTTCAACCGCTGAACAACTCGGTATAGGGCATGGGTCAGTCTGTTCTTATGGGCAGTCTCATACGCCTCTACCTTACCCCTAAGCCTCTCACACTCCTGAGCATTGAGTTTTTTCTTGTGGACCAAAAAGGCTATCTCCTGCCCCCGAATGTACGCTTTAAGGGCCTCCCAGTGAGTGCTATCTGAGGTGTCCCCTTTATGGTTGTTTTGCAGGAACGCCCCAATGGTTGCAATCATGAACTGCACAAAGTTGGCATCTTTCAGGAGTAGCGGATCCGGCTGCCATGGTTAGGCCGGAGGCCTCCCTCCCCCGCTGTCAGAGGGGCGACCAAGTAGGCATGATCTGAGACCAGAATCAGGGAGTATATTGTTCCTCCCATCCCAGAAATCAGGGCCTGGCTCACCAACAATCGATCCAACTCTTTTCCTCAAATTCAGTTCTTGTCTCTCCCCCTCTCTTCTCCACCTGCACTTCTGGGTCACCTGTGTGCACAACCTACCCTGTCCTTTTTACTCCAACAGCACTTGCGTAGTACCTCGAGTCTGCTTCTGGTACACTCAAGCACTATAATGGTTCTGTTGTATTATTACTGTTGACAGTATATTTTCTTTTGTATGATTTTGGACATGCATTGTAATTTACCCAATGTTCCACTACCATTTATTGTACAATACCTTGTGTTCCAACTGTTACATAATCTTACAATGTTGTATTGTTTGTACTACCCATATACTATTGTAACTTATCATCCTTCACAACCCTATGTAATCCCTTCCCCCCAGGTTGCACCGTGAGATGTGCAACTTGTTGTTCAGTGTGCCCCCCTGGTGAAACATTTCAATAAATAAATAAGTAGGATTGGTGCACATGGGAATAGAAGCTGTAATCTCTGTTGGTCGGGTGCTGGTGGTGCCATATGTCTACAATGCTGAAGGTGTTCTCCCACTCTCCCAGGGCCCTGGCATTCCTAGTAGTCTGTAGCGGCTTGGGGTTGGACTCGTCCATCTCAGTATCCCTAACACAGTTATAGTCCCCCCCACTCCCCAGGATCCAAGGACCAGGGACCGTGGCCATGTCCGGCTCGAGCTTCTGATAGAACCCAGGATCTTCCATGTTCGGGGTATACACAGAGCCTACTGACATGGAGCCCAGGCCTTCAACTGTTACATGAGCCAGGGCATAGCTCCCTCTGGAGTCTAGCACCTCTTTATGGATTTGTGACTGCACTCCCGTGGCAACCAAATTGCAACCCCGCTGGCCTTAGAGGAGAAACTAGAAGTGATCCACCACCCCCCAAAACTATTCTCAGTTTTGAGCACCTCCTCCCGTGACATGTGTGTTCCTGAAGGAGGACCACCCACAGCCCTGCCTGTTTTACCTCAGCTTGCACCTTCTTCCTTTTGTATACCGACTTTAACCCATTAACATTCCATGTGGCAACATTTATTAAAACAACCATTTTCATATTGTAACTTGTGCGCTTTACCAACATCATTCCTGCTACCGTGATCTTTACTTATACTAGTGACAACCATGTATGAAAAACTGTACATCTCCTGATCTTAACCAAAGTATAACTATATATCCAACAGCCTCCCCCACTTCCCCACAGAATCTGTGACAATGTAATAATGAGACTCACCAACAGGCAGCCCTCAAGCTTCATATCCTCTCCGACTGGGCCCCAACTTGCCCAGTCAGCTTCCCAGTCACTGATGGCTAGTTGAATTGTTTGACTGATTTTGGGCAACCAATATAAAGAGCTTCGGTGGGCAGCCCCCTAGGGAAGCCCCTTGCAGACCCTAATACTAGGGCATAACACGACTCCAATTGAGCCGGGCACTCCTTTCTCCCAGCATCCTTGTTACCCCACCCCGAATTCTATGTGTTCCCCCTCATAGACAAGTGGTTGCAAGGGACTTACCTTAAATCTCTGCTCTTTCTCTTTAGCACTGGTGGGTCAGCAAACTGCATACTTGGGTATAGTTCTTCCTGTGGCTTGTACTACTGGTCCGACCAGGGTGTGTCATGGCATCTAGCACCCTGGAAGAGAGACGAGGTGAGCAGGTCACAGAGGATGAAGTACTCCACTTACCTTGTTTTTACACCCCCCCCGGTCCATGTATGGGCTCACTGTAGGGTTCCCCTCCCCCCCACAGCTGCATTAAATTGCCGGTATTGCCTTATATATGGAGTGAATCCCCCATCTCCCAGGGCTTTCAAGGGACCTGCCCCCCCTCCCCAGGACAGCTTACTTCATTCCCTCTGCAAAGCGTTCATCTTCTTCCTGGCAGTTCTAACATTCACCCATGAGTCCCTCAAGCCCCCAACCACCTCCCCCCATTTCCCTTACAAACATTTTATTATAACTCAGCATTTTTAACAGTCCTTCAAAGTATGTGCCTTAAATCATCTGTAAGTACAATTATTACTATGGTCCAGATCTGATCGGCAGCCCGCTGGTACCCATGCCCCAGGCATGTCTGGGTCGATGTGGTAGTGCTGAGGGGATAAAACATCCAGCAGGGGGAAAATCGGTCACTGCAAGGTGTTGGTCGCATGGCTCAACTACTTCTAGTGGAGGCATGTACAGTTAGTTGATTGTTCCTGTCCTGTCCCTATCCGGAGCCATAGCATTCGTTGCAGCACTCCCAAGATTTAACCCCCTACTAGAGAATCCATGCAGTGGCTTTCCTTCCCTGCTGGCCTCAATGATAATAGAGATCGGGGCGGCATGTGCAACACAGTCCCAGGCCGCACCTCACCATGTGGCGTTGCACAGCAAAAACTATGCCATGAAGCTCTGAGCTGCCTCTTGCCCACCCCAACCACAAACTGCATTCAGCCAGCATCTACAAACAAATAATATTTACAAATTGTGCTTCCCCGATTCCAAAGTGCCCCTCAGCACTAGACCTTATATAATTAAAATTAAAGACGAAAGATGGAGCTGTTTACGCTGGCATGAGTACTTATCTGACGTTATCCCCACTGGGACTGCTTGGGGGAACATCCTTAGACTTCTTACACTCCTCCTGAACCCATCTTTATTGATTGTAGGCTAAAAAGCTCCATTTTCTAATCCATTCTGGAGTTTATAAAATGAGTTGCAGTATTTTAAGCTTAAGATGTTAAGGGTCTCCCTCCTGCAATCTGCTAACCCCTTTCTTTCGCTTACCTTCCATTATTTCTCAGCCAATTGCTCTCTCTCTCCCCCCCCCCAATTGTTCTCCCTCAGCACCCCTGCTGCCTCTTTGTTACATCATACCTCTGTGGCTTTAAGCACTAATTCCCCTTCGCTGTGTTCCTTTCAGGTCAGCACCCCCTCCAACACATACCTGCTGCCTTGGGAGCTCCGAAACGTCACTGCTTAGACTAGCAGGCATGGGTCAACCTCCACTTCCAGCTGAGGCACTCTGTCTCGGGAGCAGTGAACTGCGGATTTGAACCTGGCACCTTTCCACCAGCATACCAGTGCTGACTTGTTTTCTTATTCGCTGCTGTCTGCATTCGACATCTTCCTTTAGTAGCATAGACTAGTGTACTTATACTAAGAATTTGTGCAGGATTTATGGTTAAATGATTCACAATTTCCCATTTGCAAGTTATATCCAGCTACCCCTAGAGGTCACTGTTTCCTTCTCCTTCACACCCTGAGTCTTCCCCCTGATATTCTTTTGCATAGCTCTTGCTCAGGTTCAGGTGCTTTGGCTCAGAGTAGAGGATGCTGAGGCCTATTGTTTTAGTAGAGGTGGCCCTAACCACCCACATTATCCTACCTCGTGCTTTTTCAATAGTTCCACCTAGATACTCTCTCCGCCCACATTTTTCCACTCCAAGCTTTTCCATAACCTGCTACTGTCGTATATCTTGGGGGTTAATCTGAACTTCCTCCTCTTTGCTGACCCATCTTTAAGCTTTAATATGGTGCTGGGTATTGTGCTGGCTTGTACTTACATACTTGTAGTCCTGCACACACAGACCAATTGCTGCTCACTCTCAGGCAGGACACGGGGCAGCCCACAGACCCTCTGTACTCCAATTTCTCATGTATCTACCCCCAAGCCAACCTTAATCCTACCCTTATCACCATATACTGGCTTAGAAATATGGTTATGGAATATCTCAGAGTCTACAAACGTCAGATCTTCCTCCCCCCCCCCTTGGGTCACTCCTGAAATTCCTGCTGATCATTAAGTTGTTACTCACTGGGGATACTGAATCTAACCCTGGCCCTCCATGTCCTAATGTTCCAACTGCGTCACCTTCTATGGCTGTCTGGGCTAATGCCAAAGGTCTGAAACTAGTCCACATGAATATTAACAGCCTCAGACCTAAGTCCTTTAGACATGATAAATGTGGTAGGAAGAGTGGTGGAGTTATCATCTACGTAAAAAACTCCCTAAATGCTTCCCTGGTGGCAACACCAGACAATACCCAATCAGGTGGCGAGTTGGTGTTCATCAAAATACTGCTTGGTGGGACTAAGCCTCTGCTAATAGGCTATGTCTGCGACCTGCCTAAGACTGCAAAAGATTCCTTAAAGAGCCTTCTGGCTCTGATCCTGGGGCTACCTCAGTAGGAGAAAATAATCATTGGTGACTTTTACCTCCACTGGGGTCGGCACACCATTAGTGATGTAAAATCCAGCTTGCCAGAGGCCAACTTGACCCAACTGATCCCAGGACCCACTAGGTTGAACATTAAGTCAAAAAACCATACGACATTAGACTGGATTCTCGCTTCCAACCCCAGCAGTTTCAAACTGGCTGGGACGTTTGCGGACTCCATAAGTGACCATGCCCCTATATTCGGCATCTGGCAAAATGACCATCCTAACCCTCCACCCAGAATTTTTTGGGCTCGGGATTATTCCAGTTTTGACACCTGCTCCTTTCTTGAAACCCTAGCAGTGGTGGATTGGACTCAAATCAAGCTAGCCCCCAATCTGGACTCAGCCCTTGATTTCTTCATCAATAACTTTCTCTTGGCCGCCAATAAGCATGCCCCCCCCACAAAACAAATCAGAGTCAAGGGAAAACGCTCAAAGTGGCTATCCAGAGACCTTAAAAAACAAATGAGGATGCGAGACAAAGCCTGGGAAAAATTCAAATCTACAAATCTAACTAGGGATTGGATGGAATATAGAAAATTGAGAAACAAGTGTAAAAAGGAACTAAAATCAGCTAATAGACAATACCTCCAGAATCTACAAACTAAAAACCTTTTGGACCCTAAAAAATGTTGGTCCCAAATTAACTCTCTCCCAAAGGGGAACACCACTCATGAGAAAAGTGACATGGTAACAAATGGTGTCCGCTATACCAACCCGCAAGATGCTGCTAATGCACTAAATGTATTCCTCACTGACCTGGACAAATTTTGAAATAATCCCTCTGGACCCCCCCACTCCCCCAGAATAATTTACAAGAGGAAACCCCTTACCCTAATTTTCACTTCAAACTTACAACTAAATCTGAGGTCCAGAAATTACTAAAAAAAATCAAATCCTCTGGCTCTGCTGGGTTTGACGAGCTGGAGCCCAGATTCCTCAGAATCGCAGCCCACATCATTGCCTCTCCAGTCACTTGGCTCCTAAACAGATCGCTGCATGAAGGCAAAGTCCCCACTGTGTGGAAAGTTGCCTTGGTCACTCCTGTTCCTAAAGGTGGAGATGTTGAGCTTGTTGCGAATTACAGACCAATATCCATCCTCTGCACTCTAAGTAAAGTGTTAGAGAGGATTGTATACCAGCAGGTCCAGGAATATGTTGAATGGAACAATTTACTAACTGAACGACTACATATTTTTAGAAAAAATCATGGTACCAACATGGCCCTGATTAGCCTTACTGGGGATATCTTCACAGCTCTAGATGATGGCCTTCCAACTGGTGTGGTCTTTATAGACCTCATCAAGGCATTTGACTTGGTGAATCATCATTAGCTTATCACTAAACTAACATCTCTTGGTCTTCATCATCTGTCTACTCAATGGTTCATGGACTACCTTGACGGCAGATCACAAATTGTCAGATGGCATGGAACTAAATCTGACAAATGTCCTATCATGGATGGTGTCCCCCAAGGTTTAATACTGGAACCTCTCCTGTTTTCCCTATTTATTAATGATTTACCTCAACATTGTGGAGGAGCCAAGATGACCTTATATGCAGACGATGCCGTGCTTTATAGGTCCTCCTGAGACACTGTCCAACTAGACAGCCATCTTGGTCAAGATCTTGGTCTATTTGAGAATTGATTTCTTACTATTAAATTAGTTCTAAATAGTAAAAAGACCAAAGCCATGCTATTTGGCCCTAAAGGCCTGGGCTCAACCTGTTCACATTTATTGTCCCCAGCTCTTTCCAATGGCTCAAAAATTGAAGCGATCAATTATATCAAATACCTAGGTGTATATTTAGACCAAGACTGCTCCTTTAAGGACCACATCGACCATCTGACCAAGAAACTCAACCAAACGTTAGGTCTATTATATTGCCTGAGCCCTTTCCTCACTCGTGAATACAAACTCAAGGTTTCCACTGGTACACTCCTTCCAACCTTGCTATGTGGGGCCCCTTTACTACATTCTGTAAGAAGCTCTGAAATGCAAAAGCTAAAAATACTGTATCACAGGATAGGGAGCTTCACTGCAGGGTGCCATCACGGGAGCATCACTGCAAGGTACTCTCTAAGGTGGCCTTCTCTTGCGGGCAGATTATCATATCCCTCACTGTGCCTTGCTTTTAAGCTCCAGCAGAATGGTGCCCCTCCTAGCCTAATTAACACAGTAGCTCCCAAAAAGAATGGGAGAACAATAAGATGCTCTGGCCGCCAGCTTCTCCAAGTCCCCAGTGTTAGGACTTCCCTAGGACTATTCTGCCTTCGTCCCTCCCATCTGGAATGGTCTCCCTAGCAGTCTCCAGGAATGTACCTCCCTTGGGGGCTTCAAGAAGGACCTTAAAGCCCACCTGTTTGAACTAAGCCTCTGCAACTGCTACCACTGAGTCAGCCGACTCCCTGCTGCTGATCTAACCTTATTGGGACATCAATCTGACTGTCACTGACTCGTATATAACAGTATTTCTTCGCCTTTTGATGTTGATTATAATTACCCTGCCACTGTATCCTTGACTGGGTCAGTATGTCTATAGCGACTGTTAATTATGAAATGACATGTATGTATTTTGTTATGTTTATAGACGTATGTAATTAATTCCGGGTTGTCCCTGAAAAGGGGATAGTTTCAGTCTCAGTGGGTCTACCCAGTCACCAAAATTTAAATAAATAAATCTTTCTGCCACCAGGTAGTCCACAAAGAACTTCGGAGGTCTTCCGGGGCAATCCACCCTTAACTATGCAGGATATAAGAAAGAGAAGGACCAGCCCAGCGGGTGCATATTGGACTTAACCTAGTTAAACTTCTGCCAGCGCGATTGTAAGTTCCTGCTGCAGTCCTGGAAAACAGAGATACACAAATTCCCATCCATTAATGCCCCCTGCTTTTTCGCTGCCACTAGGATCACTTCTTTGTCAATATAGTTCAGATACTTAATGAGGCAGTGCCTCGGTCTGTCTCCTGATTTAGGCGGGGGGGCCTACTCTATGAGCCCTCTCGACTGCGAAGGCTTCTGCTTCAGGGAGCAGCTTCAGATGAGATATGAGCCATTGATGTAATCCAACTGCCGATCTTCTTCCTTCAATCCCCCTCTGGAAGCCCCATGATCCTCAGGTTACACCTCCTCGAACAATTCTCTTGGTCATCAACTTTCTCTTGTAGCATTGATACTGCTTCCTTTTGAACCTTTTTCTCCCATGAGATGTCACGGATAGTGTCTTCTAATTCATTGACCCACTTCTGTAGCTCCACCAGATGAGTCAAGTAAGATGCCGTGGTCTTTGCCAGTCCGGTAACCACGGCTTGTAGGTGAGTCATCTGGGCCGTAATGTTGGAGAAACCGGCCCACATTTCTGCCTGCATGCTATCTAATGTACTTTGGACCCCAGTCAGGGAGTGCACCATGTTGTGCGCTCCACACCCCTCCTCCAGTGCTGTAGCGGCCTGCTGACAGTTGTGCAGTTCCAGGTCCACCCGATGTTCAGCCTGGTTGTCCACTGTTTCAAACGGCAATTTCGACTGCTGATTTTTGGGTTTACCAGAGGCCATATATATCTGCTGCCTATCGCTGTGTTATTTAGCTGGGAAATCAGCTCTGGGTCTGCAGTTAAGTGAATTTCAGGAATGTTGCCCAGGGAGCTCTACTAAAATCTGACTACCATCTTAGCCAGGTTAGCCATGCCCCTAGAGATGCAGCTTAAAGACCTGGAGCACTGGGTAGCCACTGGGCATAGTGGGGATGATCAATGGCTGTTGCATACAACCCAAGAAGCACTTAATTTGCTCTTGACTGAGGAGGCCCGGGCATCCTGCTTCTTTGCCAGGAAGCAGTTATTCGAATGGGGTAACGACCCTTCTTAGTAAAGTTAATTAGAGGAAGGGGTGGTCAAACACACAATCATTAAAATGAGACAGGGAAACTTGGTGAGGGATAAGGGGCAGATCAAGGAAGTCTTCAGACAGTTCTATCAGCAGCTATATGCAGCAGAATGTTCAGGGGAGCTTGGTGTGGTATATAAGCTTCTTGATGGGATAACCTTGCCTCAGCTCTCTCATGAACGTGTTAGGTTGGGTTCTGAAGTTACTAAGGAGAAGATTTGTAGGGCAACTGCTGGACTAAAACAGGGGAAAGCTAGTGGTCCTGATGGGTTCACAGCTAAATAGTACAAGGAACTAACAGGCTCCTTGGTGGAACACTTATGGGAACTGATGCGGGAGGTGAGGGGGGAGGGGCACTCCCTGCCACTTGTTATGAGGTAGTTATTTGTTTGTTGTTAAAGCCCAGCAAAGAACATAGTGATTGTGCCTCATACCACCCTGTCTCCTTGCTGAACTGTGATCTGAAGATCATAGCCAAAGTCTTGGCGAGTCACCTGGAGCAGCTGCTCCCAAGCTTGGTTCACTGGGCTAGACTGTGTTTGTGTAAGGGCATCTGTCTTTCCACAATGTGTGTAAGCTCCTGAATGTAGTCTGGTGGGCCTCTCAGCATCTGGGATGTACATGCGTGCCGTCCATGGACGCCGAAAAGGCTTTTGACCACATAGAGTGGGAATATCTCTTCGAGGTTATGCAGAGGTTTGGCCTGGGAGAGGAGTTTGTGGGCATGGTGCAGGCACTTTATGTGGCACCAGTAGTGAGGATCTCGGTTAATGGTTCCCTTACAGACAAATTCCCTCTTTTCCAAGGGATGAGGCAGGGGTGTCCCCTCTCACCACTTCTTTTTGCACTAGCTATAGAGCCATTGGCAATTAGAATTCAGGAGGACCCAAATATTCAGGAGGTATTGTGAAGGTCGGGGAGGTCACATAAACTCACTTTCTATGTGGATGACCTGCTGTTATATGTTACAGAACCGAATCGATCAATGCCGGCACTTTTTCAGGTGATTGAGAAATGTTCCACTTTTTCTGGCTAGAAGATTAATCTAAGCAAATTGGAATTGTTTTCCCTAGGGCGTGTAGTGGGAAGAGACCCTGGAAATACATGGGTGCTACGGGGGTTCTGGCTCTTTTAAATATTTTGGGACTCGGATAGGTAGGAACCTCAGTTCTCTCCACCAGTTGAACTATACACCGCTTATCAATGCTGTTGTTGGAGACTTGTTTTGCTGGAGTGCACTGCCAGTTTCTTGGTTGGGCCATATCAGTCTAATTAAAATGAACATATTACCCCGGCTGCTGTACATGATGCAGACGCTTCCGATAGGTCTTACAAGAGGGGATTTGAAATGTCTGGAGGGTGCCTTTGCCATGTTTTTATGGCAGGGTAAACATCCCCGAATGAGTCTGCAGTGTCTTAAGGTGGATATCTCCAAAGAGGTGCTTAATTTCCCAGATCTGAAAAGCTATTTTGTAGCTACTCAATGTAGATATGTGCTGGACTGGGTGCACTGCTCACCTGAGGCTAGCTGGCTGGATTTAGAGGAGGAGGAGGGCTGCCCATGTCATCTGTCTACCTACCTTGCTAAATGTGGTTGTCAATCTTATGTTAGACAGAATACACCTAAACTTCTGATGGGGTGAGTATTGGAGGCCTGGGGTTAGTTGAGACGTTGCCAGGGAGTGCTGGATGAAGAGATGCTGCTAGTACCCATGGCATGGAACTCTTTCTTCCTGCCTTGGCTCTCTGATGGCAGGTTTAGGGAATGGGAGGCTCGAGGTATAACTTATCTGGATAATTTTTAGACCCAGGAAGGGATGCACACTTTTGCCGAAATACAGGGTGTCACAGGGCTGCCACATTCTCATTTTTATCATTATTTGCAGGTCCGTGCATTTGGTAGGGGACTGGGCAGAGGCTCAATTGCTGCATCCCCATTGACCCAAATTGAGTAACTGGTGTATGTGGCTAAACTGGACACTAAGGGTATTGTCTGTAAAGTGGTACATCAGGACAGGTGATTTTTTCCTGACACCTCAGCTAAAAGTAAGTTGTTATGGGAACGGGATCTTGGGAACCCTGTTAGAGAGGAGGACTGGGGACTGATGTTACAATCCCACATGGGGGTCCTGCTTTGCAACAAATACAAGAAATCTCAATTTAAGTTTATTCACAGGTTATATTGCCCCCATTGATAGTACATAAATATAATCCTGTGATCTCTCCTCTGTGTGGCAGGTGTCAAACAGCCACAGGTACTTATATGCACTACTTTTGGACATGCCCAGTATCTTAGGCTTTCTGGACAGCTGTTTCACAAGAGCTCACGATTATAGCATAGCGGCAGATCGCTGACGTCGGTTGCCTTACTTTTTGGAATGGAGAATATGAGGGAGGAGGGTTGGGTTTTTTTCCTAGATGGTTACGGGTGTTGTTAATATTGGCACACCAGTGTATCATGAACACCTGGTTGTCGTGTGTTCACCTCACGACCCATCAGTGGAGAGCCCTGACAATATAAATAATAATAATAATAATACATTATTTGTTATGCGCCTTTCAGGCACCAAGGTGCAGTACGATAAAAAATAAAATCCAACAGATTCAGCCACGTAATAAATACAATTCAATAAATAGTACATCCATAAGCTTTTTTCCCAAAGGAAAGATTTAGGAGCCTGTTTAAAACTCCCCATGGTCATGTACTCCCTAATCTGATGTAGTACAGAATTCCAAAAGGAAGGGGCCACAAACATAAACACACGGGCCCCAGCAGATCTTAAAGTCACCCTTGGAATCTCTAGCAACCCCTCGTCGGCAGAGAGGAGTGGTCTCACAGGGTGGTAAGGAATCAGGAGTTCTTTCAGGTAATCAGGGCCCAGATCATGCAGGGCTTTAAAATTCAGTAAACTGACTTTGAAGGTGATCCGCCACTGAACTGACAGCCAGTGCAGTTCCTGCAGCACCGGTGTGATGTGTGAAGATCTAGAAATTCCCACTAACAACCATGCTGTGGAATTCTGCACCAGCTACAAGTGGCGAAATATCAACCCCCAGAAGCCCAAGGTAAAGCGAGCTGCAGTAGTCAAGGCGTGAGGTCACAAAGGCATGGATTAAAGTTGGCAGATCACCGGACGGAACAAGGTGCTTGATCCTGGCAATGTTTCTTATGTGGTAGAAAGATGTCTTAACCACAGTTGACACCTGAGGCCGAAGTGTCAACACAGCATCCAGTATCACCCCCAGGTCTCACACCTGTTCAGAGACCTGTAGCTTGGCTGCCCCAAGACACAATCCAGATGGGGAGACGGCCACTGGACCCCCTATCCGGTGATCCGGATCCAAAACCAACACCTCCGTCTTCCCTGAATTCAACTTCAACCAACTGGACCTAATCCAATCCTGGATTTCATTGAGGCAGTTATTAAATACCGAGACGGCTCCTTCCTGGTCAGGGGCAAAAGACAGGTATAGCTGGGTATCATCGGCATAGCAATGAAACCTCAGACCATACCATCTCACAATGTCTCCGAGGGGAAGCATATACACCTCAAGCAACATGGGGGACAAAATAGAGCCCTGAGGAATCCCACGAGGCAGAGAGGTGGGATCGGAAGGAAAAAAAAATACAAAACCCACCCTCTGAGTTCTTCCGGTGAGGTATGAGGTGAACCATCTGAGGACCACCCCAGAAAGCCCACAAATATATCTCAAGCTCTCAAGAAGGATCCCATGGTCAATGGTGTCAAATGCTGAGGACAGATCTAATAGTACCAAAATGGACCATTTTCTCTGGTCTCTGGCCATCAGGAGATCATTGAGCACCCGAACCAGCGCCGTCTCGGGACTGTGCCTCTTTTGAAAACCTGATTGAAGTGGTTCATAGATGCTATGGATGGTCAAATGGTTCTCCAACTGGGCTGCCACTATTTTCTCTATCACCTTCCCCACAAAGGGGAGATTCGAGATAGGCCTGTAGTTTGCAAGACAGTCTGGGTCCAATGAAGCTTTCTTCAACAAGGGTGTCACCACTGCCTCTTTCAAGGAACAGGGATATTCACCCGAGTCAAGGGAGCACCAGACTATCTGTGCTAGAACCAGGAAAATGGCCTCCCCACAACCCAAAATAAGGGATGTAGGACCTGGATCTAAACTACAGCACATAGGCACATCCCTTGGACAATCCGCATAACCTCCATGATTTCCAGGCGGTCGAAGGTACTCCAGGAAAATGAAGGGGAAGCAACCAAGTCCTGATCACTAACAACTCGCATAGAATGTGTCAAGAGGATCTCTGACCTGATGTCCATCACCTTATCAGCAAAGAACTGAGCAAGCTCATCACACTGTAATTGTGACGCTCTTCAGAGCTGCAGACAGGTTGGGTTGCACAATCTGTCCACAGTTCTGAAGAGCTGAGCTGGTCGGTTCTGGGCGGCAGAAATCTGCCTGGAAAGGAATTCTGCCTTCTTACGAAAAATTTCTGACTGATAGAATTGATAATGTTCTAGCAGCCTAAGATGATCGGCATCCAGTCCAGATTTCCACCAACAACGTTCTAACCTGTGTCCTAGTCGCCACAACTCCCTCAAGGCCCCATCAAACGAGGGTGCCCGAGGTCAAAGGGAGAGAGGGTGCACATGAACTGGAGCAACAGAATCCAGGGCAGAAGTGATGGCATTATCATAGGCCAAACCCAAAGCCTCTGGATCGTTGCAATGCACAGGAAATTGTGATAGGTCATGGACCGCAGCAAGGCCACTGGAAGTAATATTCCACAAAGGGTGGTACTTGACCTTCTCCACAGGGGTCGGCCTACAAGGTGGTATGCCAAAATTGAATCTCACAGTGTAATGGTCGGATCATCCGACTGGTTCCACCCCACGTCAGAAGCCTCGATCCCCAGAAAGAAGACCAGGTCAAGGGAATGGCCACCTTTATGTGTAGCAGTGGCAAACTCTTGCCTTAGAGCACTTTTTGTTTGTTCTGAAGGCTAAGGATGAACGCTTTCTCACAGTATGGGAGATGTTTTTTAATTCCCTGACTCCCTTGGAAGCCCAAATATTACATGAGGATGTGGTGTAGGCAGAGGGGTGAGGTGGATTTGGAAGGTGGTGACTGGGGCTCCTGGGTCTCTTTTCTTCCTTCTCGCTGTTTTAGATGGAGGGTGCCCCTCTCCAGCCTTTTCACACAGCCATATGACTGTCAAAGTTCTGTATTTCTAATGTATTAATGTTCTCCCATGACATCCCATATAGAATACTAATATCAAATTAGTTGGATGGACCGTACACATTTAAGTTTATGAATTTGGTTTTATGTAATTATAATTTTCTTGTTATCTTATGGTTTTATATATATATATATATATATATATATATATATATATATATATCTGGCAGGGAGGAGGTCTTACCAGGGCTTTATGGTGGGTCACTCATGATGTATTTTGCATTTCTCTCTGGTACCTGGTACATGATTAGCTTTCCTGTCGTTGTCTTTTGAAAATCAATAAAAAGGTAATACAAAACTGAAATGCCTGCTGGCCCAATGTCACGGATGGTGAGGCACTGGACCACCACACATACCACCACACTGGCAACCCGGGTTCGAGACTGAGCTTGGGCCATTGGGGGCCAGACAGTGGGAGGAGAATTGAGTATCCCAGAGGATGCTCTCCCCCTCTGGGGAGGGGGGCAGTCATGGTCTACACAATACTGCCACCTAGGTGACCACAGGTGGCAGCACACTGAGAGAGACTTACTGGGTGGGTGACACCGGTGCTTATGCACTCCACTGAAGTTTGGTAGCATCATATAAAAGTTTTTTCAGCCATTCCACTGAATATTTCATTAAATAAAATTGAAGCCACGGATCTTGTTAGTTGAACACTGGCTATGATTTTATTTAACAAATTGTCCAGTTGAACGGCTGAAAAAAGGTTTTTAAACATGATGCTCCATACACTTGCATACAGTATGCCACAGCACCGTCCACAGTCTTACATCACAAAATGGAGCACATGGGTGGAGGTGGCCATCAGGAATGGAAGCGATCATGCAGATAGCTTTTCAGGGTAGATAACAATCCTTTTATTTCCTTGGGGGGCATTAGAAAAAAATCAACACGTGCTGTCAGACAGGAACTACCATGGAGTTAAGTGAGCATCTGATTCTCTGTTTGCAGCACCAAGAAAGGTGCACTGCTCTTTAAACAGAATTTGTGTGTACAAGACAGATAACCAAGCCAACACTAATATATTATTCTGTTCTATAGACAATGGCGTCTTGCATCAACAGAAAAAGTAAAGACCCAAATATTCACATAAAGTCACTATTTACAAATACTATAACAATGACATTCAATGAAGTTTAATATTCGATTCAAATCATAATAAAACCATGTTTTAGGTTTTTAGACTTAAACACAATTGCACAGACCTCAATGATGCAGAGCATCATGGGAAACATATGCAAATTCCCACTGTAAGCAGAATTGCATGGTGTCAGAGGGCCTCACAGTGCAATCACCAAAAGCTAAAAACAGCAGACACATATAGATGTCTCGTCCTCATTTGTACTCATCAGTGTGCCATATCTGTGTCTTAGCCAAGGGGAGAAAGTCAGCCACCCTTAAGGGGATGTTATTTGTTTGGGTCATGGGGAGCCCAAAGTAGAAAAAGAAGAGAACTACAAAAGAACCCCAGAGCAAATGCCCTGAGGCATGGGTTATCCCAGAGGATATTGGCCTGACAGCCAAATTTTAAAGAAAACACAATTGCACAATCCCCAATGATGCAGAGCATCATGGGAAACATATGCAAATCCCCGTGACAGAATTTGGACTGGCTCAACTTTAAGCAGAATTGTATGGTGTCAGAGGGCCTCATAGTGCAATCAGCAAAGTAGCGAACCTTGGCACTGGGTACCTTAGACTATCCCAGGTGGGGGTGGTCCAAGTGAAGAGAGCAGGTTCAGAGTATTTTGGGCCCCCCTCAACATTGATTTCAAAAAATAAACCAAGCAATGCCAACATTCAAGCAATATAACAAAATGGTGTGGAGGGCAGCCTGAGCCCCATGGTGACCCCTGAAAACATTTTAATTTGCTAACCGGTTGTCAGTTGAGGGGTGTCAGTAAGCTATGAGCAGTACAGAAGTGGCAGTGTAATGCACCATGCAGCTGCTGAGCAGCTTGCTGTGCCTGGCCTATGAACCGGTGTAGATGAAGAAGGTATCTGAGGCCAGGCCACACCCTACAATACAGCAAGCTTGCGAGATGAGAAATGAAACTGCTACATGCCTTGGACCTGGGTTCCATGCCCGAGAAGAAGGGCAGGAGGGCCTTCATGAGAAGATGCTGCAGCTGCCCTGTAGGTAAAGAATCTGGCTTTCTCAGCGCTGGGAGGAATGAGCAAAGGTAATAGTGCTTGCCTGGGGTTCAGGCAAGGAGGAGCAGCAGGGCCTGCATGCTCAGTGGGGAGAGGCAGTTGTGCTTGTTGCTTTTTTGGCCTCTGCAGTTGCGGGGCCTGTTGTTTAGGAGGGTCCTTGTACTTAGGCAAAGGGACAAAGCAGCTGCCTAGGACCTTACCCTCGGAGCTGCCTGAGGGTGAGTCTCTGTCTTCACTACAGCTCCTGCTCCTGGGCCATGATGAATGAGGGAGTCAGATCGAGCAGGTTTGCACTTTTTTTTTTGGCTGCTTTGTAGCCAAAGTGTCAGAAAGTGGACTGCCAGGATTCCTTCTCTGGGTCAACCTTGTAGTCCAGCAGATAGTCTTGTGATCTGGCTGGGCCTTGAAGTGGAGGAGCTGGTGCGGTGTCCATGTTGTGGGCCTCACTCTTATAATTTAGGTCTGAGGGATCTGCTTCTGGCCAGGAGCATTGAATGAATTCCTCTGCTGCCTCAGGGGTATGCAGTGGGTGAAATACCCAATTCCTGGAGATTCTGAGTCTGGATAGATAATGAAGACTGTAGAGGACTTTTAATTTTTTGTTTCTCAGTTAGTGCATGTGAAAAGTCGTGGTAAATGTGTATTGTATGTTCTTGTCAGATCAGCGGGCCACACTTTCTGGCCAACTGCATGATTTTCTCTTCTTCTGGGAACCTGAAGAATTTTGCCAGGCTAGACCAAGGCTTTTGACTAGGCTTGTGTGTGTGTGTGTGTGTGTGTGTGTGTGTGTGTGTGTGTGTGTGCGGGGTGGTGGTGTGTGGTGGGGGGGGGCAGTGGTGACAATGCTTTAGCTCCAAGTGACCAGGCCACTGCTGCTTTAGGATGATCAGTAGAGTGTTCTGCAGGAAGGTATTAGTGTCATTGTCGTTGACCCCTGTCCTGGAAGCCCATCAGCTGAAGTACTTGTGTCGACCCCAGATCCTGAGGTCCTCAAACCGATCCCAGAGTTGACAGATTGTGTGATTCAGGTCACAGAGGTGGGCTGCAAAGTCCGTCCCAATAGGCCTCTTGCATGGCTGTCTGTTGTTCTGTATGCATGAGTCTTCGGGGGAGATTTACAGTGTCCTCTGCTGATCATTGTACCATGGGCTTTATTTCATCTACATCAAAGAGGAGTTGTGAAAACATTGTCTTTATTACAAACATTAAGGTCTACTGGGGCCTCCCGAGGAGACTGTCTGGGAAGCACGATTTTCCTGCCTGATTGTGGAGGTTGCAAGGGGGACAAAAAATTGCTGTTATCGGTGCTGCAGGATAGACCATGAACAAAATGGACTGGATTCAGATTACAGGTAAATTCAGCAAATTGATAATCATACTTTTAGCATTTGATGGATATTATTTGCAGATTTTGCCATATTCTGGTTGGAAAATGGAGAGCTGAGAAGATTAAACAGCCATCTTATCATTCTTATGTAACCCCCCTACACCCCCCCATGCCTTGAGGCTTCCAGATGTTGTCTGCAAGGGGGTACAGTGACACACAAGAACTCACTCAGAAGCATTCCCAGGCACAGACACCAACTCATAATAGAATAAAAGAATGGGCCTACCTTAAGCTGTCTTCTGATGGTGAATTTCACCTTGAATCAAAGAGGCACCCCAACTTCAGTTTGGATCCACAGCAGCTTCTTCTTCTACCAGGCCATGGAGTACTCCAACCTTGGGATCGAGATGCGTAAGGAGGATATTGGCAAACTGAGAAAAATAACTCCTGAATAAAGAAAAATTCTAAGTTAACCGGATCTACGATGCTGGTTCGACAACCCTTTTGTTGACTGGCATCTGCTTGACAGGAATCATGTTGATTGCAGTTGCGGTCATCATGATTCTATTTCTCAGAATCTTTTTTTTATTTTTTATCGAGCTGCCACCCAGGAAACACCCCATGTGGGGGGCTCTGCCCAACCCCCCCAACTTTAGGATTCTTAACTCCAGTCGGAGTTACTTCAGGGCAGGGTGCAGGACCGGCAGACAGTGTGCCCCTGTTTTGGGCACACCAACACAGCAACTTGTCGGCAAAGTGTTGATTTTACCGATGGGATTGTAGTTCGCTGTGTTGGTGTTGCCCTAAGGGGTGCAAACCAAGTTAACCCATTCTAATTAATTGGCAGTCACATATACAAAGGAGACCTACTCGAAAATACTCCCCAATTCAATCACTTTATTTCTCCTGAACCCAAATGATTTACAGGTCCCAGGGGTTTGTCACTTCCCTTATTTTTGTTCTAACATCTGCTCCATGGGGCATTAATTATAATACACTGGCTGGCAGATACTACAGGAAAGAGACAGTATTTATTATTGACTAGGCAGTACACACAAGGCTCCCTGTAATTTCCAAACCCTCGGGCGGTATGACCGGGAACGAAACATATTCCTCCAGGAGCACAGAGCTCCATACCTCCGGCACTATGTTGTCTTTTTGCTTTTTACTCTCTGGTCAGACACCTTCTTCTTAACAGAGAAGCAGACAGCTCCTCTCCACCTGGCCCCGAAATCCATAAAACACTACTGGGAACCCAAGAATTTTCCCACCCTGACCCAGGCCCCTTGGAAAACTTGAAGCCTGAGATTTCTCTTGTGCACACTTGCTGCACTGGTACAGCCTCTGGATTCACCTCAACCCGAGGACCTCGACTTAACGGACCTAAAGGCCTACTCATAAAGGGAGGCCCTGGGGCCTGACCCAGACACGGGCATGTCAGACCCACAGCATACCCAGGCTGCACTCCCTCTTTTAGACCTCCAAACACTTTGAGCTGCCCTGTCACAAAGAGTCCCCAAGTCCTGCCACCACCCTAGAGCCCCAAACAGCGCGAGGAGATCTTTTTTAAATGCAAAACCCTTCGGTTTACCACTGGGTGTCTCAAATACCGATGGAAACTAGGGAAAATGTACCCATTCATAGTACGGTGTCCCCTCTTCAAACTTCGGAGCTAGTGAAAAACGTCAAGCCCAGAGGGCCGCCCAGAGCCTGTCAAAAGACCTATGCCTGCCCGAACCATATGAATGGCACCCCAGGACCTGCCCCTCCAAGCAAGCCCCACAAACGGTTAAATGTCTTCGCACTCCCTCAACAGCCCTGGTCACCCTGCCATATTGGGAAAGGGATGAGACACTGCCCCGTCCTCTGTGAGAAGCCTGCCATGGCTCCCACAGCCCTGGTGACCCAGGAATCCTTTCTCTCTGTGGGAAACTGAAGACAGAATCCTCCCTAAGGCCCAACATCTCCCTCCTACTGGGCTCTCTCAAAACAAAAAAAAAGAACCCTGCCCCAAGAAACCCATTTTCCCAATGATGCCACCAACTACCTGGGCACCTCCCTTGGAACACCTATATTTAACGGCGCCATGACGCTGCACCCACCGATCCTGTCTGCTCACTCGGGGGAGCCCCCCTTTTCAGGCCCACCCCGGACCACCGAGTTCCTACCTTGCCTACCTCTCCTTTCTGATCTCTCCCCAGCCAGCCTCTTCACTTACCGATTGTGCCCATTTATACCCTAATCTAATCTACTCTCTGGTTCCACCTATGGTGGTAGTCCAGAATTGCACCCCGTTTCTAAAAATGATCCTGTCTCTGGGGGCAACACAAGAGGAAGGGGTCCCTAAAGGGAGCATAAGCACCTCTCAAAAGAGAGGTGGCTTACATGTATATTAAAATAACTTGCATAGATCAGGGGAACGACTTAGACTTGGGATATTACCCATACTGTATTACATTTTCTAATGTATAAGATTTCAGCTTACATGGGCAAATGGCTATAGTATCATCAAAAGTAGACTGTGTTAGGTTCTTTGTCTATTTTAAACCCATATGCTCGTAAATTTGACAGTCTTTTCTTTCTCTGTTGTATGTAAATGTTTTTGGATGAGAATGGTTTTACACCGAAATTTTGAAATAAACCTGTGAAAATACAATTCAATAAAAAAAAAGAACCGCTAAGGCTGTGGGTCTTTGCCTCCCTATGCTTCCTGGACCTTTACTCTCTCCTACCCAGCACCAACTGTCTGGGCTTGGCCAAAGAGTTCCCTTCACCCCAATTCCCACTGTAGATTTCTAGCAGTTTTACAGGTGGAGGAATACAGAAAAAGAACAACACGCTTCTCTTTTTCCACTCCCATTCCTGACCATCAACCTTTGACTGACCTTTTTTTTTATTTTTTCCTGCAGTACATCGCCGCCTCATGCTCACTGCTCTAGTTCTACAAACATTCTAAGCCATGTGCCCAATGTTTTGTAACGTGTGCCTACTGCTCCTAGCAACCTCAGGCACAAAATGAAAAAAATGGTGACACTGCTTATACTGCTCTGTAACCAAAATAATAAAATAAATTAGAAACAGACCCACAGAGAGATGTGAAAGAGGGTCACAGAAAAAATGCACGTTTTGCTTTTAATTAGCTACTGCAGCAATCACAGTGTGTACATATGGCGAATGTCAGGCAGCTGGTATCCCTAGCCACAACACACATACAGACCAAAAGACAGATTAAAAATAGGGTAGCAAGAATAAAAACCTTTTTTTGTTTTTAATTAGCTAGAACTCTGTGTGTGTTAAGGGGAAGGGGCACAGATAGCAGACCTGCAGGAGTGATTCCGTAACAGCTCAGCAGAACAAAAAAACACAAAAAAAAAAGACAAAGAGGAGTTTTGTTTGCTTTTACCTATACAATTTGGCTTCATATTTATCTGTCTTATCTGGTCTGGCTTAGGACATTTTTCAACCCCCTTCCAATACTTGTGTAGCCGGACTCCCTTTTCCTACCTCTGCCACGATCCCGCCAGTGATGGGCAGACAGTAGTTTCAGGGAAACTCATATCTAGGGGTATTAGATGGTACTGTCTCGTCGAGAGCCAACCCCCTGACTTTTGTACAGTTCCCGGGCTTGGTACTCAAACCAGACCCCTGGAGGCGTGGTCTGAGCCAGTGTAGCTATAAAGTCCCTGTGCACCACCAGAGTCTTGCTCATCCATCTTAATCTGTGCCCTTTAATGGGAAACCACTCACTTTCTCTGTTTGGGGGCCCCTGTGCTGCTAAGACAAAAGATCCCTGTTCTTCCCCCACCATCAACCTTGATAAGCTTAAACTGAGTCCAGGGTTCTCCTTCAGCAGCTGCAGTCCTCATCATCTTCACCTTCATCCTTGTGGCCTCAGTGGGAAAACAGTGTCACTTATATTGGTCAAAAAATAGATCTGAAGTTGGCCTGGTGGTGCTGAGGGTTGAGGCGCTGGACGCCATACCTCACACCATGCCGTCGACGCGAGTTTGGGAGTGAGCTCGGGTTGCTGGGGGTCAGCAGGGGAGGGAGAAGATTTAATGTCCAAAGGACTGCTATTCTCTCCTGGGAAGGGGAAGGGTTGTTGTCCTGCTCCTTGGCTGCCCACTAGGACAGCGTCGGATCACGGGAGACACAGAAGCATGGTTATGTGACATGCGCATGCCTCCACACACGCACGTTCATGCCATGAGGGGAAGGGGGTTGTACGGGGAGAAAAATGGAAAAACATGGAAAAAGGCAATATAAAAAAAAAATAGATCTGAACTTGCATTTCACACTGTACATACTATCCCTGCAAGGCAACATAGGGTAGGACTGTAACTCATTTTAACTCTAAACCACATAAAGAAAAGATACATAATAACTTACCATAACAGTAGATCTTTGAGAGAATCTCTTTCACCAGGCCGGTGCGGCTATAGCGAACTAGAGCCGCCAGACACTTTGACCACATAGAAGCTTTTTTGCAAGCAGTCCACTAGAGGCCACTCACAGCATCTTATGTCAACACCCTATATGTAAATGTGGGCAGCCCCTCACCCTCCTCAGTTTCTTGCCGGAGGTCATACTCAAAGGACCTCCTTCTAGGGAACTGAGAGAGTTGAAGTGTCCCGCCACCAGGCAAGGTTGGAAACATCAGGTATTCTGTCCTGGGGAGAGAGAGACAGGAGCAAAGAAGCTCTGAGCTCCAGGTGGACGGAAGGTGGAATGGCATGGTCTGATAAAAGAGATTCTCTTGAAGATCTGCTGTTATGGTAAGTTCTTATGCAACTGTTCTATCTTCTTCGAGGATATCTCTTTCATCAGGCCACACTTATGGAATGAGTCCCAAGCAGTACTGACAGAGATACAGTCCGGGTGGCTGGATGTTACAGGCCTAAGAAAGGAGGCCTTGAAGCACAACCAGGCCAAATCCCACTCTTTTTCAAGAGGCAATGCCCAGACTGTAGTGTTCAGTGAAAGTGTGGACAGTATTCCAAGTTGCAACAGCAAACATTTCTGAAGCTGATGTATTCCTGATACAGGCAATAAAAGTGGCCATGCCTCTGGTTGAATGACCACTAACAACCCCAGGAAGTTCCTTACCGTACTTCCATTAACAAAAAGTAATACAGTTGGCCAACCATCTGGGCAGGCACTGTTTAGAAATTGGTAAGCCCACTTTCCCATGGGTGAAGGAAATGAAAGGCTGCGAGGACTTTCTGCAGTCCTTCGTACAGTGAACATAATATCCGAGTATTCTGTGTGCATCTAAGGTGTTGAGAAATGCTTCCGCTGGATTGGCATGCTCCAAAAGATAAACTGGCAGATGGGTGCTCTGATTTAAAGTACACTTAGACGCCACTTTTGGTAGAAACAGGGTTGGTACGCAAAGACACCCTGTCTTTGTGTAAAATCACACTCTGTCTTTGAGGAAAATCAAATAAGGAGGCTCACACATTAGAGCCTGAAGCTCTGAAATCCTTTGAGCAGAAGTAATTGCAACTAAAAATAACGCTTTCCAAAAAAGGAAGCATAAGCCACAAGTTACGGCTGGCTCAAAGGGAGCCAAAGTGAGTTTCTATAGGACAAAATTCAGGTCTCAAGTGGGGACTGGATTGCAGATAGGACGCTTCAAGTGCAGGATGCCTTTCAGGAATGTATGGGCCACCCCTAGCTGTATGGCCATCAACAGGCACATGCAAAGCTGAAATAGCAGCCAAGTGCACTTTGATAGGAGAGTACTGCAGTCCTGCGTCTCACAAGGACAATAAATACTCTAGAGTCTGATTCATGGAGCAAGTGAAGGGATCTAAGTGGTGGGAGGCGGCCCTCAAAGCAAACTGCTTCTGCTTTATGGAGTAAGTGGCTCTGGTGGAAGATTTTCTATTATACAATGGCAAGAAAGAATCCTGTCTCCTGATTGGTCAGTTGGCCATCACAGCAGGGATGTTATCCTGGCATAACATCCCTGCTGATGATCTGGCTGACCACCATCTTGTTTGCTTGCATCTTTTCTTAAAAAAATATTTTTAAACACTAAATAAAATTCTTTAAAATGATTTTTTTCTGTATAAAACTACAAGCCATTGTATAATAGGAATAATGCCCTCCAGGGTGGGTGTTATGCTGGGATAACATCCCTTCTCGGGTGTTGGACGCCCTCGGCCAGTGGCCTCAGGTCCAACCACCCAAGGTGGGATGTTATCCCAGCATAACACCCACCCTGTCAGGCATTATTCCTTTATCAGCCACCAGGACATCAGCCACCTTTGGGGACACTCCAGATCTCGCAGTGGCTATGTCTTCAGGAGCCAGGCATGGAGATGGAGTTACATGAGGTCTGGATGGACCAGGGTTTTCTGTTCCTGTGATTGAAAACCCTTGCAGAGAGACAGGGGCACTGGGGGTTCCACTGCTAACTGTTGCAGAAAAGGAAACCAAATCTGATAAAGTCACAAGGGTTAGAGTTGTTCCCTCCATTTGAAGCTTGATTAGCACGATGTGAATCAGAGGAAAGGGGGTGAAGGCATATTGGAACCTCCCTTTCCAAGACAGGGACAATGCATCTCACTAGAAAACTCCAGGCCCTGGGGTGAGCAAGCAGAAAAGTGGCAGTTTTGCATTGAGTGGGGGCACAAAAGACTCCAACTGTCGAACAGGTCTTCCACTACTGAGGTCAGCAACTCTAACTCATGCATTCTGGACTACTACGACCTGCTTAGCCTGTCTGCCAGGATATTTTGAACACTTGGAACATGGACAGTGACAGTTCTAGACCATGTTCTAGAGCTCAGTACCAAACTTTCATTGCCTCTCTGCACAGGGTGTAAGAATGAGTCCTCCGTTGCATGTTTACATAGTCAACCTGTGCAAGTTGGACCTTGCAGAACACTGCTACAGTCGACTGCCATTATTGTTAAGCATATCTTTCTAATCTTTTCTTATTTTTAAAGTAAAAATAGTCTTATTCGACATCAGATTGCATGTCTTCTATTTCTTTAACCAAATCCCACAAGAACAAGTGCACCTGTGGCAAGCAGATCCTGGAGAAAGACGGCCATACCTCATGTCTCCTCTGCCTGGGGCCTGACCATAACACCAAAGACTATAAGACCTACCAGTCCTTCAACCAGGCCACATGAAAGCACCATCAAAAAGTCCTGGAAGCCCATCTTTTAAAGCAAAAACTGGCTTCAATGGAGAAGGAGCTGCAGCAGGTGCGGAATGCTTCTTCATTTCCGGGGAACTCTTCTGGGTCCCATAAGCAAAAGAAGCACAAGCGGGACAAAGACAAGCACTAGGACTGGGAACGGTTTCCCTCCAGGCCACACAAGACCGTGGCCAGCGAACAGCCCTCTTTAGGTAAGGGAGGCACCACTCCAGCCGAACCTGCTTCTCCTGCTATGGAGCAGCCTTTGCCCCCCCCACCTGAGCTAGTCATGGTTCAGGCTTCTTCCACCCTTAGGCCCTTCAAAACTTCCAGGCCTAAGCTGCGTGGTTCAGCTGGTAAGTCGGATGCCTGCTCCGTCGAAGTCTGCACAGCACCAGAGCTCAGGTTTGACCCAATTCAAGGTCTGACATCTGTCCTCTGGACCAGAACCCACTGACGCTTCGGCTGCATCCAACCCAGGGAATCCCCTCGGGTCGCCTCTTCATCTCCTCTGGTGGGGACTTCGCCACACCCCCACCCAGAGCCAGAGGTGCTGCCACCCACCAGCCCCATCCACCAGCCAGCTCCAGGCTGCCTTACACCACCCCCCCCCAGTGGACCTCCTGGCTGCTCTGCTTGTGATGCATCCATCTGGACCCCCTCCTTCCCAGACTCCAGAGACACCCATCGACCCACTTGGGCCAACGCTGGCTTCATTAGCACCCTCTGCATGTCCAACACCAGCACCCCCAGTGGGCCTACAGCAGGATACACTTCCTTGGCCTTCGGGCACCCCTTCTGGGCCTCAGCCAGGTCTTTCAGTATCACCATCAGGCCCAATGCTAAACTTCCTGATGCAGAGCTACCATATGCCAGACTACCCTACTCCAGGCCATCCTATGCCAGGGTTTCTGATGGAAGACTACCCGACGCCGGGCTATCCAACACCAGGATATCCAACACCCAGGGTAGCCGATGCTGGGGTATCCAACTCCATGCTGCACACCGTCAGGGTATCCAACACCTGTTTATCAGCATCCTCCACCACAGCCATCGGTGGATTACAATGCCCTTTTTGCTTTATGGTTGCACAGAGCCAAGCACCAGCTCGTGTTGGAACTGGACCAACGTCAGCTGGCCGGTCCCCCCACACCAGTCTAGCCATCCCCAGAGCCACATTCTATCTCACCCATTGAGTCTCATCCCTTCACTTCCAGGTGCATGTGGGGTGCCTCCATGGGCAAGGACCAGGGTCGTGGGTGGACAGCTCCCCAGAAGGAGGACACCAGGCAAAGGTCCCTGTCCCTGGACAGGAGCCCTTCACATGACTCTGATTTGGACTCTGACTCTTCCTCCTCAGGCTCTGAGTCTTCCCCACCAGAGGATCCCAAGCCCAAAGAGACCCCTAAGTCTCCTCCAGAGGACCCATCCTTCATGGATATCCTATGGAACATTCAGGAGGCCAACGGCTGGAAGACAAAAAAACAGGATCCTTAGTGTCAGAGGCTGGCAGATCACCTTGACCGCCCAGAGCTGACCCCCCTCCTTATCCCTCTTGGATGTGGCCTCACGACGATTTGGCCACTACGACATGGCAACAACTATCGTCAGTTGCGCCAATGTCCAAGAAGGTGTACAGATTATATCATGCTCCTGAGGTGAAAGACCATTTGGTTAACCACCCCAAAGCTGATTTGGTGGTTATCAATGTGACCCATGGTTGCTTCACTCAACCTAAGCGTACCTCCCCTCCTGACAAGGGGTCGAGGCAATTTGACCAGTTTGCTTGCAGGGTTTATTCATTCTCTGCCCTGGCCCTGCAGGTTCCTAATTATGTAGCCCACATGGTTTGCTACCAGAAGTCCATTCTGGGTCAACTGAATGCTGAATTTATGGCCTTGCCAGACTCTGAAGCCAAAACCCAGATTGATCAGACAGATAGGACAGCAGAGATTACCTGCTGTCACACCTTAAGAGTGACTTTTGATTGCGTAGATGCCTCCTGGTTGCAAGTGTAACCCCTAGATGGCGCTATCCCAGGGGCTACTACTCCTGCCTGATTTGCCACTAACAGGTTGAGGGGCCTGGATCCAATGGCGGGTGCCTCCACCCAGAGGTCAGAGTTTGCAATAGTTAAACTTACTTGGTCACAGCCCTCTGGGACACTGCAACCCCCCTTTCTTCCCACTAGTGGCCCACACAGTATATCAGAATTACCTTCACAGTATACACTACCCCAGAACTGGTTCAGGCACTGGGACCCCTGTAAAACAAGATACAGTGCAACAATCACAGTACAATATTTTAACATAGACAAATACCTCAGGCAGTATAACTTTGCTGAAACAAGCAGCTCTGATTTATTTAGGGGGATATAACAAGGACAGGGGGAAATCAGGTTAATTAGCTTATCACTTTACTCATCTACCTATGGCTCTGTGCACAGCCCTATCCCTACCAGTTACTGTCCCTGGGTACCCAAGCCCTAGTGGCTAGTCCAAACCGTGGCAGCTGGTAGGGGCCCTTTCCCACAGAGAAAAGAAAAATTAGTTTAAACAGTCAGCAGTACAGTGATTCCATTTGGATTTAATGTGGCAATTCAACAGGGAGCGACCCTGAATTAGTACTCACGACCTCCAAACAAGATAGGGTCCTTCAATGTCAGCAGGCTACTCTTGAGCTCCACAAGACTCCTCACACATTTATATGGCAAACAGGCAGGCTGCTTCTCTATCCCGATCGCAATTACTGCACAATACCGGAGAACACACAGCAGATTCAGTTCCTGACAGACCGAGTGCAATTCAGCAATTTCTCCAGTCTTCTACAGGTGAGCCTGGTTTCTACTCTTCAGATATCCTTTGATTCTCTTCTGGGACGGATTCAGTCCTAACAAGCAGTTACACAAGCTGCAGACCGGAACTCTGGACCTTACACATGTTTTTGACTAAAACTGTGCACTGAAGGAGCACAGGGTTCCTTTCCCTTCACTGCCAGAGCTAAACTGAAACTCCAACAGACAAAACTGGGCACTTCCTTTGAGTTCCTCCCAGTTCTTGACTGGATTGGCTGTCACTCACAATAGACTGCTGCTGTTGGTCCAAAAAGGCGCAAGTCTAAACTACATCTCCCAGAGTCACTGCCCATACAATCCTCTTGTGGCTGGCTCAGATTATGAGTCCAAGTTCTGATTCGTCCAAGGCACCATTTTAGAGCTAGCTTACCCCACACTGATTGGTCCAGTTCAGCAGTTCAAAACCAGAATGGGGAACTAGGCAGACACAGTTCTGACTGCAAAGAAGCAGGTTAGACAAACTGTATTTTCATTATTACTCTAAATGATTTCTGGCAAACAGTTACATCTTTCAGATAGGTTCCTTTGCACTCCTAGTGACTGCAAAATGGAGTGAATTGGAAGCAGTTCGAGTGGTACTCAAGTAGAGAAACACACAGTTCCCCCATACAAACTAATTATGTCTGCAAGCAGACAGCTCTTAAAGAGACAGTACCAGAGGCTCTAAAAACACTCACTGATAAATGGCTTAAACGCCAAACACCATTCAGGCTTGGAGCATTCAAGCAAGCTCCTGGAAGTCTTTTGGGAACCCCCATTTGCAGGGGGGTTACACAAGTATCTGGTTTCACCCAGGATGTTCAGACATCTATCATGGATGCACCCTTCAGAGGCTTAGTGCTCTTTGGAGGACAATTTCAAGACAAAAAAAAAGAAAAGAAAATTTAAACAGGAAAGGTGAGAGACATGTGGGGAGTGGTGCAATGCACTGGCTGTGGGGCAGCAGTCTTCCGAGAGACATTCTGGAGGATGCGATGCTGCCCTATTTGCAGGCACCTATGTGCTCTGAGGGAGGAGGTTGCCCATCTCCAGGCCGAACTGGCAAGGAGTAGGGAAACCTCCTTCCCCACCCAGGGATCACCAAGGCTGCTGCCTCAGAGGTTGCCAAGAAAAATGAGCAGTTGGACCACAGTGGGCTCGGGGAGGGTGAGGGTGGTAGAACAGAGGCACATCCCTCCAGTTGTACCTCTCCACAATTCATACGCTGTTCTGGTGGAACGTGGTTCCCCTATGGAGGCACCTGCAGTGGAGACCAAAGAGGATCCGGGGAACCTCCATAAAGAAGACGCAAAGGAAGGTAACATGGGACCCCACAGGGGAGGAAACAGCTCCTGGTGGGTGACTCAGTTGTTAGGTTGGGTAGAACGGGGAAGGGAGGGGAGAGAGAGGTAAGGTGCCTGCCCAGCGCCATGGCTTAGAGAGACAGGAAGCGAATCCTCAGGATCGCGGAAGCAGCTGCACGGGAGAGGGAGCTGGATGTCATTGTCCACCTAGGGACAAATGACCTAGCTGGGAATGGGATCAGAGCAGTGCAGAAGGAGTTTGTGGAGTTGGGGAGGGGCCTTAGACAAGTAGCATGCATGGTAACCTTCTCCGAGGTGCTGTCTGTCTATGGCATGAGTGAGGCTAGGGTACTCCGCACCATGGGATTTAATGAATGGTTGAAACACTGGTGTGGAGCACAGGGTTTTGGCTTCACTGGGGACTGGGGGTCCACCTGGAGGGATACAGGCCTGTACTGGCACAATGATCTACATCTGTCCAGGAGGGGAACCAGGGTCTTAGGTGATAGGTTTAAATGCTTCATAGGTAAGCTCTTAAACTAGCCAAGGGGGAGGCACTGAAAAGGAGCAGGGAATTCCCAGCCTCCCCTCATAAAACAGGGTAGTCAGCGAAGTAAACACTAAGGCAGAGAAGTCGATAGGAAGCAGGACAGGGGTCAGTGGAGAAAAAGGCAAAGACAGTAAGGGCAGGGGTGGGGCTAAAAGGGGTAAGGACATCAAAAAATGGAGGGCGATGAGTACCAATGTCCATAGTCTGGGTAACAAGCTCCCTGAACTAGTGGCCTTGATGGAAAATGGACAGCTGGAGATTGTGGCAGTCACAGAAACATGGTACACAGAGAACCATGTCTGGGATGTCAACATACCAGGGTACACAATCTACAGGAGGGACAGAGATGGTAAAGGAGGAGGAGGAGTAGCTCTCTATGTAAGGGAAGGGATCAAAGTAATGGAACTAAAGAGTAAACAGGGAAGAGAGGAGGCACTGTGGGTCAGCTTGGAGACAGGAAATGGCACCACAGTTCGCATGGGTGGTGTTTACAGACTCCCATCTCAGGGGGAGGAAAGGGACAAGGAAATGACAGAAGGCATACTTAGAATGGCAGAAAAAGTGGAGATATTATTGATGGGGGACCTGAATATGCCAGATGTTAACTGGAGCACATTTGCTGCAACCACTTTCAAGAGGGTCTTTCTCGATGCCCTACAGGGGGCATGCCTCAGACAGTTAGTGTTGAAACCCACTCGGGAGGGAGCAATCTTAGACCTGGTACTTTCAAACGGGGATGAAGAGAGGATCTCAGATTTAGAAATGGGTAGCCATCTGGGAACAAGCGACCACCAAACAGTGTGGTTCATGATAGACACAGTCATAGAGTCAAGCCATACAAAAGCAAGGGTACTGGACTTTTGGAGGGCTGACTTTGGCAAAATGGGAGAGTGCATAAGGAATATACTAGCAAATGGGCAGGAAGGAGATGTGGAGGAACAATGGGGAAAAATCAATCTGCCGTCACAGAAGCAACAAGACTTTGTGTGAAGCAAACAAACATAACAATACGAAGGAAAAAACACTATGGTTCTCAAAAGAGGTGGTGGGGAAGGTTAGGCAGAAAAATACAGTATTCAGGAAGTATAAGGAATCACAGAGGGAGCAGGACAGGGAACTGTATCAGTTAAAACAGAAGGAAGCAGGGGAGGCAGTCAGAGTAGCAAAGGCCCAAACAGAGGAAAAAATAGCCAATTCAGTTAAGAAGGGGTTCAAAACCTAGTATAGGTACATTAGGGAGCAAAAAAAGACCAAGGAAGGAATAGTGAGGCTTAATAAAGGGGAGGGGAGGTGGGCAGAGGGTGACAGTGAAAAGGCAGAGATCCTGAATGAATACTTTCGCTCAGTATTCACAAAAGAAGGGGGGGGCACCTAAACTAAACAATAGAAGCACTCTGGATAGGGGGTCGATA
Source organism: Neoceratodus forsteri (assembly GCA_016271365.2). NCBI lineage: Eukaryota > Metazoa > Chordata > Ceratodontiformes > Ceratodontidae > Neoceratodus > Neoceratodus forsteri. Next base: position 1,243,890,804 of record CM057455.1, read on the forward strand.
CCAGTCCATTCACGGAAGAAAGAGTCCTGGTAGAACTCCTAAAACTCAAGGTGGACAAAGCAATGGGGCCTAACGGGATTCACAAAATAATTCTAAAAGAACTAAGGAGAGACCTAGTGACACCATTGACTACCTCTTTTAGCAAATCATGGGAGTATGGTGTGGTAGTTGAGAACTGGGGGAAGGTGCATGTTATTCACCTCCACAAAAGTGGGAGCAAGGCAGAGGCAGGAAACTACAGACCTGTTAGTTTGACCTCAGTGTTGGGGAAAATGGTGGAATCACTTTTGAAAGAAAGAATTGCTGAGAACCTAAAGGTGAGCTGGTGACTGGACCCAAGGCAGCATGGATTCACAGTGGAGAGGTCATGTCAGACGAATCTAATATATTTCTTTGACTGGGTGACCAAAGTAGTAGACCAGGGAGGGTCTGTGGATGTGGTCTACCTAGACTTTAGCAAGGCATTTGACACAGTCTCACACAAAAGATTAATAAATAAGTTAGCCAGCCTGGGAGTGGGTCTCAGGGTGATAACTTGGGTGATAAATTGGCTGGACAACAGGACGCAGAGGGTAATAGTAAATGGAGTCCACTCCGAGGAAAGGGGGGTTACTAGCGGGGTACCACAGGGTTCAGTACTGGGACCGGTCCTCTTTAATGTCTTAATAGGTGACATTGCGGAGGGGATGCAAGGAAAAGTATGTCTCTCTGCAGATGACACAAAGATCTGCAACAGGGTTGATACACTGAGGGTGGGGGGTGGAAAGGATGAGAAGGGACTTGGCAAGGTTGGAGGAATGGTCAAAAGTATGGCAGCTTAGATTCAATGCAAAGAAGTGCAAAGTAATGCACCTGGGAAACAAAAAACAAGTGGAAGAGTACACAATGAGTGGGGAGATACTCACAACAACAAAAAAGGAACGGGACTTGGGGGTATTCATATCAGATGACCTAAAGGTAGGCAAGCAATGTGAGAAGGCAGTAAGGAGGTCTGGGGGGGATACTGGGATGCATAGGGAGAGGCATCACCAGTAGAAAACAGGAAGTTGTTATCCCTCTGTACAAACAGTTACTGAGACCCATCTGGAGTACTGTGTGCAGTTCTGGAGACCCCATCTCTGTAAGGACATAGACAGGATGGAGGCAGTCCAGAGAAGGGCAACTAAAATGATGCAGGGTCTGCACCAGAAGCCATATGAAGAGAGACTAAAGGAGCTTAATATGTATACCCTAGGGGAATAAAGGGAGAGGGGGGACATGATAGAAACATTCAAGTGCAGTACCTCAAGGGAATCAACAAAGTCCAAGAGGGTAGCATCTTTCAGAAAAAGCAATGTACAAGAACAAGGTGGCACAATTTGAAGATGGGGGATGACTCCAAGGCAATGTGAGGAAGTATTTTTTTACAGAGAGGGTGGTGGACACATGTAATAGCCTTCCAGAGGAGGTAGTGAGGTCAAAAAACAGTGGGGGTATTCAAGAATGCATGGGGTAGACATAAGGCAATTCTAGTGGGGGGTAGGAGGAAGTAGGTTGTTGATTAACTAGGTTCTGCAGCTTATCCAAAAGGTAGGGAAATGGTCAGACTGGATGGGCCAAGCGGTCCTTATCTGCCACCCAAGTATGTATTTCTATGTTTCATGACTATGTTCCCCTGGCCTGGCTCCACATGCGGGTCACGCAATGGATGGCTAGGGTGCAGTGGGATCAGAGGTCGGATGACTTGTATCACAGGATTCTGGTGTCCAGCCCTATGTGAAGGGGCCTTGTTTGGTGGCAGAATCTGGAAAATCTCTGCTGGGGGGCCCCTTCCAGCCTTCCCTGCCTGCCCAAACCCTGACGATGGACGCGGCTGGTCAGGGCTGGAGAACACATCTGGGAGATCACAGAACCCAGGGATCCTGGTCTCATTGGGAGCTCTCATTGCACATCAACGTACTTGAGATGCGTGCTGTGCTATATGCCCTACAGGCATTCCAGCTACTACTTCTACCAGGACCACTCCTGATCCAGTCGGATAACATGTGTGTGGTCTAATATCTAAACAAACATGGAGGCATTCGGTCATATACCCTGTGCAGGGAAGCAATGCAAGTGTGGTTCTGGGCACTGCAGCATCAGCTCCAGCTAATGGCAGTCCACGTCCTGGGCATTCCAGAATGTCCTGGTGGACGGTCTCAGCCGCACCCAGCCAAGGGTTCATGAGTGGAAGCTGCGTCAGTTGGTGGTCAAGGACATCTTCAAACTCTGAGGTCATTCAGATCTTGATCTGTTGCCTCCCCATACAACACAAAACTACCCAGTGTTTGCTCACTCGTTCCTAGACCTGGTATCTTTTGGCAAGATGCACTGTCTCTGCTGGATGGGGAGGTTTGTGTATGCTTTCCCTTCCTTCCCACTCTTGCAGCGGGCCATCCTCAAACTGCAAGCGGAAGGGACTCAGATGATTCTCATTGCCCCATATTGGCCTCACCAAATATGGTTCCCTCTGCTCCAGCAGTTAACGTTGGAGCCTTCAGTTCCTCTTACCCTCTGCCAGGACCTTCTGACTCAGGATCATGGCAGACTGATCCATCCAGACCTCAAGTTCCTTCACCTGCATGCGTGGCGCCGTCAGACATAGCTGTCTCTCACTTTGGGGTCTCCTCCAGAGTAGCTGAAGTTCTTGCAGAGGCCAGAAAGCCTTCTACAAGATGGAATGAAAGAGATTCTCCATCTGGGCAGTTGCCAAAGGTTGGGACCCTTTTTCTGTCCAGTCCTTCAAGTCTTAGAGTACCTTCTGCAGCTCTCTGACTTGGGTCTCATCTATTCCATACTGAAGGTCCACTTGTGTGCCATACCCGCCTACCATATTCCTGTGGAAGGCAAAACCTTGGCTCAGTTGGAGGTCTTCCGTACCTTTTTTGAAGGGGATACTCCACTTGAAACCCCCAGTTAGGAATCCTTTTCCCCTGTGGGATCTGAGCTTTATCCTTGAGAAACTCACTTTGCCTCCCTTTGAACCGGCTGCGAGTTGAGACCTGCGCTATTTGTCTTGGAATGCACTATTTTTAGTTGCTGTCACTTCTGTTTGAAGGATTTCCAAGCTTCAGGCCCTTATGTGTAAGAAGCCCTATTTGATTTTCCACAGTAGCTCTGCATACACTTCCTAAGTTTCTACCAAAAGTGGTTTCTGAGTTTACTTTAAACCAGACTATACACTTGCCAGTGTATTACCCTGAGCACTGTAATCAAGAGGAGGCAATTCTGCACACTTTGGATGTGCACAGAATTGTACGTTATTACACGAATCAGACAAAGTCTGTCTGCAAGACGGATCTGCTTTTTGTTTCCTTTGCACCTAAAAGGGAGGGCACTGCAGTTTCAAAACAATGTTTATCCAAATGGTTAGCAAACTGCATTTTGTAATGCTATCAGAAGTACAACAAACCTCTTCTGGGGGAAATTAATGGGCACTCAACCAGAGGCATGGCTGCATCTGCTGCTTGTTTTAGCAATGTTTCTGCCACCAGTATCTGTGTGGCAGCCACTTGGAGCTCTGTCCACACCTTCACGAAGCATTACAGTGTGGACATTTCTTCTAGGTGCAGGGCTGGCTTTGGATTAGCCATCCTGCAAGGTCTTCTGTCTTAAATTCCCCTGTCTACTGCAGACCTTTTCCTGCCTCCCGTGTTTTAGTCTCTGTTTGACTTACACTGCTTGATACTCAGCCCTAATGGTGTCACCTACTGCAAGAATCCTCTCAAAGTAAGATAGTACAGTTATGTAAGAACTTACTGTAACAGCAGATCTTCAAGAGAGGCTCTTGCAGTAGGCAAGGGTTTCTCTCGCTCCTTCCCCCTGCTGTTGTTGCTTTTTTCTAGTCAGTTTTTTCTTTGGGCTCCAGGAGCCCTCTCCTTTTCTTGTTGCTCCTGTTTCACAGGTCTCTGGTGGGAGAACTGGAGGTGGGCATGGGTGACCACCCTTATATGGTGTCGGGACTGATGTCTGTCATGTGATGCCGGGTGGGTAGTCCCCCGCCTGACACGGCTAGCTAATTTTTCTATGTGGTCCTAGCACCTGGCGGCTCAGTCCTAATAGTGTTGCCTATTGCAAGAGCCTCTCTTGAAGATCTACTGTTACAGTAAGTTCTTATATAACTGTACTTTCTAGATCATCGGTGCGCTGATCCCACTGGACACTTAATGTCCACTGAGGGATCCTCATGTGCAGCCTGGCCAGGGGTACCATGACAATGGCTGCTGCCGCCATGTCCACCAGCCTCAGAAATGTCCAGGCCATGACATACCTGTTGTAAACCAGCTAGGCTTGTGCCATTAGGTCCTCCCCCCGTCCTGAGGCAGGAAGGCTAAGTCTTGGGCAGTGTCCAGAACTGGTCCTATGTTCCACAGATGTTGACACGGGGTCAAGACTGACTTGGTAAATTGACTGTGATCCCTAGGGCATTCAAAAGCTGTCTTGTACATGCTAGGGTCTGAGACACTTGCTCCTTCTACTGAGCCTTGAGCAACCAGTCATCTAGACAGGAGAAGATGTACAGTCCCTCTCTCCTGAGAGCTGCTGCCACAACCGCTAAGCATTTGGTAAATACCCGTGGTACAGATGACAAGCCAAAGGGCAATACCCTGAGCTGGTAGTGCTCCCTCTGAAAAAGGAACCTGAGGTATTTCCCATGGGGGAACAAATCTTGATATGCAGGTAAGCATCCTGTATGTCCCCATAGCATGTCCAGTCCTCTTTTTGCAGGAGGGGCAACAGACCTTGCAGAGAGACTATCCTGAACTTCTTGTACTGAATATAGAAGTTCAGATTCTCCAATCCAGAATGGGCCCCAAGTCTCCTGTAAACCTGGGGACTATAAAGAAATGAGAATAGAATCCCCTGTTCCTTTGATCCCAGGGAACTGGTTCTATGGCCCCCTTCTGGAGCAGTATACGTATTTCTTCTAGTAGCACTGGTACATGGTCTACAGAATAAGGTGAAGGAATTGGTGGAAGGTCTGGCGGCAACTCCAGAAATTCTAGAGTGTGGCACTGTTCTATTAGCTGCAGGACCCAAATATCTGTTGTAACCTCTCCCCACTAGTCCAGGTGGAGGGAAAGGCGACTCCCTACCACCACTACCGTATTTAGTACTGGAGGACGGGGTCTAAGAATGAGTCATGCTGAAGCAAATCTGGGGGGCTGCAGTTGCACCTCCACCTCTAGGGCTTTTGAGTGGGCACCTATGGAGGAGATTGGGGCTGGCAAAGCTGACCCAGCTCTGCTGTTGCTCTGTTGTCTGGTCCTTGACCTAGGTCAGTTGGTAGCCCTGTGAAAGGGCACCCACTGCTTGCTTCTCGGTTGTGTGTGGTAGAGGGAATGAACTGATCTTAGAGCCCTTCCCGAGGCTTGCAGGTCAGAGAGGATATCCTGCACATCTGCCCCAAAGAGCTTGTATCCTCTGAAAGGGGCATTCATGATGGATTGCTGGACATCACTAGCAAATCCTGATGTCCTCAGCCAAGAATGCCTTCTTAGGCAGATGCCATCTGCAACTGCTCTGGCTAAGGCATCAGAAATGTCATAGCTAGACCTTAAGAGGTGTTTACAGCCCCAGTCTGGAGGGCCTTGAGCATCTACTGCTTCTGAGTACCCTCTGGGAGGGACTGGGCTGCTGCTCTAGCCTTTTTCCAGAAGGTATTCTGGATTTGACCATATAGGCCTGATAATTTGTTATTCTGAGGCCCAATGCGGCAGAGGCAAAAGTTCTCTTTCTCAGGAGGTCCAGTTTTCTTGACATCTCATCTGGGGGGAGAGAACTAAGATGCTTAGTCACCTTAGACCTATCATGGGCTGCATTTATCACAACTGAATCAGCCTCAGGTTGGCCTGTGAAAAAGTGCTTTCCTATGGGGCCCTGGTACAGCTTGTCTGCCTTTCTTGACATGGCAGGAATCATGTTTGGTCTGTGCCAGGTGGCCAGTGTGGCACCTTCTAGTGCAGCCAGTAGAAGAGGAAGGACAAGAGGTGAAGAATCTGGGAACTCCAGAAACTCCACCAAATTAGTTCTAGTAATGTCTTGCTCCTCAGTATCAAACCTTATTGCAGTTTGGAGCTGCTTCATCATGGAGATGAAAGAGCAGTCCTCAGGAAGGGACCTTGGTGTAAAGTAGAATCCTCACTCCTGGTAGAAATGGTGGAGCCAGATCTCTCAGATGGGCTCCCCATATCTTCCTCCTCCTCCTCTTCTTCCTCTTGTAAAAGGAAATCAGGATTGTATTCTGATCCTCATCAATGGGCCCTAAAGGCCGCAGGGAAGTAAGAGAGGACGCTGATGCCTTAGTGTGTCTCACGTGTGTCGACCTAGGAGGCATCGGTGCTGGAGCTGGTCTAAGAGGCCCCATCTGCATTGTGCCTGTTGTAGGAGGAGGAGGAGGTATGAGGTGCTGTAGAATCTCTGTAGAATCTCTGCAAAGAAGATCACTGTCTGTGTGTCGATAGTGGCCTGTACTGTACAGGAGCCTTGAAACGTTGATGGGGGTGTCTGCAGCCCTAACATCAATGGGCCTTCACTGGCCATAGTAGGCCCAACAGAACTCACTGCCTGAGCAAGCCTTGCAGTTTCTGAGGTCTGAGAGGCAGGAGGTGTCACCGCTGAAGCGGTTGAAGGTGTTGTAGGGGTTGGCGCCAAGTGAAGCCGCAACCGGGAGTGCACCAGAGGAGATTTGTCCTTACTCCTCTCCCTCTCCTGGTGCTTGTTCTTTCCAGAGGACTTCTCTCAGGTCCTGGAAGACTGCAAACTGAAGAGTGGGCTGGCAACGTGGTGGAGCTCTTCGCCTGGAGCTCCCTCTCCGTTCTGGCTACCTGCTGTTCCAGGAGGAAAGTGTGCAGGGCTTGTTGATGGCATCACTAGGTGGCTGTGTTAAATTTCAGGTAGATCTCTCAGGCCTTAATGTCATGGACTTCTCCAAGACAGCACACGCAGATGTTATGATAGTCGTCTAATAAATCTTTCCATCACACTCGCAGTAGCGACAGAGTTTAACGGCAACTTTATGCAAGATACATGAATAAAAGTGATAAGAACTAGAGTGAGAAAATAAAAAATTAAAAATTTGAGAAATAGCATTTGACTGTAGTGGCGGCATCTCCGTGGAGTCCGGTGAGTATGGTTGATGACGGGAAAAGAACTGAGGAGGGTGAGGGGCCGCCACATTTATATACAGGGTGTTGACGTAAGACGTTGTGGGTGGCCCCTAGTGGGCTGTTTGCAAAAAAGTTTTCATGTGGTCCTAGCGCCTGGCAGCTATAGTTCCATTGGTATGACCTGATGAAAGAGATACCCTCGAGGAAGATCTTCATTTTCAGTTTGCAGTAGCAGTTGCATAGCGGATTAAACACTGTACTCTTAGCAGAAAACAAGTTGCTTGCAAAAGCACCAAGATTTATTTACAGAAGTAGGTACACGCAGCTCGAGGTAGGGAAAAAAATGCCCCCACAGCTGCCAGGTTTGGGCCCAGTTCAGATCAGCATATTTACCATCACTGTACGGATCCCAACAGTCGGCTAGCTACAGGTTTGATTCTGATTAGCAGCTTTCGTTACTTTAAAGATTGATGGCAATGATGAAATATCTGTCAGTGAAAATCGCTCCATTTTTGTGATTAACAAATAATGTCTAGATAATACCATCCTGTTTTGCCTCTCGTGTTTATTTATGCAGATCTCGCTATACAAACTGTTGTCATTGACATACAGGTAAGGTCTCTGAAAAAGCCTCCATTTTTTCCACGATCTTGGCTGAACCCTGTTAGCCAATGACATCATTCAAGGACTGACATCAATGGCTGAAGCACGAGAGACTGCCTATCAAAACAGCTAATCTCAGGTCTTGAGCCCATCACGGATTCTTTTCCCCACCATTAAAAAAATGCTACTAAATTTTACTTAGTTTGCCTAATTCACAAATCACAGACGTAGTTAAAGAAAATACACAATCCAACAGTCTGCCAGCAGCATGACTTCACGCTGATGCAGACAGTTCTGTCTTGTAAATTTCATTTTAAAACTAATAGCTCACGGTTCCAAAGGTGTAAAAACCAGTCAGCTGGCTGTTTTTATTAAGCTGTCCCATGAATGTAGTCAAAGAGCATTTAGACAGATACTCTCTTGTAACCTAATTTCGGGAAGTGAACAGGTCGCAATTGATGACAAGGATGATCCCTCTGACTAATTTCCCATCCACAAGTGCCTGCCACAGGACCGAAATATTGTGGCTATGTATAATGTTACAAGTATGATGGCTCAGTTGTTCACAACATGCTACAAGTGCACATACCAGGACTCATAGTAACAGCTTTACACAAAGGACGGCTGGGGGGGGGGAGGGGCAGCACTTCAAAATAACCTTCACTGCACCTAATTATTCTGATTAACACAATAGCTTCTCAACCCCAGCTTCTTCTTATTTTCTCTTATTTTTATTTAAAAAATGCAGCAGCTCAGGCAGTAAAAACAGAACAGCCAACGTATAAAAATGGCACATTTGCTAACGAGGTCTCCGAAGTTGCAGTTTCAACTGTAGCGCTACAGCAACTTTAAGGCCATGCTAGCAAATGTGCCATTTTATACCTGGACTGTTCTGTTTTCACTGCCGGAGCTGCTGCAGTTTTGAAATACAAATCCAGTATGGAAAGGGATAGCTGCAGAAATGGTTTGCACTGGAGAGTTCTCCAAAATCTACACCTTCTCCGTTGTTGTTTCATCAAGAATGTCAGTGAAAGAACTCTCATCCAGCCATCCTTGCATGTTTTGGAAAGACTCTCCAAGGCCAGGGATCTCCCAAAATAGCAAGGATTGCTGAAGCTAAGTCCGGGAGCTAAGTTTTGGTGGAGGCTGAAGATGGGGACTGGCTGGTGAATCTGGTGAACCCTCCACACCTCTGTGGAATCACAGCTCACTGTAGATATAGCAAATTACCTGTGGGAGCCTCCACTGGAAGAGATCGATAACTGGATGCTCGAAACCTCCTTCTCTACTGGAGTTCAACATTGTGCACAGATGCCAAGGCCAGCGCATGCACCATATTGAGTTGTGCAGCGGCAGTTGCAACAAGTCCTATGCAGGGCAGCAAATTTGCTCTCTCTACCTGGAAGAGTTACCAAAGGCTTAAGTCCAGGGACATGAACAGAGGCTGGAAGTGGATCACTGTGTGTTTGAGCTGTGGTATAACTTTGTGCACTAAAGATATGCAGTAGAGTACATCAGTGAGGAAGGGTTGCTTTTCTGCACGTCAGATGATTTTTCGGGGTCACTACATGGGAGAAGAGGGTGTGGAAGGTGAAGCTGCATTTCCTATACACACATTATTCCAGCCCAGAGCACCAAGATGAAGCTGGGCACACACTAGAATTTGCTGAGAGAAATTAGCTAATCAGTTATGCTTATGCTGAAATGAGTAATGTCTTTACACATCCAGTTACAGGTGTGCGTTTCAGCCTGCATGGATATCTAGATTGTCTGAGCCGATTTACTGTATATGCTACCTGGTGCCCCTACAGAAAACTGTATTTGGGGAGAACAATTCAACCTCTAAAAATGTGAATACAAGCACATGTAAGGGTGATCATTAACAGTAAATTTGAAAATGCCCGGGGAGTACATTTCTTTGAAGCTCATGGCAGCAACCCGAGGGGATTAAGATTTAGGCTGTGGACACAGTACCCCCACTTCCTCGAGGTGGAGAGAGGGAGAATTAGACGTGAAACTAAATGGATATCAAAACTGGGAGCTCCAATACCTTGGGGGCTCAACGACCAGATTGACTACATACCGTATTTGTAGATACCCAGCAATTGTTTAGAACAATCATGCATATATTTGAATGTTCTCCCTTAAGTCATCTAGGACCCTCATCTGAGACAATAAAATATATGGATTTGCATCCCACTCAGTCCTATGCTTAAGCAATATACCACGAGAGGCTGTGGGTGATGCCAGGATTTACCCACGCTTGGTGTGTTGTTCGGTCACGAGGCACAGCCGAGTTACCAACAACACACCAGAACTGGGAAAATCCTGGCATCACCCACAGTCTCCAGTGGGATATTGCTATTATACAATTGGCAAATGTAATAAAATAAATGTAATTAAGTATTTAGTTTTTTTCTTTTGTAGTTTTTTTAATAAACATTCTTCTGCAGTACTGTAAATAGTCCTGGGTGAGCTGTTGTGAAAGCATGGAGCCCAGTAATGTATGTAAGCCATTTATTACTGTTTGTTAGTTTTATTAGAGGAAGCTGTGCAGGATGTGAGAATGGAGAGCAAGTAGTTTTTTGGGAGGCAGCTTTGCGTTGGAGCCACCTGCTATTGAGATGCTGCGAGGAGTGCGAGTAACAGCAGGGCTGGGAACCGTAAAAAGTGAGGTACGGTTTTGGGGGTGGGGTCGTCGCAGGTTAAAAAAAAACTGCTTGTGTTAGTGGGTTGAATTATTGGATGCGGTGTGGTGCCTATTGTTTGGGGGAGAGTTTGTGGATGAATTTATTTTTTGTTGTTGTGTGCTGGTGAGAGACTGCTGATGGGGACGAGTGTTAAGGAATCTGAGGTATGGCACCAGTATAGCGGTGAGTAGTTCTGCTGTTGGAAGGGTCGGAGTGATACTCGGTGGGCATTTGATTAGGCTGGCTGGCACTTTTACCCATGGGGTGATAGCAGGATTTACATGTTGTAAATCATGCCAGCCAGCCAATCAGAACAGAATTCAATGACAGAATGCCGCGAAAATCAAATGGAGTGGAACCAGCTGTGCAGCACAACAAAAACAGGGTGGCCAACCCTGATAGTAGAGAATCCAACCAAACAGTAGTGTGCAACACTACCTTTACACCAATTTGTAAAACTACAAGGGTTAGAATGGAAGGAAAAAGACGCAGTCCACAGAAAGTAATTCAGTTGCAGTAACCGGGACTGCTATTTATTCTTCTTTGAACTTCCATAAAGATTTAATGTGCATACAAACGGTGACAAGCTGTATCCTGTACAAAAAAAGAAAACCCCTAGCACCTCGACTGTCACGAGTCTTCAAAGGGGGTGTTTGAAGACTCATGAGAGTCGAGGCACTAGGGGTTTTCTTTTTTTTAGAGGATACAGCTTGCCACTGTTTGTATACGCATTAAATCTTTATGGAAGTTCAAAGAAGAATAAATAGCAGTCCGGGTTACTGCAACTGAATTATATTCTGTGGACTGCGTCTTTTTCCTTCCATTCTATCCCTCATAGTTTTACAAATTGGTGTAAAGGTACTGCTGCACACTACTGTTTGGTCGGATTCTCAGCCAATCAGAACCCAGGACCTAACTTACCATCTGAAAAAAAATACATTTTAAAGAGGTTTTAACCTTTTTGGTTTTTTTACTGGCATTAATTTTAACCCGGTTCATAACAGCAATAAGTCATGACAGGGTGTGGTATATCATGGGATATCATCACGCCTCGGGTGGTTGGGCACGAGGTCACGGGCGGCGTCGTCCAGCTGCCAAGTGACGATATCCATGATCTCCCACACCTGACGACTTATTGCTGATATGAACCGGATTAAAATTAATGCCAGTAAAAAATATTAAAACCTCTTAAAATGCATTTTTTCAGATGTTGGAGGAGTATCTTTTAACAAAATAGTTCCTGGAGGCCTCTTGACAGCAGGTGGCGCTGTTGTAACTGATCTGAATACTGTGTTTCAGGCTGCCAGCACTACCGTTCGTGACACAGTCCCACTGTCTGCGTTGGGAGCAGATAAAGAAAGATAAGTGTGATCGACTTCCTATTTATTTTTTGTAGTTGGAGTTGGCGCCGTGAATGTTTTTTTCTTTTTTTTTTTTAACAAATTTAGTGTGGTTGCCGGTTGACTTGAGTGGTGGGACTGATGTGTGGCAAGAAGAGTCAGGACGACGACGTCTTCGTGTGAGAGGAGTAATCATGATGGAAGCCTGCAGCGCGTATCCCCTTATCAGGGGCACAAGTGAGAGACGAGCACTGGGAGGGAGGTAATAAAGCTTCCCACTGCCCCAACCACCACCCTTGGTCGGCATCTACTTATATAGGTATATTTGTGATCACATGATCACAAAATAACCTATCAGCCAGCTTTCCCATTTGCAGCTTATACTCTACCACCACTAGAGGGCCACCCTCTTGTTTTTCTTCCCACTGACCTGACTTTTCCTGCTAGCCCTAGAGCCCACCATGTTCCCACTTCCCATCATCACTCTCCTTGTGTTGCTTCCTCAAACACCACACCCTCCCCAACATAGCAAAGGGCACCAAATCTGCCCTTCCCTACCCACATGCAACCAGTCACTCACAACACCACCACCACCCCCCTTATCCACATATGAACTACCAGCCTTCACAAGCCAGGGCTGATAACCAGGAAACAGCACGCCAACCTTACTATACCTCACACACAAACAGGTACTTAAACTTCCCGTCCCTCCACCCTACCTACCCCCCCCCCACTATGGGTGACTCTCTGGAACTCCTCCTTCTCCTGCCAACCTCCCACTACTGCCACACCACTCTGCTCCTCCTCCCAACCTCACCTACTCCTCCTAGCAGCCCCCCTCATCCTGAAATTGCCAAAACCCACCATGGGACCCCCACTGCCACTCTGCCAAAGGCTAACTACTCGAGCAACTAGATATCGCCTTAGATCACTCATACTTCTTCTGCTCCTGTTGGGAAATGTCCACCCCAACCCCGGACCACAGAATCCCACACCAGCCCACCCAGCTCCAGGACATGGACTAAGCATTGCCTCGCTAAACATCTGTAGCCTTCAAAAAAATTGGGATTCTTTCCAGGAGTGGGTACAACAGCATCAACCTGATGTCATTGCAGTGAGTGAAACCTGGCGCTCTCCCCCACTGTCCCAGACTCAGCAGTACACCTCCCTGGTTACCTCCTCTTCCATTCAGACTGAGTGGGAAAGAGAGGGGGAGGCTGTGCTCTCTACCTCGAGAACTCACTCTCAGGACATCTACTTCCTCTGCCCCAACTAACTTCCAAGGCACAGGCCCTCACCATAAAATTAACACTAGGAAAGTCTGCCGCCCCCCCCCCTCCTCACCGCAGCCTATGTCCCACCCCAAGTCCGGAAACCAGCCTTCCAAGCCATCATGTCCTATCTCGCTACCCTACCCCCTAAGCATGAAAAAATTCTCCTGGGAGACTTCAGCATAAACTGACTGGCCAAGACAGCAACCCCGTTCATTAATGAGGCGGCCGCTCTCGATCTCACTCAAGTCATCAAAACCCCTACCCGGGTAAACATCCACATGGGGACAGCCTCCCTACTAGACCTAGTAGTCACAAATCGCTCCCACAAAATTACCGGTACCCAGGTCCTCCCTGACACCCTAAGTGACCACTCTCCGGTCATCTGCAGCTGGTCTGGAACTGCCCTCAAAGCCCCTCCTAAAATTATCTTCAAGCGCAAACTTAGGCCTGGCAAACTAGCTCAACTCAAGGCCCACCTCAGAGGCTGGGACTGGACTCCCCTAGCTAACACCCTCGACCCAGACTGAGCCCTTGACCTATTCACAACCACTTTCAATACGGCCTGCGACAAGTTTGCCCCCCCTACCAAAACTATGTCCAAGGGAAACCATTCCCCCTGGTTCTCAGACCACCTCCTAGGCCTCCTGTGACACTGATGACCTATGGCACCTAGCAAACGAGACCCAGCGACCTTGTGACAGGCAACGGTATAGGAAGGCCCGAAACAAATGCACCTGGGCCATACGCTCTGCCAAAGCGGACTACTACAAAGCTACCTTAACCTCCACATGGGGCACTGGGCGTAAATTCTGGGAAAACATTAAGGAGCTCTGTGGCAAATCCACTAATCTGCCACCTAACCAAATTCAAATTGATGGTAGCCTCTCTACTGACCCCCTTAGTATCGCCTCAGCCCTTAACTCGGCCTTCACTGATCTCTCCCATGTACTCCCCCAAACTTCTTTGACCCCTCCGCCAAAATCCCCAACCCCCTCGCCTCCACCTTTCATCTCGCGAGCCCTCACCCCTGCGACAGCAAAACCCTACCTAACCAAGGCCATTAGCCACCATCACTTTAGCCACGACTCCCTGGATCTGAGACTTCTCCACCTCACCCTCCTGGAAGTCCTAGCACCCCTCACCCACATTCTTAACTGCTCCCTCTATCAAGGGAAATTCCGCACCCCCTGGAAATCGGCCTACATCACGCCCATACACAAAAATGGGGACCGCACATCCACCAACAACTATCGCCCTAGCTCCATTCTACCCCCCCATCTAAAGCGCTAGAACGCATAGTTGCCAACCAACTTACTGATTACCTTAATAAATATCACCTGCTAACCACCCAACAACACGGCTTCCGAAAGGGTTATAGTACCACCACTGTCCTACTTGAATTTACCTCCCATGTACACTCTGCCTTGGACCGTAGCCACCTCTCTGAGGCCATCTTCATTGACCTATCCAAGACATTCAACACCATAAACCACGCCCTCTTACTAAACATTCTGGCCTACACAGGCTTCTCCAAGGACGCCATGAACTGGTTTACCAGCTACCTCTCGGATAGAATGCAGATGGTCAAGGTTGGCACTGTCCTTTCCCCCTGCCTCCCAATCCGCTCTGGTGTCCCACAAGGCTCCATACTGGGCCCCTTGCTTTTCAGTCTATACCTTCACTCCTTCCCATCTGCCTGCACCGGCAACATGCTACTGTATGCAGACGATGCCGTCCTGTACGCCTCTGACCCGGCACCCTCCAAACTCCACGAAACTCTCCAACATTCTTTCCGAGAAATCGAACAATGGCTTACCACCCAACGTCTTACAATAAATTACAATAAAACAAAAGTCATGATTTTCTGTCATCCTCAGAATCCCCTCAAAAACCTCTGCCCCAAATTTCTCACCATTAAACTGACACCCCTAGAACAAGTAAGCAACTTTTAAGACCTAGGGATCACACTAGACCCTGCCCTCAACTTTAACCTCCATATCCAACACCTATCTAATGCCCTTAGCTCCAGACTAGGAGTTCTCTACCGATACAAACACTGCCTCACCACTGAAGCATTACAACTCACCATAAACTCCTCTATCCTCTTCCTGCTGGACTACGGCATCCTTGTCTACAGTGCAGCAGCTTCCACAGCCCTTAATCATCTCTGGCTGGTGCTTAACAAAGCCTGCAGGCTCATCATAGGATGTGACCGCCTCACACACACATGCTCCATCTACAGCACAGCAAACTGGCTAAACCTTGACAATAGAATTAGGTATCACACCTGCCTCCTGACCAAAAAAATTGTCCTTGGCCTCACCCCCCCCCGCCCTAAGCCAATTTATCCTCACAACATCACCAGGCAGAACAACCCACAGCTCGAACAAACCGCTGCTATGGGTACCATGTGGCCAGACCGCCCAATTCCAGCGAACTTTCTGCTACAAAGTTCCATCCTGAACGAATGCCCTCCCCAGCCTAATCGCGGAAGAAACCAGGCTCAGTCCCTTCAAAACCGGACTAAGGAATCACCTACAAGCCTCAAACCTATGTGACTGCAACTGACCCTCACCCCATAGACCCCCCAACTTCTCTGACCCCCTATAGCATAATGGCCCAAACCGTCAACATTTACTTTGACAAGCAGCCACCTCGGAAACTCTCTGCTCCTCTATGGCTGTGTGACTCTGGTACTAAATCATCCCTACCCTAGAAGGGTAGCTCACCCTCTGAAACAAATGTACTACCATGTGTTGAAAAGAAATAATTGTTTTTTCCATTACTGTGTATGATCTTTGTTATGTGTTAACATCCTGTAAAACATGTATTGTTTCCCTGTTCTTTATGTATGACGTGGAACCTTTGTAAATGAGTCTTTGACTCAAAGGTCTTTCTGATTATCTCAAATAAAATAAATAAAAATAAATAAAAAGCAGGTGACATTTTAATATTGGCAATTTGACTGCCCGACTCTCTCACTCCCGACTGCGGGAGCTGGGGAATATTGCAGTCGCAGGAGATTCTTTGGAGTGATGAGGTTGGTGGCCGGAGACTTTTTGAAGCTGTGATGATGTAGCCTGATATCATCACGGCTTCAAAAATGTCTCAGCCAATCAACTTCCCGTATTTATGATCCCCAGTTCATAATGAAAAATATATCTGAGTTAAAATCAATATGATCTCCGTATGCTTTAATCAATGTTAAATTTTCAGTATACTTTGGCTCTCTTAGTATAGCTATCAAGCTTATTTCATATTGTGTTTTTGTGAATATCACATTCAATAAAATACAGAACTACTAAAAAATAAAAAAAACAACAAAAAATAAGGAACTAAAAAGAAAGCAGTAATTTGCTGGCTATGTGAGCTGCGATCCAACATTAAATATATGCACTTTGAGTCTCATCTGGTGTAACACTAGTGATTTCTAATATGTTTTTTTTTTTTTTTTGCAATGTATTTGACCTATATTCCAATGAACAACCAATGGGAATAGAATGTTAATGCTGTTATATTTGCTGTGCAAATGAAAAGTATATAATGGTGGTGACCTTCTGCAGTTTTGGTGACCTCCAATAATGGATTTTTGCAGTGTTACCCCTTTTCTCTAAATGTTGGAAGAGAATAAAATACTAGTGTTTTCAAATATAACCCTTTGTAATATTAGTGATGGTTGATGTTATGTACTGTATGAATTGATATTTTTATTATTAATATTAAATACTATTAATGCCCATCTGTTACTTAAGTGTAAATGATAAAATATGATATAAAGTGAATATGTTAAATCAGCTACTTATTGAATAGGAGATATTAATTGGACATAATAGAAAGTCACTTTGGGGCTCTGAGCATGTTTTTCCTGACTAATTCACTTTTGTGGTCATGAATGAATTTTCACCTGTCTTAAAGAGCCACCAACGCCTCCATGAGTACTTTGAAAGACATAATATTTGGCCTCAGTTCAGCTTATATTTTACAATAGCTCTGAATTTTTTCTCCCCTTTATTTATACCTGAGGTCCTATCCATGAAAACAGGGTCTCTGTTATTTGAGAGTTCATCCACTCCTATTGCTTGTTCCCAACCTAATGTCATAATACTCTGATTGTGATATCACCATTATTCTCATGGCAACAGGCTGTGATATCACAGCAGAAGATTATGACTTTGTATTGGGAATAAGCTGTAAGGGAAGATGTAACTCTAAGAGATGAAGATCCAGTTTTAATGCAAATTTCCTCAGTAATAAAAAAGGGGAGGAGAAATCTATGAAAGATATATGAAATACAAACTGAACTGTGTCTAAATGTTAGGTTTTCCACAGTTGTCCCAGAGGCATCAGTGGCTTTTTAAGTATGTAATTGTATGGGGTATTTGAACGGTGTTTTTGCTGGCTAACTCCACTCCCTGAGGAAGACCCACTTGGATGGGCGATACATAGGGGTGTTAGCCCAGGTTTCAGACATGCTGTTACTTTAATAAAAATACAGGTTTTGCTAATTTCTCTCAGCAAGTTCTGGTGTGTGCCCAGCTTCATTTTGTTTGTTTGATGTTCTGCTTTTACTGGAGCACCTTTGGGACAGCTGATGTGCGTTCCTTTACTGCTTCTCTACAGAGCACCAAGATGTCTATTAGTGTCAGGAGTATGTAGTTTCCATCAAGACACTGTCTCATTGGGAAAATGGGGTTCAGGTACAGTTACATGTTTGAGATCAAAAGCTGCTGTCCCACAGGTTTTCAGGGAAGAAATATTTTCATTAATTTTCTGTCAATGTTAAAGTAAGGGTGCACAAGAATTGTGCCACAGCTTCAGGGGAACAATAAAGTGTGCCTAATATACTCTAACTGCTTGTCAAATGCATTCCTGGATGCTATACCCACTGTGTACAGACTTTATTTTAATATATTATCATTTTCTTGGCAAATAAAGAGACAGCATTTGAGATGTGACTATCGCTGGGGTGTCCTTACAACCTTGAGCCACTCCAGGACCTGGGAAATGGGAGTGCACTCTGGTCCTCTTGGCCCAGACACCACACAAGTGTCCTGTACCAGGCACACAACTGGGTGCCTGGATTTCCTCCTGGAACCCAGACCAGAAATCGTGACAAAATGGTAGAGAGCTCTTTTTCTGTCCACTTCTGGACTGAACCAATAGGGTGCCCTGTACTAGGCAAAACTTAGATCTGGTCATAACCCACAATAAAGCTAGGCAGACTGTTCTGCCTGCCAATCAGAAACCCCCTCTGGATCTGGTGCTTACCCAAAGACTTGGATAAATATGGACTTACATATAAACATAGAAATTGTCGGCAGATAAAGACTGATAGGCCCATTCAGTCTGCCCGTAAGCCCTATACTTGTATGTGGCCTCTGACACCATATTTGCTGAATAAGTCTGGTTCTGGGTCTGTGGGTGAGCATTACTGTCTGCTGCAGTGTTTTGCTCACCATCCGGCTCTGTGGCTGCGCACTAGTCTTCTGTGCCAGCTGACATCCTAATTCCTTCTCAATCTGTGGTGGGGTTAGCATTGAGTCAGGGGGGTAGTCATGCTAGTGAACTCTGCACATTGAGTCAACTCCTTCCCTGCTGCACTGCTGACTCACTGAAGATGCCCAAGATGCTATCAGCGTGCCACCCTCTATGTAGAACATCAGCACAGGTGTCTGGTGGCATCCAATAGGGAAGCAACAGTAACAGATGTCATGTGACACTAGTCACTCAGAACAAATAACCCTGGTAAATGTGCAATGTGGCCGTAGAAGAGAATGAGTTGGCAGTGAGATGGGTCGACGAGTTGGATGAGAGAGAGAGACTGGGTGGCTGGGGAGGCAGCAGTTTTAAAATATTATTACACGGACAACAAATACTGTGCTACAATGAAAACTAAGGAAAAAACAACTAAAGAAAATTATACTACTGGCATTTTCTGAGTGAATGCCATTGATATGTGATGCAGTGTTACTGGCTGTAGGGATAGGCTCAGGGGAGGGCAAAGCAAGCATCAGGTGATCATCTGCTCTGCTGCTGCAAAAATAAACAAGACAAGGATTTAGTAAATGTTTAAAAAGCAGTGATTAAGAACAGAATTAGAAAGCATAGATGGCACAGAGAGACTATAGTACACAGAGACAAAGAAACTGATTTGTGGTGGCTGCTGGCTGGCTGCTTGACTGGAGCACATATTTTTATAATCAGTCTATAAGATCAGAGTGGAGGCAGCATTACAAAACGACAAACTCTGGTCAGAGCCGATATGGCTGTGCAGAGCTTTTGGGATGCTTTTACCCATTATTTCTAATGAACTGCACAATGCAGCTCTGTGGAGAGGCAGTTTCAATGTGGTCTTCCTTTTACACATTTTTACAATGTGTTTTCTGGGAATATGCCTGCTGATTGCTATATATTTATCCTGGATAGTTCACAGAAGAAATGTCATCTTATTTTCAGTGGGGCTCCACAGCTACACAATATTATGCTGCATTGTGTAAAATCAGAATGCACTAAAAAAAATATTTTACATCTGGAGGGATATATTAAGTGCCGGATCGATGCATGAGCATGAAGATGCGTTACACAAAGAGGGTGCACCATTCGGCACTGATACAATATTCAAAGAGAATGTGCCACCAGTACAGGGTGTGCATACAGTGAAGTCCATGAGGATGAAGCGCAGCACTGCAGAATTATGCAGTACAGTTACTACAGTAAACAATGCAGTTTCAAAGGAAGTTAATCCCTTTTGTCATGCAGTAAACCTGTGACACTGCGCTTCATTCTGGCGGGCTTCATCATACCTGTTGAAAATGTGACCCTGGGCAGGAGTCGAAGTGCAGGCAGCCGCCAAGTCAGGTGCATCCAGGGTGACCCCAACTGAATACCTTCCAGGGAGAATGTGTGGCACATATCGGTATGCACCGCAGCCCCCATGGACAATATTCAGCATGCAGGGTGCAAAGGGGCCTTATGCATGCTCATTACCAGCCCATTTGCATGTTGGCATGGGGATGAATGGACCAGAGCAGCTCTTGCCCCCAAGCCCCGACCCTGATCATTCCCATGTGGGACAGGTCCTGAAGTCTCTGGTGGTATACTGCCCCCCCACCTGTTCCATCAGCCCTGATTGTACTGGAGTCCAGGCTGTATCTGTTCCATATTGTAGGGACCCCAATGCTATCCCTAATTGCACCTGAATACACCACCAGTCCATGTCCATAGTGTAGTGTCCCCCGCTCCCCCTCAGTGGTGCACAGACAGCCCCATCCCATTGCAATGACTGGCTCTGTAATGGGATTGTACCACTCTATCGGCAGATGGCAGAGCACTCACAGTAGGATGCTGGAGTGTGTTATATGTAGACATGAGCTGTGTGTGGGTGATAACACCCAGTGGCCATACTCCTCAGGCACTGGCGTGTGGATTCATCATCCCGGTGCCATTGCACTGCTCAGTGTAGGTGACGGCTGATGCTGTACCCACTCACACAGGTCCCAAAACAGGCATGTTACAGCTGACCTCCCATTCATTTTTAAAATTGGGGAACTGTGGATGAACTGTCTATAGCCTGAAGTGTATACTGCAAATGGCATTACAGGATACCGCACCACATGGCAGCCGGAATACTTCAGCAGTCCAGAGGGTGGCATGTTACACAGGGAAACAGGGGAGAGTGTGGACTTGCAGCAGTGTATGACAGCAGGAAGATACAGTATTGGCAAGGCATGCATTGGAGGTATGTAAATTCCCTGTTCAGTTTGCCAGGAACATACACATGGCTGTGTACACTGGTGGATCCGCAGCTGGCATGGTGCCCCAATGCACGGTACAGCCATTTGGGTCATTCCAGAGTGCAGGTCCCCAGCCTGGATTCCATGCAGCCAATGGCTGACCATGGCAGGGTGTGGAGGGCAGTGCCAATCTGTGCAACAGGTTGGGCATGGGGGGAGTGAGGGTGTCTGTGTACATGGGCGGTGGATGGGAGTCCTCTAGATTATGGATATAGACCATGGTTTCTTCTGGTGCAATCAAGTCGGGGGGGCCTACACTATAGAGCTCTTCAGGGATGGAGTTGACTAGATTGGGGAGGAAAAGGGGTACCTCTAATCCACCAGGGTTGCCAGGCTGCTGTGCACCTGGGTGCACATCTGCAGCCTGCCCGTGGGTGACTGGCTGGGTTAGGCCAACTATTCATGGCCTAACTGTGGGCCGCGGTGCTCTGGACTGTGAGGGGCACATTCCCACTGAATATGCTGCAGCACAGCATATGCATGGGATTGCCCCCTCGACTTGAATGGCATACCACTTGTGTGTGCCCTGGCCCATTCCTTTGTGGCCAGCGAATCCCGCATGTTTGAATATCACGCTGCTGCGTGGCACATCTCCCTTTTCCACTAGGATGCACTGAGTATCTCCTTTGAATATGGGGGCCCCTGGACGAGGTAGCCTGAATAAATACATTATAAAAATGGCAAAATCATGACCCCACTGAAAACAAGATATTGCATCTAGTCTGGGACAGCCTGAATAAATACAGTGCAAAAATGTGTAAATGAACATTCCTGTGACAATGAGATGTAGCATCTCCCCGCCCTATCCAGGATACAAAATATAGGACAAGAAATATTCAGTGCTCCCAGATCCAAATAACCATTACTCTGTAAGAAACCTTCATTTTCCCTGTGTTTTCCCCACAAAGGCAGAATCAAATCCATGTATAAATCTCTGTAGATTTTTCCATAAGCCACTGGTTCCTTATTTATGACTTTGTTCTTTATTATATTAGCAGCCTTTTATTAGGAAAAGAGTTCTGATTTGCTGCTCAGTATTAATATTATATGTCACAATGGCCTTGGAATGATTTGGATTTATATGCTATGTATAAGGCATAATGGGGACGATATGAAATAAATATCAAGCTCATTATTTCATGAACTACTATATACTCAAAATTAGTAATCACAAGTCAGACAATCTTGTAAAAGATACTAGTAATGCCTGTCAACAAATTTATTGCAAATAGAGACTATATATGTGTGTGTGTGTGTATATATAGATATGTATATATATATCTATATATATATGTATATATCTATTTATAATCCAGGGGTGAGAGCAATATCAATGTGATAAACTCTGTTATTTCCACTGGAGTGTGATTGACGATGACATCACCGGAGTTAAAATATCTGACAAATATACATACTCTGCTGATGTCACCACTCACTTACTCACTCACTTGCTGACTCCAGCCTGCATACTAAATTGAACTTCTTTACAAATCTGTTTCTCACTACTACTTGCAAGTAACTCAATTAACATTCAAAGAACATTCAGCTGTTTTCCACAGTGTTGTAAAACTCCCAACCCATTACTATATTTTCAAAAAATCCTGCATTCTAAGTAACAGTGCCTCACACTTTTTGTTTCTCACTGCTACTTGCAAGTAATTCACTTAACATTGCAAAAAAAAAATTAGTTGTTTCCCACAGGGTTTGTAAAACTCCCAGCCCATTACTATGTTATTTTAAGTTCAAGAACACCTGCAATCTAAATCACAGTGCCTCACAGTTGAAAAAATGGTGTGGAGCACAGGGGTTTGGCTTCATTGGGGACTGGGGTTCCACCTGGAGGGACACCAGCCTATACTGGCAGGATGGTCTGCATCTGTCCAGGAAGGGAACAAGTCTTTTGAGCAATCGGTTTAAATGCTTCATTGGCAAGCTTTTAAACTAGTCAAGGGGGAGGCACTGATAAGCAGCAGGAAAATCCCAGCCTCTCCTATCAAAACAGGGTACTAAATGAGAAAAGACCGAGGTAGAAAGGTCAGTGGGGATGCTGCAACAGAAGGTAAAGCCATCAAAAAATGGAGAGCAATGAGTACCAATGCCCGTAGTCTGAGTAATAAGCTTCCTGAATTAGTGGCATTGATGGAGGAGGAACATCTGGATATTGTGGCAGTCACAGAAACATGGTACACACAAAACAATGACTGTGACGTAAACATACCAGGATATACTATCTACAGGAGGGACAGGGAGGGTAAAAGAGGAGGAAAAGTAGCTCTTTACATAAGGGAAGGAATCAAAGCAACAGAACAAAAGGATAAACAGGGAGGAGAAGAAGCACTGTGGGTCAATTTGGAGACAGGCAATGGCACCACAATCCACACAGGGATTAGATACAGACCTCTCTCAGGGGAGGAAATGGACAAGGAAATGATAGAAAGTATACTTAGAATGGCAGAAAAAGGGAGATATTGCTGATGGGTGATCTGAATATGCCAGATGTTAACTGGAGTGCAGTTGCAGCAGCCACTCAAGAGTGGGTTATTCTAGATGCCCTACATGGGCATGCCTTAGACAACTAGTATTGCAGCCCACCTGAGAGGGAGCAATCTTAGACCTGGTTCTCTCAAATGGAGATGGAGAGAGGATCACAGATGTAGAAGTGGGTAGCCATCTGGGAACTAGCGTACCATCGAACAGTATGGTTCACAATAAACACAGCAATAGAGTCAAGCCATACAAAGGCAAAAGTACTGGACTTTAGGAGGGCTGACTTTTCAAAATGGGTGAGTGCCTAAGGAATGCACTAGCAAATGGGCAGGAAGGAGGGTGAAGAACAATGGGGAATAATAAAACTGCCATCACAGAGGTAACAAGCCTTTGTGTGAAGCAATAAACAAACGAAACGATGTAAGAAACCACTATGGTTCTCAAAGGAAGTGGCAGAAGGTTCAAGAGAAAAGAAAGCATTCAGGAAGTACAAGGAATCACAGAAGGAGCAGGACAGAGAACTGTATCAGTTAAAGCAAAGGAGGCTGGGAAGGCAGTCAGAACAGCAAAGGCCCAAACCGAGGAAAAGATAGCCAACTCAGTTAAGAAGGGGATAAAACCTTTATAGGTACATCAGGGAGCGAAGGAAGACCAAGGGAGGGATAGTGAGGCTTAATAAAGGGAGGGAGGGAGGGTGGGCAGAGGTGACTGTGAAAGGCAGAGATACTAAGCAAATATTTTTGCTCAGTATTTACAAATGAAGAGGGGAGGTACCTAAAACAAACAGTAGAAACACTCTGGATACAGAAGTTGATACCAGCCATTTACAGAAGAAAGGGTTCTGAAAGAACTCTTAAAACTGAAGGTGGACAAAGCCATGGGGCCTGATGGGATTCATCCCAGAATTCTAAAAGAACTAAGGGTAGAACTAGTGACACCACTTACTACCCTCTTTAACAAATCATAGGAAGATGGGGTGGTACCCAAGGACTGGAGGAGGGCAGATGTGATTCCCCTTCACAAAAGTGGGAGCAAGGCAGAAGCAGGAAACTACAGACCTGTTAGTTTAACCTCAGTGATAGGGAAATGATGGAATCACTCTGAAGGAAAGAATTGTCAAGTATCTAGAGGCCAGAGGGGCACAAGACCCAAGGCAGCATGGATTCACAGCAGGAAGGTCATGCCAGACGAATCTGATAGATTTCTTTGACTGGGTGACCAAAGTAGTAGATCAGGGAGGGGCTGTGGACATGGCCTACCTAGACTTTAGCAAGGCATTTGACACAGTCCCACACAAAAGATTAATATACAAGTTATCCAGCCTGGGAGTGGGTCCCAAGATGACAGCCTGGGTAAAGAATTGTTTGGAGAATAGGACACAGAGAGTAATAGTAAATGGAGTCCACTCTGAAGAAAGGGGGGTTACTAGTGGGGTACTGCAGGGTTCAGTATTAGGACCGGTCCTCTTCAATGTCTTTATAAGCGACATTGCAGAGGGACTGGAAGGAAAAGTATGTCTCTTTGCAGATGACACAAAGATCTGCAACAGAGTTGATGCACAAGGTGGGGTGGAAAGGATGAGAATGGACTTGGCAAGGTTAGAGGAATGGTCAAATGTATGGCAGCTTAGATTCAATGCTAAGAAGTGCAAGGTAATTTACCTGGGAAACAAAAACCCAGAGGAAGAGTACACAATGGAGGGTGAGATACTAACAACAACAAAAATGGAAAGGGACCTGGGGGTAGTCATATCAGATGACCTAAAGGTGGGAAAGCAATGTGACAGGGCAGCAAGAAGGGCTGGGGGATACTGGGATGCATAGGGAGAGGCATCACCAGTAGAAAACAGGAAGTTATTATCCCTCTGTACAGACAGCTGGTGAGACCCCATCTGGAGTACTGTGTGCAGTTCTGGAGACCCAATCTCCATAAAGACATAGACAGGATGGAAGCTGTCCAGAGGAGGGCAACTAAAATGGTGCAGGGTCTGCACCGGAAGACATATGAAGAGACTTAAGGAGCTTAATATGTATAGCCTCGAGGGAAAGGAGGAGAGGGGACATGATAGAAACTTTCAAGTACCTCAAGGGAATCCACAAAGTCCAAGAGGGTAGCATCTTTCAAAAAAGTGTGCAAGAACAAGGGGGCACAATTTGAAGATGGGGGGGGCGCTCACAGGTAATTTAAGGAAGTATTTTTTCACAGAGAGGGTTGTGGATGCATGGAACGGCCTTCCGGAGGAGGTTGTGGAGTCAAAAACAGTGGTGGAATTCAAGCATGCATGGGACAGTCATAAGGCAATTCTAGGGGTTGGGGGTAGGAAGAAGTAGGCAGCTGGTTAACTAGGATCTGCAGCCTCTCCATTAGGTAGGGAAATGGGCAGACTGGGTAGGCCAAGCGGTCCTTATCTGCCGTCAAATTCTATGTTTCACAGTTGCTGTTCCTCACTGCTTACTGAAACTAACTTAATTAGCATTGCTAAACACATTCACCTGTTTCTCATACTGTGTGTAACACTCCCAGCCCATTCAGAAACACTTAAACACACTCAGAACACACTCAAACAAGCCTCTCAGTATAGTCTAGAGGTTAGAGTAATAAGTTTGATACATCCAACACACCAGCTCTGGGTTTGATTCTTGCAACCTCTATATCCACAGTGTGTGACTCTAAACAAGTCACCTCTAAAAACTTACCTAGTTACCAAACAATAAAAGAACACACAGCAAACAAGAATACATAACTATACTTTGGAGGCTCTTACCGCTGTTGTATAAATAGCACAATTAATGGGCAGATTGTGTGCTATGGGTAATATTGTCACTCCTGCATCATGAGCTCTGGATACTTTCACTCATGAATATCCAGAACTCACTCTACAGGAGTGATAATATTAGCCATATCACACTCCTGTCCATTACGTATTTTCTCTCTATATATATACACACACACACACACACACACACACTATTTTTGCAGTTTATAGTTGTTAGTTTTCAGACAAATTCTTCTAGACTTCTTTTCTATCCACCTTATGGAATCTTGAATGAGTTAAGTAAATGTGAAAGGAATAATGCATGACAGGGTGTGTGTTGTGCTGGGATAACGTCACGCCTGAGGTGATTAGGCCTGAGGCCGCAGGCCGAGTACGACTAATCACACCAGAAGTGACGTTATCCCAGCACGACACACACCCTGGAGTGCATTATTCCTATTATACAGTGGCTCTCTTGTAAAACAAAATACAAAAAGATTGATTAAAATATGTTTAAAAGTATT
Organism: Neoceratodus forsteri; assembly: GCA_016271365.2. Taxonomy (NCBI): domain Eukaryota; kingdom Metazoa; phylum Chordata; order Ceratodontiformes; family Ceratodontidae; genus Neoceratodus; species Neoceratodus forsteri. Next base: position 1,243,917,397 of record CM057455.1, read on the forward strand.
TTTAAGCCATTTTTTTTTTACTGAGTAGGTATACATAGAGGAAAAATAGTCCTGCTGTATTATTTGCCCTGTAGATGGTTCTGCTGTTTGTTTTTTTCCCCACAGTGGTCTGCTTCTTTGTTCATCAATCCTCCCCCATGCCCCACTCCACTCCACACGCACACACACACGCACACACACCTCTTTTCTGCCATAGAAGTTTAATTGACCTGGTCCCGCTGCCTAATTGGAAACTGGGTGAAGATTGCTAAGGAGTGAGTGGCTAGCAGCAGTGAAGCCATCCCACTGACACCCCCCCGGCTGCTTTTTCAATTTGTTGTGGTGTTTTTTTTTGGGGGGGGGGCTCTGCTTCAGGTTCTCCCAGTACAGTTGACATGTTTGTACTGGGAGAAGAAAGTGACAGAAAAAAAACAAAACACTGTCAATTTGGGGAGAAGAGTGTGATCTGAGTGGTGAGGAGTGAGCGCATGCTAGGATCAGTGAAGGCGTCCGGCCACTTGCTTACTCCCGCTCTTCCCGTCGTAACTCAGTGTATGTAGAAATCTGGTAACATTTGTTTTGGTTCTCCCAGTAGGTTGACTTCTGTTTGTACCGGAAGAAAATGGAATAGAAAAACACTCTGTGGTCCATGATCTGCTTTTGAAGGATGCGCTCGGTACGTTGGGGGCGGGCAGGGAGAACTGTGGAGTAGGGACTGCTGTGAAGCTGATCACAAAGATGGCTTTCACTCGGCTCATGTTTTTTTGTTTTTTTTACTAAGGAAACAAAACTTTGCTTGGGGAGTGTGAGGGTTCTGGGTTGTAGTACTGTGAAAGCCAATGCCAACTGGAAATGCGGCTTTCACTTCAGCTGGGAGCGGAGAGCGCTGAAGCCGATAACAGGGTCAGCTGTGGAATGATTTTTATTTTATATTTACTATGGTCATGAGTGTGTTGGGAGTTTATCCGTGATGTTATGCTGGGATAACATCACGGGTCCAGTCCCAGATGGACCAATCAGAGACCAGGATTCTTTTATGCCATTGTATAATTAAGCAATAAGGCACGACAGGGTGTGGTATATCATGGGATATCATCACACCTTGGGTGGTTGGGCACGAGGCCACATGCCGAGTGCATCCGACCGTCTGAGAAGTGATGATATCCCATGATATACCACACCCTGGAGTGACTTACTGCTATTATGAACTTGCTCAAAAAATGTTTTTCATAAAAAAATAAAAACAAAATATTCATAACCTTGTGAAAATGAGGTTTTTGGGGTGTTGGATGACTACCTTTCAAGAAAATAGTTCCTGGAAGGGTCTGGGCAGCAGGTGGCTGTAACTGTAACTGACATTTGTGGAGGAGGTGCAGCTGTGAAGTAAGACTGTGCCAGCCCTGTATACTGTGGTCAGGAGCCAGGGAAACTGTGTGTGCTTTTATTTTTGTTCTTAAATACTGTAGACAGGATTTTGTAATGCAAGCCACCAGAAGGGGACGGAAGACAGACTGAAATGGAGCCGACTGAGCAGCAGGGAGACTTCCGGTCTTTTCAACAGATCGGTAAGTTGCTAGTTGTCGGCATTTAGCTTGGCAACTGATAGGGTACACACAGGAGTTTTGAAGTAAAAAAAACAAAGCAAAAACAATGTTTTTCCAAGCGCTACTGTGTGTGGAAAACGGGCGGTTGGTCGAGCAAGCGCGCGCCTCTGGGGAGAGAGCGAGACGGCAAAGTCGCACGTAGAAGTGGCCAGTGCTTCATTTTAAAAGAAATAGCGGGTTGTAGTGTGGCAGTACATTTCAGCTAACTGAGGCTGCTACAAAATCTACATTCCTTTGTAGTGGCAGGGACACGGGGTGTTTGTGTGGGAACTAAGGAACAGGTCCGGATGTGATTTCGGGAGAGTGAGGAGGCTGATGACCAGAGGTTTTCTGAAGCCATGATGATGTAGCCCGATATCATCACGGCTTCAAAAACCTCTCGGCCAATCAGCTTCCTCCATTTACGATCTCCAGTTCATAATAGTATTTTATCAAGGCAATGATTCAGCAACTCAATAAATACGCATCAGTAGGTCATATTATAAAATGACAAAAAACAGTCTTCTGTTTGCAGTTATTTGATCAGGAATTTTATAAATGGTAGAAGTTCTTTTTGTTACATCTACACTGGTCCAATAAAAGGTATCAAATCATTTACTTCTGTATCACTCATGGTTTGTCAGCACATAATTCATTAGAAGAGGTCTCCCTTGCCAGAGTTTGACTGTTTTTCCTCCCCCACCACACAGACTCTCTTGCTATAAGAGATCTCAGTAGCTCTTATGTGTTATGTTTGGGAAGCAGGCTGCAGCCCTTTCTGTCCAAAAAAATATATATATATATATATAAATAGAGGGTTACATGATGGCAAGTGCGGAATATGGAAACTATTTGCACAAGTGCGGAGTGAGACATGATAATATCACAGTGCTGAAACACGAGTGATAATATTGCAGTTCACTCTACTACCAGTGTAGTTTATTCCACAAGTGCACATCATGTGTGCGATTTATACAATAGGGCTACTATCCATCGTAAACATTTTTGTCTGTGTTTTCTCCCTGTTTACTCTGTTTTTTTTTTTTGGTAACTGGATAAGTTTTAAGGGGGACCTGGGAGCACTGGGCAGTTAAGTGATTTGTTCAGAGTCACACAGTATTGCAATGGAAGTTGTGAGAATCAAACACTGATCTGGGCTGCTGGATGTAGGAAGTTGGTTCATTGCTTGTTACTCTAAACGCTAGGCTATACTGGCAGCATTGTTTGTGTGTGGTCTGAGTGTGTGTAAGTGTTTCTGAATGAGCTGAGACTGTTAGACACTATGAGAAACAGGTGCATGTGATTTGCAATGATAATTGTGTCACCTGCAGCTAGGAGTGAGAAATAGACTGTTTATTTAGTAAGTTGCTGGCTTCACTGAGACAGAGAAACTGTTGCAGTCAGCACTCAGAAAGAGAAACTGGTTTATGAAGAGGCTGGTTTGAAGATTAAAGCAGCACAGTAATGGGCTAGGATTATCAGAATAACTATGAGACACAGGTGATTGTCTTTTACAATTCTAATTGAGTTAGTTGCAGGATTCAGTGAGAAAGAGAAACTGTGAAGCTATTAAATGCGGGTTGCAGTGTACATGGTCTCACTCTGGTGACATCACCATTGTTGTATATTTGCTGGTGATGTAGACACTGTGGGTTTATCAGGAAATAAATCCACAGTGGTGATGTCATCACAGTGGTTATACAATGGCTGTGAAAATAACACCATTTACTTCATAGCATATCATGCCACCCCCATTGTATAAATATAATATATATATATATATATATATATTTATACAATGGGGTGAGCATGTAACATTGACAATAAAAACACGTATTCTCACTGCAGTGGAATAACTCTGTGATGACATAGACATAGACACTGTGGGTTTATTTCTTGATAAACCCACAGTGTCTACATCACCAGCAAATATACTCACAATGGTGATGTCACCAGAGTGAGACTATCTATACTGCAGCTTGCAAATAACTTAAGTTTCTCTTTCTCACTGAATCCTGCAACTAACTCAATTAGCATTGTAAAAGACAATCACCTGTGTCCCATAGTTATTCTGACAATCCTTGCACATTACTGCGCTGCTCTAATCTTCAAACCAGCCTCCTTCATAAACCAGTTTCTCTTTCTGAGTGCTGACTGCAACAGTTTCTCTGTCTCAGTGAAGCCTGCAACTTACTGAATAAACAGTCTGTTTCTCACTCCTAGCTGCAGGTGACACAATTATCATTGCGAATCACATACACCTGTTTATCATAGTGTCTAACACTCCCAGCCTATTCAGAAACACTTACACACACACTCAGACCACACACAAACAGTGCTGTCAGTACAGCCTAGAGGTTAGAGTAACAAGCAATGAACCAACTTCCTACATCCAGCAGCCCAGACCAGTGTTTGATTCTCACAACTTCCATTTCAATACTATGTGACTCTGGACAAATCACTTAACTGCCCAGTGCTCCCAGGTCCCCCCCCACCAAAAAAAACTTACCCAATTACCAAAATAAAGTAAACAGGGATAGAACACAGAAAAAAATTATCCTAAAGGGTACTAGCCCTATTGTATAAATCACATACATGATGTGCAACTTGTGGAATATACCAAACATTGCTTTCGTGCAGAGTGAACTGCAATAATATCACTGGCGTCCGCACCTCGTGGATATTATCACAGTTCACTCTGCACTCATGCAAATATTTTCATATTCCACAGTCGCCCATCATGTATATCCTATATATATATATATATATATAGGATACATGATGGTAGTGGAGGATATGGAAAACATTTCACTTCTGCAGAGTGGAGCTCTGTATTCTCATAAGTGCCGAAGGCACGAGTGAGAAAGCACAGCTCATTCTGCAGGAGTCCGAATATATTCCATATCCCACGATCTGCACATCATGTGTGTGATTTATACCACAGAGGTGTGAGCTTTAGGAACATTTTTTGTGTTTCTGTGTGTTTCCTGCTCATTCTGTGTGTGGTGTGGTGTGTGTGTGTGTGTTCTGAATGGACTGGGAGTGAGAAACACAGGTGAGTGTGTTTTGCAAAGCTGGCTGAGTGATTCAGAGGCTCAGCAAGAAAGAAAAAGTGCTGCAGGTAGCTCTGAGAAAGACACACTGCTTTATAAAAAGTTTCATTTAGGATTCAGGTTGTTTTGAGGCTGAGATCAGCACAGTAATGGGCTAGAAGTGTTAGAAACTCAGTGGGACACAGGTGAGAGTGTTTTGCAAAGCTAACTGAGCAAGTTGCAGCTTTAGTGAGAAAGAGAAACTGTTATTTGAAGCAGTTTCCTTTAGAATGCAAGCTGCAGTGCAGATATTGGCACTCCAATGACATCACCAGAGTGAGGATAAATATAATATCCTCAATCTGCTGATGTCATGAGGATTTATCCTCACTGCAGAGAAAAAAACACAGGTTATCCTACTGAAAAAGCTCTCACCCCATTGGTGTGTGTGTGTGTGTGTATATATATATATATATATATATATATATATATATAACCCCCCTGTTACCTGGGGTTACTAGAATCCCAGTAAGACCTAGTGGTAGGCAGGGAAGGCAGCTTGTGAAACTCCAGTTAAATGGATTTCACACTGTCTCACTCTGTTCTCAGTCTCAGCTGAGACTGAGGGATGACATCATTTAGAACTGTTGCAGCTGCATAAGCCACACTGGAATGTTGCAGTTGGAGGTTAGAGTAGAACGTTGGGGAATTTGAAGTTAGTAGAGTCTGTTGCAGTCTGTAGTAGAGGAAGGAGGTGCTCTGTTGAAAGCAGACCCTCAGAGCTCTAAGCTCTGCCAAAGAGCTATTTTTTTGCATAGGTGTGTGTTCTCATCTGAAGAGGAACATAAGAAAAGCCCAGTGAAGTAGTAGAGACCGCTTTCAGTGGTTCAGGGCCCCATCCCTGCGGGGATGGGGGCAAGGAATCAGCCTGCTTCCAGGGGCAACTCCCCTGGTCCGGCTAGGGATGATAGTTGCCTGAGTTAAGTTCGCATGAGGCACCAGAAGTTCTGACGAAATTTCTTTGAAGAGAAAAAGCCTGTGGGGCACCTGCAACCAAGGGGTGAGTTTGCTCTGGTAAAGGGCCAATGTGTTTTCACCTGAAACAAGGTGAAACTAAAGTAAATGTTACTGTGGGGTCAGGAAAAGACAGCCAAGAACAGTTTGGAAGATGTGGGGATTGGACTGCTTAACTCTGTGGGGGTCTAGAGTACTGGACACAGCCACTTATTAAGAATGTTCAAGTTCAGCACAAATGAGATGTAAAGACAGTAGACTGAATGTGAATACATTTAAAGAGAATCTACACAGCAAAGTGTTTTCAAGGATGAGGTGTTACAGTCCAGAGAAATGGCCGGGTATGAATTATGGGAGTGAGAGGTGGGAGACCCCCCCATTAGTAGCAACCAAATTCACCTCTAGAAGTTTGTTTTGGGACACCTGTTGCTTTCTCTCAGGTACTTGGCCAGTGCCTGAGGAAAGTACCCAGATGTGGGATTGATGAGGAAGATTCCCATATGGAGCCAGAAGTGCTCATAGGTGGTTTATGGAGCCACCAGTAAATGTTTCCATGCTATATGGAAAGTGTCCAAAGGGCCGGCAAGTGAGCCGAGCCAGGGAAAACCCAGAGCAGTGTACAAGTTCAGGCTGTGTGCCCAGTGTGTTTCAAAGCCTGAGGGCTAAAGTGAATGAGGATGTGTTCTGATCTCCATAAATCTGCATTACCAGGAGTGTAGCCCCGTGGGGATCCATCTATGCTTTGTTTATTCTGTTGGATGTGAATAAAAGCCACACTTTAGAATCCCACTTCTGGTATTGGACATTACAGTTATTGCTTCCTTTGTCCAGAGTTACCTGTACTTGGGTGCCCCTAGTGCAGAGTAGCCAAACCTAACCAATGTGCCGAGTGACATATTTCTCCCCAAACCCAGCCCACCAGGTAGTGCTGTCAAGATGGAAATGGCATACCTGGGTGGGGGTTACAAAAATGGAGGCACCGCTGAGGATTTGGGTTTGGAATTTACGGAGGAATATAAGAAAGGTGGCTCGGACAGTGGCTAGCATTTTGGTTATCTGGCAGTGGGTAGCCCAAAACAATTGAAGCAACATTTAACTAATGTGCCGCTGTGTGCTGTTATCCATGTGCTGCTATTAAAATGCCAACTGTTTACCAAGGAGCAGTAAAGCCTGAGAGTGTATGCCCTTGTCCTGCATCAAATTACAGTGTTTGCCAGCTTTTAAAAGTGTTTGTGACAAAGAAAAGTGTGGAAAACTGTGGGTAGCAAAAGGAAAATTGTGCCCTAGACATTGGAAATGCTTTCTGTGTGGACTGAGAGACTTGTTGTGCTTAATGGCCATGAAAAATGGTTGAAATGGGCTCCCGCGAGGAGCTTCAGTTGAAATAATAAAAAGTGTGGTTTGCAGTTTAAATCTGCCTGCTCGACGACTGCCGTGAGGAGAAGAGCATTTGAGAGCAAAGAGGCTCATTTGCATGGCGTCGAGTGATTGGTGAGACTGCAATCAGTCCCGCCCCCAAGCCAGCTCTACAACGACTGTACAGCATTCGAGAGGGAGAGTGATTGAAGTGTGCAACTGGCTTACTAGGAGGAGCGTCGCGGTGACTGAAAGCACTGTAAAAGTTTAAAAAACTGACTTTTCTGTTTAAATTCGGGCTCAACCCGCATCTCGATTGACCGGACTGTGAGTGTGGTGTTCAGAGGGAAAATCGGCAGGACTACCAACCCGCTTCTTTCCAGAGGCCTCCAAGACTGGCTGCAGGCCGTTTTTCCATCGCAGCAAACAGCTACTGATAACAGTGAGTACCAACAGAAATAATTGCTCAAACTGTGTGATTTCACCAAAAGTCAGCTGAATCTGTGTGTAGCAGTGTAATCGCTTTACAAAGAAGGACTGTTAAGTTTTACCAGCAAAAGCAAGAATTCTAAGCAATTGACTGTGAGCATAATTATAGGTTCAGTGTCAGTATAATTTTCAAAGCCATGTGAGAGACTGTGATTTGTATCAGATATGCAGCAAGAAATACAGGCAATTATGTGCTATGAAATACTGAGGTTTTAAGGGACTGTAAGCTAGAGCAATGTCTTCAGTGAGTAAAAAGTCTGTGGTAAATCATATAAATGTGCTAGAAAAAAGAGCAGTGCAAGTTTGTGCAGTTTGAGCAAAGTTATCAGTAGAGTGTGTAAATCGGATGCGCAGTGGCTTGACCCAGTTACAGAATGTTGATGAGTAGGAGTGCTGCCACCGCCATTACAGGGTGGGGTAGTAATGTAAACATAGCAGCAGAGGAGCCATTTTGAAAGAGAAAGAAAATTTTCAGTGATGTGGGACTTGAAATAACAGTGAGCGTTGTTTGTTTTTTCTCTGCAGTCATGGCTTCAGGACCAGCCCACTACCCAGATCATGCCCGGGTTGTGATAGCAGTAGAAGTTAACAAGTTAAGGGACATTGAGAGATGTTACTACAGGGGATGACTGCCTCCTCATGTGGTGATTCCTGGATATCCAGTGCGAGTATGTGTGATGTGCTTAAATGTTGGAAGGGACGTCTTCATGGTACCTCACTGTTCTGAGTGCCTAGTGAAATATGGTTTGTTTAAAGCGCCCAAGACTCGTTTGGCTCCCACATGGACAAAAGTTCAAAAATCTGCAGTTGGCAGCACACAGCACCAGGCGGAGCCTGTTGGAGAAGGCTCCTCAGAGTGTTGCACAGAGCAAGAGGGTGCAGATTTACAGACAGAACAATGTGCTGATGTTTCAGAGTCTGAGTCACAGAGAGACATTTCAGGAAGAGCATCAGTAGACCCTTGGAGAGAGGGGCCTAGCTCAAGTCTCATAGGTGAAGATGAGATGAGGGAGGCCTTTGAATGGGAGATTTCGACCTCTGCATCCAGCGAAGAGTGGACAGTCTCAGGAGTGAGGACAACTGCTCACTCCTGGGCACAGATTCTCAATGAGGAAGAAGAAGAGGGGGAACCTATGTGGCCTTGTGAAAAAAGGAACTGGTACACAGCCTCAAGCTCTTGCCTCAGAGGAACGCATGGAAGAGAGTGGTGATTCCACTGCCCTGACTGTGCAAGAAGAAGCCAGGGATCCATTTTTTGTGTCCTTAAGAATGCGTAGCTGGCAGAACCAGGACTGGCTGCCCCCAAGCCAGGCCAGAGGTCTCAGGTTGAGCAAAGCTAGTAAAGAGGAAAGACTGGTTAGTAGGAAAGCGAATGAAATCTATGAGATGTCCTTTCCTAGGAGAGTTTGGGAGGAGATTGAAAAAAGCAGGAAATCCTGGATTTGGGAAGAAGCAATGAAATGTGTGCATCCTGGTGCAAACAAGCATGTCAAGAACAGAATGTTTCACGTAAAATACAGCCAGTGGAAAAGAGGCAGGACACTGTTTATGGACACTGTTCGAATTGTGGATGGAGAGGGACATGAAACCTTTCACAGTGTGAATTATGAGTGCCCATATGGGATGATAATTCCAGCACCTGACCCATTGTGCTATTGGCCACAATGCAAAGACCTTCCTGCGAATGTGCCCATGCCTACCAAACGGAAAGCAGAGCAGTGGTAGCCAGTGCTGCCACTCCAGCCATTGCCGTACCTATGTTGTTCCGCCAGTCTGGACATCCAGGACCAGGTGCCCCACATTCATAAGTTCTGCAGTGTACTGGCTTTCCAGAATCCATAGACTGGCCTACAAGATGACTTCATATCCAGAGAGGACACCAGCCCAGCTGTATCCTGATTCATCGTCTGAGTATCGGATGACTTCAGACCAGCTGTTTTCCTTTTTGTTCCTGTTCCAAGGTTCCATCTCCAGAGATGACATCAGCCCAGCAGTTTCCAGATCTGCCTTCCTGTCGTTTCCCAGAAGATGTCCGCTCAGCTGTATCGGAAGAATGCTGTCAGGGAGAGTCTTTGGCTGAGGACCAGCTGTGGTATCGTGTTGTTCTACAAGGGACTGGTAAGTCCAGACTTTTTTATTCTTATGACATTGCAGTACACACCCTACACTAGCAGACTCCAGATGTTTGAACTGTCCTCAAAGACTCTCCCCTTCAGGACCTTGGCCTGCTAGAACTGTGCTTCACCAGGCTCCGGCCCAGGAGAGACTCTTTAATGGACTTGCCTTTGGGCACTGTGGTCACTAGATGGGACTTTTAGGGCACTCCATCCCCCAAATATTGTGTATTGTGAATAATGTCATTGTTTTCTACTGTTTTCTAATGTTTATACTGTTTTTTCTACTTTTCTAAAAAAAAGCTTTTTTAGGATTCTCCAGTGTTTAGATGGTAGGGGTTTAGATAGACTGCGTATGCAGATTAGGAGTGTGTATTGTCTTTCTTTTTCTTGCAGGTGTTCCTGAAGAAGATAGAAGAGAAGACAAGAAGAGGAGGAGGAGGGACTCAGCGGAGTTCCTCAGTAGTACTTTAGAGTGTAGTGTTTAAAGTACTGTTGTTGTTGTTGTTACTGTGCGTAACTTTTTCTTCCACAGGTATGGCTGTGGGGGAGTGTGGGAGTAATGCATAGTGTATGGTATTAGCTCCTGGTGTGTGGTTGCATGGTGTCCAGGGTCAGGGGGCTCCCCTATTTGTTTTGTTTTGGGAATTTTAAGTTAGAGGCAGACAGGTTTTCCCTAGAGGGCTAGAGGGATAGACAGGATGTGGTCCTGAATGGCCATAGGGGCCACAGTACTGATCTAATAAGGCTATGCTCTGGACAGTTTTTCCAGAGCCACTGGGTACCCATAGTCAGTGGGTAGAGTAGAGGCTGATGCATCAGCTGATGGCCTCTGGGCCCTTAGTGTTGTCTGTCTGTGCCTAGCACATGGTAGGAGGGGGCCTGATCACCCCTCTCTGTAGGTAGCACATAGGGTAGGATGGCCTAGGTCGGGTAACTAATGACTGTGGACAGTCATTTTCCTGGCCCAGGGTGAGTGTAACCCCCCTGTTACCCGGGGTTACTAGAATCCCAGTAAGACCTAGTGGTAGGCAGGGAAGGCAGCTTGTGAAACTCCAGTCAAATGGATTTCACACTGTCTCACTCTGTTCTCAGTCTCAGCTGAGACTGAGGGATGACATCATTTAGAACTGTCGCAGCTGCATAAGCCACACTGGAATGTTGCAGTTGGAGGTTAGAGTAGAACGTTGGGAAATTTGAAGTTAGTCAGTAGAGTCTGTTGCAGTCTGTAGTAGAGGAAGGAGGTGCTCTGCTGAAAGCAGACCCTCAGAGCTCTAAGCTCTGCCAAAGAGCTATTTTTTTGCTTAGGTGTGTGTTCTCACCTAAAAAGGAACACAAGAAGAGCCCAGTGAAGTAGTAGAGACCGCTTTCAGTGGTTCAGGGCCCCATCCCTGCGGGGATGGGGGCAAGGAATCAGCCTGCTTCCAGGGACAACTCCCCTGGTCCGGCTAGGGAAAAAAGAAGCTGCCTGAGTTAAGTTCGTGCTGAGGCACCAGAAGTTCTGGACAAGATTTCTTTGAGGAGAAAACACCTGCGGGGCACCTGCAACCAAGGTTCGCTCTGCTAAAGGGCCAATGTGTTTTCACCTGAAACAAGGTGAAACTAAAGTAAATGTTACTGTGGGGTCAGGAAAAGACAGCCAAGAACAGTTTGGAATGCGTGGGGATTGGACTGCTTAACTCTGTGGGGGGTCTAGAGTAATGGACACAGCCACTTATTAAGTATGTTCAAGTTCAGCACAAATGAGATGTAAAGACAGTAGATTGAATGTGAATACATTTAAAGAGAATCTACACAGCAAAGTGTTTTCAAGGATGAGGTGTTACAGTCCAGAGAAACGGCCAGGTATGAATTATGGGAGCGAGACGTGGGAGACCCCCCATCAGTAGTAACCAAATTCACCTCTAGAAGTTTGTTTTGGGACACCTGTTGCTTTCTCTCAGGTACTTGGCCAGTGCCTGAGGAAAGTACCCAGATGTGGGATTGATGAGGAAGATTCCCATATGGAGCCAGAAGTGCTCATAGGTGGTTTAGGGAGCCACCAGTAAATGTTTCAGTGTCCAAGGGGCTGGCAAGGGAGCCGAGCCAGGGAAAACCCAGAGCAGTGTACAAGTTCGGGCTGTGTGGCCAGTGTGTTTCAGAGCCTGAGGGCTAAAGTGAATGAGGATGTGTTCTGATCTCCATAAATCTGCATTACCAGGAGTTTAGCCCCATGGGGGTCCATCTATGCTTTGTTTAGACTGTTGGATGTGAATAAAAGCCACACTTTAGAATCCCGCTTCTGGTATTGGACATTACAGTTATTGCTTCCTTTGTCTGGAGTTACCTGGGTGCCCCTAGTGCTGAGTAGCCAAACCTAGCCAATATGCCGAGTGACATATTTCTCCCCGAACCCAGCCCACCAGGTAATGCTGTCAAGATGGAAACGGCATACCTGGGTGGGGTTATATATATATATATATATATATATATATATATATATATGACACACTATTCTACTTAAACGTACACAGACCTTTACTTTAAAGGATGGGCATAAAATACTTTAGTTCCTCAGCGAGCCTTTCATTTTGTTAGTTTCTGGTTATCTACATGTTGGCTTCTCACCTTAGCACTGTGTGAAAGTGTGTGTGTGCATTTTGTGTATGTGTTGTTTGTGTGTGTGTTGTGTTGGTGTGTGTGTGTACACATGTATGGGTGGGGGGAGTGTGGCACTGCAATTTTATGTGGGTGTTGGGGTGGTTTTTGTGGGTATAGTGTGTGTGATTATTGTGATATTTAGGTAGGCTTTTATTCAGGCAGATGACAATGATGTTACAGTGACTAGGACTCTTAGTACTCTTATATAGTGAACATTTACTTCCCTCTACTAATTGTCAGTGGTGGGATTACATACTGTGACATTTTTAAATCTGTTTGTATTACGATGCATATCTCATTTACTTGGGGGTTCATAAAAGGTTTAATTCCTTTGGGTAAATATTGCAAAGATTGGTGTGAATGATGATGTATTAGGACTCTTGTACATATATCTGATTCCTGCTGGTTATCTTTCCCAGGGAAAGGGGGGGTTGGGGGATTTTATTCCTTTGAGTTTTTATTTAGCTTCCTTAGACTGATTATTCTGTACATGTTTGTTATACACTGACACTGTGTTGAAATCTGTACATATCAGGCTCATGGTCTCATTTTCTTGGGGATCCTTGACAAGTAGTTTTGTTTTTTGTTTTTTTATTTGGCACTTATACATACAACTGATATTATCATGATTTAAATCCTGTTGCAACACTGAAGGCTTTAAAGTTTATGCAATGTATTAACTGGTTGAGAGTATAGTTGGGAAAATGTCTCAAGCTAAGTTCTATATTATATTCTGTGTGCAACATTTGCTCACTTTGAGTAAACTTCACTTTAAACCTTCTGTATGCCATATATGTGTGTGTAAATATGTATGAATTTATATATATATATATGTATGTATATATGTGTGTTCATGTATGTATATGTATATGTATATGTGTGTATGTATGTATGTGTGTATGTGTGCATGTTTAATTTGAGGCTTGTTTTCAACTTGCAGTTAGGCTTCATTTCAGCATTTTGCCTTTCATTGACTGTTTTTTAAACACAAGGACACTTGCAATAAAAGTTGTAAGCGCATCTTACATGTATTAGGGAGAACAGTATTCCAAGGTTTTGTTATAAGTAGAATGCTTCCTTGAAAGGTACTGAGACATTTTAAATGTATGTGCGAAGAACTCTACTTGCTGATATTTCTTGATAACCTTTGACCTTCAGGGGCTTCTCAGCTGAAAGCAGACTGGTGTTAATTAGCTTCTCTGAAGTAATCTTCTGCTATTTTTTAAATGTATATGTTAAACCAGTGAGAATTATTTCTGTTTTTTATGCATTATCTGGGTGTTAATAGTATGGGATTTTCTAAATAACTGTCATAAAGCTTCTGAAGAAGGACCCGGTTGGTCCAAAAAGCTAGAGCACTTTGTTCTTTTTTGTGTAACATCTACAGCATATTGGTCCAAAGAAAGGTATCAAATCATTTGCTTCTGGATCTTTTCTGTCAAAAAGAAATTTATGTATTTAGTCTGTGTAGTTCACTGAAGACCTAGCATTTTATTAGATATGTCTTAAGAGGTTAAAAACAGTGTAAGTCTTCACAACATTTGTGGGAAAGGGTAAGATTTATGAGGTATGCATCTTTCTTGAAAGATATTCATCCTCAACTGAAGTTATTTCTTTGTTCTTGTTGTTACATCTATGTTGGTCCATTAAAAGGTATCAAATCATTTGCTTCTGTATCTATTCTTGCAAGAACCAATACGGCAACTACTAAATCTAGATTTCAACTGAAGTTAGTAATGAAAAATGTTTAAATGCTAATCATTTAAATGTGCAAGCTGTTGCATTTTGAAGGGGGTAAACAAATCTCCAGTTTAATAGGCAACCAATATTTAAGAAGCTGCTTCAGTTTGCTAATGGCCATCAGATAAGCAGCTTGGAGTTATGTCTCCAACATGCTAAACATAAAGAAGGGATTATTTTATTTTAGTTGTCATAGTGATTTGTAGATGTGAAAGGATACATTGAAAAGTCCAAAAAAAAATGTTCCACGAAACCCCATTTTCAAGCTACAGATAGCAAAATAGCTGTAGGCTCTGCCCACAGCCATAAAAGGGAGGGTCATTAAATGAACAAAGTGAAGAAGAGAGATTGAGTGTGAGAAGGGAAAGGAGATCAGATGGTGAGGTTCTGCCTGGCTCTCACTATAAAAAATCAAATACTCCTTAACATAAAAGGGGCTTCTGACTGCTGAGGAGATTGTGCTGGGGGAGGCTTAAGGGGAAAAAAAAAAAAGCCAACAAACAACTACAAAACAAAAGTTGCCATTTTATAAAAAAAAAAAAAATACTCCTTAACATAAAAGGGGCAAAGCTGGCCCAGTGGTGCTGAGGGTTAAGGCGCTGGACGCCACACCTCATGCCTTGCCAGCAACCCGGGTTCGGGAATGGACTCTGGTGCTGCGGGTTGGCAGGGGAAGGGTTGAGGACTGAGCACCCGTGTGGTGCTCTCCTCCCCGGACTAAGGTGATGGGTTGGCCCGGCAAGCCAGGGACCCCCGATGGAGACTGGGGCACTGCATCAAGCCAGACAGCACAAACTAGCGTGGCCGACACAGGCAGGGGATGCTATGCACCAGAGCATTGGGGCATGCCCACACATGGGGAGGGAAAGCCACAGAACACAGAAAAGCCCATTCCTGGGGGTAGGCTAAGGCACCATCCTCCATGCCCACTGCCGGGTCTGACCCAGCTGGCCTTCAGGATTCCTCCATCATGGGCCCATGTCTGCAGCTGGGGTCTATGTGTGCAAGTGCACCCAACGTTGGAGGGGTGGCCCCACCTCAGAGGGATTAAGCCGGGGGTGCCAGCTGCGAGGCAGGGCGGAGGAGAGAGGAAGGTCCGGTTGGGGGGACTTCAGGCAGGCAGGATTGGGTTGGATGCCCAAGAGAGGCTCCCAGGATTATGACCAGGAGGGAAAAAGAATTGAAAGAAAAAGAATAAAAAAGAAAGAAAACATAAAAGGGGCTTCTGGCTGCTGAGGGCAGACAGAGTCAGAGAGAGAGTAGGAGAGACAGAGGGGATTGTGATGGGGGATGCCAGGGGTAGGCAAACAACTACAAAACAAAAGTTACCATTTTACAAAAGCAAATTACCCATTAACATAAAAAGGGCTTCTAGCTGCTGAGGATGGAGTCAGAGAGAAAGGGGAGAAAGTGGAGTAAGTGGAGTGACGGTCTCTCTACTGTGCTCTACAGATTAAAGCATAGTAAAAAGGATTAAAGATTAAGGAAGGAAAAACAGATTAGAGAGAGAGGCTGAGTGTAAAATAGAGAGGGGAGTTTAGTTTGCTGGCTGCCTGTGCCTGGCATCCAAAACAATAGAGAAGAACAGTGATGCCTGACTGTGCCTGCCAGTAGGCTGCAAAAACAGAAAAAAATCAAAATAAAAAACATTTTGCAGCAAAGGTAATTTAAAAAAGGCAAAGTACAGAGAGGCTGAGGGAGAGAGAGAGAGAAAATAGAGAAGGAACAATCATCATTGTAATTGTACTATTCATCGTGACTCGTAGCAGTCTCTTTTTTTAATTTTTTTTGTTTAGAAATCAGAGAAGGAAGAAACAAAAGTCATACAGGGAATATATTTCTGACATTCCTTAATGTATTGAAACTACTGCAGCTGTAGACAATGCACTGTCTGTAAGCAGCAAGACACAATGGGTGTGTGCATGAAACAGATATTACAGCATGCCCAGGAGGATAGTGAGGCACGAGGCTGCAGGCCAAGTGCTTTCAGCCCCATGGAAGTACAGTAATATCTCTTCCATGCACACCCAGAGTGTCTTATTGTGCTTATAAAATGGAATCCCTGTTTTAAAATATTTTTCTAACACTAAAAAAAACGATATTTAAATGTCTAAAACCAGAAATCTTTATGTTAATTTGAGGTAAAATAGACCTTCTGCCAGCTACCTGATGATGTAATAGTATTTTGCCATAAGACATTTTTGTCCTGCTGTGGCATCCATACATCTGTACCAAGTTCACCCATGCAGGACTTGTAGTGAAGCTAGTATGTGGAGACTTGATTTGTCAGCATTTTCTTTTTAAACTGGCTGTATGTCGGGTACTCACCCATATATTGTAATTTTTTTTTACCTTGATTCCCTTCTAACCTTTTTGCCTGTCCGTTAAGCTAGATCACTTGATCACGAGTCCTGTTGTTGATCCCCAGATTCCCTGTGCTCACTTGCTGCCCATCATTTAACTGCACTACAGATACCAGTTGAGCACCAGACTCTGCAGATTTGCAGCTCATGTAAAATATTTTTTTTAACTCACAAACACTGCTTTGCTCATGTCTTTCCTTCTTGCTGCCCGCCCTGCTGTTCATTTGCTCAGTCATCTGCTTGTTCACCATCTCTGCTCTGCTTGCATCTTTCCTGCTCGCAACCAGCCCAGATGCCTGATCACACAGCCATTGGCTCACTCTGTCCATTCACTCAGCTTCCCCTCTGCACAGAAGAGAGAGAGAGACAGAAGTGTTTTTTATTGTTATTTATTTATTTAAACTGTAACTGATGGCAGAATGGCAGCAGGATCGTAATAGGTCAGACCACTGGACAAGCCAGTAGTTTTTTTTTCTAACTGTCATTTACATGTAAAGCCATTGCCATTTCAAAAGAAGTATTGAAGAGAGAATGGGAGTGTGAGTGGCACCAAATATTCCCTGATCGGCCAATGAGTGTGGGATGAGCTACTGTGCGTTACCGAGGGGGAAAGAAATGAGGCAAAAAATGAGCGTTTGAGCAGCTTATTGTTTTTTTTTTTTCCTGATGCAGTCCTGCTTTTGAGTACTGTACTTGTTATTACCTGTGCATGGAACAGATTTCATACACAAGTAATAATGAATCAGAAAGCAGGATTTTCTCTCCCCTTAAAAAAAAAAAAAAAAAGCATAAAAGAAGTGTCATCATCAGTCGATATCATTATTCCTAATCCTTATTTTCATCATCATCACCACCATACCAGTGTTCTCCAGACGTCTGCAGCACCAATTTAAATTCCAAGGCTGTAGTAGCATAACATTGTTGAGCTGCTGAAGTCAGTCACTGAACAGTAATACTAGGCATTACTCTTCTGCACGGAGCTTAGAGGGAAGCTGTGGTGGTAAGTGCTGTGTGCTGTATACATTCCAAGATTTGGCCCTGGAAGGTGTGGGAATCAGGATACTAGGGTCTCAAGAGGGATGAAAAAAAAAGGATCAAAGTGTTCAGGTGAATTTTTGGTCTCAGGTAGGCACTGCAGCTTCAGGCAACAAAAAGTGAGTGCCAAAGAATATGCTAAGCAATTGTCCTGCACAGAGCCAACAAAATCAGAGCCAAAATAGGGATTCTGGTAACTCTAAAATGTCATCTTTGAAGGGAATGATTGAATTCAATAAAGATGTATCTGTCAGATCAGTCCCAACTGAAAAAGGTTATTTAGTTAAAAGTAAAGGGTTGGGGCATACCACCCTTAGAGCAACTCCCAGATATGAAACAGTTCCATGCTATACTACTGTTAGTCCATCACAAACATCAGATTCCTCTGAAGCTGAGCCCGACAAGGGTAACGATAAAGATGCTGAAGGCAGTGATTGGGCATAAGGTTTACTGGAGAGGATGGAAACTGCAAATGAGTAAGATATGGAAACAAATGTTACTATGGTTGAGGAAGAGGACAGTGGGTTAGAGGAAGGGAATAAAGCACAATAAGAATAGGCGCAAGAAAATCCAGGAAAAAAAATACCTGAAAAGGTTTCCGAGTTGCAGTGCCTTCCTGGCAATAAAACTAAAATGATATCAGGCCCAATTCTCAAAGGTTGATGCAGGACTTTCACAAGTAGTGTGTCAAACGCTGTGCTGCCCCAAACACATTGCAGCACCATGGGCCCGATTCACAAAGGTCACACGCATTTGTGGCAGTTTACCTCCTTTACGGCTCCTTCTGCCAAATAGTTGGTGCAAACCCCATAAAAAGGTCCGCAGAGTTAGACCAGCAAAAGCTGGTCTAACTTATGGCATGTGGTATACGGGATCGAGAATCCCAATTGCCACCCAGAGAATGCGCTAGCCCCTTGCGCCGTGTGTTCGATGCACCCAGGGCTTGTGGCATTCCCACCCTTTTGAGACTTGAGCCCATCATCTTTTGTTTGGTCATACTTCTCCATTAGTGCTTTTAATGAATTGGTGACAACATGTTCTATCTGTAAATGGGCAATTAGCAGGGGTAAAAAGAAAGGAGCATTGGGAACTTCAGCACTGAAAAGGCACCTAGACAGATGTTGTCATACCATTAATGGAAATCCATTTTTGAGAATAGAAGAGAAAGAGACAGTAACGATTGCTTGCTACAGTCAAGGGTAACTCTGATAGATAATAGCAGTGGCAGCCCCTACAACAATACAGAAACACCCCTAGCACTTCCTTCTATTTAAATGACTCCTAGGGCTCAATTTTCAAAGAGCCCTAAGAACACCACAAGTTGCGGTGATCTAGGGCTGCAGTAATCCTGGGGTGTGTCAGGGACCTTGAGCCATATTTTAAACAATGAGGGTCCCTGCACCCAAGACCTGAGATCTGCCACATCCATAGGGTTGTGCTGAAGAAGTGGTACACCTGCAGGGTTTGATGGAATGATTTTCCAACCCTCCCACCCAGTGTAGCACTCAAGAGGCCATGAAGGGGGGTAAATAACTTGCCAGGGGGAATGGGGGCAGAAAAAAGCACAGAGGTGCTCTAGGTGGTGATGGGGGCATGGTGACAATGTGCAGAGGATGAGGTGGCACCCTTCAGGAGTGCCCTATGCTGCTGCATACAGCGGATTGAACTGGATACAGGGTGCTGGCAGAAAGGGACCAGGACTTGGCCTCAGGAGGATACAGCCCTGGCACATGCTCCATAGATGCCACTGACCACAACACCATCAGCAGGCAGCAGTGGCTGTAGACTGCAGGGTGCATGTGGTGACTGGGAATGGTCCCCAGGCACTGTGGCATTTCCCTGGTACCAGGCCCCCCATGTAGAGGCAGGCTGCTGCTTGTCAATGGTGTTGTGATCAGTGGCACCTATGGGAGAGGTGCCAGGGCTGTATCCTGCTAAGGCCAGGTCCCAGTGCCTTTCTGCTAGCCCCCTGTACCCAGTGCAATTGGCTGTATATAGTAGCACAGGGTGCCACCTCATCCTCCGCACATTGCTGCCACACTCCTGTAATCCCCTAGAGTACCCCATGTACTTCTTCTGCCCTGGTCTCCTTCTTGCAGCCCACTCCATCACAGCCCTGCACGGTGGTGGTGCATGACCCTTAGACCACCTCCTGGCTGGTCTAAGGGCAGCCTCCTGTTGTAACCATGGTGGGACTTGTAGAATAGCAAAAAAAAGGATAGTGCAGCCTTACTGTGGTGCATTTGCTGCAAGGGTGCTGTGAGGGGCTTTACCGCACAACATCCCAATTTTGATGCAGCTGGCATTCGAAAATTGGACTAACCGCAAACTTTGATGCAAGGTGCCACTTGCATCATACACCTTTGGTGCAGGCACCTTGCGTCAAGGTTTTTTGTTTGAAAATTGAGCCAATATCCCTCGACGCACCCTGTTGCTGTTACAGTAACAAAGAAAATTTCAGCGGCGATAACCATTGATGTGCTACAATGTAATGTGGTAGAACACGTAGGACTCAGGTGGTTGCTTGAATACCTCAAACCTTGATATAACATACCATCGAAAAAATACTTCACCTCGACAGGGATTCCAGATCGCTACAATGTTGTATTTAAAAAACTGAGTCTAGTTTTGGCCAATGTTGTTGGGAGGGTGGTGTATCTCACAACAGATATCTGGACAAGCACTGCACATTGGGCATGTTTTGATAATAGTTCATGTGGGGACAGTGAAACATAGTTTGTTGTTCTAAGAATGTTTTATTTTTCATCCGAACATAACTCACACAATATCAGTGAAGAGTTCAAACAATCAATACAGCAATGGCTCACATCACAGGGATTGTTAGTTGCCTTTATAGAGACATATAATAGGTCAAACATGGAAAAAAGGTCTTGGAGAAGAGGACTTTGTTCACACCCTTTGCTTTGTGCACTGCTTGAATTTAATAGTTCATAGTTTTCTTGATGAGGACATGGACATTAAGGGTCTTGGTAGCACTGGTAAAATAATCTAGACTCATTTCAGTCACTCAAGCAAAGCCCATCACTCTTTAAAACAAACTCTGGCCAAAGCCGAAAGGGCTGCAGCTGAGAAATATTGTAAAGTACCAAAGTTATAAGCCTGCATTTGCAAAATGTAACACAGGCTCATAAATATGTTGTTTTGTAATATTTTTACACCAAATTTTCAACATAGCCTTGTTATGACCCTGCCACATGAAGACAGGCAGACAAAATGTTCAAGTCCTGGCTTGAAGGTGATTTTGCACAGGCACTGCAAAAGCAACTTTTGGGATGCAAAAACATATTTTGGGCAGGAGCTGAAAAATGACAGCTGTCACATTCATGAGTTGCTGTAAAGAAATGGCTATGTTGAAAATTTTGGTTAAAAATTTTGAATATTACCAAACTTATGAGTCTGCATTCGTAAAAATCAAGGTAGGCTCATAACTTTGTTGTTTTTTAATATTTTACACCAAATTTCCAACATAGCCTTCTTATGACCCCACCTCATGAACAAGAACAGAGAAAATTTTCAGCTTCTAGCCAAAAGGTGATTTGCACAAGGACTGCAAAATCATCTTTCAAGTTCAAGTTCAAGTTCAAGTTTATTGCAGGAAAACTCCATTGAGCAAGCTCATTCACAAGGAGGTCCTGTGACATAAACACTTAAAGTACAAACACAGATAGGTAATAACAGTATATACATGAAATGCACGTTACATGATACAGGCTGGATATACATACAAGGGTACCACATAGGGTGGCCTCAGGTGGTAAACATTGATATGAGACAGGGAAGCGACTTACAGGTTGCATACTGATAAATGAAACATGATGACTGGTGTGTGCAATACATACATTATTTTGGCAGCTAGAACAAACAACAGTCTACAACTGATATGGGGAGGAGTGATTTGATAGAGTAGCAGTGGAGCGTAGGAAAGATAAAGCCAGGAGAAGAAGGGAAGGGAAAGCAGTTAATATGACAAATCAATTATACCTTACCAGTGGATAAATATGGCACACATGGGGAAGAAAGAGACTTAATGACAGTTACAGGTGTCTTTATTTTGGCTGAACTTAGCGATTTGTAGAAGTTTATTGAAACTGTGCTAGTTAGTTTCAGTACGGTTTGTAATTGGTTCCAAATGGAGGGAAGGGCATATGCAAGCACGCTTACTCAAAGGAGGTCCCAAGCCTTGGTATGTCAAGCATAATAAAGTCAGATTTTCTTATCAGTATGCACTATGTGAGATACTAATAAGGGAAGAGATAGCTTGGCAATTTCTGCAGGAGCAGTTTAAGAGTCTATAGCCCAGCATGGAGCAGGCGTCTAGTAGTAAGGGATGTCCAACCAACAGCTGCATATAAGTCACAGTGGTGCGAACGGTAAGGGGAGTTGGTAATGAACAGTAACGCACGGTGATAAAGGATGTCCAGTTTACTTAGATTTGCAAGAGTGGTGGACGAATAGATTACATCGCCATAGTCAAGTAGGGGGAGAAAAGTGGCCTGTACAAGCTTGTTTCGAGTTTCAAGGGGGAAAAGGGGCCTATTTCTGTAGAAGAAACCTAACCTTGCTTTTAACCTTCTAGAGACATCTTCGACGTGGTCACTGAAAGATAATTTATTGTCGATCCAGATACCCAGATATTTAAATTTGGTTACAACTTCCAGAGGTTCGTTTAGCATGGTGACAATGAAGTCTTGGGCAAGGGTATTGGGGGGGCCTGAGACAGCACTGCGGGAGAATATCATCGCTTTAGTCTTCTTAGCATTGAGCAGAAGCTTTGCCTTTATTAGATTATGCTCAAGTTATGCGAGAGTCCGCTTGAAGCACTCCCTTGACTTCAGATAACGATGAGCCAGAAGTACAACACAGTATCATCTGCAAAAAGTGAAGATTGGATGTAGATATGTTAGCATCTAAGTCATTAATGTACAGAGAAAACAAGATAGGGCCTAAGATGGATCCTTGGGGGCTCTTGCAACTGGCAAGGCAGCAGAAAAAGCCTTCAGCCTTTACTTTTGGAATCTTCCAGTTAGGTAGCTAGAGAACCACTGGGTGGTATGGTATGTGGCACCCAACTTTGCAAGGCAATTGACTAATAGTTTGTGATCAACAGTATCAAAGCTTTGCTGAGGTCCAAAAGACTGCACCAGTTACCTTCTTAGCATCTATAGCAGAGATCCAATCATTGGTTACTTTTGCTAGTGCAGTGATTGTGCTATGATTAGCCCGAAGCCAGATTGAGCTGGGTTAATGAGAGAGAAGGTTTCCAAGTGAGATTTTAACTGAATATGGATCAGTTTTTCGAGAACTTTAGAAAGGATAGGCAATATGGAGATAGGCCTATAGTTGTTTACATTGCATGGGTCACCAGATTTAAATAGAGGGAGTATATGTGCTGATTTCCAGCTGGATGGCACAGTAGCAGATGTAATGGAAAGATTGAAGATGTGGAGAATTGGGGCAGTGAGATGGTCGTAGCCTGACCTTAGGAAAAAGGGTTCCAAGCCATCGTCCCCTGCGCTTTTTTTGGTGTCTAAGTTAAGAAGAGAATCTTCTACTTCTTTAAAAGTTATCTCACGCAGTTGGAAGGGGCTGGGTGCAGGACTAGATGTGGCGGGAGGGGTATGCTGGCTCACCACAGCACCAGCATAAGGTGACGAGTCAAAAGCTAATCCAGCTGTGGCAAAGTGGGAGTTAAGTTCCTCCAGGATTAGGGACTTGTTTTCCACAATCTTGCCACTTGCAACTATCTTTGTTGGGACAGAGGGGCCATGGGCGTCCTTCTATAGCTTTGATAGTCTTCCATATTTTATGAGGGTTACCTTTAGCTTGTTCGAGAGTAGAAATATATAGTTAGCTTTAGCAGAGTAAAGTTTTTTTCACAGTTATTCCTGGCTGTTCTAAAGGCCTGCCAATCCAAGAATCTTTGAATGTCTAGCTTTAGGCCAGAGCTTATCTCGAGCTATAAGGGCTGCCTTGAGATCCGAGGTGAACCAGGGGTTGAATTGTTCCTGCACTTTACTTTGATGAAAGGGGCATGCTTATTTATTATTGTAATGAGTTTGTCATTAAGGATGCAAGCTGCCTTGTTGACATCTTTGGCTAGGTAAAGATCTTGCCATCTGATCATGCTCAGGTCAGATAGGAAGTTTACTGCACTGAATTTGCGAAAGGATCTTTTTGTTATAAAGATGGGCTGCGGACGGGCCTTAATTTGAGATCTTATGCAAGCAACAATTCCATGATCGCTCATGTCGTTGTGAAACACTGCCAAATGAGATATTTTGTGTGGATGAGTGGTTAGTACCACATCTAGAATGGAACTGTTGGCAGTATTTAGACTGTTGTTCCTAGTAGGTTCACTGACTAATTGCCCAAGACCTAGCTCATCACAAAGGGATTTGAGGCCGTGTGATTTAGGTGACAGCCAGTCCATATTTAGATCTCTAAAATAGTGTTTCAGTTTTGCATCTACTGAACATGGATTTCAAAAGATTAAGGACTTCATCACCACCAGAGGGTCTATAGCCACCAAGGATAGTGATACATTCCGAAGAGGAGATGAAGGCTCAGATAAACTAACTCAAATTCCTTGGCTAGAGATTTGCAACTAATATTGGTGACCAAGTACTTAGATTTGACGTGAGATAACCACACTCCGCCTTAGACTCTCTATCTGCTCTAAATAAATTGTAGCCCTGCAGTGATATTTGTTGATCAGTGTTCATCTTTTTTAACCACGACTCAGTAATTATGATAAGGTCTGGGTTAACGTGTGCAGCCCAGGCTTGCAGCTGTACAAGTTTTTTAGGCAGGCTTAAAATGTTGACCATCATCATTTTGAGACCTTTGGCCTCAGCAAAATTGATAGGTGAGGTAAGTTGTAGGGGGGGCCAGGGTTGAGCTCCACATTTCCTAAGCAGAGAAGAAGCAGAAGTATAACTTTCTTTAATGAGCTTATAAGAATGGAGACTGCTTTTTTATTTCTTCTGCAACCCATATCGTGCTGCGCAAGAGGCGGCACCACTGTAATGACAGTTGATCGTGATCAATGTAAGTGCTTGGGTGGACATAGGTGAGGACAGTAGCAAGGGGGTGTAGGCTAACCGGGGGGAATAGGCTAAAAGGGGAGAGGAGAATGACATAGTGTCTGCACGGTAGACTGTTATAACATTAGGTATTGATAAGGTACATTGGAGAACTGAATTGCATTGAGGTACTTCGAATTGCACTGTATTGCTGAAAACTCTGCACCTTAGGAGCAATAAAAACACAATAAGGAGAGCCATGGTCCCAGATTGAGTGGTCTCGTGATTTGTATTAGTGCAATATTTTCTAGGCAAGAAATTTGCCCACCTAGGTACTCACTTAAAACCTAGATGAGAAAATACAGCAGAAAGGGGAACAAGGAGAGCAGGAGCAGCTTAGTTAGTGGCCATCCACCCTTCAGACTCAAGTCCCCTTGTAGCAGAACCAGGAAAGAAGTAGAATGATAATGCAGGTTATATTGCCCACGAATGAATACAGTGATTTATGTAGAAGACCAAGAATCCCTCTAGTGGCAGGTCTGTATGACCTGCTAATGGAAAACTAGCCACTTAAAAAAAAAAAAAAAAAAAAAGTAGTTAGACTTATCGGCACCAAGGCAGAGTGCTTGGATGAGGGGGGCGCTGAAGGAAGAGCAGTCAGACAGAAGAGGTGTAAGCACTTTAAAACAGTAGTAGAAATTACAATCCAGCTAATACAGGTGAAAAACTCCTAATAACACAGTTGAAATGTGCTTAGTTCTATCGAAAATCTAGCAAAGTGCCAGGTGTCTATAGCAGGGGAAAACTCCAGCCAATCAGAGTGGGTTTGCTGGAAGCACCTGTGTTCCGGACTGGCTGCGCCTGTCCTTGCACTCTTCATAGGAGCTGCAGGCGGGTGTCCTGGTCTTGGTCGGTGTGGCTGGCTGCGCGCAGACCGTGGGTGAGCTGGAGCAGCCCTGTTCAGGGACAAGCAGCTTCCAAGGAGCTGCAGGCGGGTGTCCTGGTCGTGGTCGGTGGCTGGCTGGGTGCCGGCCGACCGTGGGTGAGCTGGAGCAGCCCTGTTCAGGGACAAGCAGCTTCCAAGGAGCTGCAGGCGGGTGTCCTGGTCATGGTCGGTGGCTGGCTGGGTGCCGGCCGACCGTGGGTGAGCTGGAGCAGCCCTGTTCAGGGACAAGCAGCTTCCAAGGAGCTGCAGGCGGGTGTCCTGGTCTTGGTCGGTGGCTAGCTGGGTGCCGGCCGACCGTGGGTGAGCTGGAGCAGCCCTGTTCAGGGACAAGCAGCTTCCAAGGAGCTGCAGGCGGGTGTCCTGGTCTTGGTCGGTGGCTGGCTGGGTGCCGGCCGACCGTGGGTGAGCTGGAGCAGCCCTGTTCAGGGACAAGCAGCTTCCAAGCAGCTGCAGGCGGGTGTCCTGGTCTTGGTCGGTGGCTGGCTGGGTGCCGGCCGACCGTGGGTGACCTGGAGCAGCCCTGTTCAGGGACAAGCAGCTTCCAAGGAGCTGCAGGCGGGTGTCCTGGTCTTGGTCGGTGGCTGGCTGGGTGCCGGCCGACCGTGGGTGAGCTGGAGCAGCCCAGTTCAGGGACAAGCAGCATCCAAGGAGCTGCAGGCGGGTGTCCTGGTCTTGGTCGGTGGCTGGCTGGGTGCCGGCTGACCGTGGGTGAGCTGGAGCAGCCCTTCAGGGACAAGCAGCTTCCAAGCAGCTGCAGGCGGGTGTCCTGGTCTTGGTCGGTGGCTGGCTGGGTACCGGCTGACCATGGGTGAGCTGGAGCAGCCCTGTTCAGGGACAAGCAGCTTCCTAGGAGCTGCAGGCGGGTGTCCTGGTCTTGGTCGGTGGCTGGCTGGGTGCCGGCCGATCGTGGGTGAGCTGGAGCAGCCCTGTTCAGGGACAAGCAGCTCTAAGCTGCTGCAGACGGGTGTCCTGGTCTTTGTCGGTGGCTGGCTGGCTCGGCGGACCGTGGATGAGCTGGAGCAGCCCTGTTCAGGGACAAGCAGCTTCCAAGCAGCTGCAGGCGGGTGTCCTGGTCTTGGTCGGTGGCTGGCTGGGTGCCGGCCGACCGTGGGTGAGCTGGAGCAGCCCTGTTCAGGGACAAGCAGCTTCCAAGCAGCTGCAGGCGGGTGTCCTGGTCTTGGTCGGTGGCTGGCTGGGTGCCGGCCGACCGTGGGTGAGCTGGAGCAGCCCTGTTCAGGGACAAGCAGCTTCCAAGGAGCTGCAGGCGGGTGTCCTGGTCTTGGTCGGTGGCTGGGTGCCGGCCGACCGTGGGTGAGCTGGAGCAGCCCTGTTCAGGGACAAGCAGCTTCCAAGCAGCTGCAGGCGGGTGTCCTGGTCTTGGTCGGTGGCTGGCTGGGTGCCAGCCGACCGTGGGTGAGCTGGAGCATCCCTGTTCAGGGACAAACAGCTTCCAAGAAGCTGCAGGCGGGTGTCCTGGTCTTGGTCGGGCTGGCTGGGTGCCAGCCGACCGTGGGTGAGCTGGAGCAGCCCTGTTAAGGGACAAACAGCTTCCAAGCAGCTGCAGGCGGGTGTCCTGCTCTTGGTCGGTGGCTAGCTGGGTGCCGGCCGACCGTGGGTGAGCTGGAGCAGCCCTGTTCAGGGACAAGCAGCTTGCAAGGAGCTGCAGGCGGGTGTCCTGGTCTTGGTCGGTGGCTGGCTGGGTCCCGGCCGACCGTGGGTGAGCTGGAGCAGCCCTGTTCAGGGACAAGCAGCTTCCAAGGAGCTGCAGACGGTGTCCTGGTCTTGGTCGGTGGCTGCTGGGTGCCGCCGACCGTGGGTGAGCTGGAGCAGCCCTGTTCAGGGACAAGCAGCTTCCAAGGAGCTGCAGGCGGGTGTCCTGGTCTTGGTCGGTGGCTGGCTGGGTGCCGGCCGACCGTGGGTGAGCTGGAGCAGCCCTGTTCAGGGACAAGCAGCTTCCAAGGAGCTGCAGACGGGTGTCCTCGTCTTGGTCGGTGGCTTGCTGGGTGCCGGCCGACCGTGGGTGAACTGGAGCAGCCCTGTTCAGGGACAAGCAGCTCTTTTGGGATGTAAAAAAAAAAACTATTGGTCAGGATGTGAAAAATGACAGCTGTCACATTCCTGAGGTGCTGTAAAGACATGCCTATGTTGTAAATTTTGGGTAAAATATTGAAAAGTACCAAGTTTACGAGGCTGTGTTCGCAAACTTCTACCTAGGCTCATAACTTGGTTGTCTTTTAATATTTTTGCACCAAATCTTCAACATAGCCTTCTTACGGCCCCACCTCATGAACAAGGGCAGAGAACATTTTCAGCTGGTGCTTGAAATGTGATTTCACGCAAGGACCACAAAATCACCTTTTGAAATGAAAAAAACATTTTGGCCAGTATTTCAAAAAATGACAGCTGTCACATTCATGAGGAGCTGTAAAGATATGGCTATGTTGTAACGTTTTGTAAAGCTGGTTTAAAAATATTGAAAAGTACCAAAGTTACGAGACTGCGTTCACAAAATTCAACATAGGCTCATAACTTTGTTGTTTTTCAATACTTTTACACCAAATTTATAACATAGCCTTCTTATGACTCCACCTCATGAACAAGGGCAAAGAAAACTTTCAACTCCTTGCTGAAAGGTGATTTTGTGCAGGGACCATGAAATCACCTTCTGGGACAGGTCTGCCTAATGACAATGCCATTCTTCATGAGGTGGGGTCTCAAAGATGGCATGTTGAAAATTTGGTCCCAAAATATATAAAAATGCCCATGTTATGGTTCTAAGTTCAAAACCCCATTGAAATACATTGAACTGCATACCTGTGTCTTCAGTTTGTGGTCCAGTTTTGAAGAGTGAAGACACGTCTGCGGACCAGAGAGGATTACGACGTTGAACCCCTGATGGGTAAGTAAGGGCTTGGGGGTTACGAGGTGGTGGTGGGCGAGTGAGAGGGTCAATTGCAGGGTAAAGAATGGCCACAAAAGACATTGGTGAATCATTTTTTTTTTACAGATGGAAAAAAAAGGACTGAGGATCCCCGATCATGACACTGGGGGATTGGGCATGTGAAGGAAATTTTTATAGTATATAAAAAATATATATATAAAAAAATAAAATAGGCAGTCATGGTGGAACACAGCCTACTCGTGTGTGACCACGATGGCCTCTGCATGCTGCTGCACATGTGTGACTGCTAGTGCATGTGCAGTAGAGTACGGTGGCCATCTTGGACATGACAGAGTGTGCCGTGTTCTGCCATGACCACTGGCGCTGTGAAATAGTGCGGTGTTGCAGTCAGTAGGGACAACATGTGTGGACTGCTTCACAGACGCGGAGGTGACTGTGATGCAAGTCCAACGTGTTGTTCGTTTGGAAAGAATGCTGAGTCCTTTTTCTCCTCCATCATAAAAGGTCTGCAGGGCTCCACCCACTGCAGCCCTAAAAATACAAGAGGGGCACAAATTACCTTTTTTTTTATTTATTTATTTGAAAGTTGGTGATCAGGAGAGGCACACTGAGCCGCGGCTTGTTTCCAGGTACAAACCGGGAGAAAGGGAAAGGGAATATGTGTACAGATGCAAACTGACTTACAGAACCAGATTAAGCTATTCGTAGTATTTTAGTGAATGCACAGACCAATCCAAGATATTTCTATTAAGTGGAATTCAACCTTTCTTATGTTCTAAAGGCTGCTGGAACAGAAGAAAGCTGTCAGAGAGTACACATTGGGAAGTAAAATTGGTGATGCAGATGTCTACATCCAACAAACGGAAGGCTGCTCCAAATAGAATGCTTGTGCCTGGTGAGAACTGAGACTAACAAACAAAAAAGTCTGGCACCAAGCTAGGGAGAAAGTGCTTAATACAGTAACTTTATTCAAGTGCATAAATAAAGTGCATTACAAAAAAATAATAAGCCACAGAGCAATACAGTATGGTTTAAAATATTACTGGATCGTGACAACAAGACCACCAGGTAGTACTAGAAAACATTACTACCTGTTGGACCAAGTAGTGTACCATATGACAGTACACTGAGACATGCAATGCAGCTGCATCACATGAGTAGGGTGGGCGGTCACTAACCTTTGCTCATTTGATCATTAGCCATTTTTGGAGCCTGGTCTCCTCTGGAACAGCCATCAAAACAATATACCCAGCATTAATAAAAAAAAAAAAATACCTTATCTGCTTGGTATTGGTTGTTAGGTAGTAAAACAGGTACTTACGTAGCTCTCTCTGTCTCTTCCAGTACTCGGGCTCAAGCAGGTATGCCACTAAGGGAGGCCCTGAAGGGTCTACTGATTGCTTTGCTCTAGCAGTTTTACTTTGTTTTTCATACAAATAATCCCCCTCACTCCCTGCCGTTAGAGGCCAGCTAAGGCATCTTCCTTCTGCCTTTTGTGCCTGTCAGCCCCCCTCTTGACCTGTCATCCTCTCACTTCTGACTCCTCTTTTAATCGAGGCCACTTGTAACTTCACCCAGGGTCTGTTTCTGGACACTACTAGCACTGCCACCTACCCCGACAGGCAGAAGATGATCTCTTTGTTTCTTCTCCTATCTTCATCATCCCCCTGACTCTTCTTGTAAAATAGAACTACCTTTATTTGTCAGAAAAATAGACATGGGGATGCCCCAATGTGCCACTGCCAGTGTCAGCACATCATACTGCCATGCAAGCAGCCTAAGATTGGGAGTGAATGTGAGTCGCTGTGTTGAGAGGCAGGTCTGGCCACTGAGGTTGCCACTCAGCAATGTGCTGTGGTTGGGGAAGGAAGTCATTAGGCACCAGTGCCAAAGTGATCCATGCAGTGGGCCAAGGGGTTTTGCTCCCTCCACAGAGTGATGCTGCATGCAGTCTAAGCCATTAGAAGCTAAGTGCATGTCAGGGGTGATGGGAGAAACTGGGGAGAAAATGGTTAAACTCCCATGGCAGTCTGTATAACAGCCTGGGCTCTAAGGACTCCTCTGGGTCCCAGTGTCAGCCAACACTGGATATTAGTCCACGTGGTGAACAGCCTTGGGGGAAGGATGGCCCTCCCTTGCACTGAGTTGAGCTGGGTCCCAAAGAGGGAAAAGGGCTAACAGGCTTGATCAGGGGCAGGATATATTCCTGAAGACAGAAGACCAGGGCCAGGAGAAGAAGCTATATTTAAAAAAAAAGTTTGGTTTTGCATCTCTCTGTACCCTGTAACATCCTCACATGGCAAATTGGGGTAGGCCTTAACCCATTTTAGAATGTAAACCATATCTTAATTTCAGTTTGCATTAACAAAAGCAATTGCAGATTTAACTATGCACCCTTTAAGAAAAATCGGACACAGGACACAACACTCGCGCATAACTTCTTTTGCAGGAATGCCAAAAATGTATTTACACACTGGTGTACACACAGCAAGAGAAAAAAAAGGGAACCACTGCCGCGGTTCCCAAGTTGGCCTGGTTTAAATCATTAAAAATTATCATTACTATACATGTCCCTGGTCCAGCAGGCCATGGGTTCAAAGTTGATTAGCAGCATGACTGCTTTTTACATATTTACAGTTTAAGCATAGTTCTCCATCCCTTTACTTTATGTTTCCTGCAGACTCTTTCCCCATTTCTTTCAGTGACACTTCAGAATATAATCAGCAGTTAAATTATTGTGCCCACCCACTGATGTGAGGGAGTTAAGGCGAGCTTGATGTACCCAGTTCTGCACGGCACAGAAGCAGCAGTGCTTCTAGCAGAGAGGTTATTGAGGGGATATACCCTTCTGAACATTGATTCACACAATACATGAGGTATGTGTTACCTAGGCAGTCTGCCCCAAACCCCATGCCTCCATGGCGGTCAGTGTCAGCATCTCACATGGTCGCAGCAAACAGTGGCAGATGTCATGGGTGGTTGGGACATGGTAACTGCCTGAGACAGCAGCACAAATAAGATAAAGAGTATGTGTTGTAGCTTTTTGGGACCGGTTGAAACCTGACAGGAAAAAGATTGTCCATAAAGGGTGCTGAGAACAGAGCTTAGTATTAATATACATTAGCATATCTGAGTATGGGCTAATAGTAGCCTCCATATTAGTCAGGATGTGCACTGGGCATCAAAGATGTCAGTAAGAGATAGGATACTCTCAGGTAAAGTCTTATGGTAAATGACTTGTGCTTGTGAGGCGTACTCACATGTGATATGGGTTTGAGGTGTGATGAACTGTAACATGGGACACGTGTCCCTAGAGGGCCTATAATGAATTCAGAGTACATACATGAACTACCCTTTGAACCCTACTTCCCTGCCTACATGAGACTGCGTATGAACTGTCAATCCGGTGCACTGTGTGATTATTTAGATACAGCCTAACCATTTCTAATGTCTGAAGTAGACAAAGGGAATGGCTGTGTATGCTTCAGTGTTTGCAAAGGGGCTCTAGGTGAGCTGTGGCATCCTGTATCCCTAGACACAAGAGTCACCCAGGGCCATGCCCTCCCCCATCTGGGAAGACAAGACACTTGTCAGTGCAGGCCAAATTAGGGGTTACAAAATTAATGTGGCAAGAAATGTTAAGGTGGCTGTCCAGCCTTAAGCCTGGGCATTTAAAAGTGAGTACAATCTCCATGGGAGGGGCCATCCAGAGTGATGAAGACCAGAGGGGAATCAAGTTTGAAAAGTTGTTGCCTGGTATCAAAGGTCATAGAGACCATTTTATTGGAATTTAGTAAGAGTTAGGTAGTACAGAACCAGTGGTGGACTCAGATAAAGTCCATTTGAACCTGGGAAACCAACTCTGAGGCTGAGGAACACCAGGCAAATGGAACTATGCTATGCATGAACATACTGTATATATCTGTGAGGAGACACAAGCAGTGGGGCGGTTATTAAGGAAACCTGAGAACAGGACCGGGTCCAGCGCAGAGCCCTGTGGGGCATCTGTTTCAGTGAATAAAGAGGAAGTGAGAGAGCACCTATATAGACAGACTGGATCCTGCCAGCCAGGTAGGAACAAAATCAGTTGACCTCAGGGTAGGCCAGCCATTTTGAGTTTGTCCAAGTAGGAGTGGGTAGGTGACAGTGTCAAAGTCTTTAATAAGTGGACAATGATGACAGCAGTAATTTTACACACTGATCCCTCCCCTTCAGGATTCATTCATTTCATTTTTGTTGTTTGATTTAATAGTCATCAACAAGTTAAAAGCCCAGAAAAATAAATTGTGGCATACATAAATATCTTATGCAGTACATTTTACAAGATATAAAATTGACTATGTTTAAAATTATACTTCAGTCAGCAAGGACAGGAAAACTCTCCATGGACTCAAGCTAGCATCTTAATATTTAAAATTATCCCCCTACATACTTCTAATCCATCTCATTATATATAACACAATTATTACATAGCCAAAGCATATCAATTGTTATAAATCTATTTGACAGTTAAATATTCTTTTTTTCACCTTATTAATAGCCGAAAAATACTTTGCTATTCTTTTGATAGACCATGAATCATTTGTATGAAGTAATATGGATGTCAGTAGCCTCCTATCCACGTCATACACCGAATTTAGAAAAGGGCCCAACCAGTATGTTCTTTCTTTAGTATACCATGAACACAGCCACATAACGTGCAAAAGATCTTCATTTCCCCCTAGAAAGCATGAACAATTAGCTGACCCATTTTTTGTTTTGTTATACCCTTCAGGAGGGAATCAGTGAGTCCTTTTTTTTTCCCCAATATGTTTTATTAGTTATAAATGGTCAGTAAGAATTTACTTTTCACAGTAGTGCAATGTTCTCCATCTGGGCCATACAATTCATAATGGACAGTCCGAAAATGTTGGAGCAAATGTGATTGTATAATAGATTCTGATAAATATAAAAAATAACATTCCTGTAATATGCAAAACTGTAGTAATTATAGATAAAATTCTCTTTGATCCAGTCCTCAGTACTTTTATTATAAATCTTTCACACAGGTTCATAATTTCCCAAAAAAGTTATTATATAGGAAACTCAGAAATAATTGTTTTCCACTCTAACTTTAGAAAAGGTAACAAATCCATTGAGTGTTTCTGGTATTTAAGAATCAGTCTTTTAACTGCCATAATATTGGCTTTTAAAACTATTCCACATTTTGATTGCTGATTAAATTCATTGTACATTTCAAAAACTTATTTTAGGATCTTGCCATTGCGGAAAGCTGTATCCTATTTGATTCATAATTTGAAAGGATTGGGACCACCATTTAATACATAATGGGCATTCCCAAGATGAAAGAAATATATCTGCCATGGGGAAGGATGAAATCAGTGAGTCTGGGAAGGAAGAAGACTGTGCAGTGTGATTTTCTGAAGCCAGACTGGAATGGACTGAGAAAATAAGAGGAGTCCGAGTTGAAGAATGATGAGAGCTGAGACAGGACAAGTTTTTTTCTCTGTTTTGGCCAAGACAGTGGCAAGGGAGGTAGGGTGATAGTTGCTAGAAAAATAGGGGGTCCCTTCCCTTGTGAAGGCAGAGAGCTCAGGCAAACTTCTATACTCAAAGCACCATGCTAGTGTGGAAGGAGATGTTAAGAAGGCAGAGACTGGTAACAAAATGGTGGGAGCAGACAGAAGTTCATTTGTAGTTTGTTACCCTTACATGGGTTAAGGGCTAACAGTGCTGAGAGAGTAGCTGTAGGAGAACTAGGGGAAAAGCAGAAGTGGGGAAGAGGGAGGGAAGGAGGACAGACCAGGAGGGAAGAGCATAGGGGGAATAAGTGACTGTGCACAGGAGGCAAAGTATGCATTAAAGGCATAGGCTACCTCCTGGATGTTGGAGATGGTAGACCTCCCCTGGCAAAGGACTGGTGTAGTTGACTTGAATGGTGGCTCACAAAGGGAGTGAATGACCCTCTAGAATTTAGCTGGATTGTTTACATTAGGCTGCAGGTCAGATGAAAAAGGCTGAGCCTTGGCTAGCCTGGTCACTTTGGTACAGGGATTCCAAAGCTGTTTATACCTGGCCAGATCCATTGGTAAGCATGTAGAAGTATGTTCTTGCTAAGCAGAGTAATAAGCTTTAAAGTAGGTAGCAAACTGAGCGGGAAAGATGGAAGCCCTTGACCCGGACCTTAACAAGTAGTGCATGGCAGTGCCAGATGTTAATTAATTTATGATGGAAGAAACTGAGAGCAACATCAGTGTAGGTGCTGATCAGATGAAGGACCAGTCAGCACTGGACAAATCAGTAAGAAGGGCAAACAGGTCAATGGACCTGTTTAACATCAGCTGCATAGTCTTGGAGGGACTTTGGGGCAACATATTTTATGCACTTTAGGCAGATTTGTGGTCACTAAGTGCTTCCAGGAGAGTGCCTGCTTCCAAGATAGGGAAACAATGAGAGGAGAGAAAACCGTTAATAAGAGAGTGATTACTAGATAGGGGATTACGCTGAGTTGGCACTGAAATGTGCTGTGTAAGCTGGAGGGCTTGGATATTTTGTACAA
This sequence comes from Neoceratodus forsteri, assembly GCA_016271365.2. Lineage (NCBI taxonomy): Eukaryota > Metazoa > Chordata > Ceratodontiformes > Ceratodontidae > Neoceratodus > Neoceratodus forsteri. The sequence goes on from CM057455.1 coordinate 1,243,952,192, forward strand.
TAGAAACACAGAAAGGTGACAGCAGAAGGAGACCAAAGGTCCATCAAGTCTGCCCTTGAGATCCCAAGATCCTAGGTGATCCTGGGTCCTAGCTGGTAGCTTCCCTTGTGGATTTGATTCTAGCATGCTCCTTATCCCAACCCCTTTTGAATGCTGATATGGTCCTAGTTCCTGCCACCTCCACAGGTAGTTTGTTCCATGGCTACACAATCCTTTCTGAGAAATAGTGCTTCCTAAGATCCCTCCTTAAACTCCCATCCCTCAGTTTCCATCCATGCCCCCTCATGTTTGAATTGGGAGCCTTGGTGAATAGTTCAGTGTAGGGTACTGAATTTAAACCCCTCGTGTACTTAAAGGTTTCTATCATATCCCCCTTTCTCACCTAGATTCAAGTGAGCACATGTTTAACGCCTCCAGCCACCTCTCATACAGCAGCCCCTGAAGCCCCTGTATCATTTTGATTGCCCTTCTCTGAATGATCTCTATCCCATCCCTATCCTTCTTAAGGTATGGTCTTCAAAACTGTACGCAGTATTTCAAATGGGGTCTCACCATAGATCTGTACAGTGGAAGTATCGCCGCTCTGCGCCTCCTGTCAAATCCTCTCCCTATTTATTTATTTAGTTTTAGCTATGCATCCCAGCAGTTTGTTGGCCGTACCATATGCGCATTGCATTGGCTGGTTTGTTTAAGCATGTCGCTAATAAATCCTAGATCCCTTTCGTCTTTTGAGTCACTAAGTTTGACCCCGTTTAACCCATAGGTTGTTCTAGGGTTATTCCTGCCAATATGCATCACTTTACATTTCCTGGTGTTAATTTTCAACTGCCAGATACTAGACCATTACTCTAACCTTTTCAAATCATTTTGTGTGATTCTCACTGCTTCTCTACTGTACACCCTTCCCCCTAATTTAGTGTCACACATGAACAGTGCAATCTTGCCCTGGATACCTACTCCTGAGTCGCTGATGAACACATTAAACCAGATTGGGCCTAAGACCAAGCCATCTGAAGAGAATGGTTAAACAGGTGTGCTAAGGGATCTGCTAATTCACTCGCTAACCCTTTAATTATCCTCAGATGTATTCCATCTTGACTAGGAGATTTATCGATCTTTAAACACTCAGGCACCTCTCTGACCCTGCCTGTGGTAATACTTGGTGTTTCCATATTTGGCACTCCCCTGCCATGTGCTGTAATGCCACAGTCAAGCACTGGGTCACTGTGTTCTTTGGTGAACACTGAACAGAAGTATTTGTTCAGAATGGTGGCCTTCTGCCTGTCCTCTTTCACTATCCTATCCCCATCCTTGATTTTAACTCCCTCTCCACCCTTCTTTCTCTTTTCTTGCAAATATCTGAAAAATGGTTTGTTCCCCTCCCTGACACCTTTAGCTGTCTGAAGTTCAGCATCTGCCTTTGCTTGTCTCACTGCCGACTTAGCCTCCGTATTCTTTAGTATGTATTCCTCCCATAGATCATTCCCCAGCAATCTTTTAAGAGGAGAGGGAGAACCCATTTCAGTTAAAGTGACCTGCTACCACAAGTTCACCAGAGACAAAATGAGAGGAAATGAGGGCAAGTTGATCCCGAATGGAGTTTGGAATTGAGTCTGCACAGCAGAAGTAGGGGTCTGTAACAAATATGGGGAGGGAGTAAGGAAAGGGAGCATCCCAATTAGGGTCTTGTGAAAGGATGGGACTGAGGAGGCAATTAATACCTGGAGGCTGAAGGAGACATACAGTAAATCCCTAAATTCATAAAGCTCCCCCACCTTACCTTACCCACCCTTTTCTTATCCCCTTCTCCCTCCATGTGCTTCTTTTGTAACACCGACTCTCACTCCATTACTCTTCCTGCCAAGAAATCCACTGCAGGTCAACCTGCTTTTTCCTTCCAATTCCCTAAACTCTGGTCCCTTCCCCTTACTAACTTTACCTCATCACTCCATTTGCTTAAATCCCTGTTCAAAACTTTACAAGCACTCCTGCAATTGCCCTTGACCCTCCTTGCCCCTGTACCATACAAGGCGCAGTTCTGTGCTCCAGGCCCCCTCTGTGATTGCTTACCTAAGACTAGAGTTTAGCCACTGGGAGTTGTTGCTTGTTCTACTGCTAATTCTGTGAAACCGTTCATTTGTCATGGCTACTGTATTTTGAATTTTGTATTACCCTTGCACAGTTGCTGTTATTTATTGTTTCCACTTTATTGCATCTACTGAGTTATGTGCACGCCCTTCTCCCCGTTCCCCAAGACACATATGGAAACAAGCTGTTACCAGCTCAGTATATCTTTCTTTTTTTTTTTGTATTTTGTTTCTCCCCTAGGACTGGCTTTGCAGGCGGCTTCAGCTCTCCCCTCTGAGGGTTTTCCTTCCGCCCATGGCAATGTTGCTCTCTCCTGACTCCTTCCCCCGGTGAGTTCCCCATGGATTTCCCCTTTACGGCAACGCCAAGGAGGGAAGGGCCATCTCTGCCCCAACCCGGTACATACAAATCTGGTTGCCACGGGCTGAGTTTGCGTTTGGGAGTGCGTAGCCATGCTACATGGAGCCTGACAGTATGTCCCCCATTTTCCTTGTTCTTAATTGGTTCCCCTTCCATCGCTGGGGCGCACGCATCAGTGTGCACACATGGAGGCGTGCTTCCACTGCACAGTAGCACAGCACCCTCCCTTCCTCTAATGTCCTCAACCTGTTCTGCCCTCAGGCCTCCACCTGGGGGCAGTCATTCAGCAGCACTACGAGTCCACCCTCCCTCGGAGAAGAGAGCAGTCCTCTGGACCCTCGATCTTCTCCCTCCAGAGCCAACCCCCAGTGGCCCACTCGCACTGTGAACACAGGTCACTGGCATGGAAGGAGGTAAGGCACTGATGCCTTAGCCCTCCATGCCACTGGGCCAGCCCTCAGTATGTATTTCCTTGTAAAACTTTTAAAATAAGTAAATGGAGGGGAATGTTACAAGATGACTGAGCTAGCAGCACATTGGTGAAGTGAGCTCCTGTCTTTAAAACCATTGCCAGGTTTTCTAGGGGGGGGGCCAAGAAAGCACTATGAAAGGCAAGAGTTGAGGATGGGACAGAACCTCTCTCAGTGAGCCATAATGAAGCTTGCTAAAATTGTCATTCTTTCTTGCTTTTTTTTTTTATTTTATTTATTGAACACCAAAGGCCAAATGCCTAAAAGGTTGTAGTACTAAGCCCATTGCCATGAATACCATGGCTTTTTAAAGAATGTGCTGACTAAATATTGGAATGCTGACCAACGCTATACCATAAAAGAAGTGAAGCTGTTATGGTTGGGGGCTGGAATTGACTGCTAGGGTGGTTCTGTATGATGTTAGTACCATGGCTTTTCTTTTTCTCAGCTCTATTTGCCTTATAAACTGAGCAGAGAAGTGATCAGCATAGAACAAAAAGAAATGGCATCCCGCATTTGTGTAGGAGGAAGTTAGACATTCTGTGGCTCCAGGAGCATGGCTGTATTTTCTTTTCTCTGCTTTGCTTTGGAAGCAGTGCTTGGTACACAAACCTTCAGAAGTGGTCAAGTTAAAGCTGATATTAAACCAGATGCCTTCTTTTCAAAAATAGAGAAGTTACAAGTTAAGTGAATTGACTTAAAAAAGTAAAACCACTTTGAGTAAGGCTGAAGTTGAATGTTCATTTCATTAATGATTTGCAGCCTCGTGTATCAAAACACACACCAAGGCATGCATATATCAGAGCACGACTGCACACCCTAGCATGGGTTATCTATTACATATCTCTCTCTCTCTCTCTCTCTCTCTCTATATATATATATATATATATATTTATATATATATATAGATATATAGAGATAAATATATATATATATATATATATATATATATATATATATACACACACACATGTTGGGCAGGAGTGTGATATGGAAAATATCTTCACTCCTGCAGAGTGCAGATACTCACGAGTACAGAAGGCACGAGTGAGAGTATCCAGAGCTCATGATGCAGGAATGAAGAAATTTTCCATACCACACAATCTGCACATCATGTGTTCGATTTATACAATTGGGGTACGAGTTTCAGAAGTACTGTTATGATTTTTTGTGTTCTGTTGCTGTTTTTGTGTTTGCTGTTTCTGTGTGTGAGATTTTCTGAATGAGCTGACAGTGTTACAAACTCTGTGGGAAAAGTGGAGTGTGTTTTGCAATGCTAAGTAAGTTAGCTTTAGGCAGCAATGAGAAAGAAACTGTTTTATGAAGCTGCGTACTTTAGAATTCTGCTGCAGTCAAGCTGAGAGTATCACAGTAATGGGCTGGGAGTGAGACAGAATGTGGGGAACAGGTGAGAATATATTGCCATGGTAATTGAGTTAGCTGCAGGCAGCAGTGAGACAGAAACTGTTTTGTGAAGCTGTCTGTTTTAGAATTCTGGCTGCAGTCAAAGTGAGAGTATCGCAGCAATGGGTTGGGAGTGAGACAGAGTATAGAAAACACCTGAGAATGTTTTGCCATGGTAATTGAGTTAGCTGCAGGCAGCAGTGAGACACAAATTGTTTTGTGAAGCTGTCTGTTTTAGAATTCTGGCTGCAGTCAAGCTGAGAGTATCACAGTAATGGGATGGGAGTGAGACAGAATGTGGGGAACAGGTGATAATATTTTGCCATGGCAACTGAGTTGGCTGCAGGCAGCAGTGAGAAACAAACTGTTTTGTAAAGCTGTGCCCTTTAGAATTCTGGCTGCAGTCAAGCTGAGAGTATCACAGCAATGGGTTGGAAGTGAATCAGAGTATAGGAAACACCTAAGAATGTTTTGCCATGGTAACTGAGTTGGCTGCAGGCAGCAGTGAAATATCTCACTGTGGTGATGTCACGAGTACATTTATATATCTAGTCATGATGTCATGACATGAAATATCTCTTGTGGTGATGTCACCACAGTGAAGATACATGTTTTTATCACACACATTTATCCTTCACCTCTATTGTATAAATATATATATTTATATAATAGGGTGAGTGGATATAAGCTGTGATAAGAATGTGTATTCTCACCCAGTGGAGTAAACGGCCCGATGATGTATCTACTATGTGTATAAATGTAAAATCTGACATTTATACACATAGTAGATACATCATCGGGCCGTTTATTCTCACAGTGAACTCGTCAGCTCTACCACCACCCCACCAGCCGGCACTTTTAACATGGCTTCACAGTAATGCTCATGGCTCTGTATACAGTACAAAAATGGACAAACTACACAGCGACACCCCTCTAAAAATTCTGCACCCCAAATGCCATCTTTATACATCTCAGAGCAGTAGCAGTACATAAAAGCAGCATTTGGTTTTTTAACACTAACCTTCGCAACCTGTAAAGTGCTGCAGCAATCTCCGCTTGCTCCTGGAAAACCTCCATGCAGTCTTCAGCGGCTTCATAATGCCACCCTCCCACAATCCCCACCACAGCCTTCTATAGTCATGGATGCAGAGAAAGGAACTTAGAAGAAATAAAAAACTGTACCACAAGGTCAATAAAACTAATAAGAAATGACGCACCACCTAACAGTCGCAAACCGACAAATGTAGACACCATACACAATAAAAGCTGAAACCCTCCCACTTACATAGCACACCCTATAAAACTGCACACTTTGCTGTAACACTGAACAACCAACCAATAAAAATGTACAAACCCAAGTTAATTCAAGCAAACCTAACCATGCGGAAGAATAATACCTATTGACTCAAAAAAAACCACTCAAATCAAACTTATTTCTAAAGAAAACACACACGCTACTAAAAAAGTAAAACCAGCAGAATATGGAGCCCTGTTGTATATACTGCACACATGATATGGTGTCATGGAATATGGCAAATATTTTCATTTGTGAAGAGTGACCTCTGGATACTATCACTCTTGACTCTGCTATGCTCCGCCACTCGTGAGTATCCAGAGGTCACTCTTCACTCATGAAAATATTTGTCATATTCCACTCCTGCCCACCATGTATCCCTCATGTGTGTGTATATATATATATATATAGATATATATATATAGTTAGGGTTGTGTAGCCCGTTTAATGTTAAACTCAATTTTTTGCTCCTTAGTATCTTTGACTCTCTTTGACGGGATGAACTGAAATTTTGTATGTGTTGTCTTGTATGCAAAGTCTTGCTGTGTGGAAATATTTGTGATGGCAGCTTGTGTGGTTTCTGAGATCTGCATGTATGATTTTAAGAAAAAAATAAAATATATATATATTTTTATTTTGGCTGTCGCCTACAGCCTACATGGAAAGGAATTGTAGCCCCAAACTTGAAGGGGACATGTGTCATGTCCCAAGGTAGTGCCTTTGACAAGTCTGGTGAAAAAATATAAAAGGGTTCCAGAGTTATAAGGGTTTAAATTGTAGAGTTTTCTGACTTGTGCATGCTCAGTAGGGGGTTTGAGATAACGTTTCCGTATGAAAGTAAATATTTGATACCACAAATGCCTGTTTTTGGTTTCACGTCGCTGAATCGGCAGGGCATTAAACATATTTGGTGCTGTGCCAACCACCATCTTGTTGAGTTCTTCCACAAATTGACAAACATGGAAAATACACAAAAAATGCCATGATTTTAATAAACAAACATCAGAACCTAGTTAAATGGGATCTGTTTAGCTAGATTCTAATGTTTGTTTTTAAATATTGAGTCCACATATATGTTTCCTGAGCACCCAAAATCCTGGGTTCCCTGCTTAGCGAGAGGAGTTCTTCTCCGCGTTCTCTGTATGAGAACAGTGGGAGTTTCTTGACTTCTGCAGCCACAGCTGGAACTCGTGCTGCCAGCTGCAGATTCAGCTGTGAACTGCTATTTCCCTGGTGTCTAGTGACACCCCCACCCTCCGATCCCCATACTTTATTTTATTAAAATGTTTAATCCGTTGGTGTTAGTGGTATCCCCCACCCTCCTTTATGTATCCCTGGTGTCCAGTGGCACACCTACACCCTCTGATGCCCATATTCAATATTTTGAAACTCTCTCCATTGGTTTTAGTGGTACCCCCACCTTCCTGTACGATTTCCTGGTGTCTAGTGGCATCCCCCACTCTCTGATCCCTGTATTTTATTATTTCTCACTGGTGGTTAGTAGCTCCCTCCCCCCACCTGGATGTTTACATTCCTGAAAAAAAGAAAACAATCCCTTGACATGTTTTCTTTCAATCCTGAAAAAAAAATGGCCCCTCATCGTCTTCCCCATCCCCACCCTGCCACTGAGTACCCACCACCCCACATACCCCCCTTAGGCTGTCATCTTCTGTGGACTGGGACACATCGGCACTCTTCAAAGCCGAACCACAAACTGAGGAATAAAGGTAACTGCTGTATTATGTATTTCAATGGCATTTTGAACTTATGTTTATATCTTTGCCATTTTTTTTATTTTTTTCACCAAATGTTCTACATAGCCTTTTCTGGGAACCCACCTCACGAACACTGTCATTGTCATTTTGTTAATCGGGCCCGAAAGGGGATTTCATTGTCGCTGCACAAAATCGCCTTTTGGGACCAGATAAAGAAATTTCACCACCAGTGTTTATGAGGAGGGGTCCCAAAAAGGCCATGTTGAAAATTTGGTGAAAAAAGTCCAAACAATTGTGCCAATTCACAAATGCGAGCAGGGATATGTATGAAAGGCACCTAACCCCCCCTGCTCAGCTCCACACCCTTGGGAGAGCCACATGTTGGCTGTATTCTCGAACACTGGCCAATGTATGGCTCCCATCCACCCCCCTGACGAGCAGGTTCATGGGGGCGGGTTGTGGAGCTGCAGACCCAGGCAGGCAGCCAATCAGTTGCCCTGTCCAGGTCCCTCGGTGGATCCCTTGCACCCATGGGCCTTCATAAAGGTGGCTGGCGCATAGCACTCAGGCAGCTCGGTGGGTGGTGTCCCCCAGATGTTCTCCCCAGCCTACTCAGAGTGCCCAATGACTAGGACGGACTCAGTGGGGAGGTACAATGACCCCCGGCAGCCCCACTGCAATGTGCAGTGGCACCCCGGGAGGGGTGCATACCATTTACAGCTGCCTCCAGAAGGCATAGCCATCACCCCCACGCATCACACTCTGCATCATAGTGAATGGCGTAGAGTGCGTCCACACACCCCATGCTTGTCTCAACTTGCCCCCGTGCGGAGCTGCGTGTTTGGCTGGGGACTCGGGTGTGTAGGGGAGGTCCTATGGTTTTCCTGCATGCTGCACAGGGGGATGCAGAGGGTGTGGCCAGGTGTGGGCAGGTGTGGGGTGGGCTATGTGCTGGGGTTACATGACGCAAAACCACTCCACACCTTTTGTGAATAGGCCCTAAATCTGAGTTATGCACGTGTATTGAAATGTTTCTACGCACATACATAGCTTTGTTAATTTTCATTATTTTGACTCCAAATTTTCAATATAGCCATCTTTTCACACCACCTCATGAACAGTACAAATGTCAAGTTGCACATCCTGTCCTAAATGTGTTTTTGCACCTGTGGCACAGAATGGCTTTTTGGCATGGATTTGAAAATTTCTACCTATGGGTTTTATGAGGTGGGGTCATTAGAAGATTATGTTGAAAATTTGGGGTCAAAATAAAGGGGGATCACCTCTAGGAGCAAGGAAGTGATTCTGCCACTGTACAATGGGCTGGTTAGACCACACCTTGAGTACTGTGTACAGTACTGGAGACCACACTTGAAGAGGGACATACAGCTCCTGGAGAGGGTGCAGAGGAGGGCAACTAAGATGATACGAGGGCTAGGGGATTTGATGTATGAGGACAGACTTGAGGAGCTCTGCCTGTTTTCATTGGAGGAGAGAGAGAGGGGGACATGATTGAGGTCTTCAAGTACCTCAAGGGAATAAATAGGGTAAACATGGAGGGATCTTTAGACTAAAGCAGGAAGGTATCACCAGAGGCATGGTTTGAAGTTGGAAGGTGGAAGGGTGAGGGAGAAAAGAGGAGGAGGTTTTTCACTGAGAGGGTGGTGGACCCTTGGAATGCACTGCCTGGTGAGCTGGTTCAGAGATCCACAGTGGAGGGCTTCAAGAGAGGGTGGGACAGACACAGAAAGTGGATGTATCAGATGATGGCCTGGCCCAGGGGGGTGGGGATGGATGATAGGGGTTTCTGGAACACAAGGCAGGGGGAGGGCCTCGGCACCCAACCAGGGATCTGAGGTTCGAGCAGACTCGATAGACCATAAGGCCTAATCTGCTGGCAAATAGTATGTTAGTATGTTAGTATGTAAAATATTAAAAAATGCCAAAGTTGTGACCATTTGTCACAGTTTTGCTACACCTGCTCATACTTTTCAGAAATGTTAAATATTTTGACCCCAGATTTACAACATAGACTTCTTATTACCCCACCTCAAGTACTGTATGTCACAGCTGGCATTTTTCAAATACTGGCCAAAATGTGTTTATGCACCTGTGGTGCAGAATGGTGTTGCACTTGCGCAGAATTACGTTTTGGAGGGGATTCAAAAAATTTCTGTACTGGGTACATTAGGTGAGGTAATAAGGTGGCTATCTTGACAATCTGGTCACTGTGTCCTATAAATGGGCGCAGTGCCCAGAAGGCCCTGTGCTTCACAGCTATATATATATATATATTTATGTGTGTGTGTGTGTGTGTGTGTGTGTGTATATATATATACACACACACACATATATATACACATATACATATAATATATATATATATATATATATATATAATATATATATATATATATATATATATATATATATATATACATATATATGTATTATACATCTATGGAGGCATGGGAGGCATGTGCCCCCACAGTAAAATAAAAGATACTATTCTACTATCTCAAAAAGTAAGGAAATAAATTGCATAAAACTGTGTTAATGCTCTAGTTGGGGTCAAAACCACAAAAGTAGGGCAATGTGGCATTAGGGTTTCCAACCTTAACACCACACCCCAACCTGCACACATCAACAGGTGTCAGGGGTGTGCCTTGGGGTCATCAGCCCTAACGCTTACCCAATTCTCCTATACTGTACCCATCTCAGCTTATTTTCTTATGGAATGGGGTGAGTGTTAGGAAGGCTCTTGTTACTCGCCCGGTGCCCTTGTTTAATCACTAGATGATCACTGTGGTATATAAAAATTTTGTTAAAGCTACCCTCCATAGACTATAATGGAATGCATCCCCACGCTCTCCCCAGGTCCATGTCATAACATAGCTGAGCATGGGGTCGGATCGAGGGCGGAGTTACACACTGGGAAGAGCCAGTGACCCAGTTGAAGAAATTTTATGAGCGTTCTCTCATCAATACTATTGGAAATGTTTTTGCTCAAATATACCTCAGCAGTATTTCACAAAGGTAAGGCACTGAACTATGCAGTGGAGGGGTCTAGGCTGGTAGAGTTCTCTAACAGCCTCTTTCAATGTTATACAAGGAATATTTGTATAATTAAGAATAATGGGAGAGTTTAAAATAATGTAATGGAACATTAAAGGATTTAATAATCTGATGAAAAGGAAAAAAAGTAATTGAATGTATTAAAATGCAACTTCAGATATTATAAGGTTTCAAGAAACTCAATCTAAGTTGAAGCTGTTAAATTTGATAAATGTTTTAGTAAAATTTGGAGAGAAGTAATTACACACTCCCTTTTGAACAATAAATCATGCGGGAGCACTATCCTTTTTAAAAAAGGTCTAAATGTTAACATATTAAAAAGATTTATAGACACTCAAGTGAGGGTTGGTAGAAACGTAGAAACATAGACTTTGAGGGCAGATACGGACCGCTTGGCCCACCTAGTCTGCCCATTTCCCTACCTATTGGATAAGCTGCAGATCCTAGTTAACCAACAGCCTATTTCTTTCTACCGACCCCACAAGAATTGCCTTATGTCTGTCCCATGCATTCTTGAATTCCCCCACTGTTTTTGACCCCATGACCTCCTCAGGAAGGCCGTTCCATACATCCACCACCCTCTCTGTGAAAAAATGCTTCCTCACATTTGCCCCTGAGCCGTCCTCCCTCTATCTTCAAATTGTGTCCCTTTGTTCTTGCACATCTTTTTTCTGAAAGATGCTACTCTCTCGGACTTTGTTGATTCCCTTGAGGTACTTAAAAGTTTCTATAATGTCCCCCCTCTCCCTCTCCCTCCTTTCCTCAAGGGTATACATATTAAGCTCCTTTAGTCTCTCTTCGTATGGCTTCTGTTGCAGACACTGCACTATTTTAGTTGCCCTCCTCTGGACTGCCTCCATTCTGTCTATGTCTTTTCGGAGATAGGGTCTCCAGAACTGCACACAGTACTCCAGATGGGGTCTCACCAACTGTCTGTATAAAAGCATAACAACTTCCTGTTTTCTACTGGTGATGCCTCTCCATATACATCCCAGTATCCCCCCAGCCATCCCTACTGCCTTCTCATATTGCTTGCTAACCTTTAGGTCATCTGATATGACTACCCCTAGGTCCCTTTCCATTTTTGTTGTTGTTACTACCTCCCTCCATTGTGTACTCATCCCCTAGGTTTTGTTTCCCAGGTGTATTACTTTGCACTTCTTTGCATTGAATCCAAGCTGCCATACTTCTGACCATTCCTCCAACCTTGCCAAGTCCCTTCTCATCCTTTCCACCCCCCCTTGTGTATCAGCCCTTTTGCAGATCTTTGTGTCGTCTGCAAAGAAGCATACTTTTCCTTCCAGTCCCCCTGCAATGTTACCTATAAAGACTTTAAAAGGGACTGGACCCAGTACTGAACCCTATGGTACTCCACTAATAACCCCCCTTTCTTCGGAGTGGACTCCGTTTACTATTACCCTCTGTGTCCTGTTGTCCAGCCAATGTTTTACCCAGGCTACCACCCTGGGACCCACTCCCAGGCTGGCTAATTTGTTTATTAATCTTTTGTGTAGGACTGTGTTAAATGCCTTGCTAAAGTCTAGATAGGCCATGTCCACAGCCCCTCCCTGATCTACTACTTTGGTCACCCAATCAAAGAAATCGATTAGATTCATTTGACATGACCTTCCCGCTGGGAATCCATGCTGCCTTGGGTCCTGTGCCCCACTGGCCTCTAGGTATTCAACAGTTCTTTCCTAAAGAAGTGATTCCATCATTTTCCCTACCACTGAGGTCAAACTGACAGGTCTGTAGTTTCCTGCCTCTGTCTTGTTCCCACTTTTGTGAAGGGAAATCACATCCACCCTCCTCCTCCAGTCTTCAGGTACCACACCATCCTCCCATGATTTGTTAAAAAGGATGGTGAGTGGTGTCACTAGTTAGTTCTTTTAGAATTCTCGGGTGAATCCTGTCAGGCCCCATTGCTTTGTCCACCTTCAGTTTTAGGAGTTCTTTCAGAACCTTTTCTTCTGTGAAAGGACTGGTATCAGCCCACCTATCCAAAGTGCTTCTGTTGATTGGATTAGGTACCTCACCCTCCTCTTCTTTTGTGAATACTGAGCAGAAGTATTCATTCAGTATCCCTGTTTTTTCACTGTCCCTCTCTGCCCACCTACCCTCTCCTTTATTAGGCCTCACTATCCCTCCCTTTGTCTTTCTTCGCTCCCTAAAGTAACTATAAAAGGTTTTATCCCCCTTCTTCACCGAATTGGCTATCTTTTCCTCGGTTTGAGCCTTTGCTATTCTTACTGCCTTCCCCACTTCCTTCTGCTTTAACTGGTACAGTTCTCTGTCCTGCTCCTTCTGTGTTTCCTTATACATCCTGAATGCTATTTTTTTCTCCCTAACCTTCCCTGCCAACTCTTTTGAGAACTATAGTAGTTTTTTTCTTTTGTTTTGATTTGTTTATTTACTTCACACAAAGGCTTGTTGCCTCTGATGGCAGTTTTGATGCTTCCCCATTGTTGCTCCACACCTCCTTCCTGTCTGTGTGCTAGTGCTTTTCTGTGTCACTCTCCCATTTTAACAAAGTCAGCCCTCCTGAAGTCCAGTACCCTCACTTTTGTATGGCTTGACTCTGCAGCTGAGTTTATTGTGAACTACACTGTTTGGTGGTCACTTGTTCCCAGATGGCTACTCACTTCTAGATCTGAAATCCTCTCTCTGTCCCTGTTCGAGAGTACCAGGTCTAAGATTGCTCCCTCCCGAGTGGGTTCCAACACTAGGTGTCTAAGGCATGCCCCCTGTAGGGCATTGAGAATGGCCCTGCTCTTGGACGTGGCTGCAGCAAAGGTGCTCCAGTTAACATCTGGCATATTCAGGTCCCCATCAACAATATCTCCCCTTTCTCTGCCATCCTAACAATGCCTTCTGTCATTTCCTTGTCTCTTTCCTCCCCCTGAGATGTGGGTCTGTATACAACCCCTGTGCAGATTAGGGTGCCATTTCCAGTCTCCAGGGTGACCCACAGTACCTCCTCTCCTCCCTGCTTACCCTTTTGTTCCATTGTTTTGATCCCTTCTCTTACATAGAGAGCTACTTGCCCTTCTTTTCTACCCTCTCTGTCCCTCTTATATATTGTGTACCCTGGTATGTTGACTTTGCAGTCTTGATTCTCTGTGTACCATGTTTCTGTGACTGCCACAATATCCAGGCATTCTTCTTCCATCAAGGCCACCAGTTCAAGGAGCTTGTTACCTAGACTACGGGCATTGGTACTCATTACCCTCCTTTTTTTGATGGCCTTACCCCTTTTTGCCCCATCCCTGTCCTTACTGGCTTTGCCTTTTTTCTCAATTTACCCCTGCTCTTCTCCCTATCAACATCTCTTTCCTGGTGTTTACCTCACTAACTACCCTGATTTTTTTTGGGGGGGGCTAGAATTTCCCTGCTCCTTTTCAGTGCCTCCTCCCTTGGCTAGTTTAAATGCTTGCCAATTAAGCATTTAAACCTATCACCTAGGATCCTGGTTCCCCTCCTGGACAGATGCAGACCATCGTACCAGTATAGGCCTGCATCCCTTCAGGTGGACCCCAGTCCCCAATGAAGCCAAAACCCTGAGCTCTGCACCAGTTTTTCAACCATTGATTGAATCCCATTGTGCGGAGCACCCTAGCCTCATCCATACCATAAACAGGCAGCACCTCTGAGAAGGTTAACGTGCATGCTACTTGTCTAAGGCCCTTCCCCAACTCCACAAACTCCTCCTGCATGGCTCTGATCCCTTTCTCAGCCAGATCATTTGCCCCTAGGTGGGTAATGACATCCAGCTCCCTCCCCCATGCTGCTGCTCCCGCGATCCTGAGGATTCGCTCCTTGTCCCTCCAAGCCATGGCACCAGGCAGGCACCTTACCTCCCTCTCCCTCACCCCTCCCTCCCCCAGTTCTACCCTCCTAACAATGGAGTCCCCTACCAGGAGTTGTTTCCTTCCCCTGTGGGGTCCCATGCCACCCTCCTGTGGGTCTCCTTTGTGGAGGTTCCCAGCATCCTCTTTGGTCTCCACTACAGGTGCCTCCATAGAGCTAACACATTCTGCCAGAACAGCATATGAATTGTGGAGAGGTACAACTGGAGAGATGCACCTCTGTTCCACCACCCTCACCCTCCCTGAGCCCACTGTGGTCCAACCGCTCCTCTTTCTTGGCAACCTCTGCGGCAGCAGCAGCAGTAGCCCTGGTGGTCCCTGGGTGGGAGAGAAGGTTCCCTGAATCCTGGCCAACTCAGCCTGGATATGAGCAATCTCCTTCCTCAGCCCAGAGAGGTGCCTGCAGATGGGACAACACTGCATCCTCCAGAATGTCTCCCAGAAGACTGCTGCTCCACAGCCACTGCACTGCACCACTCCCATCATGTCTTATTTGTGGCCCAGTAACTGTTGTTTTGTATACTTACTCTTTCCTCTCTCTCTCTGTTTTTTTTTTTAACTTACATAATTTTTTCCCCCTACTTTCCTATTACCACTATGTTATTTAATAAAACAATATATACATTGGCATTGGTATATGTCACTAAAAATGCGTGTATTCTTTTTTTAGTGACTTTTTTAAGTTAACAGAATTTAAGCAACCTTATATTGTAGCATGATACATTAATCTGATTTTAAATTATTCTGTTGATACTACAGCAAAATATAGAACATTAAACAAAACAAATGTGTGTGATAGAATGAGTGACATAGCTCTAACTGATCTCTGTTATAGTTTTTATCCAGGGGTGAGAGGATACTCACACTATTCAGCCAGACATTCTACATATTCTTGTATTGATATGATTATTGGATCAAAATCCTTATATTCTGAAGCTGTAGACATCAAATATTGCCCTATAATAATTTCTGACCATGCTTCACTCAGCCTTTTTCCCAGTGTCCAGAGACACCCCCAGACAGGGAATGTGGAAGTCTGACCCCTAACTTTTGAAAGATGTATATTTCAAAGAAGTAATAACTAAAGAAACTGAAGTGTTCTTTGAACAGAATATTGGTAAGGGTGCAGCCCCAAATATAGTATGGGACACCTATAAAGTATTTATATGGGGTTTGTTATTTCTTATACTGCTAATAGGAAAACAAAACAAAAAAATCTGAAAAGTTACAAGATGTGGAATCCCAAATAACACAACTGCAAATGTCACACTCAGTACACAATAAAAAGATGCATTTAAAAAAATTGGAGAATTTGAGACATGAATATAATTCTTTATTAAATGAGAAGTTTGAAAGATTGATGCTTTTTACACAAGCTAAATATTGTATGCAGACAAATAAAAGTGGAACATTATTAGCATATTTAAATCAAAAAGAAAAATCTGAAAGATTAATAGAATCCATAAGTGTTAATGATAATCTGAATAGCTAAATTTGTTAAACATTATAAAAGATTATATGAGACTCAAGGTATTCGATGTGGGGAAGTGCAAGGTTCTGCATCTGGGAGTCAGAAATCCAGGCCAGGGGTATACCCTGAGAGGAGACATGATTCAAGTCACGGAGTGTGAGAGGGACCTGGAGGTAGTGGTAGATGTCAAAATGAACAACTCAGAGACCTGTAGGAGGGCAGCGGCAAGGGCAAATAGGATGCTGGGATACATCACCAGGGGGATTACCTCCAGAAAGGTGGAAGTGATCCTTCCACTGTACAACTGCTTGGTTAGGCCACACCTCGAGTATTGTGTACAGTTTTGGAGACCACATTTAAAGAGGGACATTACACTTCTCGAGAGGGTCCAAAGGAGGGCAACCAAAATGATTTGGGGCCTGGGGGAAAGGACCTATGAGAAGAGGCTCAAGGAGCTCAACAAGTACACCCTGGAGGAGAGGAGGGACAGGGGGGACATGATAGAGGTTTTTAAGTACATGAAAGGGATCGATAAAGGAGGCCCAGTCAGGGTGCTGCAAAGGAAGGAGGGTGGGGCAACAAGAGAGCACGGGTGTAAGCTGGAAGGGGGCAGGCTCAGAGGGGAGAGGAGGAGATGTTATTTCACTGAAAAGGTGGTGGAGCCATGGAATGCACTGCCCAGGGAGCTGGTAGAGGGGGAGACTGTGGAAGGGTTTAAGAGGGGATGGGACAGGTACAGGTGGAGGGTAAATCTGACCAGGCCCAATACAAGTGGAACATCTGGGACTGGGGACAGTATAACCCAAGGCTGGCATTTTAGTATGTTAGTATTCCAGATATAGTTAATAATTTTAAGTATATACCTATTATAAGTAAATATAAAAAAATCAATGCTAGATAAATTAGTTACAGTACAACAAATTGATAAAGCCATTCAAGAACTGAAGTCTGGAAAAGCCCTGGGCTAGATGATTTTTCCATTGATTTCTTTAAGGCTTTTAAGAAGTTGTTGATTCCATATTTAATACAAATACTGTATTTACCGCCTTTAAGGATGGGATCCCTCCTTCCTTTGATGAAGCCCTGTTATTTGTAATACCTATGAAAGGTAAAGATAAAACACAATGTACATCTTATAGACTAATATCACTCTTGAATGCTGATTACAAAATATTTACTAAAATATTAGCATCAAGGTTAGAATTAGTTTTACCATCAATAAAACATCCAGATCAGATGGGCTTCATCAAAGGAAGGGCCATAATAATATAAGAAATGCATTAAACTTCATTCACTTGGTCACAGACCCAAATTCCATGGTAGTGTCCCCGGATGCCAAAAAAAAGGTTTTTGATAGAGTAGAAGGGGCATATCTACTTGATGTTTTAGGTGCTGCTAATTTTGGATCTGGTTTTATTTTATACATAGCAAACCATGTGCAAGAATCTTGACCAATGGCAACATATCACAAGCATTTCAGTTACAAAGGCATACTCGGCAAGGCTGTCCATTATCACTGTAATTGTTTACAGTAATCATTGAGCCATTAGCAAACAGTATTAGGAAATCACAGGATATTATTGGTTTTCAATACAGGAATGATTTGCTAAAAATTAATTGGAGACTGAAAGTATTTTTATTTTATTTTTAGTTATTTATTGAAATCTCAGATTAACCCTTTGAGGACAAGCTCATTACATGGATTCCATGTCAGTGTATACAAACAAAATTGACATTGTACAGATGGGTACGAACAATATTAAACAAATTATACATGGATGGTAATAGGTAGTAGAAAGGCACAATACTGACATTGTATGAATAGGTATGAACAAAATAAAACAGGTTTTACAGTACATAGATGGTTTAGCAAGTAGAAAGGCACAATCATAGGCTATGAACAATCGCCCGTGTCACTTCTGAACTTAGGCAGTAGCTGGAGGTGAGGCAGAAGAACAGAATAAAACATTGAGCAAGGGAAGTTATGGGTAGAAGGAAAGCTCAATCATAGGCTGTGAACAAAAGCCCAGGTCAATTGAGTAGGCTTAGACAGTAGCAGGAAGAGGGACAGAAGGTGAACAGACAGAGCAATTGGGTGGGTGAACCTAAGGATGGAACTCATAGGGTAATTGAGGCAGGAAGAAAAAGGGAAGAAGGAGGATGGGAACAGGTTGCATGGCAGTAGGGGAGGCAGGGGGGAGGAGCGGGAGTCCAGGTCAGTGGTGTTATAAGATGGGGCATGTGAGATAGGAGGGAGGATAGGAGAGATCACGGAATGGAGGAAGGGGATGGCTGGCGGTGTCTGAGCACACTTGTAGGCAGGCAGGGGGAGGGAAGAGCAAAGGAGAAGTGCCAGGCACTATGGGGCAGGAAGAAGAGTAAGGAAGGAACAGTGACGCTGTAGAGTGTGAAATTTGTCAGTGGAAGCAATCACAACTAGCATTCGCTGTTAGCTGTTGTCTCAGCCTTCTTTTAAACAGTCCAATTGAGGTTAAGGTTGTGATGTCAGTGGGTAGTGAGTTCAGCCATCCTGCGGCATGATAAGCAAAAGACCTTTGAGCCAAGGAGGTGAGGCAGTGGGGAATTTTGAAAATTCGGCTGTCGGAACTGTGGGTGCAGTGACGGTAATCAATGTAAGCAAGAAGATTCTGTACCCCTGGAGGCATCAGGCCTAATCTGGCTTTTAATGCCAGTAGACATGATTAGTACCAAAGTCTGCCTGAGAACTGTAGCCAGTTAGTTTGGGCATACAGGTCACACATATGCGTCAGCCAGGTTGCTCCTGTGACAAGCCGGCAGGCTTTGTTTAAGGCTACTTTTAACCAGCATAGGGCCGTGTCTGTGGCTGAACCATATATTACCAACCCATTTTTTATTTATTTTATTTATTTAAGTCTAGGATTACAATTACCTTTGAGCCGAGGCTCTTTTAAAAATGTTCCACGTCAGAGGCAGTACAAACAGGGATAAAAGAGAAAATACAACAGTCACAGTAAATACAACATTAGGTAGTTAGAGACAAGATCAGATAATGCTTAAGGAAGACACCTGCTGGATTGTACTGATGGTAGAAAACCTGGAGAGGACAGTGAGGCCTTGGTTTAGTGACAGCAGGAGCGGAAACAGAAAACAAGGGGGTAAAAGAAGGGAGGGGGCACAAGGATGCAGCTGGAGGCAATTGTCAGACAATGGGGTGGAAAAGTGCAGGTGACATAAGGGGGTGGAGGGCGTTGGTGAAGGGGGGAAGGGGTGGTGGTATGGTGGAGGGGCAGATAGAAAATAAGTGCACAAGTGGGGTACCGAGCAGCTAGGCGGTAGAGGAAGAGAGGTAGTATCAGGTGTCAGGACATGTCAGCTCAGGTTAGGTGTAGCAGTCACAGGAGCTCGAGGCAGTAAGATAGAGCCGTTATCTAGTTTTGAAGATACCAAGAGTTGGAGCTGTAGTGATGGCAAGGTTGAGGCTATTCAGCCAGAGAGGAGCTTTATAGGCAAAGGAACATTGACCCTGAGCGGTACAACAGCAGGGAACTTGCAGGAGCCGAGTTTTTGATCCCCTGGTGATCTGCATGCTGTTCCTGTTGTTGTGGAGCAGGGCTGTGACCAACAGTGGCGCAAGGCCAATGCTAATTTTCTTTGCCATTGTGCAGGCAAGGTACTTTATGCGATTAAAGAGTGGAGCCAGCCGGTTTGAGCATATAGATCGCAGGTATGGGTAAGATGGTGGGCCCCAGTGATAAGCCAACATGACATGGGAGCTGCAGAAGAACATAGACTTTGTTTTTTTGTGGTTAAAGATGAGCCTGTGATTAGAAAACCATGACTCAATGGTACTGAAACCAAGTTGGAGATTACGTTGCAATGATATGGGATCTTTGTGGGATGAAAAGATGAAAAGACGACTGCATCGTCGGCATAGAGGATGATTTTCTCCGGGCAAGATTGGGGTAGGGAATTTAGAAATAGGCTGAAGAGTAGCGGGCCCAGTATCGAACCTTGGGGGACACCAGAGCGAACTGGCAAGGTATCAGAGAGAGCATTGGCAATTTTCACCCTTTGTGTGCAGTTTTCCAGGTAGCTTTTGAACCATAGTGCTGAGTCTGGAGAGAGACCAATGTTCAGGATTTGGTCAATCAACAGCCCATGATGGACAGTATCGAAAGCCTTGGAGAGGTTTATAAAAACTGTCCCAGTAAGAAGGCAGTTATCGAGGGAACTATGCACAGCTCCAGTGAATTCGAGGAGAGCAGAGGAGGTGCTGTGGCCCTTTCTGAAACCATGCTGTTGAGCGCACAGTAGATTGTATTTGTCGAGATAGTCAGTTAGTTGGTCTGCTATGATGCGTTCGAGTGCCTTGGAGAGAGGGGGCAGTATAGAGATCGGGCGATAGTTAGCGTGGCTAGTCTTGTCACCACTTTTGTGAACTGGAGTGACTGTAGCAGTTCTCCATCTATCCGGGAATTGACTGGAGCGGAGAGAGAGAGATTCAGGATTTTAGTTAAGGGACGAAGAACTTCCTCAAGAGTAAGTGACAGTAACTTAAGGTCAAGGGTGTCACCACTAGATCTGGATTTAGAGATGGCAGCTGTGAAGTAGCGGTGCGCTTTGTTTAACTTGACCTGAAAGAAGAATTTGGGGTGATTAACCTGATCAAGGTGGGCATTTGAAAAGCAGATGTCTTCATTAAAAAAGTCAGGGGGGAGAATGGCACTAAGGTCGGTAAATGCTGTATTAAAGTGTTAGCAATGGACATGGGATCAAGGGTAGTGCTCCCATCAACTACCAGCATGGCCGGGGAATTTTTTGGCTATTTTCCTGTGATTTCCTTGATGTTATCCCAGAAGGCACGTCTGTTTCCCCAGGCGTTGGAGAGTGCATCATTATAGAAGGAACTTTTCATAAGCTTTGGTACAGGCATTATGGGCTTGTTTGTAGTTTTGTATGTCAGATAGCTTGCCGTGGCTTTGTACAGGCACAAGCTATCTGAGCCCATAATCCATAATCAATGAGAGTCACTAGAGAACTGTGCACAGCTATCTTGACGGCCTCTGGTGTAAGGCTGTGCTTATGCCGATGTAGTAGTCCAAGCCATGTGTATTAATGGCCTTAGTGACTTTGTCAATGTGGAAGTTGAAAGACATAGTACTATCCAGCATGACCCTCAAGTATTTGAAATGTTGAACAAGCTCCATGAGGCTGCCGGTTCCACTATGCTGCGGTGACAAGAAATTTGTTGACCGACGGCACAACGACAGAACAACAGCGCCAATTGGTGTTGTGCTGTCGCTCGGGGACAAGTGTTTTCTGTGGGGGCTTTGCCCACCACAAACCCCCATGCAGGGGGCTCTGCCCCCCTGCACCCCTCATACTTTAGATTGCTAACTCCAGTTGGAGTTAGTTCAGGGATGGGGCAAACACCTCCCCGGCTCCAGTGTTGGGTAGTGGAGACCATCACAGTGACTGCCAACAATGTCGCTGTGATGGTCTTCACTGTAGAACCAATGCTGCTCGGTCAGTATATAGGGGGAGCCTATCCCATTAGTGATAAGAAAGGGGTGAGTTCAGTGCTGGATTTGGGTGATGGAGAACAACATTATTTTCATCTTGGAATAGTCATCACAAGTTTCTGGACTATAAACCAACTTTTGACTGCCGAGAAGTTGCTCTGGAGTTTACGTTTGAGAGCAGAGGGGCTTGGGTCATTGATGAATGAAACAGTGTCATCCGCATATAGCAGGATACGACACTGGCAGGCAAGGGGTAGTTGGTTTAAAAAAATGCTAAATAAGAGCAGGCCCAGGATGGAACCTTGTGGGACACCGGAGTTGACTGCCCTAGTATCGGAAAAGGTATTGCCAATTTTGACTTGCTGAGTCCGATTCTGCAGGTAGCTGGTGAACCAAGCCACAGTGTCTGGAGAGAGGCCTGTGGCCTTGAGCTGTTTCATCAGTAGAGTATGGTTCACTGTGTCAAACGCCTTGATTAGGTCAATATAGGCCACACCAACAAGTAGACCTTGGTCGAGGGAGTTGTGAATGTAACCAGTAAATTTAAGCGGTGCTGTTGTGGTACTGTGGCCCTTTCTAAACCTGTGTTGTTGCGGGCATTGTGGCTGATACTTATCTAGGATAACTGAGCTGGTCAGCTACTGTTCTCTCAACAGCTTTTGAGAGAGGTGGTAGAATGGAAATTGGGCGATAGTTCCCACAAAGGGTCCGATCTCCGCTTTTGAAAATTGGAGTCACTACTTCGGATTTCCACTTGTCAGGGAAGTGCGAGTACCTGAGAGAGGTGTTGAGAATATGGGTGAGAGGGGCCAGTATATCATTCAGTGTCAATTCGATACATTTCAGGTTCAAGGTATCGCTGCTGCACCTGGATTTACCCAGAACCTTTTGGAGGTACCTACAAGCCTCCTTAGCAGTGGTAGTTTTAAAGTAGAAATGGGGGGTGGGAGGGTCAGGACCGCATACTCGTTAACTTCAGCGGTGGAAGATTGACAGAAGAAATCATGAGGGAGTATTCCACTCAGCTCCATGAAGGCATTGTTGAACGAGTTCGCAATTGTTCTAATATCCAAGGAGGGTGTTCCATCGATTTTAAGCATAGTGGGGAGTGAGTTGTCATTCTTACCAGTTACTTGCTTTAGGTTGTTCCAAAATTTTCTGCCATCACCCCAAGATTTGGAGAGGGCTTCCTTAAAGTACTGTTTTTTCGCTGCACATATTTTCCAAGTGCACTCGTTATGAGCTATCTTATAGCTTAGCAAGTTGGCCTGTTTGCTGGAGATCCATGCCCTCTGCCAGAGGTGATTCCTAGATCTCAGTAAGTCTAGCAGTTCAGGGGAGAACCATGGGTTACAGTGGCCTTTGACTTTCCTTGTTTTCAGTGGAGCATGCCAGTCACAGGATGTGTTGAAAAGGTGAATGAAGTGGTCACTGGCAGAATTGACATTGCAGGAGTTGTAAACTGGGGACCAGTCTTGCTGATGAAGGTCCACTCTTAGCGTTTCAAGGTGACCTCTGGTGAGAACCCTGTTGGTGATTGTTCTTGTAGGGGGCTTGGTGTAGGTGTTGATCCACTGGAACAGGACAGGCGAGTGGTTGCTAAGGATGTCAGGGAGAACAGAGATCCCAGATAAATGGTCAGGGTGGTTAGTCAGTACCCAGTACAGAAGGGTGCTGGTACCCTTGGAGTAGTTTGTTCTGGTTTGTTTGTTGACCAGTTATGAGAAGTTGATTGCTGCAAGTACATTGTTGATGGCCTTGGCCTCAGGGGAGAGCCAGTTGTTATTAAAGTGCCCAAGGATTATTGTTTCAGTATTGAGATGTAGCGATTCTAAGCACTCCATAAGTGCATTAAAGCCAGTGTACTTATGCCTAGGGGATATATAGACGGACATGACCATGATGGATTTATTATGGGCTCCGAGGAGCACTTTTATTGCCAACGCTTGCATGTGGTCACCCAAGTCAGGCAGTGGAAGGACTAGACCCTGAAGGTGATCCCTTGTGTAAATAGCACACCCACCTCCATGCTTGGTTAAGCGATCCATTCTGTAAACTGTATAACCTGCAAGTGCAACACAGGCTTCGGCTGTGTTCGGGGAGAGCCATGTCTCTTCGACTGAGAGTATGTCAGGATTATGTTGCAGGATCCATGTATTCAGGATGTCCATTTTATTAAGGATGCTGCAGATATTGATTGAGGTGAACATGAGAGGCCTGTGAAATACTACAATCAGAGTTCTCCCTGTTGCAATATCAACTACTTGAAAAAAAACTCCTCCTAAATGCAAAGAAGACAAAAGCTATGCTCTTCTCCACCAATATATATAATAACACTTTCTCACCAAGCATTCTTCCCCAATTATCCACCATCCTTGGAGAAAGCCTTGACTATGTTGACAAATTCAAATATTTAGGGGTTTGGATTGACAACAGACTTGATTATACTCAGCATATTGAGGAACTCCTGAAAAAACTCCGTCAGAGGCTCGGCCTTTTCTTCAGAATCAAGCATTACTTAACCAGAGAGTCAAAACAGAGGCTAATCCAGGCCTCATTTCTATCACTTATCGACTATGCAGATTTCTATATGGCCACTGTACTATTTCCTACTTAAGTAAACTGGATACCTTGTATCATGAGCTCTAAGATTCATCACAGATCTTCCTTTCAGCACTCATCATTGCTCTCTCTATGCTGCAGTTGGTTGGACATCCTTACACCTCAGAAGGAACAAAAATGCTGCATTATGGATTTACAAAGCTCTGTCGAACAAACTTCCATCCTATATTTTCGATTGCTTTACACTGGCCACAGCTAGGTCATATGCCCTAAACAACAATTTCATCATTTTGAAGCTACCCAAAGCCTGCACCCGACATGGGAGATCTGCAATCAGTTATTCTCTAGCATTGGCTTGGAATTCTCTGCAGAAGACCCTAAGCCTGACCACCTTCATACCTATAACATCCTTTAAAAGCTATACAAGTCTTCCCAGAGAAATGCAATTGCTTTCACAAACCTGGTCCAATCACATCCTTTACCCCCCAAAAAAAAACCTCCTCTGCTACCCTGGCATTTACCTCTACCCCATTCACTCACTACTAGTTGATTTAGTTCCTATCCAAAAACTCCCACCAGCCCCCCATTTCTTTTTTTTCAGAGGTTGCTTTCAACACCCTCAACAACTAAATCATTTTTCAGTCATAACTGTCTGATTTAGTCTGCCCTGGAGCCTGCAATCTCTGGATACATTGCTTGTAATTATGTCTGTACTATTGTTCTATTTTATTATTGTATCTGCTTATTTAGAAGTGTTTTTGCATATGTCTGTTATTGTACCTTCTTGTTGTTCCTCGACCTATCAGGTCCATCTTGTAAATGAGCTTTGCTCAATGATGTCCACCTGAATAAATAAAGATTTTGATTGATTGATTGATTGACTGATGAGAGACCCTTCTGTTTTGCATGCTGCACTGGTACTCAAAGGGGGGGGGGGCAGGATTAGAGTGTATATTCCCCAAGAGCAGTAGTAGCATCAGTGTGAGTCTACAGAGATACTCTCTAATTTGCTCCTTGCTAAGTTTTGTTTGCCTTCTCCGTGATTGTTGTGAGGAATAGTTTTTTCTTACAAAGGAGAGATGCGTGAGTAGAGCCAAAGGCGGAAGCCACCCATTGTTTTTTTTGTTGAGGAGCCCTGCTAGGAAGTGGTGGGCTGTGCCAATGAGTAAAGGGATAAATGTGTATTGGAGTGGATGTGATGGTGGAATAGATGCAGAGGCAGTAACTCTCTATGACAGGCTGATCCCAAGGAGTCCTGGGAACAGGTGGAATGTCAGACAAGGTTAAGGTCATAAACACTGTAGTACGAACATATGAACATACGAATGTGCCAGCAGAAACAGACCACCCGGTCTATCTAAGTCTACTCGAGTGTGCAGCCAACACCCCTAGTTTGCAGCTGCCCCACCCCCCTGCCCCTTTGTCATCCCACTGCCACCCCCACCTCCCCCACCCTCACTCTCCCCTGTTCCCTGTCCCATGCCCTTTTGAAGCTATTCACAGATTTACATGATACCACCCATTCTGGTAGGGCGTTCCATTTGCTACCACCCTCTCTATAAAATAGTGTCTCCTCATTTCCTTCCTAAATCTTCCCCCCTCTATTCTTAGCCCATGCCTCCTGGTGACCCTCCCCCTCCTTAGCTTAAAGACCCTGTCTGCCCCATCCTTATAGATTCCCCTTAGATACTTGAATGTCTCTATCATGTCCTCCCTGTCCCTTCAATCCTCCAGGATGTACATATTCAGGTCTTCCAGCCTGCTGTCATAGTCTCTTCCCTCCATTCCACATATCATCTTTGTTGCCTTCCTCTGCACCCCCTCCAGTAGTCTGATATCACGCTTTAGGTATGGCCTCCAAAACTGCACACAGTACTCTAAGTGCAGCCTTACCAGCGACCTGTAGAGGGGCAAGATCACCTCTCTTCGCCTGGTAGTAGTATAAACCTAGCCATTTGGCCTGCAAAGGGAGCCATTATGTGGATTCTGTAAAGGCAGCAGTAAAGGTGAGGGAAGGGAGTTTTAGTCTGGGTTTTTAGGAATCGCAGGAAGGAAAATTGGATAACTCAGTGAGAATAGCACTAGGGGAGGTGAAGCTGGCCTATCTGGAGACTGGGTGGCATTGTGGGTGGAGCCCACATGCAGGGACGAGCATTCAGTAGAGGTAAGGGTTGGATGAGTGGAACAAAATACAGGCTCCAAGAGACACTGCAGCAGTTCAAATATTTGGGTTGGGCAAGAAAGCCGTCGATCCCGGGCAACAGTCAAAATGGAGCAGTGTCCAATCCATGCACTAGGCACAGCTAGGGCAGCCAATCAGGACCCTACTGTCATTCGGCCTGAACCAATCGGATTCGCGGCTTACAAGCCAAGTGACAGACCCGGAGTTCCAAAGCAGTCCTACCGTGTGTGGTGTTGGGAGGATGCTATGCAATGCTTGCTGCTTGATGTGGCCACTCAGGAGTGGGGCCGGACCGTAGAAGACTGCAATAATGCCTGCCTAGGGCTGTCTTGTGTGGCACTGGGAGGGTGCTATGTGATGCTTGCTGCTTGATACGGCCGCCAAGGAGTGGGGCCGAACCGCAGGAGGCTGCCGTGATGCCTGCCTAGGGCTGTCTGCGTATTCCATATAAAAGGAAGGAAGCTGTAGTTTTTATTAAATCCATATCAAAAGAGACACTAAATGCTATCAACATTTATTTTTAAAGATGCAGTATGTTTCTCGTGGGAAATGATTACTAAAAAGAGTAAAAATAAATTTTTCCCATATGGAGGAATAACTTTCACAAAACTTTTAATAGTGGATACTTTAAACTTTGGGAGTAATTTGACATATATTCTGTAGAAGACTTATACCAGGGCAATATATTTAAGTAATTTCAGCAAATAATGGAACAATACAGTCTTCCTAAAAATATTTTTGTAGTTACTTACAAGTAAGAGACTTTTTTCTCCCGGTTAATTTCTTTTATTGAATTTTCAATAGAATAACAACATATCAGTACAGAATAAATGCATCTAATCATAATACACATATGTCACACATAAGCTTTGTACTTAAGTATGGTTCTGACCCATGTTCTATACATAATGACCCATGACTAGGAGGTACATAACAGGTACAATGCTTTCATTACCTAGCTTGGTATCTTATGGCTTCACATCACTACATTCTAAATTCAGAATATACAGAGATTGACAGTGTAATAAGCTTATACTGTATCGGGGTGGGTCAACGTTCCAGGGAGTCCGGTCTGTTGTATATCTTAGGTGTCATAGGGGACATAGTAGATTTTTGGACTGAATATCCAGCAACGATTTACCAGCAGCCTTTATAAACTAAAAGTACAGGGTCCAAACTGCCTGAAATTCTTTGTTCTTTGTAGGAAGAAATGGACCATCTTTGAGTTGGAGGCTAGAGTAATCAGTGCTGATTCCCATTCCTGAAAGGATGGTATATCTGCTGTTCTCCATCTCCTGAGAAGCAGGCATTTAGCTTTGTTGGAGGCTAGCATGAGCCATGTTCTGTGGGGAAGTGTAAGCCTTGTCCCCGGGTCTGGGATCCCAAGCAAGAGCAGGACAGGGGATTGGGGGATAAGAGTCTGGAGAATTTTGGAACAATGAGATGTGATGCTCATCCATGGACATGCTCATAAAATGTGTAACAGGTCAGCTGCTGGGGCCATACAACTCTAACAGCAGTCCTGAAAAAGGAGGCCCATTCTCCTGAGCTGTGCTGGGGTCCTATACCAGTAGTGCGTGATCTTGTTTTGGATAAGCATGCTGCATTGATTCAAACAAGCCTGAAGTGTGAATCTCCAGGCATTGGACCATGTTTCCTCTGAGATAGAGGTCTTCAGAGCTCTTTCCCATTTTTGTTTGAGAGACAGAGAGGGACTGGGTGTGGCCTCTCTGAGGGTCTTGTAAATAGCCCCAGCTAAACCTGATTTCATAGTTCACCATTTATGGATAGAGAGCTTGGGTGACCTTCTGTTTGGATTTTTTGAGCGGGTGGAATAGTCACATATTTGCCTCTCACTGCAGTTGCAGAGACTTCTCAGTTGTACATATCTCTAGAAGTCAGATTTGGGCAGCTGAAACTTGGATTGCAGGGCTTGGAAAGAACCCATTTGGCCCCCATTGGGGATGTGAACATCTTCAAGGAAGCATATCCTTTTTTTCCCTCCATGTGGGCAAACTAATTAGTCATAGGCTGATGCAGCAGTGGGGATTGTTCAATAAAGGTGTGAGGGGGCCTATCCCTGTACAACAGTGTGTTATCCTCCCCACCTTGCTCCAGACTTCATGCATTGCTGTAATAGTGTACCACCTATGGCATGTGTTGGGCAGACCATGCTCTAAATGCACTGATGGGGCCCTCTCTAATAATTCAGTTTCTATGCTAATCCAGGCTGGCACCTGTTCCCTGGAAGGTTGGAACAGTTTGCACATTTTGGCTACTGTAAACATGCAGTGCTAGTGCAGAAAGTGAAGTAAGCCCCACCACCCCCCTTGACCAGTGAGCCCAAAGTTTGGCCACATTATAGTATGGGGGTAGGCCTTCCCAAAGGAAGCTTCCTACGAGGCCATCCAATTTTTGGAACTGTGACATGTGAAGGGGTAGGGGGAGGTGAGCTAGAATGTGGAAGATTCTTGGTGCCGCAATCATTTTTATTGCATTTATTTTCCCCACTAGGGACAGCTTAAAATGTCACCATCTCTGTAAATCCTCTCGCAGCTTGTTAAGCAGAGGTTGTAGATTGGCTGCGGCTAAGCAGGAGACCTCAGGGGTGATATAGATGCCCAGGTACTTGATACTGGAGGGTGCCCACGCCAGCCCGAGGTTTGACACCATAGTGGGGGTGGTAAGCACATTAAGGGGTAAAATCTCAGATTTAGACATGTTTATACATAGTGTGAGTGGGTTGCAAAGGATTGTAGGAGGGTAAGTATGGCGGGGACGGCCTGGGGGCATTTTCACACAGTATTAAGCAATCTTCTGCATATAAGCTGTTTCGAAATTCTTTGGACTCCACTCTTTTTTTTTTTTTAACTTCATAAGATTTTATTGATCCTGAAAACAGGTCATATTATTTTACATGATGATAAAGTACAGTGTGCTCATAATAGCATTGGTAACAGAGCATGATTTCATACACACTTATTACAACATCTTCAAGCAATCAAGGCACGTTTACAATACAAACATAAATCTCTGTGGTAAGAAATATATTTTTTCTAATCTAATGAGTGCTATAAAATCTTAACACATCATGTCTAACGTAATCAATTTCTTTATGCACAGTTTCTCCTACTCCTACTTCTTTCCTCCAGACTTGTACTTTAACGGTATATATGTTTTTAGGGTGTGAGATCACTGTTTAATAGGTGCCATGGGCGCCATATTTCCAGGAATTTATCTTGTTCTAGCCATAATCAGCTAGTGATATTCTCCATCCTCTCTAACTCTCCCACTCTAGTTTGCCAATCTGTCATTGTAGGTAGGAGGGGGGAGAGCCATCTAGAAGTGATGCACTTTAATGCCACTACTCTAAACATCTGAGCCAAGGTTCTAGCTACTTTATTACCTGTGAGTAGAGTGGGAAAGTCTAGTACTAAATCTGTGGCTGTGTAAGGAACTTGAAGTCCTGTTAGGTCTTGCATTTGTGCATGTATTCCTTTCCAGAATGGTTGAATCAATGGACAAGTCCAAAGAATATGTCCGTGTGTCACCTTTTCCCCACAACCCCTCCAGCATAGGTCAGATTGGGAGGTCCCAAAATGTTTGGTGATAGCTGGGGTCAAGAAGAACTGGACCAATATTTTCCAGTTAAATTCTCTCCAAGTGGGAGATGCTGTTACTTGCCAACCTCTCTCCAGTCTCCTTTCCCACTGAGTGGAGTGTATGTGAGTACCTAACTCTGTTTCCCATTTTTCCTTCATTTTGTTAAAAGGTGAAAACTCTTGCTTATTTAAAATAGTGTAATGTAGAGCCAGGTCATGTGACTTGCCTTTAAGTTGTTATTGCATAGTAGAAAAACATTTCCAGGTCTGTGCTTTCTCTATGAATTTAGGGTATGACCCCTGGGGTTTGCAAAAAATGTACCTGTAAGAACCTGAAATGATCCTCTTTACAGTGTTGGTATCTAGCTTTAAGCTGTGCAAAGTAAAGACATCCATTATTATCTAAGCATTGTGTAAAGGTTGTCAAGTTTCTTTACAGCCTAATATCGGTACCTCTGATCCACTCTGGGTGGTTCAAAAGAAGCTTCGAACCGTATTTAAGATAGAGGCCCAGGTCCCTCTGGAGTATGTGTAATGTGTAGTTTAAGAAGTGCACGAAGAGAATGTTTCACCCATGGGTTGTCTGTATTGGCCCATATATTTATAGGGATGTTATGGGTTGGCAAGGCAAGGCAAATTTTATTTTTATGACACCCAATCCTGGAGGCTCTGGGCGCCTAACAAGGTATTACAAAATAAAAGTTATTTAAAATCCAGAAATAACAAATGAGTAAAAATCTGAATTCAATTAATAAAATTCACTATAATAATGCTGGTTACTCTGTGAAGGCCAGACTGAAGAGGTGGGCCTTTAGCCTCTGCTTGAAAACACCAATCGAAGGGGCCTCCCGGACTGCAGATGGAAGAGCGCTCCACAGGGTCGGCCCAGAGACACTGAAAGCTCGATACCAGATGTCTTGAGCCAAACCCTGGGAATACCTAGGAGGCCCCTCGAAGACAAGTGGAGGGAGCAAGCAGAGGTCGCAGGTGTCAGGAGCTCCAACAGGTAGCCAGGACCCAGCCTGTATAGGGACTTATAGGTCAGCAAGCCCACCTTGAAAAGGACCCGCCACCTGACCGACAACCAGTGCAGAGCACGCAAGACAGGGGTCACATGACAGGACCTGGGCAGGTCCATCAGCAACCGGGCTGCTGCGTTCTGCACCAACTGCAGCCTGCAGAGGATCCCTCCCATGAACCCGAAGTAAAGAGGGTTACAGTAGTCAAGCCTAGAGGTAACAAAAGCATGTACCAGAGTAGGCAGATCCTCAGGCGGAATGAGGGGCTTGATCCTGATGATGTTCTGCAAGTGGTAGAAACCACTCTTAACCACAGATGACACCTGATCTTCAAAGGTCAGCCTGCTGTCCAGGATCACACCTAGATTACGCTCCCTTGGGGAAGCAACCAGAGGAGCAGACCCCCAGTAAAAGACCTCTGTCCACTCCAGGTTGCAATCCATCATGCCCGTGACCTGGCTCGATCACTAGCACTTCTGTCTTATTCGGGTTAATCTCAGACAGCCGGAAGCCATCCAGTCATTGATTTTAGCCGGACAGATGTTAAGCACGTTGACAGCATCAGATGTTCTGGGTGTAAAGGATAAACACAGCTGGCTGTCATCTGCATAGCAGTGAAATGCCATGCTGTATTGCTGAATTATCTCACCCAGGGGCAGCATGTACACCGTGAACAGCACCAGCAACAAGATCGAGGCCTGTGGAACTCCACACAACAGGGGCATTGGGGAGGAGGAGAAATTTCCCATCACTGCCCGCTGCACCCTATCAGAGAGATAGAACTCAAACCATCCGATGACAACACTGGCAAGTCTACAAAACTCACAGAGCTGATCAAGAAGCACAACGTGGTCCATGGTGTCAAATGCTGATGAGAGATCGAGGAGCACAAGAACTGACCTGTCTCCTCTATCTCTAGCCCTGAGCAGATTATTATGCACTCTAACTAGAGCTGTCTCTGTACTGTGTTTAGCCTGAAAACCTGACTGAAATGGCTCATAGATGTTGAAGGACACGAGGCAGTCCTCGAGTTGTTGTGCCACTAATTTCTCCACAACCTTGCTCAAAAAAGGTAGGTTGTAGATGGACAGTAGTTCGCCAGGACATCAGGGTCGAGGGAAGACTTCTTAAGAAGGGGTCTCACCAGCACTTCTTTCAAAGCCGTTAGGAATACCCCCTCCACCATCGAACACCTGATGAATACCAGGCCAACAGCCTCGACGCATCCCATTAAGAAATGAGTCGGGGCTGGGTCGGGTTAGCAGACTGTGTGCTTCAGCTCTAAGGTCACCTCAGTCACCTCAGACACCTCCACTGGCCTAAACTCCTCCCAGACAGGCAGAGTGCCTCTGCTTCTACTAGTCTGACCACTGTAAGGCAAAGGCCTCTCTAATGGAATCCCCAACCGGATAGATGACACTCTGTCTGAGAAGAACAGAGCAAACTCCACACACAAGGTGGATTAAAAAGTCTTCTTCAGCTGTAGAGTGGCAGGATGGAGAAGCCTATCCATAGTCCGAAAAAGCTGAGAAGGTCTGTTCTTCCCTGCCGCAATCTCCCTGGACAGGAATTCTGCCTTCTTACGGGAGACTGCCTCCTGGTACTCACCGTAGTGAGCACATAGGACCAGTCTGTCAACCTCCAGCTGAGTCTTCTGCCAGTTACGCTCCAACTTCTGACCCTTGATCGTCATCACCTTGAGATCCCCTTCAAACCAGGGGGATCTCAAGTGAGAGGATCTGGGTCGTACATGGACTGGTGTGGTGACATCCAGTGCTTCAGCCACTACCTTATTATAGGTGGCCACCGCCTCACCAGTGCCAATTGCACAAGCTGCCTTAACCCTAGATAGGTCAGCAAATGTCAGAAGTCCTTCTGGGTGTGAACCCCTTAAGGGGGGTAGATGACCATCAACACAGGGGAAGGACTATCAGGGGAGGCCCCAAACGTGAACCCCACGGTGCAATGATCGGACCAAGAGACCCATCAATCTTGAGGTCATTGACCCCAAGACCCAACTGGAATACCAGACTGAGTATGTGGCCATGCCGATGGGTCACAGAAGCAACTGGTTGTGCCAGGCCCAGTGAGGACATCAACTGGAGGAGGTCATAACCAAACTGTGAGGATTCGTCGTCGACCCAAACGTTGAAGTCCCCCAGGATTAAACACCTGGGGGACTCCAACACCTGGTCAATGACAAAGTCCGCTACCTCCTGCAGGAATTCTCCTCCCAGCTCCAGAGGGTGGTAAATGAGGAGAATCCTGTAACCTGCACCTGGACCCCATGTATGGCAACACACTCAAAGGACCTGGTATTACCAACTGAATGTGCCGTGAAGCCCAGGTTGGCTCTAAAAATGATGGCCACTCCCCCCCCAACGATCCTTCCTCGGGCAGTGCACCACGGAGTACCGGTGGGGACAGTGGCCTCTAAAACAGGACTGGCATCGTCACTTAGCCAGGTCTCTGTAATGCAGGCCAGGTCAACAGAGGAAATCAAGTGCTCAAAAATAGCGGTCTTGTTCCTTATCGACCTGGCATTGGACAGCACTGCCTGAAGAGGATTAGAGGAGGCAGCCGGCCCTCTAGCTACCTGCCCACTTGGTCTGGCGGGACTCCTGGGTACAGGAGCCAAACACGTCTGGCATCTCCCTCGGCCCTGTTTAAACCCAGGGCATCTCCTGGACCTTACAACCTCGGTGCCCCTCACCGCCCCCTCCTCCTCAGCTGCCCCCCGCAAACAACAACACACCTGCCTCCTCGTAATTCCGACCTCCCTACAGCGTGTGGCAGCAGTAGATGAAACCAGGAGGTCAGTAAAAGGGTGGAGGTCATGAAGCAGACAGGCAGCATAGGTGATTCATGCTAGGCTGACACCCCAACACATCCCAGCCTGGCGTACTAACCCAAACTAGAAGAACCCCAATTAAACAAATTATAACTAATAAATACAACCTTAATTATATTAAATAGCAAACTAACATACACATACACACTACTCACTTATTCTAATTATACAAACTCCAAATAACACCACCACATACCCCAGTTATACAACCTTTAAAATAAGCCCCACCTCCCCTCACCCAAAATCCAAACAAATCAAATAACAATTAAAATAGCTGCAAGGGAGAAAAGTCAAGGAGCATGCACTGCAGCAAATTCCAAAATGAGTCCAGAAAATTCTCAGTAAAAAACTGCTGTCCAAGCAAAGTTCCAAGCCAAATTTCAGCTTTATAATATTTCAAATGTGCAAAGGAAGCTGAGGTGCTCACACCACCAAAGTTCCGATAGATGACACACTGCACCAAACTGTTAATTTTTCTTTTGAGAAACAGAACTTTATTGAACTTTCCAAAATGTTGTAACAAATATACCAACAGCAAAAACAGTGAAACAAAGATAGTGTAAAATGTGGGAATCATAGCTTAGTTTACAAATGCTTAAATTAATGAGGTGAAACACCGAACAGAATAGATCCAAATGTTAATAGCAAGCATCATCACCCCCTCTACAAATGAGTCATTACCCAAAGCATAATAATAAAAAAAAAACTTCATGCCAACAACGACAGAGACAAAAATAAACAAATAAATAATTTATAAAATATCCCAGGACCAAAATATTTAAATCAACTGTTCTGGATTCAGTAGTTTGAGAGGGAGCGGTAGGAAACACAGGGGGACCCAAGAGCTAGACAGCGTCTGCCCAAAGGACCATCAACCCAAGGCAGGAGCAGAGACTATTGAATGGCCAAGAACAAGGACCCTCGCCTCTGTTCAGCCAAAATCTCCAAGATGTCCTTTTCCTCCCTAACCGCTTGATAATGGAAAAATGATAGCCATCTGCTTGTAAATTTGTCCTTTTGGAGTTTGAGTTTTGCTGTAAGTCTCTCCATTACCAGAATATGGAGGCAATTTACGTACCAGAAATCCAGAGAGGGTGGAGTCGGGGTCAGCCACCTCTGAGTGATCGCCTTATTGGTGTCAGCTATTAATATGTAGTGTAGATATTTTGGGGACTTATTAACTAATGTGTTAGGAGGTAAACCCAAAACCCAGTTTTGAAACTGGGCAGGAAGAGGCACCGCCAGGCTTTTCGACACTGCCTTGCCAATCTGCTTCCAATAGTCCTCAAGTTTGGGACAGGTCCAAAAAATGTGTGTGTGTGAGTGCCCTGAATCCCACAACCCCACCAACAGAGATCGGAGGTATGAGTTCCATAATGTTTTGTAATGACACATGTGTGAAAGTACCTAATTACTGTTTGCCATCAGAACTCCCACCATGAGGGGGAAGCAGTGGTAGCATCCACACCCTCCCATATCCCATACTTGCTAATTTAGCTCTAAACCCACCTCTGAATTCCATGTCGATTTAATGTTCAGTAATATGTCTGGTTCCAGATCCGACAACATACCAACAATCTTAGAGATTCTACCTCAGGAGCTGGGAGTCTGAGCCATAGACGTTATCAGCATCCGGACAGGGTTCCTCATCGTTAAAATTTCCGTTCGTCTTACCTCCGATGTCAGATAGTATTGAATTTGTAAGTATCAGAAGAAGTCACCTCGTACTAGGCCAAATTCATGGCACAACTAGGGAAAGGATTTAAAACCATCCTCTTGGAAAAA
Source organism: Neoceratodus forsteri (assembly GCA_016271365.2). Classification (NCBI taxonomy): domain Eukaryota; kingdom Metazoa; phylum Chordata; order Ceratodontiformes; family Ceratodontidae; genus Neoceratodus; species Neoceratodus forsteri. Next base: position 1,243,987,440 of record CM057455.1, read on the forward strand.
TTGTCCAAGGGAAGAAAGGCCCTGCCTGACCCATCTTTGAAAACCTACATCCATTCTAAATGGGGGTAAATCTAAGCAGGCTCCAATAGGGGTGAGTTTATCTAGACTCAAGGGCAACTAATATTTATGACAAACATCCCACCATAACCACTTTAATGTAATGGCCCAGGAATTCCCACTATCCAACAGTCTAAGGTTGTCGCTGTCTTGGAACAACACATCACCCAGCTGAGCCGGACCATATGTGTCCTTCTCCATTGACACCCAGAGCGGAGTCTCTGTGTAGAAAAGGTGGGAAACTGGGAATTGGAGTTGCGATGCCCAGTAGTACTAGCAGACCCAAACCACCCTTCCTTTTGGCTGCTATCAAGATCTCCCATCTAACTCTGGGCCTCTTTCCTGACCATATAAATTTAGAAATAGTGGAACATAATGTTTTCCAGTAAGAGTTTGGGGGCTTTAAAGGTATGGAAGCAAAAATGGAATGAAAATGTGGCAATACATTCATACGAATGGTTTCGATCCCGCCAGAGAGGGATAACGGAAGCTCCTTCCATCTATTGCAGTCTGATTGGACTTCTAAGAGTCATTTATGGTAGTTACTGTGAAATAATTTAATAATGTCCCTCGGGATCCACACACCCAGGTACCGGAAACCTGATGCAGCTCATTTCAAATTGCAAATATTAGCGGTTAATGTGCCCACAAATGGCCCTATTGGGAGCATCTCAGTCTTAGAGGCATTCATTTTGAAACCCGATGCAAGTCCAAACTCATGCAACAGCTCCAATATTTTTGGGACCGCTTCCACTGGATTGGAAACATAGAGGAGGGTATAATCAGCATATAGGGATATTTTAAGTTCCTTTCCCCCACCGTGATACCCTGGAAATCCATGGAATTGCAAATTAATGTCATTAGGGCTTCTAAACTAAGGGCAAAAAGAAGGAGAGAGAGTAGACAACCCAGACGAGTGCCCCTCTCTATACTGAAAATGGATTAACTAGTTCCATTAACCTTGACTTGTGAACTTCTGTATAGATTTTTTTATCCATTGATGAAATTTATCCCCGAACCCAAACTTGTGCAAGACCCCATCCAAGAACACCCAGTCCAAACTATTAAATACCTTTTCGGCATTGATCGATATTACTGCTCTTAAAATATCCGATGGGAAATGTTTAGCTGCCATCAGGGCATTCAACAGGAGATGGATGTTATCTTGAATGTGTCTCTCAGGGATAAACCCCATCTGGTCTGGGTGTACCAGGCCAGAAACCACCACATGCAGACAATTACTGACTGCCTTGGCAAACAGCTTTATATCTGGGCTGAACAAAGAGATTGGGCAATAACTTGACAAAGATTTCGGTCCTTGTCCGGCTTGGGCAACACCAAGACCAATGCCATGTTCCATGAATCTAGCATAGCCCCTTCCATATGGGCCTCTTTAAAAACCTCAGTCAAAAGTGGAAGAAGTTCCTGGGTGGACTTTTTATAAAATTCCCCGGGAAATCCATCCAGGCCCGGTGCCTTGCCGACTTTGAGGGATTTAATGACAGAGAGAATCTTGTTTTCATTAAAGGAAGAATCTAGAGAATCTCCCTGGGTGTCTGTCAACCAGGGTTGGTTTAAGTCTTGAAGGAGGGTCACCACCTTCTCCGAGTGCCCCAGGCCCCTTTCCATACTATACAGCTTAGCACAATAACCACGGAATTCTTTGGTTATTTGAGTAGGCGAGGTAGAAGGTGCCTGGCCAGCAGCCCCTGTGTGTATCTTGGTGATCTACCTATCGGCTTCCTGTTTTTTCAAATGAAGGGCCAGCAGTCTTCCCGCCCTTTCCCCCCATTCATAATATTTCTGACCTGTATATTGAAGTGCATTTTCCGTTTTCCACAACATCAATTTATTATACTCTTCCCTAGCTTGCTTCACCTGGCAGAGGAGGGAGGGATCCTTGGATTTTTTATGGTCAGATTCCACGTGAGCCAGCTTCTCCTCAGCAGCCTTAATTGGGGCCTGGTGCTGTTTATTCTTAAATGAGGCATACAAGATAGCCTGTCTTCAGACTATGGCTTTAAGCCCATCCCATACATACTTAAGGGCTGTATCCCCACCAGTGTTTTCCCTAATATATTGTTTAATGGTGTCCCTCATTGAAGCTACGAAGACCTCATCATGGAGAAGGCTGATGTTGAATAGCCAGGACGCTCTCGACGATGTCAACCCCCACCCCACTCGACCAGAACATGATCTGATATTGTAATTGGATGAGTCCGGATATCTTTAAAGGTGTATGCCCATTTCTTCTGTGTATAGATTCTAGCCAATCTAGAGTAAGAACTGGAAGAGGCTGAGAAAACGTTAAACTCAGTTGCTCCATGGTTTTGCAGGCACCATGGGTCCACGTATCCCCCATCGGTCTGCAGGGAGCTCAGCAGTTGGGAACAGGCTAAGACTCCTTTCTGATGTGGAGGGCTCTTATCTAATCTAGGGTTCTCCTTGCAGTTCCAGACCCCAGCACAAAATATTTGACCCTCAGGAAGAGCAGACAGGAGTTGAAATAATCTGCGAAAAAATTCTCCTGTAGGGGGAGTAGGTGCGTAAACTGAAACAACATGGAGGAGGCACCCCCCAAATAACCCCCGAGATTAGGACAATTCTACCCATCCCCTGAACAGTTAATGAATTATGGATTTCTGAATATCAGGGAGCCTTCAAAAGCATGCCATCCGGGAAAAAATGCTCTCACCAAGTCAACCAGACGGCAGTCTCAGCGATCTTATTAAAAATCTCAGGTACTCACCCCTGGGAGCAAAGTCTGAAAGCACTAGAAAAAATAACCTCTCACTAAGTCTTCCAGGCAGACTCAACTCCCAACAGCAATATTTTATCACCGGTATAATGAATGGATAATCCAGAGAAGGGCAAAGTGCAGTCCAACCAGTTCACAAAAGGTCCTGGGGGGGAGATTATTCCTTGCCCCCCCCAACTGCTACAGCCAAAACAGGCCACCTCACTAGGGCCCAGGGTTGGCCTCACTACTCAAATCAGCCCAAGCAGGAGACAGGAAGGGTTTACTGAGGGGCAGCAGAGCTCCCACCTCTTACCACCCAGTTACCCTCACCGCTCAACTGCCTAAGCTCAGTGAGACCCTCCACTCTTCCCCGAGGTGGCAAGGAACTCCAAACTCCACACTCTTCTCTCCACAACACAGTAACCATTCAGCAGATAGGCACATGCAGTCCAGTGGAGACAACACAAAAATTACAGCGGCACTTACTCCCGTAGAATCCTGTGTCACTCTTGTACCGGCACACCAGGTGAGTATCCAGTAACATGTTAGTGCTCAATTTCATGCTCCTCAATTTAAGAAATCTGCAAAATTAACACTGCAGTGCAGACTCCAAAACCCTTACTAAAAAATAAAACTACACTCCTATGCTACATTCACTCACAAACCCTGCCTGCAGCTAAAACCCCTACTCTAAAACTAACTAAAAAAAAAATGAAAGGATTCTCCCAATCGCTCCAAATAAAAACGTTAAAACAGCATTTCTACAACATTTTAAGGCAAATTAGGCAGTTTGGAGCTAAAGTTCAAGCTCCAAGCAGACAGCAGCCCAGCGTTACCACTCCAAGCAGACGGAAGCCCAGTGTTGCCGCCATCTTGCGGACCACACTGTCCATAGGGCCTGGCCGTGCACTGCATCTTCCTGTAGATGGTACCATCCAGACTCCTCTCTATGCCTGGCTCATGTGCATGGCATACCAAACTTCCCTAAGGGAAGCAGGGAAGGCAGTAGGGCAGGGAAAGGCCCAAACCAAGAAAACACTAGCACGAACAGTAAAAGAAGGCAACAAGACTTTCTACAGATACATTAGTGAAAGGAGAAAGTCCAGAGGGGGTATTGCTAAGATCAAAGGGGATAAGGGGGCATGTGAGGAGGAGGACCATGTAAAAGCATTTATCCTAAATAGATACTTCTTCTCAGTATTTACTGAAGAGAAGGTAGGGCAGGGCCTATAGCTCAGCACCATGGACACTTAGGGGAGGAAGGTGTGCACTAGTCCCTTTACAAAAGAAAGGATCCTACAAGAGCTCAATAAGCTCAGGGTGGACAAGGCAATGGGACCTGATGGCATACATCCCAGGGTACTGAAGGAGCTAAGGGTGGAACTAGCAGAGCCATTATCAGAACTGTTTAGTGAGTCTCTGAGCACAGGAGAGGTCCTAGAGGACTGGAGAAAGGCTCATGTGATTCCACTCCACAAGAGTGGTAGCAAGGAGGAGGCAGGGGACTACATACCAGTTAGTCTTACCTCAGTAGTGGGCAAGATTATGGAGGCACTCCTTAAGGAAAGGATAGTGCAACACCTGGAATCCGTAGGAGCACAGGATCCCAGACAGCATGGGTTTACAACAGGGAGGTCCTGTCAAACTAATCTCATAGATTTCTTTGACTGGGTAACCAGAGTGGTGGACCACGGGGGAGCAGTTGATGTCACCTACCTTGACTTCAGCAAAGCTTTCGATACTGTTTCACATAGAAGATTGATTAATAAGCTGGGTAGGCTTGGGTAGGTCTGAAGTTAGTCAGCTGGGTGGCAAACTGGTTGACGGGCAGAAAACAGAGAGTGGTGGTAAACAGTATACAGTCAGAAGAGATGCAAGTCATAAGTGGGGTACCTTAGGGATCAGTCCTAGGGCCAGTCCTCTTCAATATCTTCATCTGTAACATTGTAGATGGACTGGAGGGTAAGGCTTGTCTGTTTGCAGATGACAGCAAGATCTGCAACAGAGTAGTTGATCCAGATGGGGTGGGCAGAATGAGAAGAGATCTGGATAAACTGACAAAATGGTCAGAAGAGTGGCAACTGGGGTTTAACGCAAAGAAGTGTGAGATCATGCACATAGGGAAGAGAAACCCTGAAGCCACCTATAGGCTGGGAGGGGAGTTGTGACAAGGGAAGAAAGAGACCTGGGCATCATCATCACAGTTGACCTGAAATCATCTAAGCAGACCACTAAAGCAGTAGGTAAGGCTAGGGGGATGTTGGGGTGTGTCAGTTGGGATATCACAAGTCGTAAGAGGGCAGTAATAATCCCTCTTTACAAGACACTGGTTCGGCCCCATCTGGAGTACTGCATGCAGTACTGGAGGCCACACCTCCACAAGAACATTAACCAAATTGAGGCAGTCCAGAGAAGGGCAACCAAAATGGTGCAGGAACTGCATCAGAAAACATGTGAGGACAGATTAATGGAGCTCAATATGTATACCCTAGAGCAAAGGAGGGAGAGAGGTAATATGATCAAAACATTCAAACACCTTAAGGGCATTAACAAGGTGAAGGAGTTTAACATGTTTCAATATAAGAAAAATAGCAGGACAAGAGGACACAGCATGAGATTAGAGGGAGGCCAATTAAGAGGTAATGTGAGGAAGTTCTTTTTCACAGAAAGGGTGGTGGATGCATGAAACAGCCTACCTCAGGAAGTGGTGGATATGAATACAGTGCAGGGCTTCAAACAGGCATGGGATAGGCATAAGGGGGCAATACAGATGAATATGAATAGATAGAGCATTGACAGAGCAAAGGCTGATGGCACATTCATAAGGTAGAAAAAGAAATGGGCAGACTGGATGGGCCTTGCGGTCCTTATCTGCCATCAACTTCTATATTTCTATGTTTCCCCTGACCGACAGATCGTAGCGAGGGAAGTTGGGAAGAGCCAAACAGTCTTCCCCACGAGGGGTCTGTAGGAGGGCCCTAGCCAGCTGGGGGCGCTTACCTGGCCAGACAAACTGCAGCGATGCCTTCTATAACTGGTTCCAGAATGATGCAGAAATTGGAATGGGGAGAATCTAAAATAAAAACAAGAGCTGTGGTGATACATTCATCTTTAACATTTGAATTCTCCCATATAGTGTGAGTGGTAGAAGATTCCACCTTGCCATGTCTGCTTGTAATTCCTGAAAAAGTTTCAGGTAATTATTTTCATATAACTGCGAGGTGTCTGCTGAAATTCTGATGCCCAGGTATCAAAACATGTTCCTGGAGGCCCAGGCAAAGGTGAAAGATGCTTTGAATGCTGGCCTCGGGGTGCCACTTAAAACCACGGCCTCTGATTTCTGTAAGTTAATTTTATAACCAGCCAGGGATCCATAATCTGTGAGTGCCTGTAAGAGGTGAGGCACAGAGGATTCCAGATCGGCCACAAAAAAAGAGAATCATCAGTGTATAGGGCCAGCTTTTGTTTATGCCTCACCACCATCACTCCTTTAATGTTGTTGTTAGCCCTAATAGCTATAGCTAAGGGTTCCAGTGAGAGAGCAAAAAGAAGGGGGGTCAGGGGGCAGCCCTGCTGTGTACCTCTTTTTAAGGGGAATCAGACGGATAGAAATCTATTAACTTTTACTCTAGCTTTGGGGGTGGAGTATAGGGCTGTGATTATGTTTGTAAATTTGTCTCGCAAACCAAACTCCCGCAGGGTTTGAGTCAGGAATACCCAATCTACCCTATCGAGCACTTTTTCTCATTCATACTAATTGCCAGTTGAAGAGATTTCTTACCTTTTTGGACTGAGATAATATTTAAGAATCATCTAATGTTGTCTTGTAAATATCTTCTGGAGATAAAGCCGATCTGGTCTCTGTGAACCAGGGGTGGAATTGCCTGTTGTAGCCAATCCACTAGGATACCTGTGAATATCTTTAAGTCAGCTGAAAGGAGGGAGATGGGACGATAAGATTTGCAGTTTTACGGATCTTTTTCTGGTGTAAGGATAACCGAAATCTGGGCCTGGTTCCACGAAGCAGGGGCTGCCCCCTCCCCTTACCAGAGCATTAAATGCTTCTGAACGAGGTCCCATTAATAATGTGGCAAATGTAAAATTGTGAAGTAAATCCATCAGTGCCAAGGGAGTTTCCATTTTTCAGTTAAATTTTCTGATGGATTTCCTGCTCTGTGATCTGGGATTCTAGAAGAGTTTTTTTTTGTCTTCTGGCAACTGAAGTAATTTTAAAGCTTTTAAATAATTGGAGATTTGCTCTAGGTGTCTTGAGCCTCTCTCCGCAGTATACAATATTTTGTAATACTTTTGGAAAAATTCTGCAATTAGAGGGGGGATGTGATAGTCTGACCTTCAGCCAGGTCTCTGATATGAAGTACCGCTCTAGTGGCTGCCTCTTTGCATAGTTGCTATGTCAAGAGTTTCCCTGCTCTGTTACTGTGTTTGAAGTATTTTTGTTTTGAATGTCACAATTGACCCTCTATGCCCGTGTCTAATATTTGGTTCAATTTGTGTCTGGTTTGGTCCAGTTGCAGTTTTACTGTGTCATCTAGGGTCGATTGGTGTAGTTCCTCAAATAGGGCAATTTGGTTTTCAAGTTCAAGTCTCTGTTTAATATGATTTTTCTTTATCTGGGATGAATATTTAAGGATCTCCCCACATAATAACATTTTAAGGCGTCCCATCTTACCCCCACACTTGTATCCTCTTTTGAATTTTGTTGTAGAAAGCTTTTAATGAACTTTTGAATTAAATCTTGAAACTCAGATTGGGTCAAGAGGCTGACATTGAGGTGCCAGAGAGTTTCAGTAGGTCTTGGGGCCAAGTTGAGCTGAATGTGAACTGGGGCATGGTCGGATAAGGTGATGTTACCAATGGAGGCGGTAGTTAAACTGGATGCCCAATTTGCTGAGACTAGAAAAAAATCTATTCTAGAGTACATTTTATATTTGGATGAATAGTAAGTATAGTCCTGACTCCTCGGGTTCAAAAATCACCAACCATCTATCAAAGCCAGCTCAGTATATAATCTTATTAATGTCTTTCCAGACCTGGATGGTTCTATTGTTCTTGACCCCATCCTCTCTAAATGTAGATCTAGCACAGAATTGAAGTCTCCCCCCATGATGATTAAGCTTTGTGTGTCAGTGACCATTTCCTTGATGACCTTTGTTAAAAGAGGTGAGTGCTCTGACTCCTCGTTTAGAGCATAAATGTTCAATAAGGTACACTTCTGTCCACTATACTCCCTATGGAGATGTTTATATCGGCCTTCCAGATCTCCCTCCACCTGGGAAATTTTCAGTGGGAAGTTTCTCCTGATTAGAATGGTTACTCCTGTCTGGTGGGGATGTGCTTCGTAATGTGAGGTGTAAACTTCTCCCACCCAGCTCCATCTGAGCTTCATGTGTTCCTGAGCTCCCAGGTGTGTTTCCCCATATAAAAGCCACCCCTGCCTGTTGTCTTTGCAACTCCTGGAGAGCCCAAGCCCTTTTGACTGGATTATTAATGCCCCTAACATTTAGGGATGAGACTTTTAGGTCACTCATTTTGAAAATAACAGACTAACTGTTTATGTGTCTGGAGATAAACAATTGCACATCTAAGATCTACAATACCATCTGAACTTGTAAAAAAGATAAACCAAACATGTTCCAAACTATGTTTGTTTGATTTATTGATTGATTGATTGATTGATTGATTCATTCATTCATTCATTCATTCATTCATGTTTTTTTTACCGGGTAAGTGCACTGATCCAGAGGACCGCTTTCAGTCATGACTCGGGCCACAGTGTGGCAGGCAATACAGAGAACACAGCAGCACATACAGGTAAATACAATCCATGCAGTAAATTCACACCTCGGGCATGAGGTGGTATGGAAAATAGTAAAGTAATAGTACAGTGGACATAGGGTAGGCAATGGCCAGACATACGCAGTGTGAAATAGTGCCATTCGTAGCAATAGAAAACATGTAATACAGGAGATTACATGATGCAGAAGAACATATGTGGCTATAAAAATATGATATGAGGCCAGTTAGTAAGGTCCATCAGTAGAGCTGTGTGGGTTCATATAGTCAGATACTCACATCAGGTTCAGGAGGGTTTTAGAGAGATGCAGAGATGAGAGGGGAGATAGGTGGAGGGCGGGAGACAATGGGACGGAGACAAAGGCATTAGAGTGCCAAAGTATTGATTACAGGGAGCAGTGGCTATGTACAAAGCCTAAACATCCATAAGGCATAGAAACGGTACTTCAAGGTGTATTAAGCCCAGCTCCTCATCCCCTCTAGATATCCTGTGGAGCGAGGTAGGAAGCTGGTTGTGACCACTTTCCTCCCAGACTTTCCTAACCCTATAAGGCTGGGTATCTGGCTGGGTAAACAGAGGTTACCAGGGTAGTTTTGGAGGGTGATCGAATATCTGGCACTGTCCATCTTCGGCTCCACTAGAGAATACTGTGGGCTGAAATTACTAATAAACATGGCCCATGGGTAAGGGAGGTCCTAGCCCCAGGTGGTCCAAGAGCTGGAAGGTCAGAATTCCAAATTAACTATTTTAATTTGATGGAGAATCTGTGGGAAACCTCCCACTACCAGAAGACAGGGGGTAGCTTGTGGGAATGCCAAGGATCCCCCATGCTCCGCATCTCAGCAAAGCGCCAATCACAACCCCCTGCCCATCCATTCCCACACTCCCAAATTAACCCCTTTTTACTCTCTGTAGACTGTAAAGTCCACTTTCATTGGGTTGAAGGAACCTATGAACACTCCTAATCTGAAGATAATTGTTTAAGTGGTTTTCTCCCTCAGGCGAGACGTGTTGTTTTGCTCTCATTTTTTTTTTTTAAGGAACAGACCATTAATCAGAAGCCTCTAAGGTACCTCTCCAGGTATCTCTCAGACGTCCTCCAATATAGTGTCCTCACAGTGTCGTTGTCTCTATTGCCTGACATTAGAGATGGTTTCTTTTTGCAGGGACTCTCCCTGGAGGAGCCCTACTAAATCTATTTAAAATATTCTTCCATTGAGTATCCTTTTTACTTTGGTTCTATCCATTGAGTTAAGGAGAGATAATAACAGGAGTCTGGGCAGTGTGAGTGGGTCCAGCATGGGTCAGGATCGTTCAGGCACTCCACTTCAGCACCAGGCACAAGAGACCCCCCCAGAAGCCGCCTCCCCAGAATCTCCCTGATCTGATCATTTAGACCTCCAGTCTTCAGATCCCTCCCGGCCGTCACCCCCCCTGGCCAGCAAAATTACTGGATCCAAAGCATACATTATTAAATGTCTTGATAATACTTAATTCGCCCTACATGCAACTTGCATATATCACAGTTGTATTATTCCCCCAAACAATGTAATGTTTACCCCCCCCATATTCAGCCACCATCAGTCTCTGGAAACCCCACGTCAGCAACAGTCCAGATCAGCAGAGGTCTTGGCAACCCCTCCCAGTGCATAGGTCATGGGGCTTGTACAACAGTGAATGAAGCTCCACAGAGCTTCAGGAGAGGGGAGAGTTGTGTTGTACACAGACATGACAGCCGGCCCCCTCGCACTAAACAGCACCTCTATTTGTGATATAGGGATCGCAGGATTAGTACAAGTCTTCTTGGTACCCCCTCCCAGTGGTTCAACACAGGTCTTCTTGGCACCTCCTCACCATGGTTAGGTAGTCAGGCTTATAGGAAAGGGAACAAAGCACCGCACCATTGGGGAGTGGGGACAATTGTGTGCCACAGAGCAATGACACCTGCCCCCCCTTGCACTGAACACCACAGGGCTGATTGGATGGGGAATGAAGCACTGCTGTGCTTGGAGAGTGGGGAGAGGTTTGTTCCAGAGAGAAATGACACCTGCCTCCCTCACACAGAACACCGCAAAGCATAAATCAGTGGCCGCAAGGGACAGACAGCGTGACAGTATGAGACAGTAGTGCTATGCAGCAATTCACCGCCAATAGGTAGCTGAGAGAAATTACAATGTTACAAGTCTATTAACCCACTCCAGAGCATGGGTTAACTGTGAAATTAATCCACACCTGTGTGGTTGGAGGCACTTGGCATGCAACTTCATACTCCAACCCCCCCCCCAACGTGGATTAATTCTCCAGGAACCCATGCTCTATCGAGGATTAATCCTTACAAATGCTCAGTGCATTCACAGAATAAAGCAGTACTAATCATTATGTTAAAGTAATACATATTCAGTACATTTACAGTGTAAAGCAGTACTAGTCAATACAACAAAATAATGATACATACCCAGTACAGTACATTTACAGGGTAAAGCAGTATGGGCAATACAGTCAAACAATAAATGATCAGTACATTTACAAAGTAAGTAGTAATGGACAATACAAGACTGTAAATGAATATATTCTCCACTAACAGAGAAAAGCAGTACTTGTAAATACAATAAAACAATAAATGCTCAGTACAGTCAATCAATCAATCAATCAAAATCTTTATTTATCCCGGCGATCACCATTGAGCAAGCTCATTTACAAGGTGGACCTGCTATTGGCAGGGACAAATGTACAGATACAGATAAATGTACATAAGACAAAAAGAACAAGATGTTTACAATAACAGGAGCAGTATATATACATTCCATTGGTACATGTACAAGTAAGATATACATAAAACAACAGTAACATGATATATACAATACCCACAGGAGCAGGATGTGTATGGTTGTCATATACAAACAAATGAAAAAAAGAAAATCATTTATATTCCTGTCCATCAGAAACATGTTAATGGCCTGTATAGAAGTCCCTGAGCTATGGAGGTGCGCATGACGGTGTCTGGGGCTTAGGATCATGTGACAGGAGGGGGGTGGTGTGTAAGGGAGGTGCAGAGGGTGCTAGGTATGGGTGGGACGAGGGATGGGGTAATAGTGGCAGAGGAGGAGGACTTACATGAGTAGCAGGGACTAGTATGGGTGTGGAGAAAAATGATAGTCAGGCTGCTAGGAGTGATGGAAGCAGTTACAGAGCTCTGCAAACAATTTGTCATAGAGGGTATCAAACAAAGCAAGACTGACAGGAGAGCTAAGTCTCAATGATTTTTGTATCCTATTCCAGAGCGTGGGCATGACAAAGCTTATGGCAGCCCTTCCAAAGCGAATGTTGATCCTTGGGACTTTCAGGGAAGCCTGCGAGAGACTTCTCAAGGCATAGTTCCCGATCGGACTGAGGGGGAGACAGTCATCAACGTATTGTGGAAGTTTGTTGGTAAGGTCTCAGAGCGTCCATAGAGCTGCATTTCTACACCGCCTGTATTGAAGGAAGGGCCACCCCACGGCTGCATATAAAGAGCAGTGATGGGTAGAAAACGGGAGGCCAGTTATAAATCTCAGCGCTCTATGACACAATACGTCCAGTTTTGCAAGGTGTGAGGCAGGGCATTGGCCATAAATGAAGTCAGTGTAGTCAATTAATGAGAGGAACGTAGATTGGACGAGCTGTCTTTTGGCATCTATGGTCAAGAGGCGATTAATTGTGAAGAAAAGGGCAAGTCTTTGCCTCAGCTTGTTCAGCAGTTCTTCTGTATGTTCCACAAAGGAGAGTTTATTGTCTAGCCAGATACCCAGATATTTGAATTTAGGCACAAATTCAAGATTTTCACCTAATAAAGTGGAGATGGAAGGTAATGGACCAGCGACAGCAGAGTAAGCCTCTGGGCCAGCTGGTGTGAAAAGCATGGCCTTGGTTTTTTTTGCATTTAGTAGCAGCCTTTTGCTAAGGAGCTGGTGCTGCAGAGTATTAAAGTCAGTTTGTAGGTCACTGCAGGCAGCTTCAGGAGATTCACGGCTTAAGTAGAGCACCGTATCGTCGGCAAACAAGTGGATACTGGCTTCCTTGATGCCTACATCCAGGCTGTTGATATAGATGGCAAACAATATTGGGCCCAGTATGGAGCCCTGAGGGACACCTCTTTTTATCAGTTTAAGTGGAGTGAGCTCTTCTTCAGCCTTGAGTTGTTGCTGCCTGCCAGAGAGATAGTCTTGGAACCATCCCAATGAGGTTGAGTCAAGGCCTATAGTTTTTAAGGTGGAGAGAAGCAGTCGGTGGTGTCAAATGCCTTACTGAGGTCCAGGAAAACGGCACAAACTAATTTTTTATTATCTAAGTCCCATTGCCAGTCATTAGTTACTTTTGCCAGAGCCGTAATTGTACTATGCTTTGCTCTAAAGCCAGACTGCATTGGGTTAAGCAAGCTTGAATTGTCTATGAAAGATCTCAGCTGGGTATCCATGATTTTTTCCAGAAGTTTGGAAAGTATGGGTAGGAGGGAGATCGGCCTATAGTTATTTAGGTCACAGGGATCCCCTGATTTAAACAGTGGGATGACGTGAGCAATTTTCCATACCTGGGGGAGGGAACCTTGTGCTAGAGACAGGTTGAATAGGTGTGATATAGGTGTGGCAAGGATGTGGTATGCTACTTTCAAGAAATATAGGTTGAAGGAGTCGGCCCCAGCACTTTCTTTAGTATTCAATCGTAGAAGAAGATCTTCAACTTCTTTTATGGTGGTAGGTAAAAAGGAGAAGGCCACATTATTGATACTTGGTTCTGGAGACTGAGTGTTGATCTATGGAAGGAGACTGCTTACTGGTGCATTATCGAATGCCAGGCCTACACTGTCAAAATGATTGTTGCAGGCCTGCAGTATCTTGATTTTATCGTTGATGGTAACATTATCAGAGGTGATTTTAGAAGGAAGCACATTTCCTGGGGAGTGACAGTCAGTTCTTTTATGGTGGACCAGAACTTGGTAGGGCAATTTGACGTAGAGACTAGCTCAGATTGATAAAAGTTGGCCTTGGCCTCTCTGACCAACTTAGTGCAGGCATTTCTAGCTGTTCTGAAGAGACACCAGTCTACGTCAGCATGTGATTTGCGGGCCTTTTTCCAGAGATAATCTCTTTTAAGTAAGGCAGCCTTCAGATCCGCTGAAAACCAATGACAGGTTCTGGTTTTTATTTGTGCTTTAACCAGGGGAGCATGGTTGTTTAGGGTGCTGGTTATGATTTCATGGAAAACATCATAGGCATCACTCACTGATTTAGCCAGGCAGAAACTCTGCCACAGCAAAGAGTTTTTTTAGATCATTGAAATATGCAAAAGGATTGAAGTTCCATCTGGATCTTTTAATGGAAAATGTTGATGTTGATAGGGGTTTGGTAACAGTTCTTATACCAGCAATAAAGCAGTGGTCACTAACATCCACTGAGAGGATTCCAGCATGGGAAAAGGAGTGAGGTTTGCTAATGAGGAGGACGTCCAGGAGGGTGCTTCTCATTGGGTTTTTCTTGTTAATGTGAGTTGGCTCTGTAATAAGTTGAGTGAACCCATGAGAGTCCCAGAAATGCTTCAGGGGTAACGAGGCCTTAGTCAGCCAATTGTAGTTAAGGTCACCTAGTATAATTGTTTCCAGTGGGGTAGAATCCAGATGGGATGACAGATGTGACAGGAGTTGCGGTCCTGCTGCTGGAGGTCTGTAACAGCCTATGATATGGAACGCCACTGATGGGGAAAGTTCAACTTTAAAGGACAAGCATTCAAATCCACCAGAAACGGAGGTAGAATCTAATATGGACACTGTGAATTTGTTTTTAATATAAATGGCTACTCCGCCACCCCTGGTCTGCCTGTCAGCTCTGAAGAGGAGGTAGTTAGAGATGTTAACCTCTCTGACTGCGTGGATGCCCGAAGCCAGGATTCCGAGAGCACGAGTGCGTCTGGTGCAGTATGAGTAATCCAAGCCTGGACAGAGTCAAACTTCTTTAAAAGACTACAAACATTTGCATGCAAAAAGCTGACTCCTTTCAGTGTTGTAAGTTCAGATGGAGATGAAAGAGATTCAAAGAGTAAAGCACTACTTGTCAATACAATAATAAAACAAATGCTCAGTACATTTATAGAAGAAAGCAGTTCTTGTCAATACAATAATACAAGTACTTTTACAGAGTAAAACACTGCTGGTCAATACAGTTAAAGAATAAATACTTAGTACATTAACAGAGTTAAGCAGCACTGGTCAATACAATAAAACAATAAATGCTCAGCCCATTTACAGAGTAAAGCAGTACTAGCCAATACACTAAAACAATAAAAAATACATTAACAGAGCAAAGCAGTACTGGCCAATGCAATAAATAAAAACATGCTCAGTACATTTATAGAGTACAGCAGTACTGGTCAATGCAATAAATAAAAACATGCTCAGTACTTTTACAGAGTACAGCATTACTGGTCAGTGCAATAAAACAATCCATGTTCAGTACATTTACAAAGTAAAGCATTACTATTCAATAAAATAAAGCAATAAATGCTCAGTACATTTACAGAGGAAGCAGAACTGGGCAATACAATAAAACAATAAATGCTCAATATATTTACAGAGTGAACCCGTACTGGTCAGCAAAATAAAATGATAAAAACTTGAAACATTAATAGAGTAAAACAGTGGTGGACAATACAATTAAACAAATGCTCAGCAGATTTACAGAGTAAAGCAGTACATTTAAATCGAATAAAACAATAAATGCTCAATGTACTTACAGAGTAAAGTAGTACCGTTTAATAAAATCAAAAATTACAGACTCAGACAGGCTCAATACATGTACAGATTAAAGCAGTATTGGTCAGTGTAATAAAACCATAAATGATCAGTACGTTTATGAAGTGAACCAGTACTGGTTAGCAAAATTCAGTGATAAAAACTCAAAACATTAACAGAGCACTACTTGTCAATACAATAATAAAACAAATGCTGAGTACATTTAAAGAGTGCAGCAATACTTGTCAACACAATAATACAACTAATGTACAGTACTTTCATTGAATAACTCATTCAGACGTCACTCAGGCTCACCAGCGTTGTCTCATTACATTTCTTCAAATCCCTGATCTACAAATTCTTCCCAGTAGTCTGTCACTGCCATAGGTCCTAGCATCTCATGCCAGTCTCTTCACCACTCTATCAAGTGAGCACCCTCTGACTACTTATATCCTTCACCCTAGTCTCCCTATCCACACTGGCCTCAGTCCTCCCTAGTCCATCCCCACCCTAACGCCGAGGACTCCTTCTAATCCCTCCATCCCTGATCCCTGCCCAACTCTCTCCCTTGTTCTTTCATCCTCTCACAACTTACTTGCACCTATCCCTTGCCCCCTCAGACAGCCTCTTCCCTCATCAGGAGTATTTATGTATTTCTCCTTACCCCCTTCCTTCCTTCCTGCTCTCTCAGCTATCTCTGGAAGCTGACAACACTCGTATAAGTACTTACCGATACTACTTTTTGTCGCTCTCTTTCAATATGAATTGGTTCCTCTATGCTTCACAATTGTTTTTCTTATCACTGACCCTGCACATATTTTCTATGAATTACTGTTACTTTATGATAAGTCACTGCTGCTCACCCAGGCACCGGATACCGATATGTTTTTGTTATTGTTTTTAATGACCATATATGCACTTTTGTTCTACCAATTATTGTATCTGTGTGTTATGTTATCATTGTTTATCGTACACTTTTGTTTAATGTTGTCTTTATAGGACCTCCTTGCAACTGAGCATGCTCAATGGAGTCTTCCTGCCAATATTTTTATTTATTTATTTATTTAGTTCATAAATCGGATTTACAACCTTGAACTTGAATAAAACACTGCTGGTCAATACAATAAAATAATAAATACTTACTACATTTACAGGGTTAAGCAGCACTGGTCAATACAATAAAACAATAAATGCTGAGCCCATTTACAGAGTAAAGCAGTACTGGCCAATACACTAAAATAATAAATAATCAATACATTTACAGAGTAAAGCAGTACTGGTCGATACAATAAAACAGTCCGTGTTAAGTACATTTACAAAGTAAAACATTACTAATCAATAAAGTAAAGCAATAAATGCTCAGTCCACCTGGGAACAGAAGGAGGGTGTTCAGGAAAGAGGTTCGGTTTATCTTCCATTTTAACTGAAATATTTTAATAGTTTGAACTTGAAATTAGTTCTGTGTGTTAAAAATTATTACTTTGAGTTAGAACTGTTACATGGGCTGTGATATTGTAACTAGTGGGACTTGTGTGCTGGTTGTGGGAACACTTTGGGCTCCTCTTCAGACACAAATTAAGTCTTACCCAAGAAGCCCTGAAGGTTGCGGTTCACAGCTCGGTCCTCTCGATTATTGATTATGGTCTAATCATGTACTGTGCTGCAACCTCCACTTCTCTTAAATGACTCATGGTGGCCCTGAACAAAACCTGTAGGTTAGTTATGGGTGCTGCACGCCTCACTCATACCTGTGAGTTATATGCTCAATCTGGTTGGCTCCAACTAAATACAGGATCAAATATCAAACCTGCCCCCGTCCAAAAAAGCTTTACTTGGATTACTACCCCCGAGCATTGGTTGCCTGCTAAACAAATCCCCTAAGATCCAACACACACGTACCTCAGTTCCTGACCTCCTTCTAGTACCCCACTGTCGGACTGCTCAATACCAGCGATCCTTTCAATACAGAGCCCCCTTGTGGTTTAATAATCTAAGCAACCAACTGAGCAGCCTTTCTAGTCTGTCCCAATTTAAACTTACGCTTTATCAGCATCTCCTAACCGAAAGCACTTGTGATTGTTACACCTAGTTTCCCACTTCTGCAGACACCCTTATACCACTTTTTTCACTCTCTGAGGCTCTTAATTGGCTTCCTGTTTTGTTTCACCTCTCCTGACAGAACAATTTCTCCTTTCCCCCTGCCACCTTCTCCCTTACCTCACCCCTTCTTGATCTTATTCCACTGACCCCCCTCTTCCTCGACCTGTCCAGGCCCTCTGGTCCCCACTCTCCCTTATCTTCTTCCCCTTCATCTACCCTCCTTTTCCCCTCTTTTACCCCTTCTCCCACCTTAGCCTCCCCTCCCTCTCACCTTAAGACAAGGCCTCTGACTGTCATATTTTCTTTTTCTTCTCTATGTGGACTCTGCCCTCTCATCTCCCTTACCTCTTCCTTACTCTTCCCCTTTCCCCCCAACTCTGATTAGCAATGTTGCTTCAACTGTACCTTATTGTTTTCTTTGCTTGCTTGTAATCTTGAGTGTGTAGCACTGTTTCCACTTAGTTACCAGTTGACTTGCTGTGCTCCGATGATACCATGAATGTTGTCTGTACCACCGTTGACACCATGAATGTTGCCTATGTCTCCCAACCGTATTGTAACCCTTTCCTTTGACGTGGAACAATTGTAAATGAGCTGCCCCTAGCTCAAAGGTATTTGTAATCTGAGATTTAAATAAACAAAACTTGTTTGGCAGTGATAATTAGAGTGCAATTTAAATACAAATGTTTGCCTGGTGTGAGGGGGAAGGTAATTACAGGAACCATCTTGTATTTCATTGTCCACCTGGGAACAGAAGAAGGAGGGTGTTCAGAAAAGAGGTTCGGTTTATCTTCTGTTTTAACTGAAATATTTGAATAGTTTGTATTTGAAATTAGTTCTGCGTGTTAAAAATTATTACTTCGAGTTAGAACTGTTACTTGGGCTGTGATATTGTAACTATTGGGGCTTGTGTGCTGGTTGTGGGAACACTTGTTTGGCAGTGATAATTAGAGTGAAATTTAAACGTGGTGTTTTCCTGGTGGTGGGATTGAAGGGCAGTGCATTTCTGTTTGTGACTGATACTTGAAGCAACAGGAACTGGTGACCTGTGACATTATGCAATACCTGATGTTTGCATTGAAGGGCTGTGCATTTCTGTTTGCGACTGAAACTTGAAGCAACAGGAACTGGTGGTCTGTGACATCATATGGTAACTGATGTCTACATACACACACTGTTAGCGGGACTAGACACACACAGGACTGTATGTGTTTGTGAGACTTGGGAACGTTATTGGTGAGGTTGAAATTGGGTTCTCAAAAAACTGCAGTCAGTATAGAGAGACTGTATTCCGGGGAATGGACTGGGAAAAGGGGGAAGTGCCCATTATGAATAAAGAGGGTCAAACAGGGTGGCCTCATTCCACCACAGCAGGCATCTTCGGAAGGGTTGTAGGCTGCACAGGCTGTGGGGTGGCAATAATTCTCAATTGGACCTGGAGAGAGGGAGGCCACCCACTATGTAGACAGCTATCATGTATCAGGAGTGAAGTATAATGGTTAAGGAGTAAGCTGGGGGAGTTGGGGGTGTGTCCAGGGGTGTGGATATGGGCGGCAGAAGGGTGGTGTTGAGGGGAGGCTGGGGCAATGCTCAGAAATTAGAGGAGATTACATTACAACAAGCAGGAGGGGGATATTAGGGACAGAGGACCCTTGGATAGTGATGCTGACGCTAAGGGGAAACTTATGGGGTAAACGTTCCGAATATAAAGAGAGTGGAGGGGAAGATTCAGGAGGGGCTGTTGTGGGGAAGCCTAGAAGAGCAGACAGTGGGAAGGGAGCTCCTAAGGAGGACAGGGCAAGAGGGGAGGAAGAGGGGCAGCTTAGAGGGGCAGTCGGGGGAAACTCGGGTCACTTGATGGAGGCTGGCATAGAGTGTTACAATAAATTTGAGCTACTGAGCAACCTAGAGGGGAAGGAAAGGGTTGGTGGAAATGAGGAAACTGATACAGAGGCCAGGGGGAGGGAGTCGGATACCCATAGGGCATCACAGGAAATGGAAAGGACAGAAATAGTCCCAGAGGGAGTAGGGGAAACTTAAATGTTAAGCAGATGGGGGAGCTGCAACATATTGCAGACACGAGGGGAGAGCATGACTGGAGAAAACTGGAAGACAGAGCCAGGAGGCCCCCCATTCAGGAAGAGGTCCTACCAAGGATGGGCCCCAGTAAGGGACCCACAGAGGGCCTCTGGAGGTAGGGTACTATTATAAGGGAGGATAGCAGTGTGGGAGAGGGGAAATGATCAGGGCCAGGATAAATGGCTCAGATAAGAGAGGTTAAAGGGACACCTATTCAGGGGGTCAGAGTTAAGTGGGCAAAATAATAAGGGAGGCAGAAAGGGGAGGGTGACAAAGGGGTCTCTCATGATAAGGCAGGAAGACTCCCATGGAATTGAGATCATGGATAAAGGGGGGGAGGGGGGTTGAGAGTGCATAGTGGAGGTAACCATAAGGATGATGGTGGTCTTAAGGTTCTGTTATTGGGAGACTCAATGATTAGGGGTATCCATTGGGAGGGACAGGGAGGGGGATGCCATAGTCAGGTGAAGGTAGTGAGCATCTCTGGGCTGACGGTGCACAGAGCAAAGTTCATGGTGTACGAACTGGTTAGGGATTGTGGAGGGAAACCGGATTTCCTGGTGCATTATGGGACTAACGATATAGAGGGAAATAGCATTTTGGAAATCCAAGCAAGGTTCCAAGAACTTGCCAGAGTCTGTCAGGATAATGGATGCAACATTTCCTCTTCAGAAATATTGCCGATACCAAAGGCCTCAGTGAAGAACAAAATGAAAACAACAGAGGTTAATGACTGGCTCAGGAAGTGGGGTGAAGAAAGTGGGTCAGGGGTGTTAGGGAACTGGGAAGGAGTTTGGGAGGATAAGGGACTGTATGCCAAGGACAGGCTTCATCTTACCCCATTAGGGAAGGAAGTCCTTAAACAGGGGGTGGCTGACTACATTAAAGAAAGGTGGGGTTTAAACTTGTGAGGGGAAGGGATAAGGGAGGGGCTGACCAGAAGCCCTCTCCTCTAGATGAGGGGAGTAGCCTTCAAACCCAAGGGGGGAGGGGGGAAACAGACTGAGGGAGGAGGTTTCAGGAGGAGCAGAGGGAGGATGGAAGTATAAGGAACTTGGCTGGGGTTCGACAAGGGGGATCAGGGATAAGGGGTGGGGGATGGTGTTAGTAAATGCCAGGAGCTTGGGAAACAAGTTGCCAGAGTTCCAGGCCATGCTGTTCGAGGGGAGGGGTGGGGTGGATGTGGCGGTGGTCACAGAAACATGGGCCAACAATAACCATGACTGGGACCTAAATATGAAGGGGTACACTATGCTTAGGAAGGATAGAGAGGAGGGTGGAGGGGGTGGAGTGACTATGTTCATTAGAGATGACATAGAAATTGCTATGGTAGAAGAGGCAGAGGGAAATGTGGAGGCCTTATGGGTTGCCTTACGAACCCTGGCAGGAGGTAAGGTCAAGCTGGGTGTAGCATATAGGCCCCCAGGATGGGTGATGTTCTGGAGGCTGGTTTGCTGGACAACATCATACCCAGTGTGGACCAAAAGGGGAGGGAGTGGTGTTGATGGGAGACCTTAATATGCCAGGTACAAACTGGGGAACCATGTCCTCTAAGGTGGCCAAGGAGCAGAGGCTGCTGGAAGGCTTCCAGGATGTGTTCGTAACACAGCACATGATGGACCCCACAAGGGAGGGGCATGTCCTGGACGTGGTTCTGGTGGATAGGGATCTGGTAAGGAACCTGGTTGTAGAGGATCCCCTGACTGGGAGCAACCACGATACTGTCTGGTTTCAAATAAGCATGGGGGGAGGGGGGGAGAGATCTAGGACACTGGCTGTGGACTTCAGGGGGCAGACTTTGTGGGCATGAGAAATATTCTCAAGAATCACTTGAAGGGGATTACAACAATGACAGATGTGAAAAAGAGATAGGAGGTCATAAAACAGGGACTTCATGAGGCCGTCAGGACCTGTGCTAAGGTGAAGCGTAAGGGAGCAAGGTCACATAAACCGTGCTGGTGGTCCAGTGAGGTTCAGGTAGTGGTCAGAGAAAAGAAGGCTGCCTACAAAAATACAAAACAACGAGAGGGGCTAAGGAAAAGGAAAAGTACCGTCTTGCATCTAGAAAAGTCACTCGGATAGTGTAGGGGGCAAAGTCCAGTAAAGAGCAATGGCTGGCACAGGTGATATGGGGAGGGGAAAAGAGTTCTTCTGGTACATTGGGGAGCGGAGAAAAACTAAGGGCCAGCTCAGCAGATTGAGATCAGAAGGTGGGTGGGTGGAAGAGGCAAGGGACCAGGCGGAGGTATTAAACAAGTACTTCGCCTCTGTGTTCACTAGGGAGGGGGATGGGATATTTAGAAAGCAAGATACGATGGGGATAGAAGCAGTAGTGTGTGGGATCGGGGGAGCAACAGAAATGGAGCATGAGGGAGGGTGAGGTACCCCAGGGGTGTCGCATCAGGAAAAGGACAAAACGGCCAGTAAGGTGAGGGGGACAGAGGATGCTATCCCCACTGAACGGGTGTGGCAAGCCCTTCAGTCCCTAAAGAAAGATAAATCTCCTGGGCCGGATGGCATTCATCTGAGAGTACTATGGGAACTGGCGGACGTACTGGCTGCACCCCTGGCGGAGCTCTTCAACAGGTTGCTTGAGACAGGGAGGGTACCTAGGGATTGGTGAGAGGCACATGTGGTGCCAATCCATAAAGGGGGGTTGAGGGAAGTACCAGGTAACTATAGACCATCATTTTGACCTCGGTGGTGGGAAAAATAATGGACAGTATACTAAAGGAACGATTGGGGGTGTACTTGGAGGAGGTGGGAGGTCTGGATAGTCAGCAACATGGGTTTGTGCCAGGTAGATCATGTCAAACCAATCCTGTGGAGTTCTACGAATGGGTAACATTGGAACTGGACAGGGGAATGCCTGTGGATGTACTATTCTTGGACTTCAGCAAGGCATTTGATTCAGTCCCCCACATTGGTCTGGTGGAGAAACTGACAGGGTTGGGAGTGGGCCCTTTGATGGTCAGATGGATAGGAAACTGGCTAGCTGGATGCACTCAGAGAGTAGTGGTCGGTGGGGAGCTCTCGAACCCTAGAGAGGTCCGTAGTGGGGTACCGCAGGGCCCGGTCCTGGGTCCGATCCTGTTTAATGCATACATATCTGACATCAGGGAGGGTATACGGTGTGAAATGAGTCTCTTCACTGACGACTCCAAGATGGGAGCAGTAGTTGAGGGGGAAGAGGAGAGGTTGGCCCTGCAAGGGGATCTGGACACCCTGGAAAGGTGGACTCACACCTGGAAATTAAGTTTCAATACCACCAAGTGCAAGGTGTTACATCTTGGGCGGGGAAACCCTAAACACAGGCACACCCTGGGAGGGGAGGCGCTGGAGGCCTCAACAGGGGAAAAGTCCTAGGGGTCATGGTGGATGCATGTATGAATAACTCTGAGCAGTGTAGAAGAGCAGCTAGCAAAGCAAACAGGATGTTGGGATGCATCGTAAGGGGATCACCTCTGGGAGCAGGGAAGTGATTCTGCACTGTACAATGGACTGGTTAGACCACACCTTGAGTACTGTGTTCAGTACTGGAGACCAGACTTGACGAGGGACATACAACTCCTGGAGAGGGTACAGAGGAGGGTACTAGGATGATATGAGGACTAGGGCATTTGATGTATGAGGACAGACTTGAGGAGCTCGGCCTGTTCTCATTGGACGAGGGGAGAGACAGGGGGGACATGATTAAGGTCTTCAAGTACCTCATGGGAATAAATAGGGTAAACACGGAGGGGATCTTTAGACTAAAGCAGGGAGGTATCACCAGAGGGCATGGCTTGAAGTTGGAAGGTGGAAGGATGAGGGGGGAAAGAGGAGGAGGTTTTTCACTGAGAGTGTGGTGGATCCTTGGAATGCACTGCCTGGTGAGCTGGTTCAGATATCCACGGTGGAGGGCTTCAAGAGAGGGTAGGACAGATACAGAAAGTGGATGTATCAGATGATGGCCTGGCCCAGGGGGGTGGGGATGGATGATAGGGGTTTCTGGAACACAAGGAGGGGGAGGGCCTCGCTACCCAACTAGGGATCTGAGGTTCGAGCAGACTCGATAGACCTTAAGACCTAATCTGCTGGAAATTAGTATGTTAGTACAATTACAAAGGAAGCAGAACTGGTCAATACAATAAAATAATAAATGCTCAATATATTTATAGAGTGAACCCATACTGGTCAGCAAAATTAAATGATACAAACTTGAAACATTAACAGAGTAAAACGGTACTGACAATACAATTGAACAAATGCTCATCACATTTACAGAGTAAAGCAGTACATTTAAATCTAATAAAACAGTAAATGCTCAGTATACTTACAGAGTAAAGTAGTACCGTTCAATAAAATAAAACAAAACAGTAAAGACTCAGACAGACTCGGTACATGCACAGATTAAGGCAGTATTGATCAGTGTAATAAAATCATAAATAAATACTCAGTACATTTACAAAGTGAACGAGTACTGGTTAGCAAAATTAAATGATAAAAACTCAGAACATTAACAGAGTAAAGCAGTACTGGACAATACAACTGAATAATTGTTCAGCACATTTACAGAGTAAAGCAGTACATTTAGATATAAATAGAATAATAGATAAGTGTGCATTACAAGGCAGCAAGACCATCGAGCAGTTTTAGGGACTTGGAACCTCAAGAGCAAAGCTCAAGAGGTTCCCAGAGTCCTCAAAACCTTGAGATGGTCTTACTGCCTTGAAATGCTCTCTTATCTATCTGTTATTTTTTGTAACATATAGATCCAATTTGAACTTCTGCGGCTTTTTTTTTCTTCTACATGCTGTGAGATGGGCCGGCTTATTGCCTCACTAAAGACACGCTCACTATAGCCAACCGCACTGAAGACGCATTTGCTCCCGGCCGACCACCGCACTGAAGACTCACCCCCCCTCCATCTGTTAACTGCTCATTTACATTTGGTAGGCAGTCCTACCTTTTCATTTTTCAGCAGTCAACCAGATAATCTGTTGAATGTGTAACAAAAGATGTGAAAAAGAAGAAATGAAGGGCACTAAGTAGTCTCGCTAAGTGAGAGTAAACAGCCGCCATGTTTTTTAAATTGTTCTGTCCACCCACAGAGGAAAAGTTACTAGTGAGGATGCACACTGTCACTTTGCCTGTGCAGGAACGGACATGGCACCGTGATGACTGGGTTTCTTTGGGAGGCAGATTTGCACATGCACTGTGGTATTTCTGTGATAGTACTATCGTTCAGAGCTCTGAACAATAGTATTATAGCTCAGAACAATAGTATTATTGGTCAGCAACTATGGTATTACTTTTGGGGTAGTACTATTACAAGGTTTTTTTTTGTATGCTTTAGGAATGTATTATTTTTATGTATCTATATATTACTATAAAATAGTAACTGTTCAGTACACTTACAGAGTAAAGTAAAAATGCCAATATACATCTTTTTGCAGGTGATACGGTACTTTATACCAGTAGACCTACCCTTGAGGCTGCCTGTAGTCACCTTAAACAGGAATTCAATCTTCTGCAACAACAGCTTCTAATGCCATCAAATTCTATGTAAGTAGTACTGTTCAGTACAATGAACAGTAGAGACTGAGGCTCTGTACATTTACAGAGTAGAGCAGTACTGGTCAGTGTAATAAAACAATACATGCTCAATACATTTACACAGTAAAGCAGTGCTGGTCCATACAATAAAACCAGCAAATACTCTACATTTACTGAGTAAAGCAGTACTGGCCAATACAATAAAAAAATAATACATGCTCAGTACACTTACAGAGTAAATAAGCACTGGTCAACACAATAAAATAATTTTAAAAAAATCTGCGTATTTATAGAGTAAAGTAGTAATGGGCAATAAAATAAAAATGGTAGAAACATAACATTAAAAATTAAAAAGGGAAAAAAAATGGAAAAAGATGAGGAAAACTAAGCTCCCAGCAGACTGGTTATCATCAAAATGGTCTCGGAGAGGCTAAGGCAAACGTTTACCGTGTAGAACTTGATGCTGCCTCGAACTGCTCTGCCAAGTGTTGGAGAACCTTAAAGGAAGTGGAAGGTCACTCATCTGGAAATTCCTTGCCAGCAAAAATTAGCCTTAGAGGCATTACAGTCTCTGATAAGCCAACCATACTTTAGTCCATCAACAATCACTTCGCTACAGCAGGCTTAGCCTTTGACTCCTCCCTTGACAGTGTTCTCCTCTCCCAACTTGGTATGCATGACCAAGAAGTCCCTGTTATGTGTTCTTCATTCTCTCTTCAGCCTGCATCCTTAGAGATCGAAGATCTTTTGCAACGGCTGGATACCAGGAAGAGTGCAAGAGCAGATCTGCTTGGCCCCTTCTTCCTGAAAATTGGATATCACGTCCTGGCTGTGCCAATTTCCCACCTTTTTAATCTCTCTCTCTCTCTCTCAGGCCTCCCTTCTGTATGGAAAACTGCTTATGTCATTCCCCTTTTCAAATCAGGAGACCCCAGTGACCTAAACAATTACAGACCTATCTTCTTACTTCCCATCCTGTCCAAATTGTTGGAAAAAATGATGAGCTCTCAACTAAGAAATTACTTGGAGTCCTCTAATCCCCTTAACCCTTTGCAATCTGGCTTCAGACCACGGCATAACACCACTTTGGCACTTGCTAAGGTTACTAATGACAGGTAAAATGAACTAGATGCCAAAAACTTTGTGCAGTTTTCTTGGACCTAAGCAAGGCATTCAATACAGTCGACCACGACCTGCTCCTTCTTTCCCTCTGGAACATTGGACTGGACCACCTCTCTTTGTGATGGTTTTCTAATTATCTACTAGATCAGTTTCAGCAGGTTAAAGTTGAAGGGAAACTCTCTCCACTAAAGCCTCTTCTGAGAGACGTACCACAGGGTTCTAGTCTAGGCCTGTTGCTTTTCGCAATATATATATTAACAGAATAGATGCCTGCATCCAAAATGCCAATATACATCTTTTTGCAGGTGATACGGTACTTTATACCAGTAGACCTACCCTTGAGGCTGCCTGTAGTCACCTTAAACAGGAGTTCAATCTTCTGCAACAATAGCTTCTAAATCAAAAACTACTCCTAAATACCAAAAAAAAACTAAGGCAACGTTCTTCTCTCCCCCTATATACACCGTCAATTTTGATATTTCAGAGAGCCACGGTGTGGCTTAGTCAAGCAAGCAAAGCACACACCAGTCCAGTTACTGCATTAAAATATTAATGGAGTCCATGCAGGTTTTGCAGGGGTGAGCGTTAGGGCTGATGACCCCAATGCCACCCCCTGATCCCTCTTCATCTGTGCAGGGTGGGGGTGTGGTGTTAGGGCTGGAAACTGTTGTTGCTTAGATTCTGATGTTTGTTTTTTAAAATAACAACATTTGTATGTATTTCACAGGTGTTTTAGTTGATGAAAAAACAAGATGGTGGCTCGAGAAAAAGGATTTTTTTTCTCAAGAAAAAGGATTTCAGGTCTTGCAAAAAAGAAATTCTCTTATGAGACTCAATTCTTTTTCGTGAGACCGATTCCTTTTATCGCAAAAAATACAGCTATCCTGAAAAACGAACTTCCCATAGGATATAATGGGAACGTAAAAACTTAATAACTTTGCAACCTATTAATATTATTGCACCACGTTTTCACTGTCTGTTCTGCTACCAACGTTCATTCTGTCCTACAAAAATCATGCTAAAATTTCCACACTGTCTGGCCACAAGGTGAGGAGGAAAAAACTGCAAAAAAGGGGGTCTTTTTACTTTTCTTCACTATCTGGATCTCGGAATCCGCAAATCTGACCGGAACAAAACTTGCCACATCAAGAGATCTGCCCCACAGAACAGTGCATACCAAAATTTATGCAAATCTATTGATTGGTTACAAAATTATTAAAGTGCAGAATGTGACGTTTAACATTAAACATGCTACTCAACCCTAACTATTGAGGCAAGTCCATGCATATCTCTCTCTGTCTCTGGGACAAAGCCCCCCCCCATGTGAGGGGTGATGCCCCTCGCATACAATTGTGAAACAGACAAGTAATTTTTTCTATGGAGTTTATTTCTGTTGCCCACCCACCCAAATTTCTTCCCCCCCACCCGAGTTGCATGCCCCATGGAGTGTGTTTATTTATTTTGCCCACCCACTCAAAATTCTCCTTCCTGCTCGAGTTGCATGCCATGTGGAGTTTCAATCTGCCCACCCACCTCGAGTCGCAGTGCTGTGTTTACCCTTCGCTGTTTTTCCTCAGTGCTGTTTTGTGTCCTGCTGCTTTTACTGCGTGGTTTTTGACCGTACTGTAATGTTGTCACTCTTTTGATCTAGACCAATGGTTCTTAGACTTTGTCACAGTGAGCCTCCCCAAATCCATGGAAAAGATTTTGAGCCTCCCCAAAAAACTGAAATAATCTTGGGCCTCCCCAAGGAAAAACAACATGTTGTACTTTGCACAGTACACCATGAATAAATTGAAACCCCTTTGAGTACTTGGCTCACATTCAGTTCTTTGTCTTATACTGATATGGAACCTTTGAAAAAGAGCTCTTGTACTCAAAGGTGTTATCTGAATAACAAATAAATAACATAAACAAATATTATTCAGTTTATTGTAACACCCACTCCCACCGGCCAGCCTACTTGCTCCGCTATTTTCATTCTTGAGCCATTGTTACCCCTTGTTGCAGTACCTTCATGGGTCAGACTACTTTCTCTGTTTCCTCTCTATATGAAATAACCTTCCTGCATACTTTGCCTCTCCCCCTGCTCCTAAGCAACTTCTCTGGGATTACTTTGCTCCTTCCTGCTATTGCTCTTAGCACTTCTATGCTCAACCATTGTATTTGGGCTGTTCTGCCATCAGTCTACAAATTGATCAATTACCATCACTCATTATTAGTTTATTGTTCATATTTGTTTGCACTATTGTTCACTGTATTTCTTGATTGTTTTGCAGTTACCTTTTGAAATGTATTCACTACCTACCCTTCCCTGGGTACACCTGAAATGAGCTTTGGCTCATTCACCTTTCCTCGTCACCTATTAGTAAATAAATACCTAAAATTCACCTACTATTATCCTCTTTCAGTTTGCATCATCTCTTCACACAAAATATATAAATCTCAAAATTTAAATACTGTACATTTTCAGACTTGCTTGAGCCTCCCCTGGAACAGGTTGGGGCCTCCCCAGGGAGGCTGGCCTCACCATTTGAGAACCCCTGATCTAGACCCACTGATCAGTACATTGAAACAATAAATGCCCTGCTTATTTACAGATTAAAGCAGTACTGATGAATTTAATAGAGCAATAAATCCTCAGAATATTTTCAGGTTACTGTACTGGCAAATACATGGCTTTCTTCTGGTCCATGTTCTGATGGATGTGATTTGTGAATAGGGCCAGGGCAGATGTAGTGCAGTGGAACTTGCGGAAACCATGTTGTCCGTGTGACATAAGGATGTATTTGTCAATGTGGTCAGACAGTTGCCGGTGGACAATCATTTCCAGAAGCTTGCTAAGGTGGGGAAGCAGGGATATGGGCCTATAATTCTCCGCTGATAGAGGGTCACCACCCTAGCATGCTTCCAGGAGTCAGGCATAGAGAAGGTGGACAAGGCCAGATTAAAGAAGAAGGTGAGGGGTTTTAGGATGGCTGGGGAGATTAGTTTGAGCATAGCTGGGAAAAGGCCATCACTGCCAGGACTGCCATGGTTCAGTAGGCTTTTTAGATGCTTGGCAGCTTCTTTAGTGGAGATGGTCCAGAAATAGAAAGAAGGGGTGGGAGAGTTTGCGGGGGAGGGGGAGAGGTGGTGGGTGGGTCAGTAAGATCAGGCCCAGGGCTGGCAGGAGGCTGGGTAGGTAGCTTGCTAAGCGGGCAGACAGATCAGAGAACTTTTTATTGAATGCCAGGTTGACCTCTACGGGATCAGTCAGGCAGCCAGAGGTAGTGTCTAAGTGGATGTCAGAGGTTTGGGTGCATGGGTGAAGCAAGGAGCCAGCTGAGCCCCAGAAACGATGCGGGTCCCCAAAATAGTTCTTTTGTTGATTCTGGAAAAAAATCACGCATTTGAGCTGGGGTGGCCTGCTTACACTGGTTTTGCAGGTGCCTGTATTGGTTCCAAAGAGCAGGGGAAGGGGCCTTTTTATAGTCTGACCACATTCTGTCCCTCATCAGGGCCAGGAGATCTTTTGAGACCCAGTGAGTGCAGCCACCCTTCTCTCTCTGAGTAGTGAGGGGAAAGTGACGATCTTGTAGTTGTAGGAAGGCTGCAGTGAAAAGGCCCACAGCCTCACACATCCGTGAGGGAGTAGAGGGCAGACCAGTTAATTGCCCTAACATCATCAAGAAGAATGGGAATGTCTGGGTGTTTAAAATTGCAGAAAAAGAGGAGTTTGGGGGAAGGGGCATTTGGTTTTAGTAGACTAGATCATATAGGTGGGGGAGTGGTCACTGAATGGCATCAGCTAGCATCCCCAGTAAAATTACCTTATCCTCTCTGTTGGTGGCAATCCAATCTGGGAGAGTGTGGTTTTGAGTCTGCTTGTTATGCCTAGTGGGAACAGAGATGACTTGAACCAGATTATATTACTTTAACAGGTTTGAGTAGTCCATCTCCTGGGCACTGAACCAGTTCAGGTTAAAATCCCCGAGGAGGATGGTGTCCCTGGGTGGGGGGGGGAGGCTACTCAGACCCCCAAGGTAGGAGGTGAAACCTGGGGTGCTTCCTGCTGGGGGGTTGTAGCAGCATCCCACATGGATCTTTTTGGCACAGCTGGTGGTCAGCTCTGTAATGAGCCAGTTGCTAGAGGATCTGGGGTTGCAGTGAAGGATGGGGAAGCAGTGAAAGGCTCCCTGATATAGAGAGCCACACAACCACCACCACCACCACCCTTCTTTTTGCCTGGCCTATCTTGACTCAGCATAGAGTATCCTGGTAGATAATAGGCTGCATTGGGGAGGTGGGGTTTAGCCATGTTTCAGATATACCAAGGACATGTGGTTTGTAGAGGGCTACCTAGGGCTCAAAGTCCGTAAATTTAGATGGGAGGCTGCAGGGGTTTATGTGGGCAATTTTCAGCCCAGTAGAGGTGGACCATGCAGTGTCAGTGTGGTCTATAAAGTATCTATAGAAAGTCTTGTCACCTTCTTTTACTGTCTGTGCTAGTGTTTCCTCTGTTTGGGCCTTTGCCTGCCTTACTGCCTTCCCTGCTTCCCTTAGGGAAGTTTGGTATGCCTCTCTATCTTCATCCCGCTGTGTTCCCTTATATTTCCTGAAGGCCAGCCTTTTGGCTCTGACCTTTTCTGCTACTGTTTTTGAGAACCAAAGTGGTTTCCTTCTTCTTTTGTACTTCCTTTTCTCTCTAACACAATGGGATGTTGCTTCAAGTATTGCATCCTTAATGGTTGCCCACTTTGCCTGTACACCCTCACCTGTATTTCTTTTGCCAGGGCTAGCTTAACTCTGTTGGCCATCTTATCAAAGTCAGCTCCTCTGAAGTCCCATATTTTTGCCTTGGAATGGGATGATTTAGTTGTAATGCCAAACTGAACCATACTAACGTGATGGTCACTGGCCCCCAGGTGACCGTCTACCTGGAGATCTGTGATCCTTTCCCTGTTAGTCAGTACTAGATCTAGGATAGCCCTGTCTCTTCTGGGTTGTTGTACCAGTTGTTTGAGGCCCTCCCCCTGCAGGAATCCACCATGTGTCTAATTCTGGCAGATGTTCCTGCTGGTATTGACCAATCTGTATCTGGCATGTTGAAGTCTCCCATTATCAGAACCTCCCCTTTAGCTGTCATGTTTAGTATATCTTCTAACAGTAATGTGTCTATGTCCTCCCCCTGGTCTGGGGGCCTGTAGACAACCCCGTTCTTATGGCTGTCCCATTTCCTGTTTCCAGGGTGACCCACAGTTCTTCTGGCTCTTTATGTGTATTCTGAATTTCTGTAGCTTTGATGTTTTTATTGACATATGGGGCCACTCCACCCCCCCTTTTTGCAACTTGGCCTCTTCTGAACAGTATGTAGCCAGGTACTGAAGTCTCCCAAGTGTGGTTACTGTTAAACCACGTCTCGCTAACTGCTACTATGTCCAGTTTAGCCTCTGTCATTATAGCCTGCAGGTCTGGGATCTTGTTTCCCAGACTGTGAGCATTTGTGTACATGATTTTCCATTGGCCAGATTTCGGTGTGGTCATTTGTTTGGCCAACAGCATGGTCTGTGTTGAGGCGTATTGTCGCAGTTAAATGATGCACATTAGAAATGCTTGGGGGCATTTTCTGCATTGGGCACTTGTTCCAGGTCCATGGCCTGATCTCCACAAGGCTGCATGGCTTGTGTCAGTCATTTATGTTTAAAGTCTGAATGGCATGTCGGGTTACTTGGTACTTTTTTGGTTTTGGGACCTGATCCAGTGCATAGTTGTCCGATGCCAGGTCTTCGGCAGGGTAAGTGTGTCTTTTGTTGTTGGGGCAGGAGGGGGGCATGCTGCTTGGCCTGTGCCTTTGTTTGGATGCCTGCTGTGGTGTGTTGGCCTTGATCAGACCATTTGGAAACCAAATGGTCTAATCGAGACCTACACACTACAGCAGGCTGCCATACAAAGGCACACACCATGTGGCCTGGTGTTTTTGGGATCTGACTTGGTACAAGTTGCAGCAAACATTATGTTTCCACATGTTTGTGGCTCAGAATGTATTTTAAATTATGCTGCATTTCTTTTGTTTTTTTGGGGAGGGGGCATGCTGCATGGTCTGGGGCTTTGTATGGAAGCCTGCTGTGGTCTGTCAGTCTCGATTGGACCATTTGAAATCCTAAAGATTCACTTTTGGGTTCCAAATGGTCTGCTCGAGGCCTATACACCACTGCAGGCTTCCAAACAAAGACACGCCATGTGGCCTGATGTTTGTTGATGTTTTTTTTTGGGGGGGGGCATTGTTTCTTTGTTTGGAACTAACAAGCTATGCATGCACTTTTAGAGTTTTATGTCCCTGGTTACATTCATATCCAGAATTTATGTCCCCGGTTACATGCACATTTCCAGTTTTATGTCCCTGTTACATGCGCATTTTTTAAAACATTTTTTCTCTAAACACAGTGAGTGATTTATCCTGCAACATAATAAATATTCATTAGGTAAATACCAGCATACAAAAGCAAAATAAAATTTTGATAAGCGAGGCATTTAAAAAAATATCACCAATGTCACAATTTGGTAGCCTTTTTTCATACACTGACTGACATACGAACATACGAAGAAGCCAGCAGAAGAAGGTCATTTGGTCTATCAACTCTGCTCGTGTTGCAGGGTCCACAGCTTGAGCTACTGTCCCTGCCCCCTCTCCCCACTTCTCCCATCCTCCCTACCCATGACCCTTACCGTCCCCCTATACCTGTCCCAGCCTCTCTTAAAGCTGCCAACTGTCTTCAATGAGATTACCTCTTCTGGCAGTGCATTCCAAATGTCCACCACCCTCTCAGTGAAGAAGTGTTTCCTGACCTCCCTCCTAAACCTCCCACCCTCCAGCTTAAGACTGTGCCCCCTCATGTTATGTTTGCCACTCAGCTTAAAGAGACTCTCCTTATCAACCTTATTATCCCTTTCAGGTACTTGAAGGTCCCAATCATGTCCCCTCTGTCTCTCCTGTCTTCCAGGTAGTACATGTTCAGTGTCCTCAACCTCTTCTTATATGCCTTACCAGGCTGACCAGCTATCATCTTTGTAGCCCTCCTCTGGACCTTCTGCAGGAGGTTAATGTCCTTTTTGAGGTGTAGGCACCAGTACTGAACTCCATACTTTAGATGCGGCCTTACCAGTGACCTGTACAAGGGCAGTATAACCTCCTCTCTCCTACTACTGACCCCCCTAGATATACATCCCAGCATCTCATTTGCCTTTGCTGCTGCTTTCTTGCACTGCGTGGAGTGCTTCAGGTCACTAGTGATCAACACTCCCAGGTCCTTCTCTGATGCAGATACTCAGACTCCACCCAGGTAGTACTCTGTCCTAGGATTCTTAGCTCCAGTATGCATAACTTTGCATTTCTTGGCATTGAAGCCAAGCTGACAGATCCTGAACCCCTTCCCTAGCTTTTCCAGATCTTCCTGTAGGTCCTGTATCTCTTCAGCTGTGTCCACTCTCTCACAGATCTTGGTGTCATCTGCGAATAGACACATTTTGCCCTTAATGCCATCTCCAATGTCACTGATGAAGACATTGAACACCGGCCCCAGCACCGAACCCTGCGGGGGACTCCATTGGTTACCTGTCTTGCGCCAGATAACTCTTCCCCCACAACCACCCTCTGGGTTCTGTCCTTCAGCCAGTTTTCCACCCATACGGCCATCTTTTCCCTAACCCAGAGATTCACCAACTTCCTGATCAACCTTTTGTGGGGCACAGAGTCAAATGCCTTGCTGAAATCAAGATAGAGGATGTCTACTGCTTGGCTCCTGTCTACTGTCTTAGTGACAGTCAAAGAAGTCAATCAGATTTGTTTGACATGATTCCCCCTTCCCCCCATGAACCCATGCTGTCTCGCATCCTGGAGACCATGCTCCTCTAGATACTCCTCCAAACTTTAT
Organism: Neoceratodus forsteri; assembly: GCA_016271365.2. Taxonomy (NCBI): domain Eukaryota; kingdom Metazoa; phylum Chordata; order Ceratodontiformes; family Ceratodontidae; genus Neoceratodus; species Neoceratodus forsteri. Next base: position 1,244,021,564 of record CM057455.1, read on the forward strand.
TTTAGTATGGTCTCCATGAGCTTGCCCACAATGGAGGTCAGACTGACTGGTCTGTAATTCTCTGGGTCATCCTTGGGACCACTTTTGTGGAGCGGCACTATATGTGCTGTTTTCCAGTCCTGTGGTACTACGCCTGTCTCTAGTGTAACTATTAAATAGGTCTGCCAGTGTCCCTGCCAGCTCCTCAGCCAGTTCCTTGGATGTACTCCTTCCTGCCCCCCTGCTCCTCTTTTCCCTCCTGAAGGCACTGGTCCATCCTTCTCCCTGGTGAAGATGGAACAGAAGTATTCATTTGTTATCTCTGCTTTTCCTCCATTATCCTCCACCACTCCATCCCTTTCTTAAGCTTAACAATCCCTTCCTTCTTGTTCCTTTTCTCACTTATATAGAGAAAGAAAGCCTTCTCCCCCTTCTTAATTCCTTCTGCTGTCTGCACCTCCTTGGGCATGACAGGGTGGGGTTTGCAGTATGATGGAGTACAAGAAGGACCCTAGTAGGCAACTTTTAAGTTTGGATAGCAAGGCATAGGAGAGGGGTCCCATACTGGTGAACTCCCATCTAATTTATGGGTGGGGGAGCACATCTGGTCAGAAGGCAGGAGTGAAGAGGGAGAGGCATTTTTGGCCTATAGCAAGGCTAGAGGCACCAAGATCGACAATTAGTAGGGCGCAGATCAGGTAGGCTGCCAGCAGAGGAAGCACAGCAAAGGTACCCTGATGCAGCAGTAGCAGGTGTTGACCTAGGGGTTAGGACACCTGAAAACAGTAGGCAGGCTCAAGCTGGCAGAGGTTTGAGTCCCTCGAGGGGGAGATACACAAAAGGCCACAGCCAGGGAGAGGCAGAAATTAATCAGCTAAAGGTAGCAGGCCATTGATTAGGGAGAGAGTTCAGGGCACTAGGGGAAGTGCAGATTATGAGTAGAGTGTTCCTAGAGGAACCAACAAGGTAAATCAAATGTGAAAAATAGTGGAGGAAGAGACAGCAAAGTTAAGGATGCAATGAGCCAGAGGAAATTGTTGCCTATGCGATGGCCTAGTGGTTGGGGTCACTGCCTCTAAAACAAGAGGTCACAGAGTCCTCCATGCCCAGTTGAAGTACCCTGAACCTGAACAAGAGCTATGCAATAGAATGTCAGAGGAATATTCAGTGTGTGAAGGAGAAGGAAACAGTGCCCTCTTAACACTTTTTTAACTATAAATTTTTTTACTAAATCCTGCACAAGTTCTTAACGTGACTACACTGTGCCACTAAAGGAAGCCAGGAATGCAGACAGCAGTGAGTAAGAAAACAAGTCAGCACTGGTGTGCTGGCAGAAAGGTGTAAGGTTCACATCTGCTGTTCACTGCTCCTAGACAGAGTGCCTCAGCTGGAGTGGAGGATGCCTCTTACCTGATAGTCTAAGCGGCAGTGTTTCAGAACTCCTAAGGCAGCAGGTGTGTGTTGGAGGGGCCTGATCTGAAAGGAACACAACAAAGGGGAATTAGTGCTTAAAGCCACAGAGGTATGATGTAACAAAGAGGCAGCAGGGATGGGGAGAACAAAGGGTGAGGGAGAAAGAGAAGCGCAATTGGCTGAGAAATAATGGGAGGTAAGAGAGAGAAGGGGGTTAGTAGACTGCAGGAGGGAGCCCCTTAGCATCTTGAGCTTAAAATACTGCAACTCATTATATAAACTCCAGATTAAAAACTGAGTTTTTAAGCCTAGAATCAATAAAGCTTGTAAAGCAGGCTGTGGCTGTATTTGCAAAACTAAAAACAGAACTCCTCAAGCCCCCAAAGCATGAATTACTTAATTAAGTAGTCAACATTTAATACAAAACAAGCCCTTGAGACATGAAATAAATTATATAGACGGCACTCAATACTGGGTGGAACACCTATGCCCCAGCTCACAGTGTAAATAAAGCAGGCTGAGCTTGATGAAAGCAGGGCTACTAGAGCCATGTTTACACAGCAGTAGCGTTGAAATACAAACCACAACAGTGCAGTCTGGACCACTTCCACCCGCAGTTTGTGTGTGTCTACCGGCCCCTCTCTGCACCGCTGCAATTTGTGCTGGTGAGGGCCGTGTATTCTTGAGGAGATGGACATCTGCTGAGTTGCTGCAGCTCAGGCAGTCCCACTGCCACTTATGCTGCTGTAAGCTGTTTGCTCCTCTTGGCGTCCCCAGCTTACCAGAGAATCTGGGAGTGTTTTAGCGCGAGTGGCTTACCCCGATCAGGTATGTGTAAACATGCCCCCAAAGATCACCCGGAGAGTGAGGGGTAAACAAACAAGATGGCTAAACAAAGACTTGCTCAAAAGTTTATGCCTTAGAGATAAACTCTCGAAATGCTACAAAACATCAGGCCAGCAAACAGATTTCAATGCTTACCATACACTACAGAATTCATGTAAAAGACAAGTCAGAGCCTAAGAGCAAGCACTGTGAAGACCTACTGATTAACTCGGCCAATGATCCCAGAAAATTCTGGTCACACATTAAATCCTTCCTAGGATCCTCACAGTCAACTAGCCCTGGTGATATGCTGATAAATGATGTGCATTGCAATGACTCACAAACCATAGCTAATTCTTTCAACCTGCATTTCTCTGATCTCTCCCAATATACCTCTTCTTTCGATCCCCTGCAATGTCCTCCCTCCTCATCAGGAAACTGTCTGGATAAGCTGGAAGTGTTGTCCCTGTGCCTCCTTATACTCCTCCATTCTATTTTAATGCTGTGTCTAGAAAGAAGTCCTAAGCTCCTGAGGTCCATCTCTGATCATACCAGCTCTGACTCAGACTCCCTGGAACCCCGCCTCTTGAAACTTGCAGCTCCCCTTATTGCATTACCGCTGGCCAAAATTTATACATTATCACTTTCAAGTGGAATGGTCCCTGACCTCTGGAAAGCTGCTCGGATCATGCCTGTACTTAAAAAAGGGGATCCTAAGGTTGTCATGAACTACAGACCAATTGCCACTCTCGGTACTAAGCAAAATCCTGGAGAAAATTGTTGCAACTCAGACAACTGACTATCTACTTAAGCACAGTCTGCTCTCGGATACCCAACATGGCTTCAGGAAAGGACATAGCACAACGACTGCACTCATTAAATTCACCACAGACTTTCTCTCAAAAATGGATACTGGCAATCTGACTGGGGCTGTTTTTATTAACCTCACAAAGGCTTTTGACCTTGTTGATCACACTTTGATTCTCTCCTCGCTTCAACACCTACATTTCTCCCCCTTTGTTGATTGGTATGAAAGTTACCTGACAAATAGAACTCAAGTGGTGAAATTTAATTCCTCTCTATCGAATAGTACCACCATTAACATTGGTGTACCTCAGGGCTCCATTCTAGGGCTCCTCCTATTCTCTCTTTATATAAATAACATTGGAGCTGCTCTAAAATCCTGCTCTGCTATTCTGTATGCTGATGATCTTGTCATCTATACAAGTTCTACTAATATAGACACTATCAATACAACCCTTTCCTCTGACTTTAACAAAACTGGCTATACGACCACAATCTGGGTGTCAACACTAGCAAATCTAAAGCCATGCTGCTTTGATGGGCCCCAAAGCTCCGGGCTTGCACAACAGCACTGATGGTGCAGGACTTAAAAGGTCAATTGCTGCAATGTGTGACCTCTTTCAAGTACCTGGGCATCCTGCTAGATCAATCTCTTGATCTTAATCTTCATGTACAGTCTGTTTGCAGAGCTGTCAACTCCAAACTGGGTGTTGCATATAAGGCTAGTTATATGCTCATGCCATTGGCTAAAATGGCTATTGCGAGGGAGATTCTGCTCCCCACCCTAACCTATGGGGCTCCCTTATTTGGATCTGCTCATAAAACTGACCTACTCAGATGGGATATTACGTATAACAGCATATGTCGCTATGCCTCTTCTGCTCCTCGGCTTAAACACCACTGTCAACTTTATAATGATCTTGGTTGGCTCTCTCCATTAGCTAGTAGGAAATACTACCTTGGCTGTCTTATTGATTCGATAATTTGAAATCAAACCCCTAGGTGTCTTGCAGCTATGCTTGTTCCTCAGGACACATTCCATGGTCTACAATCAGCTGATAAATCCTTTCTGAATTTGCAGAGGTGCCGCACTAGGAAAGGAACTGTTGCATTTGAGCATGCGGCTCCACAGCTGTGGAATTCCCTCCCCCCTCGACTTTAAACTTTTTAGCTCCCACATATGCTTTAAGAGAAAATTGTGCTTGAATCTGCTGATTGTTGATACCTGTTCCTGCTTTCACCCTACCTAATGACTGATGTCTCTGGCCATACAATAGTATTTCCGCACCTCTATATAACCCTCTTACTGCCTCAGCCTGTCCCGGCTCCCTTTCCCTGCCCATATACAATCTTGCACTGCAGACATCTCCCTTACACATATATACACTCATATAATCTAATTTCACGGCTTGCTCCCCTCTTCCTCACTTCCCAACCTTTTCCTTAATGACACCCCCTGCTCTCAATGGTTATTTCTTCCTTTTGTATTACCTGTTTTTGTTTTTGTGTACGTTGTTCTGTTCATATGATATGTCACCTGATACTTTATTGTCCAAGGTCCTCTCTATTCACTGCATAGGTAGGCACCTATGAATTTATGAATGGTCTACTCTGTATGTCTCTGATATATTGTATCCACTTTAACTCATTGTATGTAAAGCGCTTTACTTTGTATGTTCTGATATATTGTATTCTCTTTAACCCATTGTATGTAAAGCACTTATAAATTGTTATCCTGTTAAGTTTCTGCATGTCTGTACTCTCCTAAGTGGGTGCCTGAAAATAGACATTTATGCTAGTGCACTTACCGGTTAACAAAGCTAAATAATTAAATGTCACATTTGCACTAGAGCAACCTGAGTGCATGGGTTACTCCAGTGCAAATGTGACCGTGTAAACACGGCTTAGGGCTCTGTGAACTAAATACCCTAAAGGCAGCACAATTTAATTCCTGAAATGCAGTATTTATGGAGTAAAGCAGTACTAATCAATACAACAAAGCAATAAATGCACAGTAGTTTTACAGAATAAAGCAGTATTGATTATATAATAAATAAATCATGCTCAGTACATTTAGAGAGTAAAGCAGTACTGGTCAATACAATAAAACAATAAATGTTCAGTACATTACATCAAATCAATACTTGTCAGTACAACAATAAAACAAATGCTCAGCACATTTAAAGCGTAAAGCAGTACTTGTCAACACAATACTGCAATAAATGCTCAGTACTTTTAGACAGTGCTGGTCAATACAATACAATATAATACAATACAATAATAAATCCTTAGTACATTTACAGGGTAAAGCAGTACTAATAATTACAATAAAGCAATCAGTTCAATTATAAAGTAAAGCAGTGCTGGTCAATACAATATAACAATAAATGCTGAGCCCATTTACAGAGTAAAGCAGTACTGGACAATATACTAAAATAATAAACAAACAATACAGTTACAAAGTAAACCAGTACTGGCCAATTCAATAAATAAATACATGTTCAGTAAATTTACAAAGTAAACCAGTTCTAATCAATATAATAAAGCAATAAATCCTCAATATATTTACAGAGGAAGCCGTACTAGTCCGTACAATAAAACAATAAATTATCAGCACATTTACAAAGTGAACCAGTACTTGTCAACAAAATAAAATGACAAAAACTCAAAAAAAATTAAAGCAAAGCAGAACATGACAACAGAATAGAACAAATGCTCAGTACATTTAAAGAGTAAAGCAGTACTGGTCAATATAATAAAACAGTAAATGCTCAGTAAACTTTCAGAGTAAAGTCCTGTTCAATACAATAAAACAATGAAGGTTCAGACAGGCTCAATACATTTACAAAGTAAAGCAGTACTGGTCAATATAATAAAATACATGCTTAGTACATTTATAGAATAAAGCCATACTAGACAATACAATAAAACCAAAAAATGGTTAGTACGTTTGAAGATTAAGCAGTACTTGTCAATACAATAATACAATAAATGCTGAGTACATTTACACAGTAAAGCAAATCAAATCAAACTTTGTTATAACACACTTCTCTTTTTTTTGTATGATCTTTTTATTCAAGTTTTATATTCCATACAACACACACATAACATACAAGAGACAGACACATGGTACAATCATATCACATATTGATTTTTTGTAACTGTGTAGATTCTATTACAAAATTGAAGCTAATAGAAGGTTTAATGTTGATCCACCTTGAATATTATGTATACAATATGATGAAGGTCTGCACATGTATGTGAAATGAATGTGTCCTGTGTTGTCTATGTAGATCTATTATATAGATCCTAAGTAGTTAATTGTAATTTAGTAACTGTTGTGATGTTAGCTTATACTGTATGTATATTTATATATGTAATCTTGTTGTAATTTGTTTTTATTTTATAATTATGTTGTGAATTAGGAATGATTGCATTAAGGACCTCGCTGGAAATGAGCTTGCCTCAGTCGAGTCTCCTATTCTGTTGCTTGTCAATTGAATAAAATTATTACTACTACTGTTACAATACAATATAATGCATCAAAGTAGATTTGTTATGCTTATATGCATGATTTCTGCCACAACACAGGCCATCAAAGCGGAACCCCTTGTGGCCCACCAGACTGTTAAGCCAATGGCGACTGGGATACATCTCCCTACAGCCCACACCCCCAAGGGGCTAGTCCATTAGACTCTCTCTGAGAACCAATTTCTCCTTCAAACTCAGTGAGGTCAGGAAAGGGGCCCAGCTGTGGAGGAAATCCTTCTCCTTGTCCCTAACTATCTGTGTTAACCTCTCCAGAGCCACGGTTTGCAAGGATAGGCTACGTCATTGCTGGATCATAGGTCTAATATTTGATACCCAGGTGTTTTGGATACAATGTCATACAAGTATAAACAAAACCCTGATCCATCTGGGCAGTGGCATCTACTCCTCTTTCCCCTCCAGTTCCACCCCAAACAGGCAGGCCAGGGGATCTGCTGGTAGGGTTCTACCTGCCATCCTAGAGATCTCTAGTGCGACCTCTTCCCAAAACTGCTGTAGCACAGGACATGCCCAAAAACAGTAGATGTAGGTACCCCTTTCTTTTCCACATCTGCCACACATAGGGGATACCGCAGGGTGTACCTTATTTACTATCACAGGGGGGTAGTAAAGTCTATCAAGAATTTATAGAAGGTTTCTTTGGATTTATTACACACCATTATCCCTGAATGCTGGGTGAGCACAGCCCTCCACTTCTCCTGTTATACATCTCCCTATGTCTCTTTCCTATAACATTTTTGTTTCTTGGGTCATAGCTGGATGATCCTGTTTACCTACTTTTGCCACCTTCCTAATAAATCCCATTGGATCTTTCCTAGCTTGATAGATTAAACTTTCAACTGGGTCAACACGTGTTTCCCTGTCCTTCCCCTACACATTCTTGAAATGAATGCTCAAAGCTGCAGGTATCTAAATAAGTGATGCCTGCCCAGATCCAGAGCATTGCTGTATATTTTCAAAGGACTCAAGGCCCCCACCATCAGGTTTCCCACACTTTTGATACCTTTCTCCTCCCATTCTTGGAAACCTGCATCTTCCATCCCTGGGAGGAAAAAGGGATTCCTTGCCACCGGCATCAAGATTGTTTCTCCCTCCTGAATTTTCTTTTGTCTTTTGAGCTGTCTCCATGCCTCCAAAACTGCCCCTACTAAGGGGTTACCATTTCTCACTGCTCTGTATGCCTTAAGCCCCCAACTGTGGAGGTAGGCCGTAAGCTGACCTGAACTATCCATCTGCTCCAAATCCACCCAGCTAGCCACCCATGGTTGATGTACCCAGTCATATACATAATCTTTGTTGTATAGACAGATGGTAGTTACCTAGCTCTGGAAGTTTAGACCCCTTTAGTTGTTTCTGCTTTCAGCCTTTACAAGCAAGCCTTGTAAAGCAACCTTCTAAATTTGAGAATGCCTTCTCCGTCCTCTTAATATCCCCCAAAAGCCCAGTGTGCACCATCTGCATAGGGTATAAAATCCTGGGTAGGATATTCATTTTAATCAAATTCACCTTCCAAGCCAGAAAATGGGGAGATGTGCTCATCTCCGTTGGTCTGCCTCAATTATTTTGAATAGAAGGGAGTAGTTTAGATTGTATATAGACTCCAGTGATTTACTTATCCAGTATACCAAGGTATGTAAAACTTTTATGCACCACTTTCAAACCCCACCTCCCATCCTCCCCTACTTCCCCAGGGAAGCAAAGCATCTTTGATTTCCTGAGGTTAATGTTATACCCTGAGAACTCAGCAAATGCCTCTATGACAGACAATAGAGGTGACATTGAGGTCTGAGTGTTTTTAACAAACAGGAGCACATCATCTGCATTTAAGGTTATTTTATGTGGGGGACCTCTAACTCCTCTATTTCCCTCTATTTCTGCACATTGATGGATCGTCGCTGCCAATGGTTCCAAGGCCATTGCAAATAGAGGGGATAGAGGACAGCCCTGCCTCATTCCCCTCTCCAATGTGAAGTGGTCAGAGATCACTTCATTAATCACAATTTGAGCCCTGGGGGCTTCATACATGACCTGCACCCAACTGATGTATGAGTCACCCAGACCAAACTGGGCCATCACCTCAAATAGGTATTCCCATTTCCACTCTATGGAATGCCTTTTCCACATCCATAGAAACAATATACATTTTCTCCTTCATCTGGTTCACCCTCCATACAACATAAAGCAGGGGTCGGACATTATGATACGACAAACGCCCCTTTATAAACCCGGTCTGGTCTGGGTGAATCAGCTCAGGGAGAATTTGCAATAGCCTAGTGGCCAAAACTTTTGCCAATATTTTTAAATCACAATTTAATAATGAAATAGGCCTGTACAAGGCACATTCTGTTACATCCTTTCCTGGCTTAGGTATCAGGCAGATTACTGCATCATAGCAGGTGCTGGGTAACGTAGGTTTCACATATTCTCTTTCCTTCCCAAATACTGTACCTCACTCAGCACTCCCACTAACTGCCCCACCACAGCCTTATAGTATTCTGCAGGGAAGCCATCGGGACCGCTAGCCTTACCGCCCTGTAATTTCTGTATGGCCCCTAGGATTTCCATTTTGGTAATTGGTTGGCTCAATTGTGACCTTTGCTCTCTTGTGGCCTTTGGGAGCTCGACTTTGTTTAAAAACTTGGTGATCAAAGTTCCCCTTCCTCTGTGCTCTGCCCTATAGAGCCGACTATAAAAATCCCTGAAACAGTCTCTTATTTTCTTTGAGTCCCTATGAAGATTACCGTTCCCATCCCTAATCCCTGGGATCTGTGCAGGGCACCTTACACTTCTCATTAAATGCACAAAGAAGGGCCCAGGCTTATTGCCCCATTCAGACATCTGACGACTACAGAAAAAAACATGTCTTCCTAGCCTCTCCCCGGATCAGAGCACTTAATGCCTCCTTAGTCATTGTCAAGGTTTTTTCGAGCCCTTCCTGTTCTCCTCTCACCACCCTCTTCTCCAGTTCTTTCAGTTGCAACTCCAGTTTAAGTTTATTTTCCTTTTCTTCTTTCTTACCTGGGCCATATATTATAATATTATCCCTCTCATACATGCCTTCCTGGCATCCCAAAAAACAACCCTAGAGGTAGGGTCCTAGATTAGTCTCCACCGCATAGCTTCCATTGCTCCTCTAGGTGTTCCTTAAATTTTATTTCTCAACATGTATGTGGGAACTTCCATTGAGGGCTTTCTCTGTTCTGTGGTAGAGAGTCTGCTTATGACCATCACATGGATGGGGTGGATGGGGCTGTGAGATATATCCTGTACCCTACTGTACCAACTCCACAGCATGCATATGCATATTATATATATAATATATATAAGCATGCTGCGGCTATATATAGTCTATCCGAGACCATAGGGGTTGGGAAAAAAGGTATATTTCCTAGCCCCTGTGTTGCCCATTCTCCATCCATCCACCATATCCATGTCAGCCATTCCAATTTGCCATTGGTGCAGTGCCTCACCCAACCTTTCCCTACCCTCTGAGTGATCCAGGAGAGGGTCCATCATACAGTTCAGACCCTCCCTCATAATTAGCCCTGGAAATTGCTCTTTAGTGAGTAAATCTAACAGAGCAAGATAGAAGTTTGGATCATATACCGTAGGGGCATTCACGCGTCCATAGGTAACCTTTTCCCCATAAATTTCCCCTGAGACAATTACATATCTGCCCTCTACTGGATCCTTCACAACCCTTTTGACCTCCATAGGGGATTGTTTAGTTAGAAGTATGGCCACCCCCCTTTTATGGGAGAAGAAGGAAGCTGCGTAACACTTCTCAACCCACCCCTGGACCAGTTTGGCGTGTTCATCATCAATTGGATGCATTTCTTGTAGCACGACACTTGAGCACCCCACCGTTTGAGGATCGTCAAGAGCCCTGTACATTTTATTGGATTTGCTATGCCATTAATGTTCCAGGAGACCACTGTGATGTCCTTCATATTAGCCATGGTTGTCAACCACACCTTCTAGCCCCCCACCACTGATAATATCCAGCACTTAAGTTTTAATGCATATAGCCAGCAACTCTGAAGCACACATATAATAACTCTACTTGACATATTCAAAGTACACATTTTAAGCTTATTGTACCAACAAACACATAATAGATAACTTGATAACAAAAGAAATGTTCCCATATTTCTCCTCCCTCCACCCCGTCTTACAATCCAACATAAGCATACATCCTCCCCACATTCCCTTTAGGTTCCTGTCCATTTTCCACTATGTCCCCCCTCCCACTGTATTTCCATACACCTACTTTCTCTTCTAGTTCGAATCCCTCCTCCCTCCATACCCATTCTCCCCCTCTCCCATTAATGACGTTAACACTAGTTGCCTAAATAGCATGAGTATCAAAACTCTTCTTCTGATGTGTGTCCCGCTGCCCCTCCAACAGCTGAAAGAGCTCCTAAAGATACCCCTTTTAATCTTCTACTATATAAGAATGAACTTTATATGCATTCGCTTTAAACAATGAACTACTTATGTTACCCCAAGAGATTTGTAACATTTCTATATAATTTTAACACAACATTTCACCCCAGACAAAAGCCAACGCCCCTGCATTGCCATAACCACTGCCTGCTTCCCTCCCTTTGCTCCCCAGTAGCAAAAGAAATCTGACTCCACCCGGGGCTCTATTGCTGCCGAGAGACCCAAGTAAAGTCCAACAAATAGTCATAGTTGTCGGGGACTGGAAGATAATACCCTCCATGCCCATGCTTCCCCTAGCCTGCCAAGGAGTCACCAAAGGATGGGGTGAACAGGCTGTGCTACAGAACCACATGCAGCGCCAGCCCCTCTCCCCAGCCACCTCACCTAGAAGCAGCCAGCTGCACATTCCTCCAGCACGAGAAACGGTAGAGCCTCGGTTGGGTCCACTCTAGATGATGTTACCATCCTGCCACTCCAACTAGTCCCTTCCTATGCGGCCTCAACCCACAATCAGTTCCAGCCCTCATGGTGAGTCGAAGATGTTAGGTCACACACGGATCTGTGACAGCAAACAGAGCTATTACAGGAATCCAATCGAGTCCCGGTAGGGCAGGCCTTCACTAGGCCTTATCTCAGATTGCCAGTTCCTCACCTTCTGGGGATCTTGTTTAATATATGGGCAATGCATGGGAGGGTGATACAAACAGGCTAAAAAAAAACAAGAATAAATAGCAACAGTCCGCTTTAATAATCTGTCCTTCCTCAGCAAGCCTTCTTCTGCAACTCTTTGACAAACTGCTCAGCTCTGCTCACCTCCCAAAAAGAGAAGGTTACGCCTTTATGTTGAATCTTTAATGTAGCCGGGTATAGAAACATAGACTTTGATGGCAGAAAAGGACCACTTGGCCCACCCAGTCTGCCCATTTCCCTACCTACTGGATAAGCTGCAGATTCTAGTTAACCAACAGCCTGCTTCCTGCAACCGCGCACTATAATTGCTTTGTGTCTGTCCCAAGCATGTTTGAATTCCCCCACTGTTTTAGACCCAACGACCTCCTCAGGAAGGCTGTTCCATGTATCCACCACTCTCTCCATGAAAAAGAATTTCCTCACATTACCCCTGAGCCATCCCCCCTCTATCTTTAAACTGTGCCCCCTTGTTCTTACACATCTCTTTTTCTGAAAGATGCTACCCTCCTGGACTTTGTTGATTCCCTTGAGGTACTTGAGCGTTTCTATCATGTCCCCCTGTCCCTCCTTTCATCAAGGTATACATATTAGCTCTCTCTGTCTCTTTCATATGGTTTCTGATGTAGACCCTGCACCATTTTAATTGCCCTCCTCTGGACTGCTTCCATCCTGTCTATGTCCCTGCATAGATGAGGTCTCCAAAACTACACACAGTACTCCAGATGGGGTCTCACCAACTGTCTGTATAGAGGAATAATCACTTCCTTTTCTACTTGTGATGCCCTTCCTATGCATCAGTATTCCCTGGCTCTCCTTACTGACTTCTCACATTGCTTACCACCTTTGGGTCATCTGACATGACTACTCCCAGGTCCCTTTCCATTTTTGTTGTTGTTAGTACCTCCCCTGCTATTGTGTACTCTTTCTCCTGGGTTTTGTTTCCCAGGTGCATTACTTTAAGCTTCTTTGCATTGAATCTAAGTTGCCATATGTCTGACCATTCCTCTAACCTTGCCAAGTCCTTCTCATCTTTTCTACCCCCTCTTGTGTATCAACTCTGTTACAGATCTTTGTGTCATCTGCAAAGAGGCATACCTTTCCTCAGACCCTCTGCAATGTCACTTATAAAGATGTTAAAGAGGTTGGACCAGTACTGAGCCCTGAGGTACTCCACTAGTAACCCCCCTTTCTTCGGAATGTGTTCCATTCACTATTACCTTCTGTGTCCTGTTGTACAGCCAGTTCACTACCCAGGCTACCACCCTGGGACCCACTTCCAGGCTGGCTAACTTGATTATTAATCTTTTGTGCGGGACTGTGTCAAATGCCTTGCTAAAGTCTAGGTAGGCCATATCCACAGCCCCTCCCTGGTCTATTACTTTGGTCACCCAGTCAAAGAAATCAATTAGATTAGTCTGACATGACCTTCCTGCTGTAAATCCATGTTGCTTTGGGTCCTGTCCCGCTAACCTCTAGGTGCTCAACAATTCTTTCTTTCAGAAGTGATTCCATCATTTCCCTACCACTGAGGTCAAACTTACAGGTCTGTAGTTTCCTGCTTCTGCCTTGCTCCCACTTTTGTAAAGGGAATCACATCTGCCCTCCTCCAGTCCTCAGGTACCACCCCATCCTGCCATGATTTGTTAAAAGTGTGGTCAGTGGTGTCACCTAGGTCCCCTTAGTTCTTTTAGGATTCTGGGGTGAATCCGTCCAGGCCCCATTGCTTTGTCCACCTTGAGTTTTAGGAGTTCTTTCAGGACTCTTTCTTCTGTGAATGGACTGGTATCAACCCCCTACCCAGAGTGCTTCTATTGTCTGGTTTAGGTAACTGCTCCTCATCTTCTTTTGTGAATACTGAGCAAAAGTATTCATTCAGTATCTCTGCCTTTTCACTGTCTCCTCTGCCCACCTCCCCTCTCCTTTATTAATCTTCACTATCCCTCCCTTAACCTTTCTATGCTCCCTAATGTACCTATAAAGGGTTTTATCCCCTTTTTGACCGAGTTGGCTATTTTTTCCTCAGTTTGTGCCTTTGCTATTCTGACTGCCTTTCCTACTTCTTTCTGCTTTAATTGATACAGTTCCCTGTCATTGCTCCCTCTGTGATTCCTTATACTTTTGAATGCAGCCTTTTCTCCGTAACCTTCCTGCCACCTCTTTTGAGAACCATAGTGGTTTTTACTCCGCTTTGTTTTCTTTATTTGTTTTACACAAAGACTTGTTGCCTCTATGATGGCAGTTTTGATTTTCTCCATTGTTCTTCCACCCCTCCTATTTGGCCATTTGCTAGTGCATTCTTCAGGTGTTCACCCATTTTGCCAAAGTCAGCCCTTCTAAAGTCCAGTATCCTTGTTTTTGTATGGCTTATCTCCATGGTTGTGCTAATTGTGAAGCTCCTCAGTTGGCCCATAACCATGTTGAACATCTTTCGTTTTTTCAGCAAGAGCGCTGAGTAATCTTGGGACAAATATAGCCTGTTTCCCCTCATACATCAGGGTGCCTTTCTCCCAGTATGCCCGTAAGACCGCCTTCCTATCCTGAAAATGATGAAATCTCATAATAATTTGCCTGGGAGGCTGATCAGCTGGAGGTCAAGGCATTACTGCTCGATAGGCCCTCTCCATCTTAATATGGTAATTTTTAGGTTGCAGGCCTAGCAGCTCCAGCAGCATGCATGCACAAAATTCAAGGGCATTCAGACCCTCTTTTCTCTGTGGGAGCCTCCTTAATCTTAAGTTGAGGCGCCAATGATAGTTCTCCTGATAATCATAGGCTTCCTTAAATTCCTCCAACTTTCTCTGTAGGGCGACCACCTGCCCCAGGACTGATGCTATCTCATCCTCAAGCCGTGAAATTCAGTCCTCAGCTTCCGTCAAACGGTTAACATGTGAGGTTTGTTGTTCAAGCACCTCTTGCAGTTTTGAATCCAATTTGCTTTCAAGCTTGATCAAATGGGGTTCCAGTGCTGCAATTACTTGACCGGTGAGCTACCGGCTGAGTGCGCTCACTTCCGTGGCAGAGAGTGATATAACGCCTACGTTTTCCTCTGATCCTCCAGCCAGCGACTTTTTATTTTTACTCGCCAAACACTGACTTTTGCCCGGATTGGGGGTTAAGTACTCCTCCATACTTCTGCCACTTGCTTTCCTAGTCCATTTGCGATGCAAAATACAGATATCTGCAATTTTATTTTTAATTATTTCAGCTGTTGACACAGAGCAGCTAGGAAACACGTCTGTCCAACTGGCTGCTCATCAGTGCCCCCACACTTCTCATTTTGATTCAGTGCGCTTTACAATAAAACAGCATTTAAAATCAACAAAACAGGCAGTAGTCTTCAAATAAATAAATTCAATTAGGGATCTACAAAAGCTTGGTTTAATAAGAAGGACTTCAGCTCCCTTTTAAAAACTTCAACAGTTGAACTATCACGCAATGGGCGAGAGAGGGAGTTCCAAAAGACTGGGGCAGTAAATGAGAAAGCACATGCCCCTGAAGATTTTAGACGAATTTTAGGTACTTCCAATAAACCCTCATCACTGGAGTGTAGGGGCAAATAGGAAATGGGGAAACAAGAGGTCTTGCAGGTAACCAGGCCCCTGGCCATGCAGGGCTTTATAGGTCAGCAAACCAACCCTGAAGGCTATCCGCCACCTAACTGGCAGACAGTGCAGACAGCATAGGACAGGTGTAATGTGACACGATCTTGGTAGACTGGTCAACAGCCTGGCCACGGCATTCTGCACCAGCTGCAAGCAGTGCAGATCCACCCCCGCCAGCCCTAGGTATAGGGCATTACAGTAATTCAAATGCGAGGTTACAAAGGCGTGAACCAATGCTGGCAGATCTGCTGGGGGAATCAGGTGTTTTTCACCCTGGCAGTGTTTCTAAGATGGTAGAAAGAAGTCTTGACCATGGCCGACACCTGAGATTTCAGCGTCAACCCACAGTCAAGAATCACGCTAAGGTTCCTCACCTGATCAGAGGTGAGCAACTGGGAGTCCCCAAGCCTTAGCCCCGAGATTCAACCTGATTGCTCTCCCATCTCCCGGCGACCAGGTTCTAGCATTAGAACCTCTGTCTTATCTGGATTCAGCTTCAACCAGTTCACCCTCATCAGTCCTAAATTTCATCAAGGCAGTTGTTAAGCACCAAAACTGACTCCTACTGTTCGGACGCAAAGGACATATACAGCTGAGTATCATCTGCCTAGTTAGACATAGGTCTCCTCTTATTGAGCGATATTTCAGGGAGAAATGATTCCATTTTTTAATCTGTCTTCATATGAAAAGTATTTAAATTCTTTATATAGTTAAATCTCCTCTGTACTTCTTCTACAGACTTCCTGTCCTTCACTAATGTTGGAGCACAGAAAGATGAGCAGTAGTCAAAATTAGATCTGACTATACTAGTATATACCAGTATTAATACTTTTGCTCCTGCTTTTAACATTTTTTAAAATACAGTTTAGTAATTGTTGACTTTTTTTTAACTGTTTTGTTTATATGTACAGAGAATTTTAAATTATTTGTAATATAGACTCCCAGATCTTTTTCAGAGGTAACCTCACGTAAAAGTACGTTATTTATAAAATACTCAACCATTTTGTTATTTTTCCCAAAGTGCATTACTTTGCATTTAGAAATATTAAAGGTTAAATTATTTAAATTAGCCTATTTAGATATACTATTCAGATTGGCCTGTAATTTTTGTGCAGATGTACTATCATTTACAATGGCTCCCAATTTGGCATCGTCTGCATATTTATTTAGCCATACTCCATCTGTAGCAGTCATACTTGAGATGAGGACATTGAACAAAATAGGGCCTAATACAGAGCCCTGGTGCACACCACTAGTGATCTCGCTCCAAGAGGACTTATATCCTCGTATACTGACCTGTTGATGTCTATCGCAATGATCAATACATGTACAGAGTAAAGCAGCACTGGCCAATGCAATAAATAAATACATGCTCAGTACATTTTATTGAGTAAAACAGTACTAATCAAGCCAATCAAGCAATACATGCTCAGTACATTTACAGAGGAAGCAGTACTGGTCAAATACAATAAAACAATGAATGCTCAGTACATTTACAGAGAGAACCAGTACTGGTCAACACAATTAAATGATAACAACTCAAAACATTAACCAGTACTGGACAATACAATACAACAAATGCTCTATACATTTACAGAGTAAAGCAGTACTTTTAAAAATAATAAAATGGTAAATGCTCAGGACATGTACAGAGTAAAGCAGTACTGTCAACACAACAAAAAAGAAATGTTCAATACATTTACAGAGTAAAACGGTACTGGTCAGTACAATAAAACCATAACTGTTCAATACATTTATGGAGCAAAGCAGTACTGATTTGTACAGTAAAACAATAAAAAATGAGTACATTTGCAGAGTAGAGTAGTACTGGGCAATAACATAGAACAAAAATAAAATCTAAACATTAACAGAGTAAATATGTGCTGGTCAATACAACAAAAAGGAGGGGGGGGGCGTGGTCTAGCTGGAGAACATGGCAGAGGTCTGAATCTAGAGCTCCGTAGGATCCTCTGCATATTTACAACATCCCGCAGTGAATTTACAAAAAAGCTGTCTACATTGCTAAGGCAAGTAGTCCTGATGCCCTCTACAAAGGCGAAAAAGCAAGCCAAGCTACGCTTCAATACACCACAGAAACTTACTGAAGCCCAGGTCCCGAGCAGGCCTCCACTTAAGCCTGACCTTCAGCCTGAAACGCATAATTCTTCTGAAGAGACAACCCACATGATGGCAGCTGCTGATTCGGGGTACCAAGCTTTAGAACGTCTTATTCGGGATCTGAAGTACGATTTAGGCACTAGAATGCAGTTGGGCTTTGACAATTTAACAGCCCAAATGCAGCCTCTACAGCAAATGGTCAACACCATATCTGTCACGGTAGAAACACATGAAAACAGACTTACAGAGCTGGAGTCTCGCCTGGGGTCGCAGGAAGATAACAGTGCCAGAATGTCCTCTTTTTTTTTTTTTTTTTATCATTTAACAATTTCTCCTTCCCTTGCAACCACAGTCCTGCCTTACCTCCAGCCGCCGCTCCTCCATTCCACCTCCAACCCTGAAGCTCCATGCCCAGCTGGCAGACGCATCTCTGCCTGCGAAGGGGCCCCCTCAAACCCCACACCTGGCGAGGGAACTATTACCGTGCACATGTCCTGGTACCGCCGGGCTGGTGAAACTGTGGCTATCAAGTTGCTGCGGATCTGTGTCTTGCTTTTTCTTCCATTGGTTCCTGGAAGCACAGATGTGCAAGGACATCAGTGCACTAACGTGCAGATGTCTGCCATGCTTCCTCCCCACTAGCACCCATGTTACTGCAGTACCACCCGGCGTCCCCAGGACCAGCAGGCGCATGCCATCCCTCCCTTCTCCCCAGGGCTAGAGGCTGTCATCGGACGCTCAATCCTAGTCCTCCCTGTCGACCCCGATGACCCAGGCTTGTTCCTGAACCCAGGTCTTCGGCGTGGCGTGAGGTGTGGCATCCAGTGCCTCTAACCTCAGCACCACTGGGCCGGCTTCAGAATGTCCTCTGAGCTTCAAAATGCCTTAAAAGAAATTACTTACTTAAAAGATGCGATCGATGACCATGAGAACAGGGAAAGGAGAAATAACATCCACATCATAGGCCTTCTGGAGTACCTAGAGGGGAAAGACTGTGTTGGTTATATCCAGAAGTGGTTACAACAAACCTTAACACTTGCCGCCGAGGTGTCCCTGGAAATACAAAGAGCGCATCGGTCGCCGGGGGTGAGACCCCCACCGGAGCAGAGGCCCAGGCACCTCCTGGTCAAATTCCTCCAGTTTCAGGATTGACAGGCAGTTCTGGAGGCAGCACACAAATGAGACCCCATTCTGATTCAACGCTCATGCATCAGTATCTTCCAGGACTATTCTAGACCCCTGCAGTCTTGTAGACAAGCGTTCAACAAGGCTAAAAAGAAATTGCATGGCTGAACTGCTCCTTTTCCCTAAGTGTAACCTGCCAGGTTGATAGTGCATCCATAGAGAAAGACAACGGGCTTTCACTGATCCCAAAGCTGCCATGAAGTTTATCAACATGGGCAAAGACCGAGAGGAAAATCAGAACGCCCGCCAGGATGAACAGCACTGAGCCACTAACTTAGGTACTGTTAAATACACTTTCATGAGTCCCCGGGAAGAAAAGGGGGTTTTGGGGGGGGGCAGGCCATGTTCTGACCCATAACACCACAGAGGTGGCCTATCAGGGCAGGGCCATACGTGTCCTTCTGTATCCCCACCCCACCTGCCCTAGTACTTGGGGGTGACCCGGAGACCTATTTAACATATGGCTTATGGCTTGAGGAATCCTACAATTTCCTAGCCTTTAGTGTGACCAAGTTCAGTGCAGCTTGGTGAGACATTTCAGCCCATGTCACCAACTATTAAAAAGAATGACTGTCTAACCTTTGGTAAGAAAGTTCTGTCTCTGTTCTCTGTTGACCATCATTTACTTTCTGACTGTACTTTTTGATGAACTCGCAGCTGGTATTAGAGGTCCTGGCATCTTTAACCTGCCTTGGCTTGCTAGCTTTACGGCTTCACAACTTTATCTGGGCTTGAAAAGGGGTCTTGTTGGAGCTTGCATTCTTTTGGCATTGTATTGTCTTTAACAAAAGTTTGTTCTTTCTTGACAGCTAAATAAGTAACTATTTTTTTGGGGGGGGGAGTGAAGAGGCAGGAGATAGCTGCCCATTGACTACATATCCCCTATTTTGATACCAGAGGGTCTCTAACTTTGTTCCACGAGACGTTTATTATATACTAGGGAAGAGCAGAGTTGGCAAAGCTGAAAGAAGCATAAGATGGAGGGACCCGTGCATGCGCCACTCAGGCACGCTTTGTAGTCCCCCTATGTACAATGTCTCGATACCAGCATATGAAGATAATATATTCCCCTCTGGAGGGATCGACGGGTGGGGGGGACATTTTAAGGGGCTCTCCGCTCTGCCCCCCCATATCAACTCTTCTCCCTCCCTATTCAGGAAATAAATAAGGTTAAGGGGTCAAGCTATATAAAAGATCCCCAGCTCACTCCACAAAAAAGAGAGGGTGTTTAAAAACTGTTTGCATTTTAGTAGGAGTAGCTTGGGGGTCTGTCTGTTGGTTCTAGGGTGGGTGGTTATTGGGGAGGTGGGTTTAAGGGATATTAGTGTTCATAGTATAGATGGGGAGGGGTGCTTTAAGGGGGTTCTAGGACTTGTTACAGGTTTTTTCAATGTTGTGGGCTTATGTTTAAAAAGTTCAGATTGCTCAAATGTTACTTTGCCTTTCTGGTGAAAATCTCAGATCCTTCTGAAAGGAGACCACACGTGCTATTACATAGGTTGTTAATATGAGAAGATTACGCTGATATCCTGGAATATTAATGGCCTGAAAACAGTTGTTAAAAGAAAGTGAGTTTGGTCACAAATTAAAAAGATGAGGGGGGGACAGGAACTGCACTTAATGAGGGAGGAGGCGACTAGATTGGAGCAATATTGGGGAGGAATCCTGCTGGTGTCCCCATTTGCTTCCAAGGCTCAGGGAGTCGCCATTTGGCTCCGCCCAAATTTCCCTCACAAAATAAAAAAAACAATCTTGGGTCCCCAGGGAAGATATGTTATAGCCGAGCTAGACATAGGGGGGCAAATTTATACCTTGGTGTCAGTTTATGAGCCCAATTATGATTCCCCGGATTTTTTCACACACGTGAGTGAACATTGGCCCCCTTTGGGGACAACATAATCCTAGGCAGGGACCTTAACACGTACCTTGATCCAGAATTGGACCATTCTAAACAGAAAACTCAACCATTCCCCTGGAGTGTACATGCTCTGAGGGGCTCGGTGGAGGAACGGGCACTTGTGGAGTCCTGGAGACACTGCCACCCAAATGGGAGAGAATTCTTTCTCTTCTCCCATGTCCATCAGGTATATACAAGGTTGGACTACTTATTTCTCTCAGTCCCTCTAGTAAATGAAGATCTAGAGGCTTTATGCCCCTATGTTATCAGATCACGCCCTCTGAGTGTCTCCCTCACCACGGGCGAACCACTGCCTCCTCTCCCAGGAGGAGGCTAGACCTAACCCTCCTCAACAGCAATTTTGTGCTCAAATTAATGAGAAGATTAAGGGTTTATAGAGATCAATGCTGGGAAAGAAACTCATATTAATTATGTATGGGACGCTTTAAAAGCCTATGTGAGAGGGGAATCCATTGCCTACTCTGTTTTCAAAAAAAAAACAGCAGGAACAGGTGGAAAACCTTCTACAAAGGCAAATACGCTCACTAGAGAGGGAAGATGTGTCAACCAGGTCCCCCTGGCATAGCAAACTAATCAAAAGACTCAAAGGCCACACTAACCAGTTAGCCACCTCCCGTCTGGAGAGGGACCTGCTCTTAACTAAATCCAGAGACCATTTCGAAGGTGATAGGTCAGGCAAATAGCTAGCAGGGAGGGTTAAGAAAAAATAAGCAGAGAGGTACATCCTTAGAATGGAAAATAAGAATGGGGAGGTCACCTACAACCAAAGTGAAATTAATTCTATATTCAAGGAGTTCTATTCTACTCTCTATTCCACCCAGGTACCCGAAGGCTCTGACCCCGCTGCATTTTTAGACAACATACAGCTCCCTGCCCTGTCTAGCTGCCAGAAAGTGGCTCTTAACTCCCCTATTACTATGGAGGAGATCAAAACAGTGGTCTGGCAGATGAGGAAGGGAAGGCGCCCGGACCAGATGGCCTACCAACAGAGTTCCATAGGGCTACATGGGACTCCCTAGGGGGCCCTCATGGCTGAGATATTCCAGACGGCCCTGGGGAAGGGCCGGCTCACTCCTTCTCAGATATTAGCTACTATCACTGTGCTCCCTAAGCCTGGGAAAGACCCATTGAAATGAAAGCCCTACCACCCCATATCCCTCCTTAACGCCGACTATAAAATTCTTGTCAAAGTTCTGGCCAGGTGGTTGGAGGGGCTCCTGCTGAATCTGGTTCACCCAGACCAGGGGGGCTTTGTAAAGGGATGCCAGACCAAACATAATCTAAGATGCTCAATAAACATTATTCATAGCTGGTCCAAAATGGGAGGAAGTGGGGAGAGAAGGGGGCTTCTTGCCTTAGATACAGAAAAGGTAGTATTCTACCAGGTTGAATGGCCCTTTATGTTTGCAGTACTTAGAAAATTCAGCATGGAGAAAATGTTCATTAGCTTGTTGGGGGCCCTATACGCCTCTCCCCAAGCCCAGATTCTTATCAATGACACTATTTCTTCCCCTTTTGCCCTCTCTTGAGGTACCCAGCAGGGTTGTCCCCTGTCTCCACTACTATATGTATTGACTATTGATGCACTGGCTGCTGCTGTGAGAGGAAACGGGAATATTGAAGGCTACAGGCAGGGATGGGTCAACCATGTCTTGTCTCTTTTTGCCGACGAGGTTCTGCTGTTTTTGGAGAATCCTGAGGTTGCCCTCCTGGAATTCAATAATATATTCGACAGATACAGGCCATTATCAGGTCACAAAATTAATTGGGACAAGAGTGAGTGGCTCCCTCTGGGCACCAAAAAGTTTCCAATCACAGTAGCTGGTTCCTCCATTACTCCCTCAAAACAAATTAAATACCTAGGTGTGCTTCTCCCTAGCAAACTATCACGAATCATCAAAATTAATTATATTCCACTAGTCAAAAAATAAGAGAGCATTGCTTCTGTTGGAGGGCACTTCCACTCACACTTCTGGGCAGGGTCAGCCTTATAAAAATGAGCATCCTCCCCCAAATCCTTTACCTATTCCAATCCTTCTGTTAACCCTTCCTCAGCTGCTATGGAAGGAAAATGGGCCAGGATCAAAAGCAAATACTCTAGAATACAGAAGGGGAAGGGGATTGGGGCTGCCCATCTGCATCTGTACTACCTTGCCTCCCAGTTGGCCCACATCCCAGACCTCCTGAAGCAAGTTAGGATCAACCTGTATGGTGCACCATGGAAAATAAAGGAGGAGTGTCAGTCTATTATAATCACCTGGTAGACGCGCTCAGTGGGAAAACCCTGCTAAGGTCACCAACCCATGTACCAGATCTATGTGGCGGGCTGGTGTGGCCCATGTTTTATTAGGGGTCCCCGGACACTCTTTAGATTCGACTTTTGAGGTGTTTGTTACGGCGTGGGTTCTACAGATGGACACAGGACTCAGTAAGTAAGGTGCAACCCACGTTGGCTTGTGGGATGTTTATTAATCTTCATAAACTTTTCTTCTGCACCATCAAAGAATAACAAACTTCAAAAAGAAATTAACAAAAAAAAAAAAAACAACTTTGTTAATACAAAGAAAAACAAGTATAATCCTTACAGCAGAAACCTTCTCTCTCCACCGGTCAGAAGATACTGACCCTATCTAACAGGTACCTGTTCTGGTAGGATTTATATACTCGCCTACCTGTATCAGGTGACACGGCATCATCAAAATAAAAATACCTTCTAATAGCTTCCAAAACTATTTTATACACATTCCTTAGTGTATTACCTGATATAATCAACCTATTTTAAGGTTTATTTCTTTAAAGTATTCTTTGGCAACACTTTACTATGCCATAGAATGTTCTCCAGAGAATGATTGACAGGTTCTTGTTATAAATGGGCCACTAGGGCCGCTGATCCCATAAAGGAACAGTCAGACTGCAGCAGGTTTTCTCAGTGAACAACCTCCTTCTAAGCAAGGCCCTGCTCCAACTACACAGAACCAGAAAATGTATTTCTACTGGACTGCTTGTTTTCCTTTCTTCCACATTGGCAGCATAAGTTAGCTTTTAAATGGTTGCAGCAACTAATTGTTAGGCTATACAATGTTTATATATATTTATACATATACTTTAACTAGGTGGACAAAACCCAGTTATTTTGTAGAGTTAGAAACAGAAAAAACAAGTCTCAGTGCACCAGAACTAAAACAGCAATTTGTACTGCAAGGTTAAGCTGTTGGCTGCAATTTACCCAACAAAACGAAGGTCTGCTTTTGAATAGCTGCTCCTACCAAACTAAGCTGTTCTGCACTGTGAGTTTTAGGAGCAAACATTCCTAGTTGAGCCTACATGCGGCTCCAATCTTTATTTTGACAAAATTAGTATGTGCTACAACAGAGAGATGCTTACAACTGAAGCCCTGTCCAGAAAACTCTCTTGCTTCCAAGACTCCCAAATGAGAATTTATAACATACAGTCTCCTGTCTATTTTCCAGACTGCAAATGAATATTATTCTGTCCTCCTCTTTAGACAGAAATAGTAAATAATGCTGGAATCAAACAAATATTTTATGGGAAATGGAGTCTGTATTTACCCATTACTTCAGGCAGTTAATCTGTTATATCCAAAACCTGATATTTAAGAGTACCCAAGGAAAAAGAGAGAAATAAAGCATGAAGAGGGTAACAGAGATGGGGGCGCTGTGTAAGGAGGTGGCCTGCCTCCATACAGAAAATACAGGGATAGCCTTAGAAGAGGGGAGGAAAGTGGTTGCAACCAGAGAAAGAAATAAAGGATGGGTACTTTTATTTAGTGGCAGGGACTAACCCTGTCACATTTACCCCCCCCCTTGAAAAGAGGGAAGGCATTACAACAGATTCCCCCTCCAGCTACCCCGGAGGGGTTGGAACTCCCGCCCACCCACTCTCCGAAGTTCCATCCCAAGGTCCCACAACAAAACACACTGACATTAAGCATGTCAGTAACGAACATACCCTGGGATATTTAACATAATTTGGGACAACACATAGAGTATAACCATCCATTAAAGGACAAAATGTCCTGCTTACTTGATCATATATCTAAAGTCCAACCTCCTTACCATACGAGGGTTGGAGGAGCTCCAGCCCACCCACTCCGTGAAGCTCCATCCCAGGGTCCCAAATACATTAGCACCAAAAGTGCCAACACAAGTAACAAAAATGAATTCATTACTACTTTACCCTGGGATCTTTATTAAGTACCATTTTCTACCATGTACTTTCAATTCAATTTCAATGTTCAACTATTAAATCAGCAATTATTTCTTAACATTACCAGCTGAATTCTCGATTCCTGCCCCATATAGAGAAAGGAAATCTGCATTAGCATGTTCACTTCCCTTTTTATGTTTGCTTGCACACATGTGCAAGAAACATAGTGCCATCATACGAGTTTTCTAGAGGTGTGTCAGCCTCTTCCAATTCAGTCAGTGTGTTTGCAGGCGCGGTCGCACTGCGCCAATCACTGTTGCAGCTGTCTATGACAGCAGGAAAATGCAGTGGCATACAGTTGAAAGGGAGAGCTCCGCTTCAGTGAGCAGAGCTCCCTCCATACGCGCGCGCATATTGCGTGCTGACGCGCCCCCACGCACATAGTGTATAGCGGCCGGGGTGCCCAATGCCACGCTCGGCTCCATGTCACACCCCAAACAAGTCTTACAGCTGCCACGCTGGGAGCCCACCCAGCGTGGCACATCTCCATGGCCAACGGGGTGCCCAATCCCGTCGGCCCAACCCCCAAACAGTTTTACAGCTGCCACGCTGGGAGCCCACCCCAGCGCTGGCACAAGCCCATATGGCCGACGGGGTGCCCAATCCTATCGGCTCCAGTCCCCCAAACAGCTTTCCAGCTGCCACGCTGGAGAGCCCACTAGCGTGGCAAATGTCAGCGTCATCTTAATACAAAAAAAAAACCTGTAAATTAAAAACGGTCCCTCACAGTCTGCTGCCCCCCACCCCATACTTACCTCTGAGTCCAGCGCAACGATCTTCGTGGACCGGGAACACGCCTGCACTCTTCAAAGCCGACCGCCGAACAGAGGAAATGCTGGTAAGCTGTATAATGTAATAGATAGGGTTTTTCAACTTTGCTGCAAATCTCAGGCATTTTGGAATTTTGCACCAATTTTCAACATGGGGTTTTGGGACCCCTTCTCATGAATGCTGTCTCTGTCATGGGCCTCGTGGCCCGAAGGGTGATTTCGTAGCCACTGCGCGAAATCACCTTTCCGGAATGATTAACGAAACAACACTGCCAGTGTTTATAAGGTGGGCTCTCAAAAAGCCTATTTTGAAAATTTGGTGGAAAAATTCCTAAAAATGACTGTTTTTGGCGTGCATTAGCGTTCTCACGTGCTCATAAGTTCGCGAATTTTCAATATTTTCACTCCAGATTTTCAACAGTGCCATTTTACCGCACTTCCTTATGAGCAGTACAGCTACCATTTTTCACATCTGCCCAAAATGTGCTTCCGCACATATAGCGCACAATGATACAGTCGAGTGTCCGAAAGCGTTTGGGACAGATTAAGAAAATCACAGTGACACTGGTCATGAGCAGAGGTCTTAAAATGGCTATGTTGAAATTTGTGACAAAACTCCATAAAATGAATGTGTTATGAGTGAGAATTGCACAGTTTCCACACATCTAAGTTCATGAATTTGTAATATTTTCATTCCAGATTTTCACCAGTGGCATTTTTCCACCACCTCTAGGAACAGTACAGCTGTCATTTTCCACAACATGGCGAAATGTGTTTCACTTTCACATCGAAATGCATGGTCGCTGTGGGAAATCATTGTTCGGGACAGATAAAGAAAATCACACTGACACTGTTCATGATTGGAGGACCCAAAATGCCTGTGTTAACAATCTGCTGTAAAAAATCCCCAAACTAGTTACATTACGGGTGTCGTTGCACAGTTTCTCACTGCCTTCGTGACTTCACCAGTTTTTTAAGATTTTCACAGCAGATTTTCAACATTGCCATTTTTACACTTCCCATGAACAATACAGCTGTCATTTTCACATCCTGTTGAATTTGTTTTGCACCTGTGGTGCCAAATGCCGTAGTCGCTGCAAAAGCAGTTTTCGACTAATAAACTAATATTGCCACTGTTCATGAGGTGGGGTCACAAAAACCATGTTGAAAATTTGGGTAAAATACCAGCGAATGCCTGAGCATTAGGGTTACCGACCCTAACGCCCCACCCTGTAGAGAATGACAGGCATCAGGGGTATGACTTGCGATTCTTGCCTGTAATGCTGATACCATTCCACCCTCACCCACACCCTGCAGCCAGTGAGAGGCATCAAGGTGTGCCTCGGACTCTTCGGGCCCAAACTTCACCCCATTCTCCTATACCGCACCCATCTCACCGTATTTCCTGATGGAATGGGGTGCGCATAAGGACCAAAGACCCCCAAGGCACAGTGACACTTGTCAGTGTCTGCAGGGTAGTGTGGGAAATGGGTGATTGTTTGCCCTGACGACCCAAAGGCACACCCCAATGCCTGTCACTTTCTGCAGGGTGATGGTGGGGTTGTCTTCAGTTCAATACTGCTGCCATTCCTATTATGAAGCTCTGTAACTTCTACTACTCAATGCCAATGCCAGCAAGAAACATTCAGCATTGACAAATGCTTGTTATATGTAACACTGTGAGCCGGTATGGCTGCAAGGCCAAATACCATCTCATTATGCGGTGGGTTTTCTCCTGATCTGATGCAACCAACAAAGGGGGTTGTGGTCTGTGACAACTGTAAATTCTGCCCCCAAAGGTAATACTATATTGCTTCAATTGCCCATTTAAGTGCTAGACACTCTTTCTCTAGGTTGCATACCTCGCTCCCTTTCATGTAGTTTTCTGCTCATATAGATAATGGGATGCTCTTCATTATCTATAACACATCAGGACCTTCCAATCAATCCCTGATGCATCAGTCTGGCTTCTTAACACTGGATATGCACATAGAGGCCTTTATTTGTCTGAAAGCTTCATCAATTCCTCAGTCCACTCTACTTTAGAGATACCTCTTTAGTTCATTCTGTTAGAGGGCCTGCTACTGCTGAGAATCTGGGATAAAGCATCTATAGTACCCTGCTAACCCCAAAAAGGCACGGACCTGTTTCTTGGTCTGAGGTATATCACAGGTAGAGACTGCTTCTACGTTACTTATTTCTGGGTGTATAACCCCATTCCCTATAATAAAGCCAAGGTATTTAGTGTCAGTCTGCCCCATACAACATTTTGTGGGGTTGATAGTAACTCCTGCTTTTTGGATCACCCCCAGAATTTTTTCTAGATGCTGTAAATATGTCTCCCAATCAGGGCTAAACACCACCACATCATCCAAATAGGCAGCACAAAAAGATGCATATGGTTGAAGCATTTGGTCCATGAAACGCTGGAAGGTAGCCGACTTTCCATGGTGGCCAAAGGGCATTGTAATGAATTCAAACAACCCTACAGGGGTACTGAATGGCGTTTTCTCTCTAGACTGAGGGGTAAGAGGTATCTGCCAGTATCCTTTGTGAGATCAAGCATAGAGATGTACTTTAGCATTCCCAAGCAGTCAATAATGTTGTCTATCCTTGGCATGGGATATCTGTCTAGAAGGAGATGGCATTTACCTTCCGGAAGTCTAGGCACAGGCGAATACCAACTTCCAACAATTACTAAAGGTGATGACCAGGTGCTACAGGAAGGCTGAATGATTCCAACCGTTCCATAGATCTACTTCCTTTACTACCTCATCCCTTACATGTACAGGTAGACGATAGGGTTTTTGAAGTATAGGTGTACTCTGTGTCATTCTGATGTCATGCTCTATGCCAATAGTTTGACCAGGTACATTGGTAAAGGTGTCTGTAAAGGTAGTTAACAACTGTTGCATTTGGGTGTGTTGGTGAGGCATTAAGGCAGGGTTAATTTTTACTTCCTGAATCTGTCCAGGGCATTCTAATCTCCTATAGGCTACCTCTAGTTCAGATTCTTGAGGTTCTGTATGGACGTAACAGCTCAGCCTAGGGGATTCTGGTCTCATGCCATAATTTTAGCAGATTGGCATAATATATCTGCTTACTGCACCTCCTATTAGGCAGGTGGACCTCATACATGACCGGTCCTACCTGTCTAATAATTTTGTAAGGGCCTTGCCATTTCATCAAGAGTTTGTTCTCACTGGCAGGTAGAAGGAGTAATACCTGATCTCCTATGGAGAATTGTTTATGTTCTACCCCTTTGTCATACTCTGTCTTCTGTTGGACTTGCTTGTCTAAAAATGTACAATGGGCCATTGTGACATATTTCTTAAGGCACTGCCTTAATGCTGTCATAAACTGTAACACTCCCTGTTTTCCTGTTTGAGAATTTTCCTCCCAGTGTTCTTTGATAACATCTAATGGCCCACGGGGGTTTCGGCCATACAAGACAGAAAAGGGGGAAAAACCAGTTGAAGTTTGGGGTACTTCTCTGTAGGAAAACAGGAGGTAGGGCAGAAATACATCCCAATTTTTTCCCTCCTCATTAACAAACTTCTGCAGCATTTTTTTGAGCATTTAGTTGAACCTTTCCACCAACCCATCCATTTGAGGATGGTATGAGGAGGTTCTCACAGCTTGTATTACCAGCAACCTATATAGTTCTGTGAGCAACACCAAAGTAAAATTGGTACCCTGTCAGTTAAGATCACCTTGGGATGCCCATTCACTAAATACCTTAGCAGCTCTTCTGCAACCCTTTGGGCTGTTACTGTTCTCATCAGAATTGTCTCTGGATACCTGGTAGCATAGTCACAAATGACTAGAATAAATCTATTACTCTTAGAACTGGTTTCTGGGGCCCTACCACATCCACGGCAATCCGATCAAAGGCTGGCTAACTAAGGGTATACTCTGGAGGGCACCATATCCTTCTTCCCTATCCGACTACCTTCTGGCATTCTGGGCAGCTCTGGATATATTCAGCTACTTGCTCATGAATACCTGGCCAGTAGAATCTACTCAAAATTCTATTCAGAGTGGTGTCCCTCCCAGAATGCCCTGCCAGAGGATATCATGAGCCAAGCGTGATGATGTCATTTGATACTCTGGGGACAACCAGTTGCATTACTGTGTTCCCATTTCAGGGATTGGTACACTATATATGATATCATTTAACAACAGATATCTAGAGATTCATCATCAACATGTTTTCAACCTGAGAAAAGAACCAGTTAGTGATACATCTTGTTTCTGGTCATCGCTATAGTCTCTGGCTTAATGTTCACAGGTCCCATAATGTTTTTGTTTTGCCAGTCTTTCTTTTCTTTCCTTTTTGCTGCTTTCCCTTTCCTAGCTTTACCTGCTGCTTCAAACAGTTCCTCGGTAAAGGGAAAGACCTTGTCCAGCTGTTCGTCTGTATGTTTAGCTTGTGACCGGGTTGTTATAGCCACAACAGGTGACAGCTCATTATTTACCATCACGGTGGAAAAGTCAGGGTGATCCTGTCCAATAATTACTGGAACAGGCAGATGTGGAACAATCCCAACAGACAACTCTTGAATACTTCCATTTATCGTTAACTCCACTGATGTAGTTGAATAAAAATGCGTATCCCCATGTATGCATGTAACCATGGTCCCTCCTCCTGATTTCTCTACCCCTTCTACCAGGTCAGCTCGAACCAGGGTCTGACGGCTCCCAGAGTCTATAAGACCAAGTACCTTATAGGGACCCATTTTAACAGCAGTAATGTATGGTGCCCAGTTGGCTAAAGCCAAATGTCCAAAGTCTCTTCTTACTGCTGGACAGTTCCTTATCAGGTGACCTTTTCTGGCATCCATGGCACACTATCTCAGATGGTACCCTCTCCTCCTTTCTCTTCTTGCTTTTGGATTTGGTCTAGCATTATTATTAGAAAAGGTAGTTCTTACCAGATTCAGAGAAGAAGAGGATGCAGGCCCTCAGGATTTCTCCCTCTAGCAGGTCTTGCAGCCAGGAAATCCTCTGCCAGTAATGTCTTTTCTCTGCTCCCTCAGGCTTATGTTCTCAAACCCACAATTGGACATCTTGTGGCAGTATTTTAATGAACTGCTCAATTGTGATGGCTTCATTATTTGTTGAACTGTTTTAGTCCTGGCTATAGCCACTTATCACTCAGATCTTTCAGACAAGCGTAAACCTCCCTCGGGGCATCCGTGGACTGCATTTTCAGGAACCTAAAATGTTGCCTGTAGGTCTCTGTATTGATGTCATACCTTCATAAGATCTCCTTTTCACCAGTTCATAGTCGTCTGCATCTTGTATAGCCAGGCGCTATACACCACTAGGCTCTTCCGGTTAGTTGAGGGCAAGGCGTACTATCCACTGTTCTTTGGGCCACCCACACATTTAAGCTACCCTCTCAAGCGTCAATGCGGTATGCCTCAATATCATCAGAGTCTTGTAAGCAGGCCAATTTAATGTCTCTTGGGCCTTGTGGTCTTTCCACATGTTCAATTCGTATGGCCTATAACACCCGCATGGTGTCTGCCCACTTGGCGTCTTGTCTCCTCTGGTCAATCTCTTGTTCTTTATCCAGCTGAACCTGCCAGACACATAGCCATTTTAATAGCTCCCTTATATCTTCCATAGGAGCTTGTTCCATGTAGGAAGCGTCCACCTCCTTCTCCAGGTCTTCAGTCTCCAGGGGTTGCTCCAAGGGCAAATCATCTCCAGGCTCACTGTGCTCTTCCTCAGCCCTCTCCGATGGTTGCCTTTTGATTTTTTGGGTGATCAGACAAACCAGCCAGCAATTGTGCCCCCATCTGGGCCGCCATACTTCTTGTAAGGGTGACTTGTGCCTGGCCACCCGCTGCCATGTCCACCTCAAGTATCAGATAATACCGAACTGACGTCTCCCTTCCTTGGCAAAGGCAGGCAGGCAATATAATCCACTTCTGACACCACTTGTTATGGTGTGGTGCTACAGATGGACACAGGACTCAGTAAATAAGGTGCAACCCATGTTGGCTTACGGGATGTTTATTAATCTTCATAAACTTTTCTTCTGCACCATCAAAGAATAACATAAACTTCAAAAAGAAATTAACAAAAAAAAAAAAGCTTTGTTAATACAAAGAAAAACAAGTATAATCCTTACAGCAGGAACTTTCTCTCTCCACCGGTCAGAAGATACTGACCCTATCTAACAGGTACCTTTTCAGGTAGGATTTATATACCCGCCTACCTGTATCAGGTGACACGGCATCATCAAAATAAAAATATCTTCTAATAGCTTCCAAAACTATTTTATACACATTCCTTAGTGTATTACCTTACACAATCAACCTATTTTAAGGTTTATTTCTTAAAAGTATTTTTTGACAACACTTTACTATGCCATAGAATGTTCTCCAGACAGTGATCGACAGGTTCTTGTTATAAATGTGGGCCACTAGGGGCCGCTGATCCCCTAAAGGAACAGTCAGACTGCAGCAGGCTTTCTCAGTGAACAGACCTCCTTCTAAGCAAGGGCCCTGTTCCAACTACACAGAACCAGAAAAGGTATTTCTACTGGACTGCTTGTTTTGCTTTCTTCCACATTGGCAGCATAAGTTAGCTTTTAAATGGTTACAGCAACTCATTGTTTAGACTATACAATGTTTATATATATTTATACATATACTTTAACTAGGTGGACAAAACCCAGTTATTTTAGCAAGTTAGAAACAGAGAAAACAAGTCTCAGTGCACCAGAACTAAAACAGCAATTTGTACTGCAAGGTTAAGCTGTTGGCTGCAATTTCCCCAGCAAGGCAGAGGTCTGCTTTTGAATAGCTGCTCCCATCAAACTAAGCTGTTCTGCACTGTGAGTTTTAGGAGCAAACATTCCTAGTTGAGCCTACATGTGGCTCCAATCTTTATTTTGACAAAATTAGTATGTGCTACAACAGGGAGAGTGCTTATAACTGGAAGCCATGTCCAGAAAATGCTCTCTTGCTTCCAGAACTCCCAAATGAGAATTTATAACATACAGTCTCCTGTCTATTTTCCAGACTGCAAATGAATATTATTCTGTCCTCCTCTTTAGACAGAAACAGTAAATAATGCTGGAATCAAACAAATATTTTGTGGGAAATGGAGTCTGTATTTACCCATTACTTCAGGCAGTTAATCTGTTATATCCAAAACTTGATATTTAAGAGTACCCAAGGAAAAAGAGAAATAAAGCATGAAGAGGGCAACAGAGATTGGGGGCTGCGTAAGGAGGTGGCCTGCCTCCATACAGAAAATACAGGGATAGCCTTAGAAGAGGGGAGGAAAGTGGTTGCAACCAGAGAAAGAAATAAAGGATGGGTACTTTTATTTAGTGGCAGGGACTAACCCTGTCACAGTGCTCCTGCCAGGAGATAAGCCCCCTTTCTGAATCAACAGTATGAGGCTTAAAAAACTGGCACAAACTAGGCCTGTTCTGACTTTAGCAAATACTTATGGGGGGATTGGCGAAAACCTTTCAGGAACTGAGGGACATATACAAGCTGGACTTATCTCAATACTTTCTTAACTTGAAATTAAAAGCCAGGGTGGGGCATCTCGTGGACCCCAGGGAGAACCAGTGGCATTGTGACATTCTCCTCTGGAAGAGCTTTTCAGGAAATGTTCTGACATGGCTGTGTTTAAACCTCTGACCAGATGCTATAGATTGCTATTAGTGGCCTTGCCAGACCCCGTGGGAAACATTAGGAAATCCTGGGAAAATTACCTGTATCCAGATGGACTGATAGGAGGGACTGGATCCTAACTCTGAAAATGCACTCTCATGTTCAGTCAATAACAGGCTAAGAGCAGTTCAATATAATGTGCTTATGCAAACTTACTTCACCCAGAGGCTTGCACATAAAATTGACCCTCTAAATTCCCAATATTGCCCCAAAATGCTTGGTGCAGGAGGACGTTTCACCACTTAATCTGGAGTTGCCCTAAAGTTCAGCAATTTTGGCAAGGAATAATATATACTCTCTCAAAAGTCCTTCGAATCCCATATAAAATAGACCCTGCTGAAATTCTCTTGGGTCTCCTGGGCTTCCAGGGTATTGGTCCAGTGAGGTGGAGAAAGCTGTGACATCTGGGAATAGTGGCGGGGATGAGAGAACTGGCCTGTTACTGGAGGCTCAATCAAATACCCTCCACTACTTCATGGATTAATTCTCTTCTCCAGGCAATGAAGCTGGAGAGGTCACAATATTTAGTTAGAGAGCAGATAGAAAAATATAGTGAGACCTGGCTCCCTCTGGCGATTGCTCTGGGACAGGACTGGTTCCCTACCTTCTAGATCCATATTATTATTTTTTGATGGACCGTTTGACAGTTCCAGGATTATAGGATAACAGACACACTAGATCTGATTAAATGTTTTTGTCTGGGATCCCCCCCTTCCGGGGAGTTTTCCCAGTTGATGCATGCAACACCCAGGTTTCACTTGGTTTTGATGGTCACCATTTTCAATATTATATTTAGCAATCAGTTAGATGGTACATGAGTTGAATTACTGACAGGATAATCACCTTAACTGAAGTACCTATATGATAATAAAGTGAACAGATTCACTCCTTTCATTTTAACCCCCCCCCCCAAAAAAAAATAAGAAAGCTATGGGAGGAATATGTCCTTAAGAACAAGGGAGCTAATTCTAGCAGTGAGTCAGGCAAAGGTGGCAGTGGAACTTCAGTTACCTAAAGGTGTCAAGGAAGGAACAAACAGTTTTTCAGATATTTGCAACAAAAGAGGAGGAAGGGAGATGGGGTAGTTAGAATCAGAGATGGGAACAAGATAGTAGAAAACAGGCAAAAGGCCACCATTCTGAACAAATACTTCTTCTGTTCAATGTTCACCAAAGAACATAGCAGCCCTATGCCTGACTGCAGCATTACAGCACACGGCAGGAGTGCCAACAATGGAAACACCAATTTTACAGCAGACAGAATTAGAGTTGCTTCAGCACTTGAAAATAGACAAATCTCCCAGTCCCGATGGAATACATCCAAGGATAAGGAGTTGGCAAGTGAGTGAGCGGTCTCCTTAGTGCACTTGTTCAACTGTTCACTCCAGATGGGAGTTGTACCTAAGGACCGGAAAAAAGCCAGCATGGTGTCTCTACATAAGAGTGAGAGTAGGGAGGAGGGCAGTAACTACAGACCAGTCAGCTTGGCATCAGTACTAGTTAAACAAATGGAGGCTCTCATTAAACAGGACCTGGTAGAATACTTGGAAAAGTATGGCCTGCAGGACAATAAACAACACAGGTTCATGGCAGGCAGGTCATGCCAGATGAACCTGATTACTTTCTTTGACTGGGTGACTAGGGAGGTGGGTAGTGGCCGACCAGTGGACTGCCTCTATTTTGACTTCAGTAAGCTCTCGAATCAGTACCGCACAAATACTTGCTGAAGAAGCTCGAGGAGCTTGTCATAGCAAATTGCATCATTAAGTGGGTGGGAAACTGGTTAGACAGAAGGAGGCAAAGGGTGGTAGTCAATGGGGAGATGTCAGAGGAGGAGGAGGTGATGAGTGAAGTCCCACAGGGCTCAGTCCTATTTAATATGTTCATCAGAGACGTAGGACTAGGTATCCAGGGCAAGATTGTATTGTTCACAGACGACACCAAACTAGGTGGAAAGGTGGATAGTGAAGAAGCACTGAGAGCCCTACAAGAAGATTTGTAAAGGTTAGAGCAATGGTGTAATATCTGGCCCTGAAATTTAATGCCAAGAAATGTAAGTGATGCATATTGGCAGGAATAACCCAAGAATAACCTATCGGCTAAATGGGGTCCAACTCACTGCCTCAAAAGAGGAAAGAGATCTAGGTGTCATCATTAGCAACACCCTTAAACAAACCAGCCAGTGCAACACAGCATACAGTAGGACCAACAAAATGCTAGGATGCATAGGAGAGGATTTGATAGTTGGCATAGGGAGGTAATAGCAGATCTATGGTGAGACCACATTTGAATACTGCGTGCAGTTTTGGAGACCATACCTTAAAAAGGAGAGGGACAGGATGGAGACCATACAGAGAAGGGCAACCAAAATGATACAGGGCTCCAAGAGCTGCTACGATGGTTGTCTAAAAGTGTTAAACATGTACTCACTGGAAACTAGGAGGGAAAGGGAGGACATGATGGAAACCTTAAGCACATGAGGGGTCTGAATTCAGTGCCCTATGTGGAAATATTCACCAGGGCACCCAACTCAAACACGAGTGTGCACGGATGGAAGCTGAGGGTGGAAAATTCAAGAGGGACCTTAGGAAGCATTATTTCTCGGAAAGGGTAGTGGAGCCATGGAACAAACTACCTACGGAAGTGGTAGGCACTAAGACCATATCTGCATTCAAAAGGAGATGGGATGGAGAATACACAAGAACAAAATTCGCAAGGGCAACAGTCAGCTAGGACCCATGATCACTAGGATCTTGGGATTTCAAGGGCAGTCTTGATGAAGCATTGGTCTCCTTCTGCTGTCACCTTTCTATGTTTCTGAATGCTCAGTACATTTACAGAGTAAAGCAGTACTGGTCAATACAATAAAACAATAAATACTGAATACATTTACAGAGTGAAGCAGTTCTGTTCGGTATAAAAAGTAGTTGTTCAATACAAAAAACTAATTACTCAGAACATTTTCGGGGTCATGCAGTACTGGCAAATACAACAAAACAAATCCTCAGTACTTTACAGAGTAATGTAATACTAATCAATACAATAAAGTAAAAAATGCTCAGTACAACTTTAGGGTAAAGCAGTACTGGTCAATACAATAAAAAAATAAATGCTTAGCACATTTACAGAGTAAAACAGTACTGGTTAGCAAAATAAAACAATACATGATCAGTTCATTTACAGAGTAAAGCAGTACTGGCCAATACAATAAAAAAATTAATTACAGAGTAAAACAGTACTTGCCAATAACATAAAACAATACGTGCTCAGTCCATTTACAGAGTAAAACAGTACTGGTCAGTACAGTAAAACAAAAATAAATCGGTACGTTTGCAGAGTAAAGTAGTAAAGGTCAATAAAATAAAAATGATAAAAACTCAAAACATCAACAGATTAATAAGAACTGGGCAATACAATAGAACAAAGAGTCAGTACATTTACAGTGTAAAGCAGTACTGGTCAATACAATAAAGCAATAAATACTCAATACAGTTGCACAGTGAAGCAGTACTGTTCAATAAAAACAATAACTGCTCATTACATTTACTGAGAAAAGCAGTACCGTTAAATACAATAAAACTATAAATGCTCCATACACTTACAGAGTAAAATAGTACTGTTCATTAAAATGAAACAAAGACTCAGTACATTTACAGAGTAACGGTACTGGTCAATATAAATAAAACAATACATGCCAAGTACATTTATAGTGCAGTCAGTACTTGTCAATGCAATAATAAAATAATTGCTCAGTACATTTAATGAGTAGAGCAGCACTTGCTCCCTCTCTGTTTACTTGGTCTCAGCTGAGAGCAGGGAGGTGATGTCATTTAGAACTCTCACAGCTGCATAAGCCACAATAGTGAGTGGGGAGTTTTAGAATTTTGAGTTAATCTGCAGTAGTCTGTGAGTAGAGTTCAGTGTGAGCAGTTGGAGGAGTGAAGAGCTGCAGTGTGGGCTCTGAGGAGAGCCTACTTTTTCCCACCCTAGTCTGAGAACCATTTGCCTGCCTTATAGAAGTGGTGGAAACCATCTAGCAGGAGTTCCTGATGTTCTCATCCCCAGTGGGATGAGGAGGACTGCAGAATGGATCCAAGGGGCAATCCCCTGACTTGATCTAGGATGTTTGATGCTGCCTTTTCTGTGTACAACCATGATTAAATCTGACTTTGGGCATTCCCAGGAGAAGTGTACCTGCCTTGTTTTCTTTGGGGTGTTTACTGTGACAAAGGGATCTATGCACCCAGCTCTGTTTGAGACTGTTCTCAATATGTTTTCCTAAAGTTGGCTGACAAATAGTGGAGTCCCCGGTGTGACTTAACACATTGTACAGAATTTAGCTGGCCTGGTGGCGCTGAGGGTTGAGGTGCTGGATGCCACACCTCGCATCATTTACACGTCGTTACTTTTGTATTTTTCTAGAAAAATATTTTTGGGATTCTCTAGTATTCAGGTGGAGGTTTAGACACTGTGTGGTATGCAGAATGTGGTGTTTTGTGTTTCTTCTCTTGCAGGTGTTCCTGAAGAAGAAAAGAAGAGGATGTGGGAGCTCAGCTGAGTTCCTCTTTTTTCCTAGAGTTTAGGATTCTTTGTGGTTATCAGGGTGTTAACATGTTTTCTTCACAGGTGTGAGATTGTGGGGAATGTAAGGCATTGTAATGTAGTGTTTCCTTGTTTTGGTTTGTAGTACCCTGGGAGCTTGGGGAGAGGTCCCCAAGGGGCAACCTGGTCAGATCAATTTTTCCTAGATGGCTAGGGGGATAGACAGGCTGTGGTCCTGACTTGCAGTACAGACCTCAGTACTGGTCTATTAGGGCATTCTTCAGGCAGTTCTCTTGGAGCCACTGATTTTCCATAGCTAGATCGTAGGATAGGGGCTGAATTTCCATCAGCTGGTCTCTGGGCCTTTAGTGTTGCCTGCCTGTGCCTGGCACATGATAGGGGAGAAGTAGTGCTACCTCCCCATAGATAACACAGAGGGTAGAATGGCCTGGTGCCAGGTAGAGAAATTACTGTGGACAGTCATTTACCTGGCTAGAGGCAAGTGTAACCCCTCTGTTCTCTGGGGTTACTAGAATCCTATCAGTGTCAGTATTAGGTAGGGAAGGCAGCTGGTGAATATCTAGTTAAATAGATTTTCACCTGCTCCCTCTGTTTACTTGGTCTCAGCTGAGAGCAGGGAGGTGATGTCATTTAGAACTCTCTCAGCAGCATATGCCACAATAGCTAGCTGTGAGTGGGGGAGTTTTAGAATTTTGAGTTAATTTGCAGTAGTCTGTGGTAGAGTTCAGTATGAGCAGTTGGAGGAGTGAAGAGCTGCAGTGTGGGCTCTGAGGAGAGCCTACTGTTTCCCACCCTAGTCTGAGAACTATTTGCCTACCTTGTAGAAGTGGTGGAAACTATCTAGCAGGAGTTCCTTATGTTCTCTTCCCCAGTGGGATGAGGAGGACTGCAGAATGGATCCAAGGGCAATCCTGACTTGATCCAAGACATTTGAAGCTGCCTTTCTGTGTACAATCATGAGTAAATCTGACTTTGGGCATTCTCCAGAAGAAGTGTACCTGCCTTGTTTTCTTTGGGGTGATTACTCTGACAAAGGGACCTATGCATCCAGTTCTGTTTGAGACTGTTCTCAATATGTTTTCCTAAAGTTGGCTGACAAATAGTGGTCTCCCCAGTGTGACTTAACACATTGTACAGAACTTTTTCCTTACACTCCTATGTAGTGTTTTCTAATGCTGAGTGTGCCAAACATTCCAATGCATAAGTCTACTGTTTGCTAACTGTTGAGGTATAACTCTGAAAGAATGGCTGGGTATGGATATGGAAACAAAAGGTGGGAATCCCCCACCTGGAGTGACCAGTTCAGCACTTTGGGTTCTGTAAGGGTTCCTGTTTATTCAGGTCATTTGGCCAATGCCTGAAGATAAGTTTACCTCCTGGTGTGGGTTGTCCTAGTGTTGAGCACCAGTGTTCTCCATCATAGCCAGTTGCCACATTGCCTACCTTAAAGCCTATGCCATATAGGATATGTTCCATGTGTGGCCAGTGCCACTAGAAGATACGTGTTTTCAGCTCAGGCAGTGCCACTGAAAAGAGTTCCAAATCCTATGCTATATGGGGAGCTCGAGTTTCTGTTTTCTAGAGATGTTGTTCTGCATTTGTCTTGTGCCATGAAGTGTAAACCCTTGCAGGTCCATCTTTGCTTTTGTGTGCCAACTGTTTGAAATAAAGCCATGCTCTAGAATCCCCACCTGGTATGGACACTCTAGTTACTGCTTCCTGTGTGGATTTACTGGGTACCCCTCCAGAAGTGCAAACCTAGAATAGCCCTTAGCAAAGTTTCTCTCCTCTCGACCTGGGTTTAGTAATGGTCATTTTGTTGTCTTGTAAATACTGTATTATGCTTTTTACCCCCACCACTCTCTTTTCCCATAGACAGAAATAGTATGGGAAGTGTGCTTACCAGTTAAACAAGTGGCCAGTGGGGTGGTTACAAATGTGTATATTCAAACTCCATTATACATGGGTGATTATACACATATGTGTATAATCAAACTCCGTTATACACATATGTGTATAATCACCGTCTAATAACATTGACAACTTCTGCCCTCAGTTGATAATCATCACTAACCAGGTATTATAATACAGTAAATGTGCAGTATCTTTATTGAGTAAAGCTGTTCTGGTCAATATAATTATACATCCTCAGTACATTTAGAGAATAAAGCAGTGCTGGTTAATAAAACAATAAATGCTCAGTAAATTTAAAGAGAAAAGCAGTACTTGTCAATACAATAATAAAACAAATGGATTAGGTACGATTGCCTGACACTTGAGATTCTGGTGTTGGGCTTGTCGCTGTTGGGATTTTGGTAGTTGGGATTATGTGCAGATCCCAAACAATCAACCAATTCACTGATGAGGGATTGCTAGAGATTCCCAGGGTTCATTTATAAACATCTGGGGCAAGGGCATTTAGTTTTGTGGCTCCGACCCTGTGGAATTCTCTACTTCATCAGGTACGAGATTGCCTGACCATCCAAAGCTTTAAAGTGTCTTTGAAGACGCATCTTTTTAGCCTGGCATTTTTTAACTACTAAAGCTGCTATTGCATTTATTAGTTTTAATTTTTATTTTGGATATTTATAAAAGCGTGTGTACTTTTATTGTAAAGGCACCTTGGTTTGGAAAGGTGCCTTTTATAAATAAAGTTTTGATTGATTGATTGATTGATTGAAATGCTCAGTGCATTTAAAGAGTACACCGGTGCTGGTCAGTACAATAAAATAATAAATCCTCAGCACTTTTGCAGAGTAAAGCAGTGCTAATAAAAACAATAAAGCAACAAATGCTCAGTATAGTTATAGAGTATGTTTTTGCAGAGTAAACCAGTACTGTTCATTATATTTGCAGAGTAAAGCAGTGCTAATCAGTATAATGAAGCAATAAATGGTCAGTACATTTATAGAAACAGTACTGGTCAATACGATAAAACAATAAAAGCTCAGTACCTTTTATGGAGTGAACCAGTACTGGTCAACAAAATTAAATGATAAAACCCCAAAACCTTAACAGAGTAAAGCAGTAGTGGACAATAAGAACAAATGCTCAGTACATTATAATAAAACAGTAAGTGCTCAGTACACTTACCCAATAAATGAAGTACTGTTCAATACAATAAAACAATAAAGGTCCAGACAGGCTCACTAAATTTACAGAGTAAAGCAGTACTGATCAGTATAATAAAACAATACATGATCAGTACATTTACAGAGTAAAAGCAGTGCTGGTCAGTACAATAAAACCAGAAAATCCTCAGTATATTTAAAGAGTAAAACAGTACTCATCAATAAAATATTACAGTAAATGCTCAGTACATTTACAAAATAAAGCAGTACTGGTCAATACAATAAACCAATAAATGCCCAGCCCATTTACAGAGTAAAGTCATACTGGCCAATAGAATAAAATAATAAAATGTTCAATACAATTATAGAGTAAAACAGTACTGGTCAATACAATAAAATAATACATGTTCAGTACATTTAATGAGTAAAGCAGTACTTATCAATATAATAATACAATAAATATGCAGTACATTTACAGAATAAAGTATTGCTGGTAAATACAGTGTAAGGCAGTACTAATCAATATGATGAAGCAATAAATGCTCAGTTCAGTTATAGAGTAAAGCAGTACTGGTCAATATAATAAAACAATAAATGTTCAGTACATTTACAGAGTAAATCAGTGCAATGAAAAAATAAATGCTCAATCCATTTACTGAGTAAAGCACTACTCGTGAATTTAATAAAATACTAAATCTTCAGAACATTTTGAAGGTAAAAAAGTAATGGCAACTACAATAAGACAATCAGTCCTCAGTACATTTACAGAGTAAAGCAGTACTAGTCAATTCAATAAAGCAATACATGCACAGTATTTTTACAGAGTAATGCATTATGGGTCAATGAAATAAAATAAATACTCAACACATTTCATGTGTAAAGCACTACTGGTCAATATAATAAAACAGCACATTGCCAGTACATTTGCAGAGTAAAGCAGTACTGAGCAATAATACATTTGCAGAGTAAAGCAGTACTGAGCAATGCAAAGAAAAATACATCCTCCATACGTTCACGGAGGAAAGCAGCGCGGATAATGTTTAAAACAATAAATGTGTAATACATTTATAGAGTAAAATTGCACTGATCAGTACAGTAATAAAATGCTCAATGCATTCAGAGTAAAGCAGTACTAATCACTACAATAAAATAAATATTCAATACATTTAAAGAGTAAAGTGGTACTGATCAGTACAATAAAA
The DNA here is from genome assembly GCA_016271365.2 of Neoceratodus forsteri. NCBI lineage: Eukaryota > Metazoa > Chordata > Ceratodontiformes > Ceratodontidae > Neoceratodus > Neoceratodus forsteri. Next base: position 1,244,063,628 of record CM057455.1, read on the forward strand.
CAATGCATGATCAGCATATTTCTAGTGTAAATGAATACTGATCAATACAATAAAACAATAAATGCTCAGTACATTTACAGAGAAAACTAGTACTAGTCAACAGCATACAGTAAAATAGTACATGCTCAGCACATTTACACAGTACAACAAAATAATAAACACTCAATTCATTTACAGAGTAAAGGAGTACTGGTCAATACAATATCACAATGAATGCTCAGTATGCTGACAGAGTAAAGCAGTATTTGTCAATAAATAAATAAATAAATCTACGTTTATAGAGTAAAGTAGTACTGGTCAATAAAGTAAAAATGATAAAAACTCAAAACATTAACAGATTAAAGAAAAACTGGTCAGTACAAGAAAACAAATGCTCAATAGATTTACAGAGTAAAACAGTACGGTTCATTACAAAACAATGCATGCTCACCACATGTATAGGGTAAATACAGAATACAGAACAATAAATGCTCAGTACCTTCACAGACAGATGTAGTACTAGTCAATAGAATACCATAAAACAGTACATGCTCAGTACATTTCATAGTAATCTCACTCAATTATGTAATAATTGTTTGCATTGCTCCACTCCAAGTTCAGCCTACTGACTGTTGTATGTATACCATCCTCCCTTGTACCCTTCCCCCCCGGTCGCACCGTGAGACGAGCATCTTTTTGCTCAATGTGCCTTTCCTGGTGAAACATTTTCAATAAATAAATACATTTACAGAGTAAAGCAGTACTGTCGATACAATAAGACAGGAAATGCTCAGTACATTTACAGATTAAATTAGTAGTGGACAATACAATAAAACAATAAACAATTAATTTACAAATTAAAGGAGTACTGGTCAATACAATAACACAATAAATGCTCAATACATTTACAGAGAGAAGCAGTACTGGCCAATACCATAAAACAAATACTTAATACATTTATAGAGTGAAGCAGTACTGTTCAATGCAGGAACAATAAATGCTCACAAAATTTACAGAGCAAAGCAGTACTGAGCAAAACAATAAAACAAATGCTCAGGACATTTACAGAGTAAAGCAGTACTGGTCAATACAATGAAATAATACATGCTCAGTTCATTTACAGAGTAAAGCAGTACTGATCAATATAATAAAACAAATAAATGCTCAGTCCATTAAAAGAGTAAGGCAGTATATATCAATACAATAAATGCTAGGTATTTTTACAGAGTAAGGCAGTGCTGGTCAATGCAATAACATGCTAAATACTCAGTATTTTTGCAGAATAAAGCAGTATTGGGCAATACAATAAAACAATGAATGATCGGTCCATTTACAGAGTAAAGCAGTACTGGTCAATACAGTAAAATAAATGCTTACAACATTTCTAGGGTAAAGCAGTACAGGCAAATATGATAAACCAATGCATCTTTGGTACATTTCAGACTAAAGCAGTACTAATCAGTATAATAAAGCAATACATGCTCAGTAGAATTACAGAGTAAAGCAGTACTGGTCAATACAATAAAACAATAAATACTGAATACATTTACAGAGTGAAACAGTACAGTTCAGTACAAAAAAACAATAAGTGCTCAGAACAGTTTCAGGGCAAATCAGTACTGGTAAATACAATAAAAGAATAAATCCTCAGTACATTTAGAGAGTAAAGTAATAGTAAGCAATACAATAACACAATAGATGCTCAGTACAGTAAAGCAGTGCTGGTCAGTACAATGAAATAGTAAATGCTCAGTACATTTACAGAGTAAAGCAGTACTGGTGAGTACAATATAAATGATTAGTACATTAATAGGGTAAAGCAGTACCGGTCAATACAATAAAATAATGAATCCTCAAGACTTTTACAGGATAAAGTACTCGTCAATCAAATTAAAGAATACATGCTCAGTTTATTTACAGAGTAAAGCAGTACTGGTCAGTAAAATAAAATAACATATGACACAAATCCAAAATGAAAAGAGCTCCCTGGCGCAGTGGTGCACAGTTCAAATTGAGAAACTCGTCTATTTGCAAATGAATGATCAGTATTCACCTCCCTTCAAAGGAGAAAAGCAAACCTACTTCAGTTCCACACTCCGTGGGTTCAGAGATGACTCCGGGCACATCCACAAGTTGTATGTATAAGGACTGCATTATTAAACAATTCAGTGAAGATTCAAAAATTCACATTCAGAAAACAACAAATGACAGGTACAAAAATGGATTAAAGGTCCACTCAGCAGTCCAGCACAATTAGCTGCAGACACCTAGTCGTCATTCTGTAGTATTATTCCCAACTGACATTTTACACTTTGTCCATCCTCAGAGTGGTGCTGTGTCACTGGTTAGTCTGGCTTTTAAGTATTGCTGTTGTGTATAGGTACTAGGCAATGGTGTTTCATTCACCAAAATGCTCTTGGGGCTGACAGGACAGTTGCCTAGCAACAATTAACAATCTCTCCTCTGTTAAAACTCTGGCTTCTAGAACAGCACATTATATATAGAGTGCCCACATACAAACAAATAGAAAAACACAGAATGCAATACAATAGAGACAAAAATGTTCAGCTTCTGTGTGTTCCATATTGTACTCACTGACAGCTCCTATATATAAAATAAAAGGAAACATCATTTCCAATGCAAATTAAAACTATCATAAAATATATAAAAAACCTAACCTACAAGAATTGCTGATGTATGATAATAGCAAAAACAGCTAAAGGGGAGGCAGGGAAGAGGAAGGATCTTAAAATCTTTTTGTCTAAACCATTTTTATATTTACAAATTCCTCTGCTATTTGTATATAAACCATTCACAGTATTTTGGTGGAAGAAAGGGGGAGGAAGGGAAAATGTCAATTTCAAATTTGTCATTTGGCCACTGTAATGCCCCCAAATCCAAAACTGTTCCCTCTGGCTGGTAATTTCTCGTAACTATGTCTGCTAGATTGCTAGCTCTTCTATAGGTTAGCCTCAATGTTGTTTCAAACAATTATGTTAGGGCCAGTACACTTCAGTAATCGCTTAGTACATTTACAGAGTAAAGCAGTACTGGCCAATAAAATAAAATAATATATGCTCAGTACATATACAGAGTAAAGTAGTACTAATCAATGAATCTAGTAAAGCAATAAATACTGAATGCATTTACAGAGGAAACAGTACTGGTCAATATAATAAAACAATAAATGCTCAGTACACTTACAAAGTGAAGCAGTACTGGTCAACGAAATTAAATGATAAAAACTCAAAACCTCAACAGAGTAAAGCAGTGTTGGACAATACAATAAAACAAATGTTACGTACATTTACAGAGTAAAGCAGTACTGTTCAATTAAATAAAAGAAAATAAAAGAATACATGCTCCATTCATTTACAGTGTAAAGCAGTACTGGCCAATACAATACAAAAAATAACTGTTCTCTAGATTTACAGAGTAAAGCAGTACTGGTCTGTACAATAAAACATACTAAACATACTAATGTCACCATTGTGCACTGTGATTCCATTTAGAATCTGCTCAATATGATCTGTCTCTTTTGCATAAGATTTAATACTTAGTATATATTTTTTGATGTATTCATCAACAAATTTTGACATTGCCTCTATTATAGCTCCAATAGATGAAAGAACAGTTATATACTTACCATAACAGTAGGACTTCAAAAGAATCTCTTTCATCAGACCACACCTATAGAACTAAAGCCATCAGGTACTAGGACCACATGGAAACTTTTGCAAACAGTCCACTAGGGCCACCCATGACAATGTCATCGTCAGCTCTTTCTATATAAATATGGGTGGCCTCTTCCTCCTCAGTTCCTCACAGAGATCATGCTCAGAGGACCCCCTATAGGGAACCAGGAGGGAGCTATGATTGTTGTGACCAAGTGAGGCAGAGAGCAGCTGGCAAAGCCCTATGGAGAAGAAGCCCTCAGGATGGTGAGGATGGAGGGTGGATGGCATGGCCTGATGAAAGAGATTCTCTGAAGATCTACTGTTATGGTAGGTACGTGAATCGTTCTGTTTTCTTTGAGGATATCTTCATCAAGCCACACCTATGGAATGAGTACCGAGCAGTATTGACAGAGAAACAGTCTTGGTGGCTGGAGCCTATAGGCCTAAGATGTAGGCCTTGAAGGACAGCTAGGCCAAAGCCTGCCTTTTTTCTTGAGGCAATGTCCAGACTGTAATCTTTAGTGAAGGCATGGAAAGTACTCCAGGTGGCAGCTACACAAATTCAGCAGCAGACACGTTCCTGAAACAAGCAACAGAAGTAGCCATGCCCCCTAGTCGAGTGGCCACGAGCAACCCCAGGAAATTCCTTACCGTATTCCTATAACAGAAAGTGATACAGTTGGCCAACCATTTGGACAAACACTGTTTAAGACGGAATGCCCTCCTTCCCAGGGATGAAAGAGAACAAATCTGCAAGGACTTCCTGCAGTCCTTGCATGGTGTATATAGTACCTGAGTATTCTATATACATCTAAAATATGGAGCAATACTTCCCCTGGATTGGTATACTGGGAAAAAAACTGTCAGGTGGATGGTTTGATTCCGGGTAAACTCAAACAACACCTTTAGTAGAAACTTAGGATTGGTATGCAAACAAGCCCTGTCTTTGTGAAAAATCAAATAAGAGGCTCACATGAGTGCCTGAAGCTCTGACATTCTTCACGCTGAAGTAATAGCAATCAAAATAATGCTTTCCACAACAGAAAGCGTAGGCCACAAGTTGCAGCTGGCTCCAAAGGAGCCGAAGTAAGCTTCTCTAACACAAAATTCAGGTCCCAGGCTGGGACAGGATTGTGGCTAGGAGACTTCAAGTGCAGAATGCCAAAACGTACAGGCCACCTCCAGCTGAGCAACCATACAACCTTCAGTAGGCATGTGGAAGGCTGAAATGGCTGCCAAGTGCACCTTAATAGAAGTGTATTGTATGCCTGCATCTGATAAGGACAGCAAATGCTCTAGAACCTGGTTCACTGGACAGGTTAAAGGGTCCAGTTGGTGAGAAGCGGCCCACAAAGCAAACTGCTTCCACTTAATGGAGTAAGTGGCTCTGGTGGAAGGCTTTCTGGCAGCCACCAAGACATCAGCCATCTTTTGGAGCACTCCAGACCTGGCAATGGCTATGTCATCAGTAGTCATGCATGGAGGTGGAGTGACTTGAGGTCTGGATGGATCAGAGTTCCCTACTCCTGTGACAGAAGACCCTGGCATAATGGCAGGGTACTGGAGGTTCCACTGTCAGCTGTTACAGTAAGGAGAACAAACATGATAAGGCCACAGTGGGGCAATGAGTATCATAGTTGCACCTCCATTTGAAGCTTGATAGTACTTTCTGGATTAGAGAGAAGGGAGGAAAGGCATGAAATTGCTGTTCCAAGAGAGGGACAACGCATCTCACAAAAACTCCGGACCCTGCAGCAAGTGAGCAGAAAAGCAGCAGATTTGTGTTGCATAGGAATGCAAAAAGGTCCAATTCTGGATGACCCCATATGTCGAACAGGTCTTCTACAACTGAAGTCAGCAGCTCCCACTCATGCATCTTTGACTGTGACCGGCTTAGTCTGTCTGCCAAGATGTTTTGGCCCCCTGGAACATGCACTTCTGACAGTTCTGGACAATGTTCTAGAGCCCAATACCAAACTCTCATCACCTCCTTGCACAGGGGATAGGAATGAGTCCCTCCTTGCTTGTTGATGTAGTCCATCACACTTATGTTATCCATCTGAATTAATAGAGGACCCAGGGAGAGATGGGCCTGGAAGGCCTGAAGGCCATACAGAACAGCTCTCATTTCTAGGATGTTTATGTACAGGGTGCTCTCCACTTTAGTCCATGTTTCCTGTGCCTGATGCCCTAGATGTACCCCTCCAGCCCATCCCTGAGGCATCAAGTGAGGAGGTGATGAGAGAGGAAGGGATCAGGAAATGAACTCCCTTCAGCAAGTGGGTGGGTTCCATCCATAGTCAGATACTTTCCTGACAGGGGTTACTAGAACTTTTTGTTCTAGGTCATCTGTGTGTTGGTCCCACTGGACTCTTAGTGTCCACTGTGGGATCCCCATGTGCAAGCCTTGCCATTGGTACTGTGGTAATGGCAGTGTCACCAGGCCCAGGGAGTCTCAGGAATGTCCTAGCTGTGACATACCTATTGTGGAAGACCATCTGAGCATGTGCTGTCAGACACTCGGCCCTGTTCTGTGGCGGGAAGGCTAGGTCTTGGGCTCTGTCTAAGACTGCCCCTATGTACTGCAGACATTGGCAAGGGCTCCCTAGAGTACTGAACAGGAGTCTGGTGCATTCTAGGGTGTGTGAAAGCTGCTACTTGGAGTGAGCTTTGAGAAGCCAGTTTTCCAGGTATGGGAAGACATGTAGGCCATCCCTGCAGAGGGTTTCTACCACCACTGCTAAACATCTGGTAAATACTCATAGCACAGATGACAAGCCAATGGGCAATACTTTGAACTGGTAGTATTTTCCCTGAAAAAGGAATCTTCGATATTTCTTGCATGAGTTGCAGATCTTGATGTGCAGGTAAGCAAACTGCATAGCTAGGGAACAATCCAGTCCTCTACTTGCAATAGTGGAAGCAGGCCTTGCAGTGTAACCATTCTGAACTTCTTGTACTCTAAGTTTGGATCCCTGAGATCTAGAATGGGTCTCGGGTCTCCTGTCCATTTTGGAGCTAGGAAGTACTGAGAATAGAACCCTGCGTTCCTTTGTTCCAAGGAGACAGGTTCTATTGCAGTTTTTTGAAGCAGGGCATGAATTTCCTACATCAGCAATGGAATGTGTTCTGGAGTGTAATTGGAAGGCACTGGTGAATGGTCGGAGGTAATTTCAGAAGCTCCAGAGCATGGCCTTGCTATTATCTGTAGGACCAAGCAACTGAAGTTACCTTTCTCCACTGGTCCAGGTGGAGGAAAGGCGTCCCCAACCACCACTCCTGGAGGCAAAGGTGGTGTTGGTGGTGAGGTGTAGAGTTAAGCACAGCCATTGCTGCAGCTCATATGCAGTTCCACCTCTAGGGCTTTTGAGTAGACACCTGGGATGGATCTTAGCGGGGTAAGGTTGCTGCTGTTCTACCCTTGCCATGCTGTCTAGTTACAGATCTATGCCTGATAGTGGTTGGACAAAAGGACACCTCTGTCTAGTCCTAAGCCTTTCTGGGCACTGCAGGGATCTGGTTTGGCATGTACCAGGCAGCCATGGTGACATCTTCAAAAGCAGACTGCAGAGGAGGGATAATCAGAGGGGGAGAATCTGGAAACTCAAGATATTCTGTCTGATTTCACCTGGTAACATCCTACTCCTCAGCATCAAACCCCATAACTGCCTGCAGCTGTCTCATCACAGAAATGAATGAGGGGTCATTGGGGGGAGGGGACCTAGGGGTATACTTAGAGGAGTTCTCACCCCCTGAGGAAATCCTGAAACTGAGCTAGAGGGAGTCCTAGCCCCTTTTTCCTCATCTGCCCCCTCATCATCCTCACTTTGGGGAGGAGGTCTGGATGATACTCATCCTCAATACCAGGCTCTGAATGGTGCACAGAAGATATCAATGACCCAGAACATGGGGGGTGTGACATCATGATGGGTGTAGGTGTAGGGGTTGGCCTCACAGGAGCCGGTGTTGACAGGCCTGGAGGGGCAGTGATCCAGTTCATGAACTCCCAGAAGGAGGCGAGCATAGTCTGGATGTCAGTGTTACCAGAGCAGGAAGAGGTGTCGATGGGGTGGCTGCGGACCCAGCATCAGCAGTACTGGAGGAGGCTGTAGCAAAAGGGGCTGAGGCAGAGACCCTGGCATTGGCAGCGGGGCTCAGTGCTGACAACGGGGAGGTAAGGTCGCTCACATCAAAGAGGTGGCCCAAGTAGGTGACGGGGGAGGTAAAGAGCCTGACATTGAAGGGGCAGCACTCACTGACATAGCATCTGTGGAACACCATGGCTGAAGCCCGTGGTCCAGGAGGGCCATGACAGCAAGGGGTCCTGAGACATCAACCGGGCAGCTGAAGGCCTGGCATCATTGAAGTGGCCAAAGACATCAACGGGAAGAGGAAAAACCCAATGTCATTGGGCCCATGCTGCCTAAAGACCCGTCTGGTGAAGAGACCTGTCTGTTGCCCCTAGATTGGGATGAGTCTAACGACAGGAGTTGGAACATCAGTGGAGGCATTAGTAGCCTGATGTCAATGAGGCATCACTAGAATGACCAGAGGGAAGCATTGCCAAGGCCGACCCTGCAGAAGAGAGAGTGTGGGTGGCAGTGGGGGTCACCGCTGAGGCAGTGGATGACCCAGCCCCAGTCATTTCACAGCACAGTGACCAACAGTGCACCAGGGAGGATTTCTCCTTGCTCTGCTCCTTCTCCCAGTGCTTGTGTTTGCCATATGACTTGTTCTGAGCCTTGGAAGAGTGACAGCCTGAGGACAGAGCAGGCGAGGTGGTGGAGCTTCTGGCTTGAAGCACCTTCTCCATGACGGTGACCTTCTGTTTCAAGAGGAAGTTTTCTAGGGTCTTCTCTCGATGGCACCAGATAGCCTGGTTGAATCTGTAGCAAACCTCACAGGCCTTAACATCATGTTAGGGGCCTGAGACGAACACACAGGCATCGTGGTCATTGGTGTGTAGAACTTATTACTGCACTCGTAGTATGTGAAGAGTTTCTCAGAATTGTTTGGCATAAACAAATGTGAAAAGCACTTTATAAAATAAAGTGATGAATGGACTAGGGTGAGAAAATAAAGAAAGTAAGCAAAAGTAAAATTTGGTGGTCGACTGAAGAGGCATGTGCAATGGTCGGTGGAAAAAGAACTAAGGAAGGCACAGGGCAACCCACATTTATATGGGAGGAGTGAAGGCAACACCTGATATCATCATGGAAGACTGCTAGCAAAAAGGTTTCTGTGTGGTCCTAGTACCTGATGTCTATTTTTCCATAGGTGTGACCTGATACAAGAGATACCCTTGATGAAGATCACATGTAATGTAATTTAATGAAATTTATTGTTTTTCAGACCTATTATCCTGGTGAAGCTATCCAAATGTAATTCGGAAACACTGATGTTTAGGTCATAGTCAAGGCTACTGTTTTTGTTTTTTTCCCAGAAAACCTGGTAAAATTTCCTGCACACTACCAAAAACAAAGAATTTCACAGAAGCTGGCATTTTATACCAGATCAGTAAATCTATAGAACTTATGTTTTTCTTATAATCGCTTCCTGTACTATTTTCTTTTTTTATCAGAGCACAGTACAGATAGTAACTGTAAAGTTTAGCCATCATGCAATGGCATTAAAAAAAATCAGTGTATAAAAAGAATCAGGACAACATCAGATTATAACTATGAAGCAGGAGACACCTCAAAATATGCCATCTATCAAATTACAGTAGCAAAAAAGTGCCCAGAATATTAACCCTGTATTAGGGTCTGAGGCCCAGGCTGCTCCCCCCCACAGCTCCCCTCATAAATATTTTGTAGCAAACCTCCCCTGGGTCAAGCTGCACTAAGCCATCAAGGTACAAAACTGGGATCCTCCCATGAAATATAATAAACCCAGATGCGCCATTTAAGTTCAACTATGATTCCCATCCCATCACGTATGCCGTTAGTCGCTCTATGCTCTATATTGTATTAATAATATCATGCCACATTGCTATAGTTGGGGGGGTTATGGCCTACGCCATAGTCGAGTTATTGCTTTTTTTTCAGCTAATATATAGAGATAGGGGAGAGGTCGAGAAGAAGTTCAAAAACCCTGAGGATGGATGGTTAGGAAAACTATTTCTACAGTTAAAAGCCCACTCGTACCCAATAATTGGTTTAGCCTATCTCCAGTCTGCTGCCAAAACGGAACTAGGCTTGGGCAAGACCACAAAATATGAGTATGGGTAGCAAGTAAGGTACTGCACTGCCACCAGCAGCGTCCTAGATGGGGAGAAAATTTTTTTAGAGTATTGAAGGTGTATTAAAGCAGGTATTCCGACACTTGCATGAAAACTGTCACCAATACAGTGCCCAGGACACTTTTATAGATGGGGTAGTATATTTCAGCCAAATCTCATAAGGAATATTGGACAGCAATTTGTTATTCCAGGCCTTTAGTATGGATTCCGATGTGTCCCCAAGATATTCTTTTTTTTATACTCAAGTTTATAAAATTGTTGTCAGAAATACACATTTAACTCCTCCAACAAGAAATATATATCACTTCATGTTTGCAAACATTATTATCCATAGCTAAATTTCTAGATATATTGCAACTTGACTTTCATAACCATACGACTTTAATTAACAGTTAAAACTAAACCTTAGGCCAGGGAGTCATTAAAATCCCATCTATGATTAAAAACAATGTGTTTAATAAAGCGGGCTGCTGCTTAAGTACCCTGGATCAAAATGGTAATCATCCCCAGAGATTTCCCACATTGGGATCCACTGTGTATGTAAAGGGGTTTTCTGAGAGTGGAGCTCGCAAGGGAATCTGGCTGGTACTACCAAGTTATTCAGTGCACCAGACAAACAGGCATTCCAAAAGGTTTTACCGTGGATGAAGAGATACTTGGACACAAAAGAAACGTCATCTTCACTCCTCAGCAAATATATCAATTATTTCTTCATTACCCTCTTCCTCTTTATTCTTAATCCTTAGCCCTTCTAAGTGGCAGCAGGTCTAAGCCAACTCCCACCTTGTCCCTGTTCAAGAAACAAGGAAAATCCTTGCTGTATATCAAATGTTCTTTCCATTGCCCATATGGATTCAATAGTTTGAATCCCTCTTGCTGAGAGTGGGAGGGCGGCTTGAAGCCATCACCTTGTTGATGTCTTAAAGGCAGCTGCCAGCACGACATCCCATAAATATAAGGCTGAAGAACCCTCTTATGGAACAGGGTGGAAGTCCCAGCAGTAAGTGTTCAAGGAGGAGATTCCTACAAACCAAACAATGTTTTTACATAAGTGGCAACGATAGACCAAAACAGGAGTACCTTGGGGCATTGGATAAAAACATGAGCATGGGTGGTCAGGTCTGCTCCACATTCCCTCCAACAACTGGGGGAACTACCCAGGGACCACTTGGCTAATGAGGCTAGAGCCAGGAAGAATCTCGCCCATATCTTCCATACATATTCCCTCCACACAGGAGAGGATGTAGTTCTCAATACTCTTCTCAAAACCTGCTGCCACTGTTTATCTCCCAGAGTTACACCTAATTCCCTCTCCTATCTCTCTTTCAAAAATTCTGCCTGTTGTGATTTAAATGATAAAATAGTCTAGTACAGCACAGAGATGGCTTTCTCCCCCCCCCTTGTGAGGGCCAGATGGTCAAGAATAGGAGCATGCCCTCCTGCATTTGTGATTGTGTATCTGCCATCCTAAGATATTTAAGAATATAGTCTCTCATTTGCAGGTATCGTAACCTATCCGTATCCCTCCACCCAAAACACTGGTTGGCTTGATCAAAAGGGATGATAGTCAAATTTTGCAGAATTTGCCAAGGAGCACAGAAGCCTCTAATACTTTGGACCTCATAACAGGATCTATACCGGGGGACTGTGGGTTATCTATACACCATCTGTATTTCAAAAATTAACTCTTATCTGTTTTGGGAGGTACCTCTCCGCCACCATAGTATCCCACTTATGCTTCTGGAGGTAACTCCTGCACAAGAGCCGTCAATGTGAGGGGAGAACAGGCGGCAGCAACTGAATAGGGATGAAATGAGCAAGATCTATCATTTTCCAGTGCGCCCTGTACTCTGGAGTGCCCCAGAGCAGGAGCTAACCTCATCTGTGCTGCATTCCAGTAACTTTGCAGGCATGGGAGAACAAGCCCCTTGTTCCCCAGGCAGCAATAGGAGGATTGATGGATGTGTGATCTCTTATATTGCCATACAAATGAGAAAAACTTTTGCTACTTCATCAGTTCTGCATTAGGTATCACACAAGGAACACACTGGAAGAGAGAGGAGTCTTGGGAGGCATTCATTTTTAATTGTCTGAACCCACTGATATAGGGATAGTGGCAGTAGTACCAATGCCTCACGTCTGCTTTCAGTTGCAGGATGAGGGGAGGTACTTTAGGGAAACAATTCTGAGGAGTTACACTCTATTTTAATACCACAGTATTTAAGGGCTGATGACTCCATTTCATCGGGTGCCTATCCCTGATACCAACAGGAGGAAACAGTACAGTTTAAAACTTCAGTTTTTTGGGCATTTAGAGTATAACCCAACAGCACCGAGAACACTTTAAGGTGCTCAAACAGGGTTGGAAGGGAAGCGTCCGGGTCTGTCAGATAAATCAAAACATCATATTCATAAAGAGAATGTTTATGTTCATAACCAGCTAAGTGAATACCTGGGATGCCAGCATGTTGTCTTATGCTCTGCGTCAAGGGCTCAATATACAATGCAAATAACGGGAGACAACGGACACTCTTGTCACATGCCTCTCTATAGGGGGAAGCTGTTAGATATATGGCAATTTGCTCTTATAAAACCTATAGGACTGTCATAAAGTTTAAAGAGAGAGGTTACGAATTACCCAAGATATTCTTGTAGTCCTTTATATGCCTGTCCAGTTGAATGGGTGCCCTGATTTCCCTTGATAGAATGAAATAACATTTTAAGTAGTAAAGGAAGAGGTTCTGGAAGATGACTCCCCTGGGGTCCCTTATGGAATAAAAAAGTGCGAAACTGCAGATATCAAAAATACTCTGCTTCCTGTACTATTTTCAGTTTGCTTCATTTAATGCTCTGTACTATATTTAACCTTCTTTTATTCTGAATATTTATATACATGCTAAAAGAATGACAATAGAATCAATCACCAGTGCAATTCCTGGGATTTCAAGTCTTGAAAACTGAATTTTATTAGTTTAATCATCGTAAATTAGCGGCCTTGGTCATAGTGACTGAGGGGTTTACATGTGAGAACATAAATAAAAGAAACAGATTCAAAAAACAATAAATATGTGGCCCATGTCAGTGTCCGGGATGGACTCCTCCACTTTTATTTTTTCCAGGCTTCGAGGCCCGACTGGTAACTTGGTGATTGAGTGTGGGCGTTAACAGCATGGAGACACACGTCTGTTTGAAAAGTGGCAGGTTCTTTAGGTCTGTGGTAGTGCTGTGTCTATTAGGGCCAACAGTTTTAGGTTGTATAATTGACAGTATGTTGGATTGAAAGCACTTATGAAATTGTGTGTAAGGCCTGGCACCCCGTGTCTAGATGCAGCAAGGAAGAACGGCACCATTCGTCAGGTTTTGTGCAATAATGTTCAGAGCTTTATTTTAAGCATAAAGTGCTGTGACAAAAGCAGGTACTCACTCCAAGTAAGATGCAACCTGACCAGTTTTACGCATGCGCACCTCCTTGGGGACACAGGAGCACCTGTCTTACATCATAGAACCAGTGCCTGCACCAAACACCTTTACCACCATGGGCCTGGGACACTGAGTAGGGGCACTCTAACCAGACACTGGGGCACCATTAAACAAGAGACCACATACAAACAGACTGTCCTGTCCTGAAGCTGGGATCAAGCTGGGTGCATTTACTTAGCTATTTAGATGATACACAGCATAAGGGAATTTCCCTTATGATTACTGTACTCTTCAGTTCCACACATGGTCCGGCACCATCCCAGGGCCCACCTCTCATAAATTACTCCCAGTGTTGCTTTTGCCAGGTGTACCTCTGCTCTAAGGGGTATTACAATTACTTCTGGTGGATCTTGTCTAACTACATTTTACAAGTCCAAACCTCCCTATGGGGCCTCTGGAGCCCTGGTACTCCCAAGATCATTTGCGCATGGCATAATCCCAGATAGGACAAGCACTATCCCTGGGGGTGAGTATATGCTGGCACATGCCTCACAGTGCCCACTTTGGGCAACAATAAGCTGAAACATGTCAGCATTATTACAGTACTCCTAAATAATTAATAGTTGGTTTGGATGTATCTGCCTCTTTCTGGCAGCATACTGATAGCCCTAATGGTCCAAAGAAACAGGCTCCCATGCCTGCCCCTCACATGAGGACTTACCAACCCCAGCCCTCATCAGACTGCCTCCTCTTGATGCTCTTGAATTCAACTACTTGCCTGGGGGAAGTGCACTAAGTTAGCTGGGGTGTTCCTTTTTTTCTTCCATAGAGCTTTTTCATGCTGTTGGGTACTGTCCCCCCACCTTGCCTGGCCACCATCTCCCCCCAGGTCGTACCTGCTTTGTTTCCCCACAGCATTCCCTCTGTGGTAGATCGAGAGAGGGATGGCCATTCTTCCCTACCCCCAGAGTCCTAATCTAGTCATCAGGGCCTTGGGTGATGGTGCGGGTCGAGGCAGGTGAGGGAGGCTTCCTCAGTGCACGGCCCCCACTTTTCCCATTTTCTTGGTCCCTGCCCCCAATGACTGCGGTGTGCCATGGTGTGTGGGTGTGTAATGTGAAGGCGCATGTACTTGAACACCTGTGCCCAGCCTTTAGGTAGCCACATGCTGTGTCACTCAGCCTCCACTAGATGGCAGTCAAGCAGAGGCATGCATTGTTCCCCACTCCCAAAAGGAGGAAAGCTATCTATGGATGCTCAATCCTCCTTCCCCAGTTGCCCCCATATGACTCTGGTCTGTTCCTGAAGCCAGGTCAGCAGTGTGGAGGAGGTAAGTGCCCAGCACCACAGACCTCCATGCCACCAGGCCAACAGTTCCTGGGGTTTTCTAATACATTGCAGTACATCTCTCCACGCCACCAGGCCAGCAGTTCCTGGGGTTTTCTAATACATTACAGTACATCCTCCATGCCACCAGGCCAGCAGTTCCTGGGATTTTCTAATACATTACAGTACATCCTCCATGCAAGGCTTACTTACAAATGTGCCACTTCATCTGGAGCGCTCTTTCCAAGCTTGAGCTGAATTGGTAGGTGCAGATCCTGACACATCCCAGCAACCTCCCTTACCTTCCACTACTCTTGTTGGTGCCATCTGGTTTCCAATCTGCTGGGGTCTTCAAGGCCATCCTAGGAGACCCATCCTCCTGTGGCACCTGCTTGTGTTACTCCGGAGACCTCCACAAGGGACCAGTGCCACCCGGACCCAAGGACCCTGCCACCACCGCACCCTCCCTGACTGTGTTGTAGCCAGAGGCTGGACTCCCTCTCCTCCTTCTGGATGCTGTTCTTATGCTTCCATCCTGGGGTCTGAAAAAGGCAAATTCCCTGAGATTGACTACCCTTCTTACAGAGTTTTGGTGGAGGGCAGGACCTTGGATATTCATGACAGTTTCCCACTTCTAGCTGATACAGAACACTCTGTACACAAACATCCAGATTTCCTGTCTCCAAGCACTACCCCACAGAGCACACGTCTCAGGGTCAAACTTTACACTTCAAGAGTCCTCTTGTAACCTGACCTTGAGCTAAGTGAAGAGAGAGATGGTTACATGTGTTTGTTTTTTTTTCTTTTTGCTTCTGGGAGCATTTGTACGGCCTGTATGGTGGAGGCCTTCAAAACCTCCTGAAAACGTATTTATTCGAACAAGCATTCCCAGCTAGTCATTTATATTAAATCTGTATTTAATATTTGTATTGGTTATATTTTATCTCTGATTGTGTATTTGCTTGTTTTTGCACCTTTAGATTTATATGTTATCTACAGTGCCCTGAGCCCTTGGAAAAGGGTGCTTTATAAATAAAGATTGCCCTTGCCTTGTCTTTTTGGTGGGAGGTTTTTATTGGTTTGTGTCAAATGGTGTTTGAATTCTGTGGGGGTAAAATGTTTATTTTTACATTCTTGTTTTGGGATGTTAACTGGGCTAATTAGTAACTTTTAATTGTGTTTAGCAGTGGTGTATGACTGTTTTCTGCTTGTGGTATAAAACTTTAATTGCAGTGGAATACAGCTTCAACTGCAGTGGTATACAGGGAAATCACTTTTAACCACGTCTATGGGAAAAAGTCCCATCCAAATATTATTAACTGGTTAGCTATGATTACACACTTAAACCAGTTGCTTGAATTTTCTGTTCCGCATCAGTATGATATTATACTCTTGAATGAAGCCCTCTCTACCATGCATGTTCCAAAACACGTCCTGGATCTCACTTCTTACTCTGTTTCACTTTCAGCTCTCACTCACCACTCTGTTGTCCATATACTTTTTGTGCAAGCCATAGAATTTTCAAATAAGTGGACAAGATAATCAAAGTAGGAACATGCTTCTTCTAAAGAAATTTGTTTAAAAGATGTCTTAAAGAGGCTGTTTGATGACCCAGTGGGTAGTGCATCCTGCTCGCATGCTGGTGACCTAAGTTGGAGAGTGAACTGGGGGCTACTGTAGCCAGGCAGCCTGGGGAGCTGGGCAGGCACTGCCATGCAGCAGTGCTTCCAGCCGGGAAAGGACAGATGCCTGGTTCTACCACAGTAGCAGCCCCTGCAGTAGGCCAGAGACACCTCCTCTGACTGGGCATGCTAAGGTTGGGTGTGGCCTGCAGTGGCACTGCCTGCATTAGGTGAGCAGTTGGTGTGAAAAAGGAGAAAAACTGAGAATCTTGTGCTATTCATGATGGTGCAGGTACCGTGGATCCCTCCATGCAGATCCCTGCTGGCCTGACAGTGGGGGATTGGTGGATGGAGCTGGAAGAACTGAAGATTGCCTGAATTAGGCACTAAGGGCGGCTGAGGGTTACTTGGGAAGCTGACAGCAGAACTGGCCAAACTCATACTCTGTTCAACAGCTGTCATAGAATAGGGGTAGTTCAGAAGGACTGGAAGGTGGTGGACATAGTTTTTCTCCATGGGGAAGGGGGGACAAGGAACATGTAGGGAACTACAGATATGTCAGTCTTACCTGCATTGTAGGGAAGTTGATGGGGTCACTGGTCAAACAGGACCTCATAGACTACTCAGAGAGGAATAGGCTCCAGGATAGTAAACTGCATGGATCCATAGCAGGGAGGTCTTGTCAGACTAACCTGATAGTTTTCTTTGACAGGGTGATGAGAGAATTGGATAGGGGTAATGTTGTGGATTTACTCTACTTTGACTTCAGCAAGGCTTTCGACTCAGTGTCTCACAGATGCTTACTGAAGAAAATGGAGGATCTTAGTACAGCTAAGGTCATAGTAATCTGGGTAGCTAACTGGCTAAAGGGAGGCAGCAGAGGGTTGCAGTTAATGGAGTCCAGTCAGCAGAGAGGAGGTCATGAGCAGGGTACCACAGGGACTTGTTCTGGGACTGTTTTTCTTCAATATGTTCATTAGCAACATTGGTGAGGGTATCTGGGCAGGATGTGTCTCTTCGCAGATGACACTAAGCTCTGTGGGAAGAGGGTGGATAGCAACAAGGGAATCGGGGAATGCAGAATGATGTAAGAAAGCTAGAGGGGTGGTCCAAGGTTTGGCAGTAGAAATTCAACACCAAAAAGTGCAAGGTAATGCCTATAGGGAGCAAGAACACCAGGACAGAGTACTGGATGGGTGGGGTGAGATGTAGTACTACAGCTGAAGAACAGGACCTTGGAGTTATCATCAGTGACTCCTTCAAACAATTGAGTCAGTGCAACAAGGTATATAGCAAAGCAAGTAGGATGCTGGGATTTATTGGGAGGGTACTGACAGCAGAAGGGAAGAGGTTATACTTCCTCTATATAGAGTATCGTCCCCTATATAGATCCTTAGTGAGGCCACACCTGGAGTACTGTACTCCGTTCTGGTGTCCTCACCTCAGAAAGGATAGCAATAGGATGGGGATGGTGCAGCGCAGGGTAACAAAAATGACTCAGGGCCAACAAAACAGGTCCTATGAGGAGTGCCTCATAGCACTGAACCTGTACTCACTGGAGGCCAGAAGGGAAAGAGAAGATATGATAGAGACCTTCAAGTTCCTAAAAGGAATAAATAAGATGAACTGTGGGGAAATATTTAGCTTGAATACTAGTTCACGGTCACATGGACACAAGTGGAAACTAATAGGATGGAGGCTCAGAAGGGACATGAGGAAGTATTATTTTCAGAAAAGGTGGTGTAGCCATGGAACAGTCTGCCTGCCGAAGTGGTGGATGTTAAAATTGTGGTGGGTTCAGGAACGGTTTGGACAGAATGAAGAGTATAGTGGTACAGTAGCTTGGGGCAGCAGAAGCTGAGAAGGGAATGGGGGAAGGATAGGGAGGGCTAACATCCTGGAGGGACAGTAGGTCCAGGCCTAAATAGGGAACTCGGGCAGACCGGATGGACCGTTGGTCTTTTTCTGCCATCAAAGTCTGTGGTTCTATTAAAATAAAAACAATGTTTTAACATATTCAATGCATCTCTTGTGTTCCCCAGTGCTGCCAGGGTATACCGATGCTGCAGTGATGCAAATACCGAAGACCATCACAGTGACATTTTCAGCAGTTTGCCGTGATGGTCTGCAGGTATTCAGATACTGCTGCTGCCAGGGTGTTTGCCCCTCTCCTGAACTAACTCCAACTGGAGTTAGTAATCTTTAGTAATGAAGTGCAGGGAGCAGAGCCCCCCACAGAAAACACTTGTTACCCCTGGCGACTAAGTACACAACACCAGTTGGTGGTGGTAAGAAAGCTGCTGCTGTGCCAACGTATCGACAATTTCTTGCCGCGCAGCACAGTGAAACCACTGCCAGGCAAGAGGCTTGGTGTGGTCTGGAGAGCAGCAGCATAGAGCATCCATCAGCCTCTGATACAGCTATGCAATCTTCAACCAGCTATTTTAAAAGACAAAATGTGGAGAATGGTGTATATTTTTTTTACACCCTTGGTGTGTGATGTTTTAAACCATTCAAGCTTAAGCTCTGTTGGTTTTAGTAGCCTCTCACATCTCAGGTGTGTACAGTAATGTGTTATACACTGTTCCTGTACATTATGCTATATTTTATATATAAAATAAATATAGCATTAATGCTACAAAAGTGCAGTGTACAAGAAAACAATGTCACAAAGGGATTATATCACTAAGAAGCTATCCTGGTTAAATCCTTATGACACCTGAGCCTGACATCTCTTCTATGCTATTAAAGGAACTAACAGTCCAGTATGTCCAGTAAATAAAAGGAATGTCCCAAAGGATTGGAGAACTGCAATATTTATTCCACTATATAAAAAAGGTAGCAAATCATCTCCCAATAACTTTAGACCAATTAGCCTTACCTCAGTGGTACAGTAGGTAAAATATCTGAGTCCTGTATTAAGAAGCATTTCTTAGAACAGAGAAACAATTTGGGGCACAAACAGTAAATACTCAACAGCATGGATTCACAAAGAATAGATCAAGATAACTTACCTCTTTTATGAGCCTGTAAGTCAGGTTATTGACTCGGGGACACCAGTTGCTGTGAATTTTTTCGATTTCAGTGAAGTATTTGATTTGATCTCTCACAGAAGCATCATTCTAAAACTCTAAAACTTGAGGGTGGATCAGAATATAATAAAATGGGCAACTAGCTAGTAGAGATGCAGTGAAGTTAAACTTCATTAGCGAAGTTGCTGTGAAGTTGTGAAACTTCAGCTTCACGAAGTTCCTATTGTCATCATCAGCTTACGACTTTGCCAACTTCACAGTTTTTCAGGTGAAGTCACACTTTTCCGTGAAGCTGCAACTGCAAAGTTTGGGCACTTCATGGGAAAAGTGCCACTTCACCTGGAAAAATATTCTGAAGTCAACACTGAACTTCCCAAAGTTCTGTCAAATCCAATTTTCTGAACTTCGCACATCTCTTCTAGCTGGCTTAATAACAGAACTCAGATGGTAGGCCTCACCAGCTATCTATGCAAAAAAAAATAAAAAATTCACCAAACACCCTGGTGCTTCAACTCACAAGCTCTTTCATCGGGAAACAAAGCTCAGCAATGATGGAGTAGCTTAAATAGTGGCTCCCCTAAAGAGGTATGACTCCTGTAAAAAAACAAAAAAACATATCCCAGTCTTATAAAAGGCTGTTGTTAAACCTGTAAGTCCAACTATGTTCAACAGTTTTGCCATGGCAAAGCTTAAGTTAAAGGAAAAATCTCCTGTGGACCACTAAGTGCTATTCCTGCATTAAAGACAATCTACAATAAATACCCACCCAAACAAATGCAGAGAGCATTCCAAAATTTGATCAAAATACTTCATTAATATCTTACAAGATCAAAATAAAACTTACGTAAAAACATAGAATTTGATGGCAGATAAGGACCACTTTGCCCACTTAGTCTGCCCATTTTCCCTACCTACTGTAACATCGCAGAGCCAACTTGATCTCCGACTTTACCCTCCCTTTCCTATCCACCATGGTTCCCTTATGCCTATCCCATGCATTCTTGAATCCCGTTACCAGTTTTGCCCCCACCACCTCCACCAGGAACTTCCACTAGATCAATAGTTCTCAGACTTTGTCACAGTGAGCCTCCCCAAATACATGGAAAAGATTTTGAGCCTCCCCCAAAAACTGAAATAGTCTTGGGCCTCCCCAAAGAAAAATAACATACTGTACTTTGCGCAGTACACCATGAATACATTGAAACCCCTTTGAGTACTTGGCTCACATTCAGTTCTTTGTCTTATACTGACATGGGACCTTTGAAAAAGAGCTTATGTGCTTAAAGGTGTTATCTGAATAACAAATAAATAAAACAAGCAAATATTATTATTCAGCTTATTGTAAGCCCCCCCCACAGGCCAGCCTACTTGCTCCGCTATTTTCATTCTTGAACCATTGTTACCCCTTGTTGCAGTGCCTTCATGGGTCAGACTACTTTCTCTGTTTCCTCTCTACACGAAATAACCTTCCTACATACTTTGCTTCTCCCCCTCCTTCCCTGCTCCTAAGCAACGTCTCGGGGATTACTTTGCTCCTTCCTGCTATTGCTGTTAGCACTTCTATGCTCAACCCTTATATTTGGGCTGTTCTGCCATCAGTTTACAAATTGATCAGTTACCACCACTCATTATTAGTTTATTGTTCACATTTGTTTGCACTATTGTTCATTGTGTATTTCTTGATTGTTTTGCAGTTACCTTTTGAAATGTATTCACTTCCTACTCTTCCCCGGGTACACCTGAAATGAGCCTTGGCTCATTCACCTTCCCTTGTCACCTATTAGTAAAATAATACATAAAATTCACCTACTATTATCCTCTTTCAGTTTGCTTCATTTCGTCACACAAAATAAATAAAACTCAAAATTTAAATACAGTACATTTTCAGACTTCCTTGAGCCTCCCCTGGAACAGGTTGGGGCCTCCCAAGGGAGGCTGGCCTCACCATTTGAGAACCCCTGCACTAGATCATAAGAAAAGAGAAAGTGGGAAAAGTAGAACCAAGACAAAAGAAATAGATCATTGATCTTATTATTTTCTACACTTGAAAAGAATATTCAAATAATCTAATGGATCTTAGTAAAAAAAATACAGTTTATAAATTCAAGAAAATACGTGCAGCATGACTAAATCATCACCAGCTTAATCAGCTGGATTGTTAAAATGTTTAAATACTCAATTACTTGATCTTTTAAATTTCTAAAACCTGATCATAACAGATATAAGCTGATGTATGCAGAAACATGCAGGACAGAAGAAATTCTAGGGGAGAGGAAGAAACAGACAGAAGGACTCTGCAGCCTGAACTGAAGCTCTGCCCTTGGCGGTTGCTTTGTGGCTTTTGCACTCCAGCCTTTGTCTCGCCAGCATCTCAAGCTGACATAACTTTAAGCTGAGTTGTTACCTAGCTACCTGTATCTTGCATCTCTCTGTTATTTTAACAGTGAGCCTGTTATTTACAGCTGTATAGTGTATTTTAAGAGAGCTACAGCCTAAGTTTAAATTTTGAGATTTACAGCTGCTCTAGAAATTGTATTACAGCCAGTTAGAGCGAATTTTTTTCTATCACTCCACTCCCTCATCTGCACGTTATACACAATGCCCACTAGAGGGCACCGATAGCTAACAAGTACTCTCTGTAGAGCTTGACATAGAGTGCCTACATCCTCTCTGCAGGATCTGTTTCATACTACTGTATACTCATATTTTGGGTTACCTTCCCTAGCTACTGTGTGAACTCAGCTCTCATCCATTGACAAGGCTGATTACCCCAGCCAGCCTTTCCCCTGCCCTTTCCAACTCTGACCACTTTAACTAAGCAATATGCACCTTCCCCTGACCAAAAGCTTACTCTTGCTCTGCTCCCTCTGGCCTGTCTCAACACAGTGTATCTTGCAAGGCCAGGATATCTGCACTACCCCTCACCTCTTCAACCTCTCTCTCACCTTCCCATCTTGACCTACCTATAACCTCAAATGTGCACTCCCAATACCATAGATTTCTCATCTACACACAATGTGCAAAAACAATCATGCTTGTGCATCAGCCCCGGAATTTACATAAGTCTCTGTTTATACGCCCACCCTCTATCCGATCCCAGCTATGTTTACTCCTGCTATCTAGTGACGTTGAATTAAACCCCGGACCCTTCAAGAATACTCAGCCGAACCTCCACCCTTCCTGTCCAACCTGATCTGATATAAAAAGGGTTTAAAATAGCCCACGTGAACATCCAAAGTGTCAGACACAAAATAGCTGAACTCAAAAGTTGGACTCAACATTACAAGCCAGATGTTCTTTGTTTAATGGAGTCCTGGCTAAAACCATCTGTACAGTCCCACAAAGTCACTCTCCCAGGTTACTTGTCCTACGTGACTGACCCAGCAAGAAAGGAGGGTACTAATATATAGTAGGGTAGGGTTGGCAGTCAACAAACTAGCTGACCTAAACATTAACCCTGACATTGATTACCTATTCATCTCAATTACCCTCAGCCAAGTCAAGCAGTTGATCATAGGGTATATATACCTGCCCTCTAAACTTGCATCCACCTCCTGCGCCAAACTCTTCACCAGTTTTGACATCTTTCCACACAGAGATACCATACTCTGTGGTGACTTCAATCTTGACTGTCTTGGCTCCCAAAATGCCCAATTCCTGTCAGCTATATCTGGCGCCAAGCTAGAACAATTAATTGAACAACCAACTAGACTCAACATGAAGTCAGAAATCAAACCCTACTTGACTGGATGTTAACTAACAACATGAATCCATCAGGGCTGTGGGAGTCCTCCCCGATGCGCTAAGTGATCATTCCCCAACGTTCTGTATCTGGAAAAACAACTTTCCCCATCCTCCCTGAAAAACTATCAAATCCAGAGACCTAACATACTTTAACCCCTCTGAATTCCTGCATAGCCTTGTTTCCATTGACTGGACCCCTATCACCACACTTCCAGACATAAATCAGGCTCTAGAATACTTAATCAACACCTTCGCCTCCGTCCTTGATCTCCATGCCCCCTTCAAGTTGAGAAGGGCCAAAGGAATCCATTCCCCCAGCTCTCCCAGGAGCTATGGGTCCTAATACACTCCAGAGACAAGGCTTGGCAATCCTTCAAAAAATCTGGACTCCAAACAGATTGGCAATCCTATCAGCAGTTGTGGAATGCCTGTAAAACTAAAGCAATCAGTTTTAAGCAGAAATACCTACATTCTCTGCAAGTAAGTAACCTCATCGACCCTAAACACTTCTGGATGCAAATCAACCCCCTCCTAAAGGGCAATGAACAAAAATTCCCCCAGACCATGATCTCGAAAGGTGCAGAAAGTACAGTTACGTAAGAACTTACCGCAACAGTAGATCCGACGTCGGTCCCGCCCCCGACATCAGGCGTAGTACATAAGGAGGCGGTCCCGCCAGAATCCCCAGTTCTCCCGCCGGAGACTCCCGGCCGCTGGATGACATCAGAAGAGGAGACCGAGGATCCGCCATCAGATGGCCAAGATGAAAAATAAATCATTCCATCCCGGAAGATGGATGTTAGGCTATAACCTACCTCCTCCAAGGGGGAATGGTGGGCGGGAAGGTACCTGCTGCAAGAGCTGTTCTCGAAGATCTACTGTTAAGGTAAGTTCTTACGTAACTGTACTATCTTCTTCGAGATACAGCTCTTGCAGCAGGTTACACCATTAGGACTGATTCCCAAGCTATGGCGACAATCTTACGCCACCGGGAGGAGGGAAGACAGAGATTACGACCCTGTCCGAGCCTAGGACAGAAGTCCCTGAAGGACAGCTAGGCCGAAACCTGCCCTTCACCTAGAAGCGATGTCCAGGCTGTAATGCCTAATAAAGGTATGCACCGAGCTCCAGGTAGCTGCAGCACAGATAGCTGAAGTGGAAACGTTCTTCAGCACTGCAAAGGAGGTGGCCACTCCTCTGGTAGAATGGCCCTTAACCACGCCTGGCAAGGGCTTGCTGCGCTTGTCATAACAGAAAGAGATACATTGGATGAGCCAACGCGAAAGGGTCTGCTCCGAAACAGGGGCCTCTTTCATCCTCTCAGCAAAGGATACAAACAGCTGATCCACTTTCCGGTACTGTTTGGTTCTGGTCAGGTAATATCTGAGGCACCTGTGAACATCCAGTGTGTGAAAGCAGTGCTTCTCCTCGATTAGTGTACTTAGGAAAGTACACTGGTAAGTCGATATCCTGATTAAGGGTAAGGGCCAAAACCACCTTAGGCAGAAACTTAGGATTTGTCCTCAGGGACACCCTATCCTGGTGAAAAACTAAATAGGGCTCTTTACACATGAGCACATGTAATTCGGAGATTCTTCTCGCCAAAGTAGCTGCAACTAAAAACAATGTTTTCCATGACAGAAGACGTAGCTCACAATCCGTGGCTGGCTCAAAAGGTGGCAGCGTAAGCTGCTCCAGAACAAAAGGCAGGTCCCAGGGAGGAACCGGGTCCTTGATAGGTGGCCTAAGGTGGAGAACCCCCCCCTTAAAAAGGCACGAGTAGTGTCCAGTTGAGCCACTGTACGATGGCCGATGGGGGCATGATAAGCCGAAATTGCACACAAGTGCACCTTAATCGAGGAGTAGGCTAGTCCGGATTGAAAAAGCGAAAGCAGGTATTCCAGGACCAGCTTCTCGGGACAGTCTAAGGGCGAGAAACCATGCATTTGAGCCCATAAGCAAAACCTGCGCCACTTCATGGTGTATGTAGCGTGTGTTGCTGGCTTTCTGGCATGGAAGTACTTCCACCACTTCCTGCGAGACCCGTGTCGCATCATGGCTATGTCTCTAGGAGCCAAGCATGTAGATTCAATGAGCATAAGTCTGGGTGGACTAGTGAACCTTCCTCCTGAGACAACAGATGGGAGCTGACTGGCAAAGGCAGCGGAGGTTCCTGGGATAGCTGATGTAGAAGCGGGAACCAGATTTGTCTGTGCCAGAAAGGCGCCACCAAGATAAGCGTCACATGCTCCCTGCAAAGTTTTAGAAGAACTCTCTGGATCAACAGGAAAGGAGGGAAGGCATAGAGGAATCTGCCCGCCCAGGAGAGGGACAACGCGTCTTGCCAGAAAACACCAAGCCCTAGATCTAGCGAGCAAAAATTGGGCAGTTTTTGCATTGGATGGGGAGGCGAATAGATCTAATTCTGGAGTGCCCCATTTGTGGAACAGATCCTCTGCCACCTCCTGCAGAAGTTCCCACTCGTGGACTCTGGCCTGGGAACGACTCAGGCTGTCTGCGACGGTACTGTCCACCCCGGGGACATGAACTGCAATGAGGTTTGCGCCGTGTCGTATTACCCATTCCCACACTCTCATGGCCTCCCTGCAAAGGGGGTAGGAGTGTGTGCCTCCTTGTTTGTTGAGGTAATACATCACCACAGTATTGTCTGTTTGCAACAGAAGGGTATTCGGTGGAATGTTCGACTGGAAGGCTTGCAGGGCATAAAGGACCGCCCTCATCTCCAATATGTTGATGTGGAGATGAGATTCCTGGACTGTCCATGTTCCCTGAGACCTCACCCGTCCAAATGCGCTCCCACCCCAGCCCTAGAGGCGTCTGTGAAAAGAGTGACCATTGGGGACGGCTGTGAGGAACCCCCGGAGAGGGTTTCTGGATCTAGCCGCCATTGCCAGTCTCGAACACGGCTTTCGTGATTCGGACTGGATGCTGCAGATGGTCTTGCCTTTGGTCCCACTGCACTCTCAACATCCACCGGGTTATCCGCATGTGGAGTCTTGCCATTGGGACTGTAGGAATGGCCGCAGCCATGTGTCTGAGCAGGCGAAGAACAAGTCTGGCTGAGACGGTCTTCTTCACTGACAGGTCCCTTATGAGGGATCGAATGCGTTCCGCTCTGTCTTTGGGGAGAAAAGCTTTCCCCCCAGAACTGCCCCTATGAACTGCAGTTTCTGTGATGGTACCAGGAGAGACTTCTTGTAGTTAATGAGGATGCCCAGAGATTGAAAAAGGGTCTGGGAACATTGGATGGCTACCCGTAATGCCTCCTTGGAAGGGGCCATGAGAAGCCAATCGTCCAGAGTGGGAACACATAGTGGCCCTGTCTCCTCAGAGCAGCTGCCACCACTGCCATGCACTTAGTAAAACCAGAAGTGCTGATGACAGTCCGAAGGAAGTGCCGGGACTGATAGTGGCGACAGAAACTTGAGCGCAGGAACCTCCTGTGCGCCTGAGCAATAGGAATGTGCAGGTAAGCATCCTGCATGTCCAGGGATGCCAAGAAAGCGTCTTTCTTCAGCATGGGGATTAGTCCCTGAAGGGTCACCATGCAGAAGCGCTTGTAGGCAACCAACAGATTGAGGTCGCTGAGGTCCAAAATTGGATGGAGGTCCCCTGTTTTCTTTGGAACCAGGAAGAAATGTGAATAATATCCTGCTCCTGTCTGGTTCCCTGGAACGTGCTCCACAGCTTCCTTCTCTAGGAGCGTGAGCACCTCCTGCTGTATGAGCAGGGTGTGCTGATCCGGGTATCGGGAAAGCAAAAGAGGTCTTATGGGCGGGTTGTCTACAAATTCTATATAATGGCCTTTTTCGACCAACTGTAGCACCCACCTGTCTGTGGTGATCGAACGCCACCCTTGCAGGTGGTCCGCGATGCAACCCCCAACCTTCATTTCCCGTTGATCCTGAGGAGGGGCGGGGGATGGCAAGGAGTCATGCTGTGGCAGCATTAGATCCTGCAGGCTGGGCTGACTTTGTGGCTCATTGGCCTCTGCCTGAGGATGTCTTGGCCTGGGCTTTCCGAGTGAAGGAGCCCCTCTGTTGCTTGCCGGAACGAGGTTGTGGCCTTTGAGTCCGGCTGCAGCGACTCTGGTTCCTGTGAAAGGAACTGAGCCAAGACCTGTACATGGCATGAACAGATCTAATCGCCTTCCCAGCTTCCTGCAATTTGGTGATGACCTTTCGAGGCTTCACCAAGAAACCGCCATGATAAAGGCGTCCATGATGTTCTTCTGGACGTCGGGGTAAGCTCCGGAACCACCCGCATGGTGTCTCCGGAGACACCGCCTGAGGCGCAGCTTGGCGTAAAGAGTCCGGTGAGTCGTAAGCGGCTCTAAGAACCTGGGTTCCCATGTCTGAACCCATACGGAGGAGCTGCAGCAGCTCCTCCTTCTGGCCACCGTCTGGCAATTTTTCAGCCAGGTCCTGTCCCTGCTCCCACAAAGCGTTCTGAAACTGAACCATGTGGGTGAGGTAATTCAATGACCTAATGGCGCAAGTCGAGGCCGCGTACATGCGCCTGCCCAGCACGTCCAACTGCTTGGACTCAGGGTCCGGTGGCTGTGTGCTCAAATGCTGCGGTTTTTGAGACAAGTCATGTGAGGCTGTAATGACCAGGGAGTCGGCCAGAGGATGGTTCGCCAAGTACTGGTCCTCCCTCGAGGCCTTGTACAGGTGGTCGGCCTTCTTCGGCATTGCTGGGGTCGAGTGTGGACGCTTCCACACAGCCTTGGTGATGTCCACGAAGGTGTCCACCAAGGGTGGCACTACCACAGGCTTGGGATCTTTTTGCCAAAGATAGCGAGCAAGGCGTAGTCTTTCGGGGTCAAGCTCTTCAGCGTCCCACCCCATGTTCTCCTGAATATGCCTCATTATCTCAGAGAACGAGGGGTCATCCGGAGGGGACCTGGAAAGGTCGCATGTATCCGGAGAGGAGATGCTGATTGAAGACGGAGATCTGGAGCACTCGGAGATGTCAGATCTGGAATCCTCCATGGGTGGGGTGTACCGATGTCTCCTGGGTCTCTTTGGGGCTAGGTGACCCAGAAGTGGATCTTGACGGAGGCCGTCTCTTCTCCAAAGATCTGCCCCTAGGAGGTGATGCTGGCTCCTTAGGGGGTGATGCCCATCCTGCTGACCCCCTGGGAGAAGGAGGGGGTGCAGGGGTTGAAGGGGCAGCTGGCGCAGGAGGAGGTTGCGTGGTGACCACATCCCTCTTGATGGTGTCCCACCAGAAGGTGAAGAGCTCCTTCACTTCTGCTAGATTCTTGCTTTCAAGAAGGGCTGGGCTCGGTGGTCTGTCCTCCGGGACCAGGCGTCCAGATCCCTGAGGTCTCTGGTTCCGGAGGGTTCCCGTGGGAGCTCGATGGGTCGAGTCGCCCGCCTGTCTTCGGGCTGAGTAGACTCCTCCTCAGGCTGCCTCCCAACCAACGTTGGTAGGTGGTGGTGTGGTCCTCTTCTCTGTGGTGGCGGACACGGTCCCCTGCGGCGTCCTCTGGGGCGACTGCCTGACTGGCGGCAGTCGGCGGATGGTCATCGGTTCCTTGGAGTGCCTGTGGGCCTTGGCCGGCATCGGGTGGGCGGCGTTGGATCCGGCGTCCGCTTGAGAGAGTCAGCTCTGGTCTTACACTGGGGAGACAGACCTGGCGTCAGGGCCGGATGCGGGAGGGCGACTTGTGGCGCTCCCAGACCTGGACGAGGCCTTAGCCAGAGTGGAAGAAGCAGGCCTGGAGGTCTTTAAAGGCTTCAGAAAAGAGGAACCACTTACCGATTTGACCAGAACCGGGGGAGGCTGAGAGCGGGCCCTCGACGGAGAGCGGTCCGACCTGGAGCCAGAGCTGCGGGAGTCTGAGGCCCTGGAGGGGGATCTAGGTCTCTCCTTCTCCCGGTGCTTTTGATGGTGCCGGTGGGACTTCCCAGAAGATTCTCCTCTGGAGGGAGGGTCACGGTCCATAGCCTTGATTTTCTCTTCAAGGAGGAAAGCTTGGAGGGCCTTCTGGTGGCGGATCCTCGTGCGGCTATTGAAGCCCTGACAGAAGGAGCAGGCCTGGGTGTCGTGGTCCGGGCCTAGGCAGCAGACACAAGCCAGTGAAGATCCTTAAAAGAATTTGTTTGCCGCGAGCTGCTTGAAGAATGGCCCTCCACGGAGGTTGGAGAGAGGACATCAGACGAAATCCTGAGAAAAAACTGTTGAGATTTTTCCTAGACGTCGCGCGCTAGAACTGACCGAGAGGCCAATGCTTGCAAAGTCGACGGTGAGAAAAGAACTGGGGATTCTGGCGGGACCGCCTCCTTATGTACTACGCCTGGCGTCGGGGGCGGGACTGACGTCGGAGGCAGTCCCCGCTGAAGACTGCTAGCTAGAACATTTCTGTGGGGTCCTGGCACCTGACGGCTTCAGTCCTAATGGTGTCACCTGCTGCAAGAGCTGTATCTCAAAGAAGATCTATCCTTGCCCCCCAAGATCACCACAGGAACAAATTTATTCTTCACCGGCATTGATGTTTACAAGGTAGGTCTCCTGGATACCTGCCCCGCAATGCAAACCCCCTATCCCGAAGCTCACCACCCCCTCTTTCACATAAAACTTACCACGTGTAAAGAAATCCTTAAGCTATTATTGGGTCTCAACCCCAATAGCTCTCCTGGCTTTGACACCCTGCCACCTAGATTCTTCAGGATTGGTGCACCCGTGCTGGCTCATCCGATCGCCCAGCTGATTAAGCAATCCTTCATCACACACTCCATCCCGGACAAATGGAAAACCGCTACTGTTGCCCCATACATAAAAATGGCCCTACTAACCTTGTTGAGAACTATAGACCTATATCCATCCTGTGTCCCATCACAAAATCAGGAAAGACTCCTGTATTATCAGTTGTATTCTTTCCTTGAACAGACTAACGCCCTTACCATACACCAATATGGCTTCAGGAAGGCGCATGGGCCTGATGCTGCTTTCTAGAGGGTCACCTCTGACATCTTTCACACCATGGATCAGGTAGTGCCACAGGGACAGTCTTCACTGACCTCACGATGGCCCGACCTTGTCAACCACCTATCCTCATCTCCAAGCTCCATTCTCTAGGTCTCGACTCCAACTCCCTGTCTTGGATTTTTAACTACTTATCTAACTGCTTCCAGCTTGTCAAATGGGCTGGTGCCCTCTCCTCCCTATCCCCTATTATGGATGGGGTCCCTCAAGGATCTATTCTTGGGCCCTACTTTTCTTGGTCTTTATTAATGACTTGCCTCAAAACTGTGAGGGGGCAGCGATCCAGCTCTATGCGGACGATGCCATACTATATCAGTCTGGCAAAGACATCTCCTCTTTTCAGTCTGACCTGGAAAAAGACTTCCAGCAATTGGAAGCCTGGTTCAAATACAACCTGCTGGTGCCGAACACAAAGAAAACTAAATCCATGCTGTTCTGTCATACCTCCTTTGGCTTAACTTCTCAGCCTCCTCTAGTTA
The DNA here is from genome assembly GCA_016271365.2 of Neoceratodus forsteri. Classification (NCBI taxonomy): domain Eukaryota; kingdom Metazoa; phylum Chordata; order Ceratodontiformes; family Ceratodontidae; genus Neoceratodus; species Neoceratodus forsteri. The sequence continues at coordinate 1,244,094,162 of CM057455.1, forward strand.
TCAATACATCCTCTGGTCTACCTCTTGAAGGGTGGCATCCTTCAAATACCTGGGTATGACACTCGACGAACATCTGTCCTTCGATATGCATGTAAAAGCATTATTAAAACTACCAATCAGAAACTTAACCTCCTCTATCACACTGCCCCTACCTTATTTCTTGTGCTAGTAAGACCGTTGCCTCGGCTACCCTCCTTCCAGGCTTATTCTATGGTGCACCCATAATTCACTCAGTCAAGACTACTACTCTGGCCAAACTTAAACAGGCCTATCACAGGATAGCTTGCTTTTCCTATGTGGCATCAGTTCAGGCCCATCTTTGTGATATTCTCAAGTCCCTAGGCTGGCCATCCTTTGAGTCAAAATGGACTTCCCTGTACAGTACCACCTTTAAACTCATCCACCTTCCTTCCCACCCATCCCTCAGTCTGTTCACTCTGAGATCCTTTCCCAGGACCCTCAGACACTCTCACCTCCATTGCTGAGCCTTTCCAAAGTTCACCTAGCCATGGTAAGCAGTCCTTCACCTGCCCAGCACCACAAAATGGAATTCTCCCCTCACAGCTTACTTTCATGTCGTCTCTACCCCTGTTTAAAAGCCGCTTCAAGGAAATCTTCTTTCCCCCTCCAGCTTGCAGTGGCAATTGTACTTGATCCCCTCCTTTTACCCCTGTGCACCCTCCTCCCTGCATCCCGACCTCTCTGGCCTACCAATTTTCTCCTAAACCCCTCCCCTCTCCTGCTCTCACCTTTCCCCACTCATATACTTTGTACAGATGTAATTTAATGTATTACATAATTGTGTTATGCTATGTTATACAATGGCAAGAACATTTCCTGGACTCTGATTGGCCGGTGTGTCCCTGGCACAGTGAGGTTATCCCAGCACAGCCTCATTGTATCGATACCATTGCCATTGATTTCTGCATCTCCCTTCAGAAACAAAATTGCCACACTAAAATTTACTAAAACATTTTTAAATGTTTTTATTTTAATATAACAATGAGCCATTGTATAATAGCAATAATGCACTCCAGGGTGAGGGCTGTGCTGGGATAACCTCACTTCTGGGACATTGGACGCACTCGGCCTGTGGCCTCGTGCCCAACCACACGGGCGTGAGGTTATTCCAGCACTACCCACACCCTGTCATGCATTATTGCTTAAACTACTACTGGGCAAGCTCACATGCCCTAATACCATGGTTCTACACCTGATCAAAGGAATACCAACATAGGACTTCTCTGGTTCAGAATGGAATCATCGTCATGATACGGAGGAAACAGACTGACTGTGCATACCATACCTTTGTATACATTTATTGTCTCTTGACTCAGTATGTATTCTTACTCTTTATATTTTGCCTCCTGCATCCTATTGTACAGTGCACTATCTCTTGGAATTGTCTCTATTCCCCAGGTCACCCCTGAAAAGGGGCGTCTGTATCAGTGGGCCTACCGGTTATTAAAATTCAAATAAATAAATAATCTTCCAACACAAGCAAGGAAGATTAGGAGTGTCTAGATGGGAGAGTGAAAAGTTTACAATGTGATTAGGGGCACAAGATGAATGAAATTACGTAGCAAACTACTCAGTTTCTATTTAAATAATGTGTAGTCTTACCAAAATTCAGAAAAAGTAATTTTTAAACCATTGTGTAATTGTATGTATCGATACAAAACAGTATTGATACATTCTGTCGTATACAAAAATAGTATTGGTACAATGTGTTCAGTTTTTGGCTCTGTCGCAACTAAAAAAACATATGTCAATAATATGATTAAAAAGTAGTTTCAAAATAGTATCGATACTTATAGAATAGTATTGACACATAAATTCCATATCAGTATGAGTGGTTTTAACAGCCCAACTCCACACCTTCATTTAAAAAAAAACTAGGTTTCTAGTCTCAACGGTCCCAGTGGAATCAAGATGTTGCATCTTATTTGGGCTTTCCTTAGTATTTAAATTGTAAAAGAAAAAGAAAAGAAAGGAAAGAAAAACTATGTTGGTTCCAAAGTTAGAACTTTTAAAAATTATGGCCGATATTCACAGGTTAGTGCTGAGGCAAATGTGGCTCGGCTCTAACCTGGATTTCCTCAGCGCTCAGGGAGGCCATATTCAGAGGCCTCAAAGCACTGGTCAAACCCAGCAGCACCAAGGTGCTAACTATACTGCTGCACCTATGCAAATGAGAAGGCCCCTCAAGAATATCAGTGCAGTGGGATACTCAAAGGCTTACAGTGGTGATGGTAAACAGACCCCAGAGCAGTGCTGTTTGCTGCCACTGAAAACCACATCTTATCTGGGTGCTAAGCCCACACCCCCCAAGGGCAGGGCAACTGTACTGCAGCCACCTGCCCCTGCACCAGGCTGTGCTCCCCGATGGCCCAGCCCACTTCACTTCAAGTAAGCCTTGATGGTATAGCTGTTGCCCGATTGACTTCTCAAGTAAGTCCTGGTGGTATTGTGTTCCCCTCCATTTGCCCATCCTGCTTCATTTCAAGTAAACCTTGCTGGTATAGTGGTTCCCCATCCGCCCTTTCACCAGCCACCCCACCTCTAGGGTTTACCTGGAATGAAGTGAGATGTGCAGTAAGGGGCTGCTGTGCTGCATGACAATGAGCCCGTAATAGGCTTGCAGATTGCACCGTAGTGCCTTACATGACCAGGGAGCTCACCTGCAAGCACAAGCTGACCTGACACTATCCCACTTCAGGGAGCACTACTGTGGCCCATATGCAGCCCTGATGGACCATCCTTCTTGGGAACAGGTCCAAACTGGATTTGCTATTTCTTGCTCAGTTACGGATTGCAGCCTGAGTCCTTTTGTTCTTGTATCCAGTTCACCTTACATGCAACTGTCTCATTCTGCTTTGGACAGTTTACCTTCAAAACATGTCTTTTTGGTTATGAAAGGAACACAATCCTTTGAAATTTCCCCAAAATGGAAACCTCTTAGCTGGGAAGGGTACAGCCTTTGATAGCTAAGTAGAACAAAAGAACTGTTACTGTTCACATCTAACCTCTGTGAGAACCCAGGACTGTACTTTTCAGCTTTCACCAGCAGAAACACTTTACAGAGGTAAGATGATAATAAAAATAAAAAAATTAAAAAATCTAGCCGGCCCGGTGGCACTGAGGGTTGAGGCACTGGACACCTTACCTCATGCCACACCGGCAACCCGGGATCGGGAACAACCTAGGGTCATCAGGGAGCCAGCACAGGGGGGGAGGAGGGAGGGAGCTGGATCAAGCCACTTAACAGCAGCCCTCCTCTCCCAGGGTGGTTGTCACCCCCCCCCCGTAGTTCTGCCGCCACTGGGTGGAGGTCTGATGATGGTGCAGGTGGGAGGGGGTGACATGAAGGGAGGGCATCTCATAGCGCAATGTGTGTGTACCTCCACATGCGCACATTCACTCCGAGATAGGAACAGGTGAAAACCGGGGCACAAAAAAATAATAAAATACCAATTAAAAAAAAAAACACAAAGTAGTAATACATTACAAGTCGTTACAATCATTAAAACCATTTGGTATAAGAGATTTTAGTAAAGAAATGCACAAATGCATAGCAATTATTACCAATGCATCAAATGCCCCCAAACATCATTCTGTAAGCTATATATCCTTATGAGAAACAAACTCATGAAGCAATTGGTCCCAATCTACAGTATTTATGACTTTGATCATTTTTACAATTGCATTTAATCTCAGAAATGTATTTCTCATCTGGTTGATCCTGCCAACATTTGCCCGCCATCCCGACAACACTGCTATCCCATAAGCCCCTACTGCTGTCCTCATTGACACCAACCACAGGGGATGTCAATGACAGAAAGCAGTTTTGTTTTTGTTGTTGTTGCCTTTCACTGGCTACACAGATGAGAGCTGTCACAGATGGGATTTCAGGATCAGCTCTCATTTTTCTACTGGTTGATCCAACCTCTTTTCATACCCTCTGTTCTCCAGGGAAGTGGGGGTATGTCTGTATCATTTCTCCACTTGTATTCCACCCCCCAGGTCACCCCAGGAGATGAGCATATTGTTGCTTAGTGTGCCTTCCTGGTGAAACATTTCAATAAATAAAATAAATAAAAACATAAAGTGATGGAAGGTGGCAGACCTATGCTGAGTGGCTACGGAGCGTCTCCTTAACATTCACTATTATGCCTGATGGTACATTATATTTGACACACCTTTTATCTTCATGATTTTGGCTTAATGCACTTTCTATTTTATCTATTAACTGTGTCAGTGTGAAAAGAAATGTCTGCACTTGGACAGTGTTTCTTCTATTTTACACATCATCACTATATACTGTAGATCCCAAGTGCTCCCGGAGTTTGATTACCATAGGCCGGATTAGAACCAATGGAGCCAACAGAGTAGAGAAGGGTGCAAACTGCACTGCATGCCAAGGAATCTTGTGGGACCAGAATGACAACAAGGAACAGATGGATAAAGGATTGGTGACATGAAGACAAGAGGACCAGGAAAATTGTAGGCTCTCTTGAGATGCACAAAAGGAGAGTCAGCATGTCAGACATTAAAACACTGAAGGAGTTGAGCAGCGGAAGGCTGAAAACCGTGAACAGCATATGTGTCAGTTGCAAAGAGTGCAGTTTTAAGAAGAGAATGGACACAAACCTATTGACCCTGTACTCTTTACATTTTATTTTTCTTTCCTCCTCTGTTGCAAGGATAAAGGTGCAGACAATATGGAGCTGTTAAATAATTGTTCTATGCTGGGTCAGTATTAATGTGGGTCTCAGTCTTAGGTGCTATAATTATTTTTATTAAAGCAATGATTTGGGTAATATCAGGCAAATTACATTTGAAATACTTTTTTCTCTCTCCTCCCTTTTTAAATTGACTGCATTTTGAACTAAAGGCACCCATCAAAATGGAGCACTTTTTAGTTCCCACCATGCTTCACTATTAAATGTCAGTAGGGTAATGACTTTCAGAATGCCAAACATGCAATGAATACTGGCAGCACCGCTTTCTAATCCGCTTGAGCTGTGTTTACTCCCTGTAGCACTTTCCATCCCTGTAGTACTGGTATTCATTTTGAATTTTTGCTCTAAGTTTTTAGTAAAGCCAGATTTTAGAGTTTTTCAGGTGAAGCATTTTTAAACAAGAGTTTGAAGTTATTGGCAAATCAATGGATCCCATGGGACCGCAGACCATGCAAAGCCATTTTACTTTCTAATCCTCCTAAATTTCTTAAACTTTGGAGATGGAAGTAAGTAACATTCATTGAAAATAACATAGCTTAAAATATTTAACAGAGGATTCCTATTACTGGCTAGGCAGTGGTTTAAATGCATAACAGTATTATTTTGAAGCTCAGGTTGAATGCTAAGGGATGACTACAGAACCCCAAACCCGTTTTCCCGACACACTCTTGTCTGAGCCCAGAATCTGGAACCACAAAATCCGACAGTGGGATTTTACCCCCCACTGAGTTTGTTATATTTCTGGGGGGGTGAAACAAAACCCCCTGAAACATGAAAACAAGCAAAATCCCTGTCAGTATTTGCATTCCGGTTCTGGGCTTGAGCAACAGTGTGTCTTGGGAAATGGGTTTCAGTTTCTAGCAGTAGACCCAACTGCTAAGGCAAGAGTAACTTATTTTCTGAAACTTGTTTATTATTTGAAATATTTACAATTCTATAGGTTCATTGGACTCTATATCTGAGAATGCAGCCAAGCCTCAGTGGAGGTACTTGTGGCAGGTGGTTATATACATCAGTGCTCCAGCTGTGGAAAGAGTTAAAGCTAAAACAAGTGAAGTATGCCTCTTTGCAGATGACACAAAGATCTGCAACAGGGTTGATACACAAGGAGGCATGGAAAGGATGAGAAGGGACTTGGCAAGGTTGGAGGAATGGTCGGAAGTATGGTCGCTTAGATTCAATGCAAAGAAGTGCAAAGTAATGCACCTGGGAAACAAAAACCCAGAGGAAGATTACACAATGGGGGGGAGGTAGTAACAACAATAAAAATGGAAAGGGACCTTGGGGTAATCATATCAGATGACCTTAAGGCTGGCAAGCAATGTGAGAAGGTGGTAGGGAGGGCTGGGGGGATACTGGGATGTATAGGGAGAGGCATCACCAGCAGAAAACAGGAAGTTGATATCCCCCTGTACAGACAATTGGTGAGACCCCATCTGGAGTGCTGCGTCCAGTTCTGGAGACCCTATCTCTGCAAGGACATAGACAGCATGGAGGCAGCTCAGAGGAGGGCAACTAAAATGGTGCAGGGTCTGCAAGAGAAGCCATATGAGGAGAGACTAAAGGAGCTTAATATGTATACCCTTGAGGAAAGGAGGGAGAGGGGGGACATGATAGAAATGTTTAAGTACCTCAGTGGAATCAACAAAGTCCAAGAGGGTAGCAACTTTCAGTAAAAGAGATGTGCAAGAACAATGGGACACAATTTGAAGATAGAGAGGGGACGCCTCAGGGGCAATGTGAGGAAGTATTTTTTCACAGAGAGGGTGGTGGATGCATGGAACAGCCTTCCTGAGGAGGTTGTGGGGTCTAAAACTGTGGGAGAATTTAAGAATGCATGGGACAGGCATAAGGCAATTTCGTGGGGAAGGAAGAAATAAGCTGTTGGTTAAATAGGATCTGCAGCCTATCCTCTAGGTAGGAAATGGGTAGACTAGGTGGGCCAAGCGGTCCTTATCTGCCGTCAAAGTCTATTTTTCTATGTTTCTATGTTGGCTGACATGAGTTTCAGATACCAGAAGTTCACAGAAGTACATAGTGGAACACACTGGAGCATCAAAAAAGATATCTTTCCAAACAGAACTGTAAGCTCTGCTTTCTTTCCACAGTGGCCCTATTTGTCACAGACTTGCATTTTAAAAATCAAATTCATGACACTTTTTTTTTTATTTGATCATGCTGTCTGCTTAGTTACATATAGTGTGTAGGGTGACTGAAAGGAGAAGATGGTGGCCACGCTAAGCTGCTGTCTGCATAAGCTCTGATGAGAGACTGTGTTAACTTCCTTTTCTTGCATTTCTGTAGCTTTGCGTTTGACAAAATCTGCAGGAAAAACTTTAAGCGCTGTGGGAGAGTGTTGGGATAGTTTTAGATATTATTTTAGAAGCAACATAGGGTTTTTTAGAGATAGCATAGGAACACAGAGTGAGGCAGGGCTGAAGAAGTGAGTCAGAAGTAGGAGCGTAGCGTTTTTTATTTTCTTATTTTAGGGCGAATTTGGCTGTGCAATGGGCTGAGTTACCCTACCTGACCACACCCATCAGTGGAGGCAGGAGTAAGGAGCTGGATTCTTTGTTGTAATTCAGTTTGGATCATCTCCCTCTGGCGCCGGAAGGAGTTAAGGAACATCTGCAGAATACTTAGAGCTTTTGCGGTGGCGAGTTGTGATTGTTGTGGAGCATTCAAGCTGCAGGAAGAGACTTGTTTGTGGTGTACTTTTGGATGATGTGGTTCCTGCTATAGGCAGGAAATGTCTTCTGTGGTGGGCGGTGGTGTATGGTTGGGGTAACCAGCGTGGTGTGGTGAAACTCCACCGCTTCGAGAAACCCTGCCATTGTCACCTGGCCGACTGTTTTCCCTGTGGTGGGCTCCTCTGTCGGTATTACGCTGCCCTCATGGAGCTCTGCCTTGGTGAGCTGGACATTTCTGAGAATCTGAGAACCTGGTGAGAGCAGTTCTTTCTCTGGGGGCTGGAATTCGTGGACTGGTGCATTAAGGGTGAATGTTCCTTATCAGACTCTTTGCTGTTTTTGTTTGTGAGAGCAGTACCTTTGCAGTATTGTTTCACACCAAGGAACTGTGCTCCTTATTGATCTGCCTTTTTGGTTTTGGTCAGGCCTCTGTTGTGGAAAGGGCTTCTGGTCTGTGGTGGTGTGAGCACCGCTCTCCTTCTACTCCTTTCCTTTATCTGATGAAACTGCCTTGTTACTTCGACATCTGATTAGATGGAGAACTGTTCCTCTAGACAACTATCAAAAGACTAGTAACTATAGTCCTCTTCCCGTTGTGAATTGGACTGAACTTTTCAGCAATCTGCACTGCTGAGCTCTCCCTTTAATTTAAAGTTTTGATTATTGTGGTCTCTCCCTTTTTTATATTATATTTTATTTTAATGATATAGTGATATGGAGAGGGGGGTGGATTGTTCTGTGGGGGCTCTGTTTGGGTTTGTAAGAGGTTGTGTGTATGGCTAATTAATAATTTTGTATAGTGAGAGAGTCGGTGTGTGAATGGTGTGATTGGGTTAATGTATTAGCATTTTGTGTTCACTCTTATCTTTGCACTTTTGCATCAACGTCTAGTGCTCTCTCGGGACTGATCCTGCCAGACAGGAGATGTGTTGGTGCCGTGGCCTCCCCCATATCACCTATGCTGCCTCTCGGCTCCATGACCTTCTCCCCTTTGCTGACCTCCCAGTTTCTGTCACTGCAGTGAGGCACTGCAGGGAGGTCGGTATTACTAGGAGGCGTGTGGTTTGTCAAGTGCCGAGGGCAGCTGAGGAAGCGGTGGTGAGCAGTGTTGAGGTTGTCTGGTGCAGGAGATGCCCTGGGTGTAATTGGAGCCTAGGGAGAAGCCTGACATGTTTGGTCTCTGTACCCAGGGTTCCCACCAGACCGAGTGGGCAGGCAGCTAGAGGACTGGCCCCATCCTCTGTTCCTCTTTGGGCAGTGCTTTGCAAAGCCAGGTCAATGAGGAACAAGACTGCGATTTATGTGGACTTGATTTCTTCTGTTGACCTGGCTTGCATCACAGAGACCTGGCTGGGTGATGATGCAGGTCCAGTTTTTGAGGCCGCTGTCCCCACTGGACATACTGTGGCACATTGTCCGGGGGGTAGTGGACATCATTTTTTGATCCAGTTTGAGCTTCTCGGTGCACCAGTTGGTGGCACCCAACTTTTTAAAGTGCATCGCTGTGAGAAAGTACAGGTGCAGGTTGCAAGATCCTTGTTTACCACCCCTGGGGTGGGGAGAATTCCTGCAGGAGGTAGTGGACTTCTTCATCGACCAGGTGTTGGAGTCCCCAGGTGTTTGATCCTGGGAATTTCAATGCATGGGTCAACGACAAATCCTTACATTTTGGTTATGACCTCCTCCAGTTGATGCATCACTGGGCCTGTCTAAGCAGTTGCTGCTGCTACCCACCAGCATGGCTACATACTCGATCTGGTGTTTCAGCTGGGTCTTGAGATTAATAACCTGAAGACTGATCAGGTTGTTTGGTCTGATCACTGCACTGTGGAGTTCAACTTTGGGCCCCCCCCAAAAGTCCTTCCCCTGTGGAGATGGTCAGCTATCACCCCTTAAGCGGTGTTGACCCAGAGGGACTGTTGGCATTAACTGACCTATCTCGGGTTGATGCACCATATGCGATTGACACGGGAGAAGCAGTGGCCACCTATAATAGGGTGGTTGCCGAAGCTCTAGATGCCATTGCACCAGTTTGTGTATAATCCAGATCTTCTCATTTGAGATTCCCTTGGTTTGATAGGGATCTCAAGGTGATTAAGATCAGGGGTCGGAAATTGGAGCATTGCTGGTGGAAGACCCGGCTGGAGGTCAATAGGTTGGCCCTATGTGCTCACTATGTTGAGTACCAAGGGGGCAATTTCTCGTAAGAAGGCAGAATTTCTGTCCAGGGAAATTGCTGCAGGGAGAAACAGACCATCTCCGCTGTTTTGGACCGTAGACAGGCTTTTTACATCCTGCCTGTCTTCAGCCAAAACAAGCTTGTTCAACCACTTTATGTGACATTTGCTTTGTTTTTCCCGACAGAGTGTCAACCATCTGTTCGGAGGATTCTGCCAGCGAGGCTTGTGCCTCGCAGTGATCGAGTTGGGAGTTTTAGTGGCATTCTGTCTGTCTGGGAGGAGTTTAGGCCACTGGAGGAGTCTGAAGTGACTAAAGTGATCTTAGAGCTGAAGCACACCTTTTGTGAACTGGACCCGGCACCAACGCGTTTCTTAATTGGATGTGTCGATGCCATTGGCCCGGTGATTGCCAGGATTGCCAGGTGCTCAATGGTGGAGGGGATCTTCCCAGTTGCTTTGAAAGATGCACTGGTGAAGTCCCTCTTAAAGAAATTTTCCCTTGACCTAGAGGTCCTGGTGAATTACAGTCTGATCTTTAGCTTGCCTTTTTTGAGAAAGGTTATTGAGAAATTGGTGGCCCAACAGCTCGAGGATTGCCTGGTGTCCTCGGATATCTGAGCCTTTCCAGTCAGGTTTTCAGACCAGACATAGCACTGAAACTGCTCTAGTGAGAGTGCATAATGATCTGCTCAGGGCTAGAGATAGAGAAGACAGGTCAGTCCTTGTGCTCCTCAATCTCTCCTCAGCTTTTGACACTGTGGATCATATCGTGCTTCTTGATCAGCTCTGTGAGTTTTGTGGACTCACCGGTGCCGTCATCAAATGGTTTGAGTCCTGTCTCTTGGACAGGGTGCAACAGGTGGTAATAGGGAATTCCTCCTCTTCCCCAATGCCTCTGTCCTGTGGAGTGCCTCAGGGTTCGATCTTGTTGCCGATGTTGTTCACAGTGTATATGCTGGGCAACTGGTCTTCTCTTCTCATAGTCACTTCAAGAGAGAGTTTTACCATGGTCTTCTGCTCTCTAACCCTTGTAACTGCTCTCTTCCAACATGTGCCTCCTGCTACACGTTTCTGCAAATTAAGTGAGGGTGCACATTCAACCCTATAATAATGCTTGTCACAATAAATTACATCTTCACATTGGGTTTGTTCCCCTACCAAGATTTATTTAAGTTCCATTAAAAATAAATATAAATAGAACACCAAATTAATAAGAATTTTAAAACTCATACAAAAATCAATTATTTGACATATTTTGTTTTGTTTAATGCAGCTCTATTAATTTATTAACAAAGTCCAAGAGGGTAGCATCTTCCAGAAAAAGAGATGTGCAAGAACAAGGGGGCACAATTTGAAGATAGAGGGGGGACGGCTCAGAGGTAACGTAAGGAAGTATTATTTCACTGAGAGGGTTGTGGATGCATGGAACAGCCTCCCTGAGGAGGTTGTGGAGTCAAGAACAGTGGGGGACTTCAAGAATGCATGGGACAGGCATACGGCAGTCCTAGTGGGGAGTAGGAGGAAGTAAGCTGTTGGTTAACTAGGATCTGCAGCTTATCTGTTAGGTAGGAAAATGGGCAGACTAGATGGGCCAAGCGGTCCTTATCTGCCGTCAAATTCTATGTTTCTATGTTATCTGATGAAGAAACAGGGTTGTTTCAAAATGTCATACATTTTGGAAAGCAAATTAAAGAGAGCATTTACCTTGGAAAAATAATAAAATCATCTGCTCAAGAAAAAATGAAGATGTAATTTATTGAGATAAGTGTTATTATAGGGTTGAATGTGCACCCTCACTCAATTTATACAATTTTTCCAGATTTGGCACATTCCCTTTCTCACAACAAAAAATCTAAAAAGGAAACAGTGGGAGAATTCGTTCTTGGCCCTGTTCACACTTCAGCACAGTTCTCAAACGTTTTGAAAAATGGATTTACTCTTACCATGCTGTAGTGTTTGCACTGCTAGATCCGTTTCCATTCTGGGCTCCCTAAAACATTTTCTGGCATCTGCATTCTTTTCCAAGATCCATGTCAAGTGCAGCGCAGTTCAGCAGCGTGTTTGTGAGCTGCTTACCATGATGCACTGCACGGTCTCGAATTATTACACTGTTTAAACATGTATCAATACTGTGGAACGTTCGCACTATAAGTAAATTTGTTTCAGGTAGCTAAACATTTTCAGGAACTGTGTTCAAGCCTAGGTCACATCAGAGTTTGAACATGGTTCCTGAAAATGTATTTCAAAGCATGATAGGTGCAAACACTATTCGTGCTAGCATGCTTGTGAAACAGTTCTAGCCTCTTACTCCGTTTCAACCCCTGCAGTGTGAACAGGATCCTAAAGTTTTACACGTTTCTGCACCATGAATTTCTTCTTGCACTTACATTTTGTTTCCTCCCCCCCTCTCTAGTTCTCCCCCTAACCCTTTCTGCTTTTAATCTCAGTTTTGGTTCACTTACAGTATGTCTGTCTCTTCCCTCTCTGCAAATACATTAGCCCTTGCACTATTAAAGTAAACTTTCACTGTTTACAACTACCTTCCCATGCCTTTACTATGTACTTGAACTTTCCTCCCCTAGTATATGCATGATGTATTATTGCCTTTTGGTGTGATAACTTAAGCTATAATGTTTGTAATTTGCCTACTGTTTACACAAAATATTGTACTTCGTACCCTTGTACATTTTTTCTACTTTTTACTACCGTATGTCTTATATTTTATATCTCCCAGTAACTCTGTATACCTATGCAACTTCAACTGCTTTGTACACAACATGTTGCACAGGATATTTCTATCACTTGTCTATAATTGAGCTCATTGTATTTTCTGTATGCTTTTTCATTTTGTACTGTCCCGGGTCATATCTTAAAATAGGCATATATCATGTCTAGTGTACTTACCTGGTTAACAAAAACAAACAAACAAACAAATAAACACAGCATCGTATAAAGAGATTCTCGATGACTGTGGCCTTACTCAGATCCTCACTGCACCTAGTAGGTTCAATGTCACATCAGGAGACCACACCCTCCTTGACTGGATATTGGTCAGCCACATCGACAGAGCAGGACTGCATGGGCACCTATTAGACTCAGTCAGCAACCATTCTACTATTTATTGCCCTGGCACAATGATGCAGTTGGCAATCCAGTCCCAAAAGACGTCATACACACGTAATTGTAAAAACTTAAATTTCTCTGCATTCTTGCAGAATCTCTCACATATAAATTGGTCCTTTCTAGATGTGACACCTGATGTCAGCTGTGCACTGTACCTCTTTATTTCAGAGTTCATGGCAGTACTTGATCACAATGTCCTATCACCAGAAGCAGGGTCAGAAATCTTAATTCCAAATGGCTTACTAAAAGCCATTTCAAGTTAATGAAGGACAGACACGCTGCTTGGCATACCTTCAAGAAAACAAACTTGCAGTCAGATGGGGTTGCATACAGGTATTTACAGAATGAATTCAAATAAGGCTCAGCATGGCCAAAAGTGCATATCTCAAAACACAGCAGACAGACTATCTTAGGACCCCCAAAAATTCTGGAACTGCATAAACTCCTTGCTCAACCCGAGAATTGCCACCCCCTTTCCTTTCCTTGAAGTGAACAGCCTCAGACAAACTCAAATTTGTTGCTGATTTGTTCAATGATCACTGCTGCAACCTCAAGAAATACAGACTCCCCTCATGTGGCATGGCATGCCCTCCGAATTCAAGTTCAAGTTTATTTGCAGGGAAACTCCATTGAGCACGCTCAGTTGCAAGGAGGTCCTGATAGGACAATTTGGTACAAAGTATACACAGTATTACAATACAATATAGTACAATTGTAATACATTAAGTTCAGATAGTGTTGAGACAGGTAAACAATGGACAGTAATACAATATAATACAATTGTGATACATCATTGAACAGTGTTGAGACAGGTAAACAATATACAGTAGGAGGGAAGCTATGGTTAAATGATATAAATTTCAGGAACTAAGCTAACAGGCAGGAAAGGAGAAAAGGGATAAACATGAAAGAAGTTTACATTCAAGTGCTTTATGAGTCTATAATGGTTTTCCGCTAGGAGAGCTACTAGGTGCTTTGACAGAGGCAAATTTCCATAAGTGCTTTGTGGCCAGGGTTTTAAATATGTTTAAGGAAACTGGTTTGGGGAGTTTTAGTGTGGCTTGTAGTTTGTGCCAGGTGGATGGGATTACATGGATAAATGCAGCTTTACCATAAAGTGTGTGGAATTTGGGTACTTTTAGTAGTATGAAAGCATTTTTTCTAAGGGTGTAAGAGCTATGATAATGATGAAAAAGGGAGGTGATGTAGGAAGGGACTTCGTTCTGAAATGTTTTAAGAGCCCAGATACTAATGTGTAGCATCCCTCTTGTGGCCAGGGAAGCCCAGCCTACAGCCACATAAAGGGCACAATAGTGGGTTCTGTAGGGTGCATTAGTTATAAAGTGGATCGCACGATGAAACAGGATATCAAGCTTAGGAAGGTTGGTTACTGGTTACTGTTATAAATGATATATACGTAGTCAAGTAAGGGAAGAAAGGTGGCTTGAACCAGCCTTTTTCTAATATCTAAGGGAAAAATGGATTTGTTTCTGTAGAAAAAAAAAACAGTCTAATTTTCAGTTTCCTAGCGAGGGATTCAATGTGGTAAGTGAAGGATAGTTTGTTATCTAACCATATCCCTAGGTATTTGAATTGATCATCTTGCTCTAGTGAGTCTCCTAATAAGGTTAGTATAGGTACAGATGTGGCTTGTCCATGTAGAGAAGTTTGGGGATGCAGAGGTAAAAAGTATATCATTTTAGTCACCTTGGGTTTTAATAATATTTTTGATCTTAGCAGGTTTTGCTCCAACTGACTAAAATCAGACTGTAGTTGTGACTACGTCTGACAATTAGGGTTTGGATGTATAAAGGACAGTATTGTCTGTGAAAAAAGTGGAGTCTGGTGCTATGGCTGTTGTCACTAAGAGATTGATATAAATTGTGAATAACTAGGGGTCCTCCATGAATAGATTCCTGGGGTATACCTCTAGTTATCGGTAGGAAGAGGAAAGGAGTCTGTTGGTTTTGATGTGTTGGAGCTTCACTCAGTAAGATAGCTAGTGAACCAGTTTAGTTTAGTGAGAAGTTATTCAGACCATGGTCTTCGAGAGTGGCTAACAATTTGTTATGATCCAGAGGCTTCCGGCATGTTTAACCCATGGCCATACCATCCCTAATTTATTTTAAGAAAGTCACTGTCAAGAAAGTCCACAAATTGCTGCTTCATCTAAAAGCTGACAAATTGCCTGGCTGCATTGGCCTTATTCCCAAATTCCTTAAAATTGCAGCCACTCAAATTGGTCGCCCCATTTCCAAAATGGTGCAGGAGAGGATAATACATAATCAGCTCACTTCCTACATAGCCCAGCACAGGCTACTCTATGAGGAGCAACACGGCTCCAGGAAGGGTCATGGAACATGCACAGCACTGGTCAGCTTCACAGGTGCAGTACACCGTAATATGGACAATGGCCTGCTGACTGGTGCGTGTTTGTGGACCTGACCAATGCCTTTGATTTGGTGGACCATGATTTGCTGACTGGGCTGGGACTGGGATGGAGGTCCAGCTACTCCATGGTTCTCCAACTATCTGCAAGACAGGTTAGTTTGTCAAAACTAAGTCTTGCCCAGGACAAAGACAATCTCTGTGGGGTCCCACAGGAATCCATTCTATGTCTTTTCCTATTTACTATTTTCATCAATGACCTAACCAAGATCTGTAATACTGCAAAGACCTTTCTGTATGCAGACAATGCAGTCATCTTTGTGTATGGGAAAGACACCATCACAATCAGTGAAGTCCTTGCGCACAACTTTCATTCCCTTCAGCAGTGGTTCACAAATAAAAAACTGGTCCTAACCATCCCCAAAGCAAAAGTCATGTTACTTGACTCGTCCCCAAAGTTAAAAGATTTTCCCAAGACTTCACTATCTCAACATTACTTAGATAGCGTGAAACTGGAACTAGTAAATAAATTAAAATATCTTGTGTTACCACTGATCTGCACCTCACATTTGACGCTCATATGTTCAACACCATATAAACTGTTCATCAAAAACTGGGTCTACTCTATTTATTGCAAAGTACCTAGCACCCAACACTAAAATCAGAATTGCCCAAAGCTGCATACTTCCACTGATTGAGATTGGCTCCATCATTACAGGTGCCAATCTCCTCATGATCCAGACAAAGCAAAGAGTCTTAGATCCAGAGAAAGAAAAGAGTCTTAACCCACAAGGTTGCCAAATTTGCTTCATTACAGGGCCCACAATCCCATCACTGCACAAACTCCTGAACAACTTGGTTGGTTGCAACCTAAAACCAGAGCCCAGCTAACTCTAGCGAATTTCATGCACAAAATTCTGCATGGAAGTGCTCCCCAATGCCTATCCAAGCTATTCACATATGTGGACAACCTCTTCTCACACTCCGCTGTGAACAGTCTATTGAAAGTACCATCCATGTGCAGAGGCATGAGGCAGAACTCTTTCAGATGCAGAGCAGTGTCATTCTAGAACACCATCCCTTTCTCTATCAGAGCTGTCCCCTCCCTTAACATGTTCACTACCAAGCTGAAGGTGCATCTCCAAGAGTCTAATGCCTGTACCTGGTCTGCACAACTTACAAAACACTGTTGAATTAATGTGCCATCTGAATATCTTACTTTTGCACCATGTCGCTTCATTCTGTATTATGATACTTATGCATCTGTATCTGTTGCACTACCTTGTGCACACTTCTCTACTGTTGTTTAAAGACAAAAAGAATACCTACTGACCTTGATAGGAATACATTATCAGGTGGAATTGCCAGCAGCACATATTTATTATCTAATTCAGGAAAGGGTGTTAAGAAAGAGGTGTGTGTTAAGGAAGCAGCAGCTACATGCAGACGAGCAGTCACAAATCAGAAAGAAAATTGGGGTAACCTCATGAAACCATATTTAATTGTGTTTTCTTTATTCATCTCCCTTATGTGCAATGTCTTACCCTTGACCCACCCTCCTCAAACCACCAGATATCCGTCATTTGTGGGATAAGTCTGAGGTTCAGAATTCATGTAATGAACTGATACAAGAAAAAACATGCACAGAATTCAATCACCTACAAGGCACAAAGTTGTACAACAAACTGCACCCAGAAATTCAGACCCGTAGATACATTTGCTCCTTCAGCTCCTTCCTTAAGGATCACTTTTCAAATTGTCCCTGTACCTGCCCTATTCATTAACCCCCTTGAACTCTATAGCCCCTAACCCTCTGCTTGCCATTTTCCCCTCTCCCTCCCCCTCTCCTCCCTCCTCCACTCCCTCTGCTCTTTGAGACCTCTCTAACTCCCCAGGTCCCGACCTAAACTCCGAACCCCATTTTAGTTGCTCACTCTCTTCACCCTTCTTTTTCAGTCCCCCAATTCACCCTTTCCACCCTACCCCCCTCCCATGCCAGCCTCCTCAGGCTCTATCTATGTTCTGTGCCATAGATTGTCGCTCCCTGCCTCTTATTCCCACTGAACCCTGACCTCATACCTGTCTTAATTGCATGCCCGCCCGGCACTCCCCTTACCTCTAACTTTCTATATATTAGCCTACTCTCTCTGACCCAACCAACTTCCCAGGTCCTACATGTATCTCTGAACCCCAGTTTCCCACTTCACTTATCATCTCTCACCCCAGTCCTCCCCCCCATTTTCACCCCTTCTCTAACCCTACCCCCTCGCTAGCCCCTCAGGCCCCTTCTATGTCTTTACTACCTGCTATCTCTCCCACCACACCCTCGCCTACAGTTCCCTTCAATTCTCCCTTTTCTTCCCCTGCCTCCCTCCCATGCTAGCCCCCTTGGGCTCTATCCATGTCTCTGCTTACTGCTTGTTGCTCCTGCCCCTTATCCCACTGAGCTCTGTCCCCTACCTGTCTCTCTAGCACTTCTGCCCAGCAATTTCTCACCTCTCACTCATTTTACATGCCTCATTAACTGAGAGTTTCTTCTGTGCAATGACACCAATTTGGAAACATGGCACTATTTTTGTACCTTATGCACTGTTTATATACCTTATCTGTTTTATTTTTGCCTTTTATATTTGCTTCTCAAGTTGAAACTTCTCTATTCCTGTTTTGTACACTGTCACCCCCTGTAAATATTAAGTTACAGAGAGTGTTTTTGTTCTTACCTATCTTATCTTTTGTATCTTAAATGGACGTTTGTGAAAATGGGCATTTTTGCTCTCATACCTTCCAGTATGCAAATAAAATTTAATTTTTGAAGAACAGCTGATCTCTACAGGGGAGGTTGAAAGCTTGCATGAACAGGGTAATCAAAATCAAGATATAAATCTTTATGTCTAATGGGTCTACATGCAATAAAAACTGAAATTAAAAGATGAATTAACATGTTGAATCAACTACTTTGTTCACCTTATATTTTGAGCTCTGCACCCCATTTATGCACCTTTTTATGGCTGTGGGTGGAACCTACAGCCATATTGCTTTAGCTTAAAAAAGGGTTTCCATGGAACACATTTTTTAGTAGTTTTCAGTGTATCCTTCCATAACACTGCAAATCCCTAGGGCAGTTAAAAATACTCCCTTCTTTCTTTTTAGAATGATGGGCACAGAACTCCAAGCTACTTTTCTCTGAGAACAAATGTGCACACCTTCCAAACAAATATAAATATCTTTAAAACTATTAAAGTGCACAGAAAAAAACAGCGTGAAAGTTGTTCAGGGCAAAAAAAAAAAACTTTCACTTGAGGGTAGTCACTAATCTGAATTCTTTATATTTTATAAAATATGGTCGTCCAAACACCTCATTTTTTCTCTGTTGAGTGAACACAGTAGGAGTCATGCATGTAAATATCTCATGCATGTAAATATATCAGAAAGTATACAAGTTACCAATACACAATCAACATGAAAGTTGTTCAGGACAAAATACCCTTTCAAACGAGGGTAGTCACTAATCTGAATTCATTACATTTTTTTTTTAAATATAGCCATCTGAAAGGTAAAAATGTGACAAAAAATGAAAATTCAGGTAATCAGATGGCCATAGTTTAAAAAGTATAAGTAGTGCAGCTTAATGAATAGGCTCATTTGAAAGGTCTTTTTGTCCCAAACAATTTTCATATAGTTTTTTTTATCTGTAACTTGTAAACATTTAGAGATATTTACATTTGTTTAGCATAACTCATATTGTACTTCTAAGCCTCAGTTTTGCAAATAACTACTCCACTCAAGTGAAATTCTAAACCACACCACCTTGTTCATCTCTTGTCATTCCCAATTAAGGCCCTGGACACACTGGGGAACTTAAAATGGTTTAAGTGCCTTAAAATTGTTTAAATTCCCCTAGCACTGTTTGCAGACAGACTACAAGCCCCTTAAAATGTTTTAACAAAAGTGTTTTTAAACCCTGCTAGATACCTAGTCTTAAAACCATTTTTAAAAACGTGTTGGAGTTAGCATGGCTTTACTTACAGGTCTGTCCAGGAGTAAAAGTGTTTTAAGCTGTAATGGTTTAACTAAAACAGTTCTAGCTGCAGTGTGTCCAGGCAAGCACAGTTCTGTGTGTTGGACTTAACACAAAATAGTTAGAAGGAGAACAGGTTTAATACTAGCAGTGTGGCCACACTAAACCGTTATCAAAAATGGTTACTGAGTAGTGTGGCTGCACTGAAATTGTTAACTGAACTGGTTTTAAAAATGGTTTTCAAAAACAGTTCTGTAGTGTGTCCAGGGCCCTAAAGTGAACAAGAATTGATTACTTATGTGCAGCTATTTGAATTGTCTCTATTTTCATAAATTACATTTACACTGCTAAAGGATCCCTATTTAACTGTGCCTGAATAAAAGCTGAAGCTGTCAGTTGTGTTTTGTATTGTTTTCTTTGTATGGACAACATCCAGTGCAGTTCTTTCATGGAACCAAGAATTTGGAGTTTTGACTGTCACTTCATAGTTTCAGAACCGTGAGCACTGTACTGATAAGTTCCTGCTAACATTTCTGAAACCATGAAGCCACAGAAAAACGTGTTGCCATATTGGTCCTTGTAACACAAGATCCACAGAAAAAGATGATTTGATACCTTTTATTGGACCAAAAGAGTTGTTACAAAAGAACATAGGTGCTTTTAGCTTTTGAAATACACAGAAACCTTCGTTCAGAAAACACTGGCAGTTGTTTTAGAAGAACATACTTTCTCAAAATCCAGATCACAAAAAAAAAAAAAAAAAAATAAAAGTTGTTAAGGACTCCAACATGCCTCATATGAAGACAGCAATAGTTCCATTAAAAGAAAGCTATCCCAAGGTCAAATTATTCGACTTAAAAGTTCACTCCCTGAGAAAAGCTATAAACCAAATTAAACTTAATTTTAAAACCCTCTGTGTGTGTCTGTGCTAGCATTATTAAATGACAATGATTAAAACACAAGGAAAAATAAGCTTAAAGAACAGCTAATAACTTCAGAGACTTTAAGAAAACATATTTAGATAAAGTTCAGCTTGCATTTCACATTAGTTCTTTATTCCTGCTCCCATTATTTATTGATGAGGTCAGTTGCATGAAAACAGGATTTTTGCTCCTGAAGAGTTCATCTATTTCATTGTTGTCTCCTTATTTGAGGTCACATTGCACTGCTTGTGACATCACAGTTACTCTCATGGCAACAGATTGTGATGTCACAACAGAGCATTGTGACTTGAAGTAGAGAATAAGATATAGAGGCAGATTAACTTTAAAGTAACTGTAAGGATAAAATCATGTATTCATGCACATTTCCACTAATAAATAATGGGAGAGAAATCTAGAATATATATGGAATACAAGCAGAATTTTACCTACTTATGTTTTTTTCAAAGTTTTCTTTCAGACGTCAGTAGCTCTTTCAGCAGTACACAGTAAATAATGTTAAAAGTCTTATACCTATGAAAATATCTATGTGTTAAGTAAAAAATAGGTTAGAAGACAACCTGCCCTGTGTAAATTAAGCATTCACCAGCAGTTTCACACAGAGGTGTCAATCAAATTTTACACAGTGTACTGTTCAGATACATTTTTCTTAAACTGTGTACAATAAGTCCATATTACTCATGAATAGTCAAACGTATACTGTCTTAAACATGATACTGTATATCTGCAATTCTGTAACAAGTTACTAATGTATGTGTATATTCAAAACCCAAACCTAACACAGACCCCCTTGTAATTGGGATACTGTTATCCTAATATGTCCATGTATCAACATGTGCCCATATGTACCTAATGTGCAGTTGTACTAAAGAGGACAGGAAATCATTTCCAATTGCCAGCTGTTTATAAAGTTCTTATGCTCATACATGATATGCATTCCTCTAAATTATCCATATTTAACTGTCTGAATAAAAAGTGATACCAAAAACTGTATTTTGCATTGTTTTGTTTTTATGGGCAGCATTCTGTAATAGTTTTCTTCATGGAACTGGTACTTTGAAGCTTTAACTATGTCACAATTTGTGTACAGAACTCTGAGCATGATTCTGATAGGTCAACAGCTTATAATTAGCATTCTGTGCACAGATCATGACATAGTTATAATTCCAAATTACTGTTTCATGAGGAGAACTGTAACAGAATGCTGCCCATAAAAACAAAACAATGCAAAATACAGTTTTTGGCATGTTTTTATTCAGATACAGTTACATATGGATAATTTAGGTGAATGCATGTCATTTCTGCTAATAGTAATTTTATAAGAAGCTGCCAATTAGCACACATTTCCTGTCCCTTCAAATAATAGTTCTATAAATCTAAAACCAAAACAAAACACAACTGACAGCTTCAGCTTTTATTCAGGCACAGTTAAATAGGGATCCTTTAGAGGTATGAATATAATTTATGAAAACAGACACATTACTGTCCCTTTAACTCATTCAGACCCATTGTGTGTTTAGAACGTTGGAGACAAAACTGCAAACTGCTTTTGCTGCAAATCTCCCCAATGCATTGTGCAGAATTCTTAGCAAATGTGCACAGATTCCAAACAAATCTAAATATCTTTAAAACTATTCCAGGTGCACAAAAATAACCAGTCTGAAAGCTGCTCAGGACAAAAAGACCTTTCAAATGAGGGTAGTCACTAATATGAATTTCTTATATTTTGTAAAATATGGTCATCTTATTACCTGTATTTCCATTTTTGTTTTTACAAAATTCACATTTCTGATGGCAATTAAAAAAAAAACTATAAATAATTTAGATTAATGACTACCCTCATTTGAAAAGCCTTTTGACCTGGACACAAAAGTGTAAAATAATGCACTTGGGGCACAGAAATCCAGGGGCAGAGTACAAAATGGGTGGAGTGGTATTGACAACATTAAGAAAGCATACATTAAAAAAAAAAAAGTTTTACGTACAGTTGATTACTGTTTAACAATATTATGAAGCTATGGCTGCTACTGTACATCTGATGCAAACCCATAATCACATTACTCACTTGAAGCTAAAAGGGTTGGGGTGTAGGCCATAACTGACACCTTGTTTTTGTGTTGAAGAGGTCCATTTTTACAGCAAAAACAAGGAAAGGGGTCATTTCCAAAATGTGCAGACAAGCATGGGGTCCCCTTTTTCAGAGCATGCCACCACCTGCTGCTGCCACTTCAAGACTGCTTCTACCCTCACCTAATACAATCAGGGGAAAACCTGAAATAGTCTACCAGCACTGAGATCAATATGGTTAAGGCACATTTACCAGAAATTACTGCTTAGAAAATAATAAGAAAGTGACTGTGATGAGGAGCAAATCCCAGACCAGATCTCTAGATTATTAATAGTCTCCTCCCGAGTCTGATTTTGGTTGTATGGGCCAAGCTCCACAGATGTTATGCCATCATTAGATTTGTATAAGAGCACTGCGGAAGCACGTAACTGGACCGCTGTCTGATGTTCTGCCACAGTGCTCCAGCATAGTTTCCAGTGTTTCTGTTTATGCAGCCCTTCCCCTCTGCGGGCTGCATAAACATATCCACTTCCTGGCACACTACTTTTCCTTTCCACAACTGCAGAAGTGATGACTGCCGTGTACAACATGGTGGAGCAATCTTAAAGTGTGCATGCATGAATATCGTGCACACATATGTAACCCCCATGCCACCTTTGGCTAGCTGGCACCCCTCTTAAAAGAATTACTGCCAACTACATGGCATACAATTTTCTTTTGTCAGAACTACACTCATGGTACCATTCCTAGCATTGGCGTGTATACCAGGCTCATTATCTATAGGACAGGGGTTGGGGGTACATACTAAAATGAGCCTTTTTATTTACAACCAGGTCCAGGGGAGAGGATGCTAGGCATATGCTAGACCTAACTGCTGAGGGGCCCCAATAACATTCACACTAGAAGCAACAAGGAGAATGTCCAAAGCAGTAACTGGGATTTTGCAGTATGGCTTTATTTACAGATGTTACTTAAAGCAAGGGTGGTCCCTCAAAGGTTTGTGATTGCAATATAGGCGCACACTCTTTTGCAGGACATTTTGCTAGGCAGTACTGTTTTCCAAAAAAACATCTGCATCTCTCTTCCAAAGTGTATATCTGTGGGATGTGCCACACACTTTAAAATCCTCCTGGTTCATGGTCTTTGCCCAGGGGATAGTGGTGTCCATCCACAAACCACTTAGTCCTGTCTGAAACTCCAGATGGTGTTCCTCCCACCCTTTACCCCAAACAGCCTCTGCCATTCCTTCATGGTTACACCAAATGAGTCTCCAGTCCCCAGTGAATTGCTAAAGACTTCCAACTTTAACTTTAAATTCAGCACAGTTGTGGTGAAAGGGGTCCTGACCGATGTGATCTAGCCTTATCTAGGGCACACACACCTCAGAGAACAGTCTCAAATTCTGTACTCACAGATTAATTGTTCTTTCCTCCCAGTCATGGAAAGAACAAACGGGAACCTTTTTTTCTCTGGTAGCTGTCAGATTCTACTCATTGTTCTTCCTTAAGGCAGAGTGATCTTCAGGGGATTGCCTTCCCTCTCACTCCCCCTGGAAGAAAACTAAAGAGTCCTGCAGGCAAATTGAAGATTTTACCAAACTAGGGTGAGAAATACCAGGGTTCCCTTTGACAGAGCCCCAATGGCAGACCTCCTGCCACTCTGACTGCCACACTTGAACTTACTGATGAATATTCTAAGCTCCCCGAGTGCAGCTGGCTCTAAAATGGTTATGCTGCTGTGAGAGTTCTAAATGACATAATCATCCTTCTCTCAGGCTAGCTGAGAAAACAAAGATGTCATTATGGCCTGGACCATAAATCTATGTGCTGGTTTGCAGACTACCTCGGAGAACGGAAACAGCAGGTTAAAGCTGAAGGTGATCTTTCTCTATTAAAACCTATGCTGAGGGGCGTGCCCCAGGACTCTATCCTTGGTCTCCTCCTCTTTGCAGTCTACAATAACAACATCAGTGACCCCATCACAAAAGCCAACATCCACTTATTCGCGGACGACACTGTTCTTACTTGAGTCATCCCACGCTGGAAGCAGCCTGTGAAGACCTCCTAGCTGAATTTAACATTCTACAATACCAGCTCATAAACAAAAAGCTTTTGCTCAATGCAAAAAAGACAAAAGCCATGCTCTTCTCCCCCTCCTTGCATGCGGCAATTCCTGCTGGGGTGGGGGCTATCCCACAAATTACCACTGTTCTTGGAGAAACACTAGAGTATGTAGCTAAATTCAAATATCTAGGAGTTTGGCTCGACCATAAACTTTCCTTCGCTGACCATCTCGAAGAACTACAGAAGAAACTAAGGCAAATATTAGGACTATTCTACAGAATTAACCATCTGCTCACAAAGGAGGCCAAGATTCAACTGGTTCAAGCTGCCTTCCTATCTTTAATAGATTACCCGGACCTGCTGTACAGCCACTGCACTGCCTCTGCACTGGCTAAGTTGGACACCCTCTACCACAGAGCTATCAGGTTCATTACTGGCCTTCCACTTTCCACATACCACTGCTCCCCGTACTCATTGTTAGGCTGGAGTTCCCTTCACTATAGAAGGAATAGAAATGCCACCCTATGGGCCTTCAGAGCGGTGACCAACAAGCTCCCCTCATATGTCTCAGATTGTATTCCCCGGTGTGCGTTAGGCACCTACGCTCTAAGGAGCTATTTCCTAATTACCCTCCAAGTTCCAAGGCTCAAAACTCGTTTCGGCAAAGCTTCTCTTGACCCACATTGTGGAACAGTTTACAAAGGAACTTGAAGCTGAGCTACCCTGTTAGTCTAATAACTTCAAGGCATTTTCCTGATCGCTACATGAAAGCACCTGCAAATGTTTTCCTCACCACTAGCCCACTAATTCTGCAACTCCCTTTCACCTGACGCTCACACACATTTCTACCCCTGGCTCTCACTCTTCTCCTATTAACTCTTCCTGCTGCACCCACCTTCCCTGTCTGCTCCAGCCTGGCTAAAGTCCCACCCCATCCATAGTAGTGTCCCAATTATCTACCCTCCTCCATCATTATCATAATAAACAAGTACACAACAGCCATCGTCACTTTCTGGGTTTTAGCTCAATTTTTCCCCCAGTCATCAGTAATATATCCCTCCTCTTCTTTACCTCTCTAACCTGCCACCCCATACGTGGCCTCTTCCCCCATATGTGTAGTTGCCAGCTGCCTCACTCAAAAGATCTCTGCTTATAACCCCTGTATGCCTATGGTTGATTGTACATCTGCTGACTTCTTCAATTGTAAAATAATGCTGTTTTTTTTTATTTATTTCAACCTTGTACTGTAGTGTATACACTGTGTATACTTTTTCTTCCTTGTATATTATTGCTTTTTGTATACCTGCTTCTGTAATGTACTTTGATGTATTCATGACCAGGTCCACCTTGCAAATGAGCCTTGCTCAATGGTGCCCGCCTGGATAAATAAAGATTTTGATTGATTGATGTAGAAAGCCCCTAATGATCTCCCCACCAGCTGCCTTTTCCTACCTGCCTAAAACTAGTACTAATGGGATTCTAGTAACTGAGGGGACTGGGTTGTTACACGTAGTTATGTCAGCACCACCATGTTGCGCAAGGCTGACTACGGGGAGAACTGCACATGTGAGTGTCACGCATGTGCAGTACTGTAATCCTGCAGTATTATGGCTGACTCTGGTGCAGCGAGAGCACCACATATTCTTTTCACTGCTCTAGTCACTCCTAAAAGCTCTCCACAGCTGTATTGGCTCTGATCAGAGTTTATTTCCACATACTTGGCCACCTTTGCAGATTGGGCCCTTAGGCATGAACAGGTCTTGGGCTACCATCAGGTAGTCTAACCCTAGGGGTTCATGTGGCACAAGGTGCAGCCTAGAGCCTATGCCCCTTTAAGGTAACCCAGACAATGAAAGGCTTTAAAGGAGATAGAAATGATTTTTACACAGTTAACTGCCCTTCATCTTCCTTTCCATGCCAGTTATATATTCTGATATGCTTTGACAGATGACACCAAGATCTGCAACAAAATAGATGATCCAGATGGTGTGGGCAGAATGAGAAGAGATCTGGATACACTGACAAAATGGTCGGAAGAGTAGCAACTGGGGTTTAACGCAGAAGTGCAAGATCATGCACATAGGGAAGAGAAACACTGATGCCACCTATAGGTTGGGAAGGAGTTGCTGGCAATCACAAAGGAAGGAAGAAAGATACTTGGGCATCATCATCACAGATGACCTGAAATCATCCAAGCAGACCACATAAAGCAGTAGGTAAGGCTAGAGGATGTTGGGTTGTATTAGTAGAGTATCACAAGTCATAAGAGGGAGTAATAATCCATCTTTACAAGACACTGGTTAGGCCCCATCTGAAGTATTGTATGCAGTACTGGAGGCTGCACCTGCACAGACATTAACAAAATGGAGGCATTCCAGAAGGGCAACCAAAATGGTGCAGGGACTGCATCAGAAAACATATGAGGACAGATTAACAGAGCTCAACATGTATACCCTAGAGCAAAGGGAGGAGAGGTGATATGATCGACATATTCAAACATCTTAGGGCATTAACAAGGTGAAAGAGTCTAACATGTTATAAAGTAAGAAAATAGCAGGACAAGAGGACACAGCATTAGATTAGAGGTAGGCCAATTAAGGGGTAATGTGAGGAAGTTCTTTTTCACAGAAAGGGTGGTGGATGCATAGAACAGCCTATGTCAGGAAGTGGTGGATATGAATACAGTGCAGGGTTTCTTTTTTTTTTTTCAACTTGTCTTTTTATTTTTAGGTATCATAGACATGGTATATATTTTGTCAGATACAGATAGGTGCATTCCTTGTTCTGAAGACAGTAGGGAAACAAAGTATAGCAAGCCTCTTTATCATCATAACAATTTTTATATCTTCTCCAAACCCTAATACTGTATCTAATTTCTTCCTATCTGTTTCCTTCCTTGATCCATTCTATACTATCCCTAGGTTCCAAGATTTTATTCCCCTTCTTTTAGTCTATCCTCTTCCTTCATGTTCTTTCTTTGTTGCTTCCCTCTTTCTCTCACTCTATTTCAACACTATATCCTTTAAAATTACCCTTTTTTGTACCATGTCTGTACTTCTCATATTCCATCTTATATATCTTAAAGATACCCTTTTATCTAAATACTAATCTTTACCTTCCATTTTCATAACATTATGCAGGATGTGTCCCCGGGCGATTCATATTTCTCCAACCCACCTTCGGAATACCACCCCCCCCATTTCTTCAACCCCTCCAGCTCACCTCTTACTCGTCTTCCTCCTATTTTGATATCCTACATCTTCCTGTCCCTGTTTCTCTTCACCTAACTCCCCTTTCTATGTTAAGTATTGCTCTAATACCGTCCTTTGTGTGGTTTCTTGAATATATTTATAATAGGGAAACCATCTGGCATTAAACCTTTCCGTCCTTAATTGCACTTTTGCTCCTCTGCTTTCTAATTGCTTAATCCTTTCCATGTTATGTTTCCAAATCTCCACTGATGGAGAGGACCACGTAAGCCATTTCTGTGTAATTGCCTTTGTTGCTGCCGCCACACAGATGTAGAACAAATATTTGTAGTCTTTCCTTGACAGATCTACTGGGGGAAGGCCCAAGACCAGATTTTCAAACCAAAGAAGAAGGTGCAAATCAAACATTCTCATTAGAATTTCCTTTATGTCTGCCCAGTATTTTATTAACACTGGACACCCCCAGAATATATGAAAGTGTGAGCCTATTCACCCACAACCTCTCCAGCATTTTTCTGAATTCTGTCTCCAGTAATGTTTAGTTAATGTTGGAACTCTGAAGAATCTAACATTTACTTTCCATCTAAATTCTCTCCAGTTTTGTAGACTGGTTGTTCTCTGTACGCCCTCCCAGATCCTTTCCCATCTTTCTGGTTGAAACCCGTAGCCTATCTCCTTTTCCCATCTTGCTTGTATGTTTATTCTGTACTCCCTGCCCTCCCCTTGATATAATAAAGCATACATTTGAGCTACTATCCCTTTTGTATCCTTCAACAACATTTTGTTTTGTATCAGAGCTATCTCCTCCATTAGGGGGTGGGTCACCTCAGCTACTCCTATCTCCTCCATTATAATATTTCTACATTGGAAATATTTGAATAATTCCTTCTGAGACAACTGAAATTCTTGCTGTAAACTCAGGAAAGACTTCACCCCCGTCCCTCCACTATCTGGGGCAGCATTCATATACCTTTTCCTGACCCAGCTCTCCAGGTAAAAACCCTTCATACTTACTATAGCTGGTATATATTCCAACGGGATTTTCTGCCATACCGGAGCTGTCCCTCCCCACCTCTGTCTGATCTGGAGCCAGACTCTAAGAGTTTGTCTCATCCAACAATTCCTGACCTCGATCAGGTTTGTGTCCCTTATGGTCCATGGGAGAACTTGCACCGGCAGGCTTATATGGGCCCTCTTTTCCATTTCCACCCAGTCTGGGAGTTCGTCCTGTATCAAGAGTTTCAGGAGCGGCATCATTTGGGCTGCACAGAAGTAAGTCCGTAAATGTGGCATCCCCCTCCCCTTCTTTTCTGGGTATTGACAACAATTGTTGCCTAATTCGAGGCTTTTTCCCACCCAGATAAACTTGGCTAATTCTTTCTCTAAGTCCATCCAATCTTTACTGGGTATGTCTATCGGAAGGGTACTGAAGAGAAACAACCAGCGAGGTAAGATGTTCATCCTGACCGTGTCTATTTTTTGAGTAAGCCCCAACGGTAATAATTTTCACCTCCCTAAGTCCTTCTGGATCTGTGCTTTTAATTTCCCATGATTTATTTTATACAAATCCTTCATATCATATGGGATTTTAATTCCCAAATATCTTATTGGCTTTTTAGTGCATTTAAATGGTATCCTTTTTTTTAGATCTTGATCCCATTCTCCTGAGATTATTCTCATTTCTGTTTTCTTGGTTTATTTTATATCCTGACATCTCACCAAATTTCTGTATCAGGGTTAAAAGATGAGGTATGGCCTGTTTTGGGTTTGACACATAAACTAGTGCGTCATCCGCGTAAAGTGATATTTTATTTACTACCCCTTCTACCGTAATACCCGTTATTCTAGGATGTCTCCTTATAGCTTGAGCCAAAGGTTCAATACTGATTGCGAATAATAACGGAGACAAGGGGCACCCTTGTCTAGTCCCTCTTTGTATTTGGATCTGCGTGGAAACTACCCCATTTACCTTCACCCTTGCCGTGGGTCTACTATACAATAACTTTATCCATTTCAAGAATTCATCCCCCAGACCCATCTCCCTCAAGACCGCAACCAGGAACTGCCAATTCAGGCGGTCAAACGCCTTTTCCGCATCCAGAAAAATGGCCAATCCCTGGTCTTTAAATTCTCTAGCTCCTGTGATGACATTCAACAATCTCCGGATATTATCTGCTGGATGTCTCCCTGGAATAAAACCTGTTTGATCCGTATGGGTTAATTTGGAAATTACCTTCTGTAGCCTATTAGCCAAAACTTTGGTCAGAATTTTGCAATCCTGATTGAGAAGGGAGATGGGTCTGTAGGAGGCACACCTATCCCTTGGCTTCCCTTCTTTTGGAATGACCGCAATGATCGCCGAGTACCATGTTGGGGGGAGGGCCTGCTCTTCCAAACAGTTATTAAAGACCTCTGTCAGGATAGGGGCAATAGTCCCACAGCATTTTATGTAAAATTCACTGCTAAACCCATCTGGCCCAGGTGCTTTCCCTTGTTTCAGTCCCTTAATTACCTGAATTACTTCTGTCTGAGTAATTTTAGCTCCTAACTCCATCCTATCTTCTCTGCTTAGTTTTGCAGCTCAAGATCCTTAAGAAATGATCCACCTCTTCCTCCATCTGTTCTGAGATTGACTCTGTATATAATGTCTGGTAATAGTTCCTAAAGGCCTGCGCTATATCCACTGGTTTACTCCTTCTCTCCTGTTTTCTCATCTATTATAATACTTTTAATCATTCGGTTCACCTCCTGTTGTTTTAGCCTTACCGCCAGGACATGAGCTGCCCTCGTCCCACCTCTGAATATTTGTATCCCAGCCATCTTATCCATCTCTGCCTGTTTTCTTCATATTCACTTAATTCCTTTTTGGCTAACTCCAATTGTTTTAATCTCTCCTCATCTTTTGGATACTGTTTATGTTCTCTTTCCCTCTGATGAACCTCCTTCAGAAGTCTTTCCTGAGTGAGACTGGCCAGTTTTTTGTTTCTGGACGCGATACTTATCCGTTCTCCCCTAACAACAACTTTCGCTGTGTCCCATCTAATTGTAGGTTGACAGCTTTCATTTCCTTTTGCGTAAAAGATTTCGCTAAGTCTATCTTCTGTCCTCTTAACTGTGGATTTATCAGCCAAAAGGGAGACATTCAGTCTCCAAATCGGGTGTCTCTCCTCCTTCTCTATTATAAGGACCATCTCAACCGGCGCATGGTCTGAGTTGGTGATCGAATGAATTCGGGCTCCAGCTACCATATACATACATGTCTTTTGGAGGAGAAATAAGTCAATCCTGGAATATGATCTCTGAACTGATGAATAATATGTGTAATCTCTTGTCCTGGGGAGGCAGACTCGCCACACATCCACCAAACTTAGGCTTTTTATCATCCACTTAAGCCATTTAGATGCTTCCCTACTTGTCTGGGGACAGCCTGACGATCTATCTATAAATGGGCATAACACACTGTTAAAGTCCCTCCCCATCAACATTCGTCCTTGAGGTAATCTTACTAATTTGTCAATAATTCTTTTAAAAAAACTGCCTCCTTTGATATTTGGAGCATAGAGGTTGACGACATGGAAAGGGACATCAGTACAGTGCCAGATATTCTGACATATCTCCCTCATTATCTGTATCTATCTGGTTAACTATGAGGGGGCACCTCCTTTTCACTAGGATTGCCACTCCCGCTTTCCTCCCATCACCACTCGGCGAGGCATAAACTTCTCCAACCCATGACCGTCTCAGTTTCAAACCCTCTGCTTCCCTTAGGTGTGTTTCTTGAATAAGAGCCACATCACATCCCAATCGCTTCAATTCAGCTAAAATTTTCGTTCGCTTAACAGGGGCGTGTATTCCTTTCACATTATATGTTATTATCTTAAGATTAACCATTATTGTGAGATATCCCTTTCCATCTCTTCAACCTCCATTGTAAATCCCTCGTGGAACCACATCCTGCATTTACAAATAAACTTATTGAACCATTAAGTAACCAATGATTAACATATCTCAACTTTCCCAAACTTTTCAACATCATGGCAGCTGCTTCTCAGAGCTTGCCTCCTTCTTAAGTCAGTCCCCTTCTTATGCTTCCTAGGTGTGACTGCCTCCTAACTACTGTTAGCAAATTTCCAGTAGCTCGTATGGGTGGGCTCACTAGCCACTGCCCTGCTTATCCCTTCCCAGGGACTCGCTTTAGTTGTTTAGAGAAACAGCAGCAATCACCAGTGTAACCACTCCCAGCTAATATTATGTACCAGCCAGGAATGGGTTAGCAGCAGCCAGGTCCCTCCCCCAGCACATCAGTCTTCTGATTATCCTTTACTTGTACCGTTCTGCAATCTTTTGCTAAGGAAAAAATAAGAAAGCAACCTGAAGTCTCTTATATGAATGACCAATGTTCATTTAAACCCCCCAAAAATAGCTCTCCAGTCCGGTTTCTCCTTCCCCACTTTTCAGACCGTCTCTTCTGATTCTCTCTCCGAATCTTTTTAACTCTCTTCTCCTTCACAAATGTCCTTCTCACCCTTCCTTTCGTTTCTCCGATTCTTGACTGTCCATCGCATTAAGCATCCTCGTGAGATCCGGCATTAAATATTTAGGCCACGACCCCGCTAGGCTCCTTTCTTTCCTCGATTGACCAGACTCCATGCTCCTTGATTAGTTTCTGCTCCAACAGGTCACCGTCTAAATTTGGAATCACTATTTCTTTTCCTTCAGAAATGGGACCGCATTGACCAAGGTCGGGTATATTTTTGAATGAAGAGCCGTAAACACTTTCAGTTTTGCTGGGTAGTTAATCTGGGCTCTGATTTGGTGTTTTCCTTTAGCTCCTTAATAACTGCTTTCGAATTTGGTTTTGTGATATTGAAGTTCTGTCGAGAAATCTTGGTCCAGAAACACTTGCCCCCCTGCAAATGTAAGATTTTTAAGTCTCCATGCTTCTTTTAATATGTAATCCTTTTCTTGAAAGTTCAGCATTCTCACCACCCAAGACCGAGGTCTGGCTTTTTCATCTGTTGGCTTGGGCCCCAGAGCTCTATGGGCTCTTTCAATTGTGAGGGAGAAGTCCGAGGGTCTAGTTATTAGCGATCTCAGTACATGTTGAATAAAGTCTACAGCTGTGGGATAGCCCTCTTCCTCCCCCTCTCTGATCCCATATATTCTGAAATTATTTCGTCTTGCTCTGTTTTCCAATCTTCCAGCCTAGCATGCATTTGTCCTTCCCTGCAGGAGATATATAATCAGCCTATCCGTTCGTCTTCTCTCTCTGTGGTCTGGGTTACTAGTGCGTTCTACTCCTTCAACCTTTTTATTTATTTTAACTTCCATCTTCAAATCTGCTGTCGATGTCTCAATTTTTGCACTGATTTAAGAATTTTGGCTACTGCTATTTCCATTGGTACTTGGTTTACATTCCTCCTCCTCAAAATCGATCGATGACACGAGGGGAACCATGCTCTCAACATGGTCGACATGGTTGCTAGGCCTTCTGTGCCCTTGTGGAGAGTAAGTTGTTTTAATTTGCTATTTTTCTGGTCTTGCCTCGACCTTTTCGACCTGCTTTGTTTAGCTGACATTAACACAGCTTCCGATTGATAACTTCAGCACTTTCTTCATCCAAAAGAGGTAGAAAAAGAGTTTTAAACTACTGGGGAGACTGGAGCTCGTTTCTTTAGGCTGCTACCATCTGGGTGACGTCACCAGAAGCCCACAGTTCAGGGTTTCAAATAGGCATGAGATAGGCATAAGGGAGCAATACACATGAGTATGAATAGATAGGCCATTGACAGAGCAAAGGCCGATGGCACATTTATAAGGTAGAAAAAGAAATGGGTAGACTGGATGGGCCTTGAGGTCCTTATCTGCCATCAGCTTCTATGTTTCTATGTTTCTTTGATGATTTTTTGATAAATAAAAAATCTAGTGTTGGGGTGCCCTCAGATCTACATAGAATTCCACTATCCTCACCTGTTACTGCTCTTTCTTTTCATATTTCTAAAACATTCTATGATATCAATAACTCGCCTCCCATATTATTCATCTATATGGCCTGGAATGGTGTTATTGATGTAATAGAATGTTCAGGCAGTATGAAAAGAGAGCAGCAGCCACTGGAGACAGAGGAATTCAGGGAAGTTAAAAAGGCAACAAAGTTAAATTATTAGTTTAGCAAAAAAGGCCCAACACATATCACAATACTGGGTAGACAATAAGCAACTGGAGGGCATCTAGAGGTGTAAAACCTGTTTCTTATCACCTTTAAAGGAAACTAAAGTCAAAATTTCCAGAAACATATGTTGTGCAGAGTAATTTGGTGTGTGTGTGTGTGTGTGTGTGTGTGTGTAGTACTAGTGTGTCCCTCCCTTTGTTTCATGTTAGGAGTTTTTTTTTCAAATTTTCCTACTAGTTTTATGGTCCTTGGTGGTCTCCATGTTTGAATTTGTTATTACTCTTCTTTTTCCTAGAATGCCTCCTGACCAATAGAAACATAGAAAGTGTCAGCAGAAAAGAACCTGTAGGCCCATCTAGTCTGCCTTATTTTCCCTGCCTAACACTATACCCTGGACCCTAGCTGGCCACAGGTGTCCCTCCCTCCTCCCTTGCCTCTGTTTGTAATACTCATGTGCCCATCCCACAAATGCGTTATGCTTCCCACTGTTTTTGCTCCTGCCACCCCTTCTGGCAGGATGTTACCACGCATCTACCACCCTTTCTGTGAAGAAGGATTTCTTTACATCCCTCTTAACCCCCCTCAAGTTTCATAGCATGCCCCCGTGTACTGGTGTTTCTTCTTCTTTGAAAGAGGCTCCCCCCTGCACTTTGCTCACCCCTGTGAGGTATTTACTGGTCTCAGTCATGTCCCTCCTTGCTCTCCTCTCTTCTAGGAGTACATGCCCAACTCCCACAGTCTCTCCTCGTATGGCTTCTCGTGCAAACCCCCATCATTTTAGTAACTCACCTGTGGACCGCATCCCCTGTCCTCCTGAGGTGCAGCCTCAGAACTTGGGCCGTGTACTCAGGTGAGGTCTCACCAGTGAGTGATACAAGGCAACATCACCTCCCTTCTCCTGCTAGAGATCCCTCCCTATGCTGTAGCCCCATCGGCTCTGCCTACTGCCCTGTCACATGCACTGCCACCTTGAGATCATCAGAAATTATCACCCAAGGTTCCTCTCTTGCTTGGTAACTGTAAGTACCCCCTTTCTATCTTATACATAGTCTCAGGTAACTGCACCCCAGGTGCATGATTTTGCACTTTTTGCACTGAAACCCAGCTGCCACACTCTAGACCACTCTTCTAGTTTTGCCAGATCCCTTTGTATTCTTTCTATCCTCTCCTGGGTGTCCAGCTTGCTGCAGATTTCTGTGTTATCTGCAAAAAGACAAACCTCCTCCAGGTCCTCGACAGTGTCACTTATGAAGACACTGACAAGGACAGGGCCCAGTGCCGATCCCTGTGGTACTCCACTGGTGACTCTCCTGCCCTCTGAGTTACTGCCATTTACAATCATCCTTTACCTCCTATCTTTCAACCAGTTTGATACCCAGTTTACCACTTTCTCCCCAACTCCCAAGCTGCTAAGCTTCTTTATCAGCCTCCTGTGCGGTACAGTGTCAAAGGACTTACTGAAGTCCAGATAGGTCACATCCACTGCCATCCCTAATCCACTTCCCTGGTTACCCAGTCAAAGAAATCTATGAGATTTGTTTGATATGACCTCCTCCCGTTAAGCGTGTTACTGGTGGTCCTGCAGTCTATATGCCTCCAAGTACTCTATCTGTTTCTCCTTCAGCAGGGACTCCATTAACTTCCCTCCCTACTGATGTGAGGCTGACTGGTCTGTAATTGCTGGCCTCCTCCCTGTCACTGCTCTAATGCAGAGGGACCACATCAGCCACCTCCTTTCCTCTGGAACCTCTCCTCTTTCCAATGAGGCGCTAAATAGAGTTGACAGAGTAGCAGCTAGCACCATGCTAAGCTCCTTGAGTACCCTTGGCTGGATCCCATCAGGTCCCACATCTTGTTTTCCTTTAGAACTTCCAACCCACAGCGGACTCTGTCTTCTGTAAATGGACTTGTGTCCCCCTCCCTATTACTGCATGTTCGGTCACCCCCTACCCTTCCACTGTGAATAACCAGCAAAAGTATTTGTTTTAAATTTTAGTTTTTTTTTTGGCCCTCTTCTGCACAGTCCCCTCTTCCTGGTCTCCTAATCTTCACCATACCATCCCTTATCTTCCTTTTCTCGCTCACATACCTAGAGAAAGTCTTATTTCCATTCTTGACCTCCTGGGTGATCTTTTTCTCAGTTTGCTGTCCTTACCCTCTTTCCTGCCTTCCTTTGTTTCTCTAGCTATACCTCCCTGTCTGCCTCCATATGGGCATATGGGTCTCCTTGTACTTTCTGAAAGCTGTTTTTTTGCTTCTTTACCACCTTAGCCACCTTCTTTGAGAACCACAGTGGTCTTTTTTTTGCCTCTTATCCTTGCTTATGACCTGTGTAACCCTGATCCAGTCACTTTACTTTCTTGTGCTCCCAGATTGCTCCCAGGTCACACCTGGAAATGAGCTTCAGCTTATTGTGCCATTCCTGCTTAAACAATTACCCCTTTCCCCTAGTGGTAGCTCTAACCATCTATCTGAGAAATTCACAGGAACATGGACATGTGGAGAGCCATGGGTGCTGTCTTTGTCAAACCTGTCTTATTTTATTCATTAGGTCAAGAATTACAATACCTTTGAACCAGGGCTCTTTTACAAAGGTTCTCAGGTTACAATTCAAAACATAAGACATGTAAGTCAGATTACAAATTCAATACATAGGACAAGGTTACAAAAGTGTAAGCTACACAGAGTTACAAAGCATCTGATAAACAAAACAAGTTTTGGAGGCTAGGTTACAAGGAGATAGCGAATGAGGTGCAGAGAGGATAGAAGACAAGAGAGAGGAAGAGAGGGGGACGGAGAGCTATAGAGGAGGAGCGCAGCCAGAGGCATTGTCATAGACATAACATGGGGAAGTGCATGCTAAGGGGTAACCAAGTGTTAATAGGAGAGAGAACTGCATAAGGTTAGGGAAATATTCATGGAGTCAGCTAGTGGAGGCAGTCACAGGAGCTAGAGGCAGTGAGAGAGAGGCGGAGCCTTGGTTTAAATGCACCAAGCGTAGGAGTGGAGGAGCTGTAACTGTTTAGACCATTTAGCCAGCTGGGTGCCCTGTAGGCAAAAGATCTTTGACCTCGTGAGGTACAACAATGTGGAACCTGCAGGAGCTGTGATTCAGACCCCCTGGTTGAGTGGAGGTTGTTGCTAGGGTGCAGGAGTGCACACACTCCAGGGGGCTCAAGGCCCATAGTTATTTTATTTGTCATGGTGCAGGTTAGGTACTTTATCTGATTGGTGAGTTGCAGCCATCCAGTTTGTGCACAGAGGTCGCACATATGTGTGAGGTGGTGGGATCCAGTGAGAAGTCGGCAGGCCTTATTGAGGGAGGTTGATATGCATCTAAGAGTGGTAGCGGGGGCACAGCTTTAGATGATAAGCCCATAATCAATAATGGAGACAACAGAGCTCCGAACGGCGACAAACAGGGCTTATGGGGTAAAGTGTTGCCTCTACCAGAAGAGAAGGCCAAGACGAGTATTTGCTGCTTAGGCTACAGAGTCAATGTGGGCACTGTAAGTTAGATGAGGGTCTAGAGTGATCCCAAGGTACTTAAAGGCTTGAACCTGTTCCAGGGTGACTCCATGACTGGTTTTGATGGATAGGGGGTGCAGCTAATGCTTGTTATGAGAGCTGCTGAACATCATAGACTTTGTTTTCTTATTATTGACGACCAGATTGTGATTTGAGAACCAGTTTTCAGCAGATGTGAGGCCAAGCTGAAGGTCGTCTTGTAGAGGCTTAGTATCCTTGTGGGAGGCAAGAATTACAGCATCATCTGTATAGAGGATGATTGTTTCGGAGCAAGAATTTGGAAGGGAGTTCAGGAACAAGCTGAATAGTATGGGGCCCAGAATGGTTCCTTGGGGGACACCTGAGCAAACAGGCATGGTATCAGAGAGGACATCTGCAATTTTTATTCTTTGAGACTGGTTCTCCAAGTAGCTTTTGAACCAGGCAGTGGAGTCAAGAGAGAGCCCAGCTTTCAGAATGTGCACAAGCAGTAGGCGGTGATGGACAGTGTCAAACGCCGTAGTCAGATCAATAAAGATGGACCCAATTAACTGACATTTGTCCAGTGAGCTGTGAAGAATGCTAGAGATTTCTAGTAGGGTAGATGAGGTGCTATGTCCTTTCCTGAAGCCATGTTGTTACGAGCATAGGATATTGTATTTGTCCAGGAAATCCTGTGAGCTGATCTGCTGCTGTCGTTCAAGGGCCTTGGAGGCGTGGCAATATAAATTGGACAGTAGTTTCCATGGTGGCCTGTCACCACTTTTATGGACAGGGTTAACAGTATGGGATTTCCATTTGTCAGAAAACTGGCTGAGCCTAAGTGAGAAGTTGAAAATATATGTCAGTGGCTGTAACACCTCATCAAGGGTGAGGGACAGCAGTTTAAGGTCAAGTGTATCACTGCTGGATCTGGATTTGGTGATGGCTTTGGTAATGTATTCGCGGGCTTCATGCATCTTGACTGCTTTGAAATAAAAAGGTGGGTGGCTAGAGGAGGAGGAGGCATTGGGGGAGGAGAGAAGAGTCACAGTCCTTGAAAATGTCAGAAGGAGAACACTGCTGAGATCAGTGAATGCAGTGTTGAAGGTATTTGCTATAATTTTAGGGTCAAGCGTAGTAGACCCATTTATGTTGAGCAAGGTAGGGAAGGTTTTTGGCTGCTTCCCAGTGACCTCTTTAATATTGTTCCAAAATCCTTCCCCCCCCCGTTACCCCAGGTATCCGTGAGAGTGTTCTTGAAGTAGGTAGATTTCTTTTGCCGGATAGATTTGGTACAGTCATTCCGTGCACGTTTATAGTTTTGGATGTCAGCTTCTTTACCAGTGGTTCTGGCCAGATCCCAGATGTGATCTCTAGATTTTAGTTGATGTAAGAGATCAGCTGAGAGCCAGGGATTGCAAAGGGCTTTGACTTTGCACTTTTTAAAAGGAGCGTAGGAGTCACAGGCTGCATTGAAAGTGTTGATGAAGTAGTCCAGTGCAGTATTTACATCTGTTGCTTTGTAAATAGGGGACCAGTCTTGGAGGTTGAGGCATGTTTTGAGGTGTGACAACTGCCCACGTGGTAGGACTCTACTAGTGATGATATTAGTAGGAGGCTTGAGGAATTTGTTTGACCATTCACAGATGACAGGGGAATGGTCGCTAAGTGAGTCAGGGAGGATTGAGGTATTTCTGATACGAGCTGGGTGGCTGGCAGAATCCAATGCAGGAGGGTGCTGGTACCAGATTTGTAGTTTTTCCTGGTTGGAGAGATGACCATCTGGGTGAGATTGGCCCAATGAGACGGCATCCTTATGATTTCCTGCATCAGATGCGAGCCAGTTTATATTAAAGTCTCCAAGCAGAATCATTTCAGAGTCAAGAGGTTGGGAACTGGTGAATTCCAAGACAGCGTTAAGGCCATTCCCTTGTTCTTTCGGGGGGGATATACACTGAGGCAACTGTGAGGGATTTGTTATGGGCACCTAATAAGATTCTGATAGAGAGAATCTGTGCAGCAGTGGCTGGGGGGGGGTAGTGATGGGGTGTCCCAGTAGCAAATCTTTAAGGTAAATTGCACATCCACCACCTCGTTTGGACTTCTGGTCCAGCCTGAAAACATTGTAGCCTGGAAGAGCGATAGCCAGGTCTGGTATTTTGGGTGTAAGCCAGGTTTCTACAGCTGCCAGGATATCTGGGTTGTGCTGATGGGTAAAGATTTGTAGGGCATCCAGCTTGGGGAGTAGACTACAGATGTTGAGAGATGCTATGGAGAATGTTCCTGAGGGTTTTTCCTGGTAGACAGAGCTGGAGGTGATTGGACCAGGGTTAGGATGGATGTTTCCTGACAGCAGCAGGAGTAGGGGCTCAAGCTTCAGGGTGCACCAGCATAAGTCCCTGAGCATGAGTCTACATGCCGGTTTTTTGCAGGAACTTACATTAGGTTGGTGGCAATGATCCCAGAGTGATGGCACGTGAGAGAGTGATAAGAGGGTCCAGGGCCTGTGTACAGTGGTAGGCGGGGACTGCCATCCATTTGCAGAGGAGAGCACCCGGGGGGGGGGGCAAGCTCATGATGGAGAGTACCTGAGTTATGATAGGCAGTGCCAAGTAGGATGCTGAAGGGGGGAGAGGGGAAGCAAGCTCCAGGGAGGAAGAAAAGCA
Organism: Neoceratodus forsteri; assembly: GCA_016271365.2. NCBI lineage: Eukaryota > Metazoa > Chordata > Ceratodontiformes > Ceratodontidae > Neoceratodus > Neoceratodus forsteri. The sequence goes on from CM057455.1 coordinate 1,244,133,911, forward strand.
GAAAGAGGGATGAGAGTAAGAGAAGCGGAAACTGCAGTGCAGTAGGAGGGACAAAAGCGTTCGACCTGGTTGACCACATCCTGTTGCTATCCTCCCTCAGTAACCTTGGCTGCTCCTCTGAGACCACTCAGTGGTTCCAAAGTTACCTCTCAAACAGATCTCAGTCAGTATGCCTTGGTTCTGCCACCTCCCCTGCCCTACCAGTTACCACCAGTGTACCGCAGGGCTCCATCCTTGACCCATTATTATTCTCCCTGTTTATAAACTCTCTCCCCTCTGACTGTCTTAATTGTGACGCCCTACTATATACCGATGACTTTGTCCTCTTATGTAGTGACAAGGTTCTTGAAAACATATCCACAGTTTTATCCAGAACTACACCTCTGCTCACACCTGGTTCCGGTCACACCGCCTACTTGTAAATGTCAAAGAAACTAAATCCATGCTGTTTAGATCCAAACCCTTCCTATCATAGGTTGACAAGGCAGGGTCCACCCTCTCAGTAGTTGCATCGGATGATACTGTTCTTGAAAATGTGTTTACTTTCAAATATCTGGGTGTAATCTTGGACCCCTCCCTCTCCTGCACTGATCATGCCACCTCCATCATCCGTCATGCTAACAAGAAACTTAGCGCGACTTACCGCATTAAGCGTTCCTGACCAGGAAGCCGCATAGCCATTGCACAAGGCAACCTATTGCCCATTATTGACTACTGCTCCCCATTTTTTCCCATGTGTCCTTGGCCTTGCGTGCAGCCTCTGCTCAACATAGAACAACATCTGTCGTTTCACTCTCCTGGTGTCTTACTCCACCCAACACTGTCACCTCTACCAGACACTAGGTTGGCTCCCTCTCCACCACAGATTTGACTATGTGCTTGGCTGCATTATGGACAGCGCCATCAAGCATGGTGATGTTTCCCCTTATACATCCCCCCTAAACACCAGAACTCCCTCAAGATGCTTGCGTGTATCCTCAGTCCCTCCCTGGAAATCCCAAAAGTCTGCTCAGCCATGGCCGGTAAAGCATTATCTGTAGCTGCCCCCACTCTGTGGAACAGTCTCCCTGTGCCATCCGCTCCTTGGACACCCATGCCATCTTCAAGGTACGTCTCAAATACTGGCTATTTGATGAGGCCAAGTGCCGCTGATCACCTGGCTAAACCTCCCTCCCACGCTGACCACACCAGCCTTTCCCTTCTAGGCTGCTTGGTCTCCCCTAGTGCTCTTTCCACTATCAGTGTGTCCTGTCTAATCTCCCTCAACACATGTGTAGTGTACTGTTATCTCCCTCAACATGAGTCATGTACTCCCTCTCAGTAGTATCTTAATGTGTCTCCTATGTCATGCACTTATTTGCACTCGTCATTTATACTGCTGTAAATGATGCACTGTTTGTCTTTTGATTATCCTAATGAACTGATTTGTTTAGCTGCAAGTTGTACAGCCCCTTTATTTGCATTTCTCCTATGTACCTCACTTTGTCCACCAGTGATGTGTGTAAATGCACCAGCTCGTACTCATTGTATGATACTTCTCTCTGTAAATGTCTGCATGTGCGATAGCTCATACTCATTGTATAATAACATTTCTCCTTTCTGTATTGCCCCCTGCTGTGGCCCGAGTCATGCCTGAAAATGGTCCCCTGGATCAGCGCACTTACCCAATTATCAAAGACTTAAAAAATATAAATACAAATAAATAATTACCCCTTACAGGGAGTCTAGGATGATCTTGCTCCCAGCTGTAGCTGTGGCCAGGATGTTCCAGTCCACATCCAGCAGATTAAAGTCACCCATGATTACTATTTCCCCTTTGTTTGCTATTTAGTCCATGGCCTCCCCCAAAACTCTGTCCAGTTCCTCCCCATGTTGGTGGCCTGTACACCACCCCCACACGTATAACGGCTCCATATCCTGTTCTTAAGCCGACTCAAAGAACTTACAGCCCCTCCCTTTCCACACTGTGTTCTTGTATTTCCGTGGCCTTCATACCTTCACTAAGATGTAAAATACCCCCATCTCCCTGCTCTGTCCTTGCAAAACATGAAACCCAGTATGGACACCTTCCAGCTCTGACAGTGATGCGTCCCTGACCATTGACTCAGTGAGTGATACTTGCAGCAGTAGTCTGCTTTTAGGATCCTGATATTCTGCCCTCAACTAAATAACTCTTTTTATCTTTTTGTTTTCTAGGTATATGTCTAGATCGAGCCAGCAGGAATATATAGTTTTTATTTTTAAAGCTTTTTCATTTCATTGAACTACACATAGTTATAAAAAAAGCACACAAATTGTCCCAGGTCATCAATGCTAAAGACTCTAGAGATTTCCTTATGGAATAGCCCAGTTATCCTTCAAATGTTTGCCATCTGTAAGAGTAATAGTGCTCACTGGATAAGGATAGCAACTTAAAATCATAGCTCTACTGCTGTAAACTTGACACAAACCCAGTACCTGCAGAATCAGTGGTCACAAACACATCAGTGCTACATGGGACAAGAGGTACTGTAGGAAAATGAAGAACAATAAAAAATGTAAACAGATTCTCAGGGCATAAATCTAGTAGGTATAATTAAAAAACAATCCTAACAGCACACCAAGGAAAAGACATACTAGGACTACAACCACAAATCAAAACACTCTGCAAAACATATTTTTGATCAATGTTGACTCTAGTTCTCCTTTAATGCTACAGTACTAGCAAACTAAAATGTTTTCATTTTTTTAAGTGTATGTTTTTTTATTGTTAAACTTCTAGTTGTACTATAGTATATGGCTTGGACTTATGTATAAAAATCAATACCTGCCGAAATGTTGTGCATGTTCTAAACGTTATTGTACAGATTATCTCATTAATATTCATGAAGCAGCTGCCAATTCACCACCTAACTGGTCAAAATCGCTTGTTCACAAAAATTAAAAAATCCAAACAAAGATGGCAGTGCCACTTACCTAGCTTCACAGAGAAAGGTTTGGGCACAGACTGCCAAAGTCAGTTCCATGTTCCCAAACTGTAGCAAGTTCACAGTTATTCCTCCTTTCATTTTTTTTTAAATCCAGCACTGCCAACAGCAATTGGAGACTCGGGATTGGAACGAGACCACACCAATGGGAACCTCACAGCTGAGTGAGCTGCTGACGGCAAGCAGGAGCAAAAACACAAGGTATGAAACCTTGTGACAGTTTAAATTATGAACATTTTAACTTTTTTTCTGTATCAGGGAACCATATACTATTAAAAATAAAATATAGGCACCCATAGACAACTCGCCCTGTGTTTACATCTCGGGGTTGAGATACTAGCATGGATCTCTTGAGCTTCGCTCTCGAGGTCCATATGCTGATATCTCAACCCCTCAATGAAAACACAGGGTGAGTTGTCTATGGGTGTATGAGCTCTCATACTTTATTCCTTATATTTTAGATGATTGTTCCCAGCCATTCACATACCCCTCTTAGAATGATGTCAGCTAATCAGAATGTTCCACTTCTAATCATTGTTTCAATTATCATTTTCTTTCCAGCTGCAGTCCACAGTATACTTCTTCTCACACCTCCTGTGAAGAAGAATCAACTTTGGAAAGGGGAAGTGAAATTCGCTTCACAAAATCTTGAAATACCACGACCAACTAGGTGAAGTTTGCAACCTCACACTGGCTTCATCAGCATTATTAAAAGAATTCCAACAGGGGCCCGCCTGGTGGTGCTGAGGGTTGAGGCGCTGGACACCACACCTCATGCTACGCCAACAACCTGGGTTCGGGAACGGACCTGGGCCGTCGGGGGTCGGATGGGGGGAGGAGGAGGAGGATTGAGCATTCCAACGGGTGCTCTCCTCCTCCAACTGGGGTGGGTTACCAGGTAGCATAAGCACCTGTAGCTCCTCTGCCTGTGGAAGCACGGGTGGTGGGGCACACTGCTCTCTGGAGTTGGGGAGGGAGGACGGTGCTGCGCGCATGATGGCAGCATGCGTCTCTGTGTGAACATCCTTCACACCAGTGCCCTCAGTGGATATGAGAGAAAATGGAGGGTAATGAATACACCCCCAGCTGCAGTGAGCACAACGAAGCCGGGGTACCAGTAGCGGGACCTGGCGGATGAAGTCGGAGGGGCTACGAGACCCCCTCTGAAGGGCCAAGGTGCTGGGCAAGTAGGAAAAAAAATAAAATAAAAATCCCACAGCTCTACTGTGGAACACCAAAGTCTGTGCACAGCATTAAACAATACTACTGCTATGAACAACCACTATGTGGGAAAACAGAGTAGATCATTTTCTATCAGTAAAGGGTGCATAGCTCACATGGCCTGTCCCTCAAAGAGGCAAAGTATTGCATATTTCATAATGGAAACTGCAGCAGAAAGCATAGCAGATTAGAAGGGTCTTAACAGTGATCACAATGATCCAGGGACCAGGGGATATACTCTACGTGAGCAGGCCGAGGGAGCTGACATTGTACTCACTGGAGGAGAGTAGAGACAGGGGGGATATGATTGAAACCTTCAGGTACATGAAGGGAATAAACAAGATGGGCATGGAGGAGTATTCAAGTTAGGGGGTAGGGACACTCAAGGCCATGACATGAGATTGGAGGGGAAGGTTCAGGAGGGAAATGAGAAGACACTTTTGTACAGAGAGAGTGGTGTCTGGGTGGAACGCATTGTCTGCGGAAGTGGTATCCTGTAGAACAGTGGACTGCTTCAAAAGGGGATAGGATAGGGTAAGAGGGAGGATTGGGGAGGGAGGGCAGCTGCAGTATAAGGGTTGCTAGCTGCACACTCGGAGCAGACTCGATGGACCATAAGGCCTTTATCTGCTGGCAAATCTTATATGTCTGTGACAGCAATCCTGGAAGTGCCATCATCTTGGTAATAAATGTGGGACTGAAATGACCTGCTACAAGAATTAGCTTTATCAGGCCATCAGGAAAGCTATTAGCTGGCATTCAGTATCTATCTTCAGTTAAAGTCTTAAGGATTTTTGTGTCTGTGTAAGGAAATATATATCATTTGAAGCCATGTTTCTGCCATTACAATGGTTTTTGTCAGTTATAGGAAGGACATGGGCAATAATGTTACATGAATTTGTGTTTAGCTACCAACTTGTATAGGATCTGACCCACTTGCTTAATTATGTATATATTGTACTGAATGTTATACCCTCTGACTTAGTTCTGTCTGAAACTGCTATGTATATGTGTTATATAAGATAGATATATGAAGTGGCTGGCCTGTCGGCGCAGTGGTTGGATTTCCGCTTGCGATGCCAGCAACCCGGGTTCAGTAACAGATCTGGATCGTCAGAGAGCGGCTGGAGGAAGGATTGAGCATCCGAGGACTGCTCTCCTTCTCCAGGAGAGGGGCACTGTGATCATTGGGAGCGACTCCTGGCGGAGGCCGGGTTGATACCATGCACTGTACGGAAGAAAACACTTCTGGGGCAGGACAGTGCAGGACATCATTGCATGTCACTGCCCCAGCTAAAAAAAAAAAGAGGAGAGAAACACTGCCTCAAACGTCTCCATGACGCCCTGCCCCTGGCCTCAATTAGCCACCCAGCTGGCTCTCCCGACTAGATAATAGGATCGCGGCACCAGTGCCCTTATGGTGCCACAACCCCGTCCTCTGAGGGGCAAGTCAGAGGTAACTGGGAAGAGCACAGGCAATCTGGGTGGTGGAGGTACAGGGGCACCGTGACCAAGGCAGAGCCCAGATGTTTGGTGGCAGGCAAAAAGTATAAATAAAAAAAAAAAAAAGATGGACGTAAGATTGTTTACTGTACCTGTCTCTGTACCTTGATGAGGAGCCTTTGTAAATGAGTCTGCTGACTCAAAGGGTTTCAATTCCGATAACAATAAATAAATAAAATATTACATTTATAGCAGCTTGAAGAGATGAGATTAGGTTCAAACTGGCTGTTTTTTCTTCTCTTGTCATTAACAGTTCTTTTCTCACAGGGATGCAGATGACAGAATATGAGTCAGAACTGTAAACTGATGTTATAGAAGAATCTATCAACAACAATCTCTAATGCTGTCTGCAGCTGAAGAGATCAGGCTTTGACTGTCAAACATTCTGTTGTTGTGACAGCGTGGTTCAGTGGTAGCACCCTTGCCTTGGGGCCAGGATGTCATGGGTTCAAAGTCCCATATTAAGGACATAAGCTCATCGTATCCAAAGCTAGCACTGCAGTGCAGCAGCAGGGGAAGTGAGGGGGTTGGGGACTAGGGTTAGATCAGACCATCTCTTTTCCCCATTTCTGGTCATCACTGTCTAAATAGTAGTAAAATATTCCATGGCATAAAAAAAAGAAGGAAGGAAAATGTAATCCAGCTGTCACCACAGCAGGTTACGAGGACCAGGTAACATGTGCCAGTGGTCAAGGCTATGCTTTATGGCCAGTATAAATTATGGTTCAAGATGAATAAAGTGCACTTATAGGGTTAAGGTTAGCCCAGCCAGTTTCTGCAATGTGTTTCTGCAACAAATTCTGAAATGTTACCAAGATGTTTCCTGTATCCTGTATGTTTACATAATGTGTTCTGCTTAGGGCAATAATATAGGTGCCTTCCATTGCACCTCTAATTTTCCATTGGTTGGAAGGGTTACATGGTAATGTTTCCCTCCCACTAGGGGCATATAAATACGGGCTCCAGCCCACCAAAAAGAGAGTTCCAGTTTTAGTTTTAGTTCTAGTTCTTATACATCCCAGTCTGGGGGTGATTATGGCAGTTTAGTACTTAGGAGTGTGCTTTTCCAGCTGCGCCTGCGCCTGCGACTGGCCAAGGGGGCCTGCAGACCCAGATATGGTGGCAGGGTCCCTGGTCTGGGGGGTGCACTGGTCTCTATTTATTTTGCTTTTGTTTACCAGGTAAGCACACTAGACAGCCAAGTGCCTATTTTCAGGAGTGACCGGAGGTTACAAACGTAACAGATATAAACATTACAGGGAACAATACCATCAGCATTAGGCAGAGTCAAGGTAACATACAATAACATCAAGCATTGACAGATTCAATTGATAGATAAATAACAAGTGTCTCTTGATGGCGTCTAAGCTATCTGTCCTGTATCCTGTAATAGCTGTGGCGGTGTCATGGCAAAATCTTGTACTGGCAAGTGACTTGGCCTAGAGCAAGAGACTCATGTGTGAAAGGTGGAACAGCAGAGCAGCTGGCACTGAGGTTCAGAATGCCAGAGTCAATGACGTACTTGTTCAAATGGTAAGCCACTTCTAATCTATGACCGTATACGTTGCTGACTCCAGCCCCCTATGGAGGCCTACATGGGGGGTTTGGGGCAGGCTGCTGAGGTAGCAGCTAAACTACCTCCTGTCCTTTGTGAACAAGTGTTTGGGAGGTGTATCCTTCTTGGTCTCCTACTGCCAGGCAGCATTGCTCATACCTCGGCTGTGTAGGGATAGGCACAGCATGATCCCCTGGTTCTGCCTGTGGCTACGGGTGGGGCATCGTAACGTAACTGTTGTAACTCTAATGTCACATTAATTGGGTAATGTGTCACCAGAGTAAAGTAAAGGGCTCAAGAGAATAGAGTTTAAACTGTAAATATGTTTAAAGTAACTTAAGTTGCTAGTCAGAATCAACAAACCGATGGCTGGCTGGATTTGGGACATGTACAGTAACAGTGATTATGGCTGAATTATTATGGATGCTGAATAATGATGAATGCGATAACAGATGATTTGAAGTGCTGATTTGAACGGGGACCATAATTGGGAGCTGTGGTGGCAGTTTCCCACTACCTTAAACATCTGCTTCTGTAAATAAATGTTCAGAGTTTTGCAAGCATCGTTTGCCTATGTGTTCTGTCCTGTGTCCAGGAGTTACTAAAGGGTACTTAAGCAATAAGACACAAGGGTTGTTGGTTGTACTGCCAGAACCACACACCTGGGGTGTAGAAAGGGATGGGACCATAGGCCAAGTGTCTTCAACCCTGGAGGTATGATTGTGACAGCACATCCAACACACTGGGGTGTCTTACTACATTTGTAAAATGGATTTTGTGTTAAGAATGTGAGAAAATATAAAATAAAAACTGTAAAACGTCTAAAATTGGCAGTTTTGTGTGATAGTCCCTTTGCCGATGTGCTGTCACTACAGAGTGCTAGCCTGAGTTATGCCATGCGAGCCACTGTGGTGTGCATGCTTTTTGTGTGAGCTGTCTCTTTCAAGTCAGCATTGCAGACGCACAGGGCAGTCCCCAGGTACCAGTGATCATCGATAGTGTGGTTTAATATTGAGAAGGGAACAGAGGCTAACCACATGAGGATGAGGCACTGGACTTCAGGAGGGTGTATTTAAAAAATAAATGGGAGACTACCTTATGAACTGCCTTATGGGGAGGGTGTAACTGCCAGGAAGGGCAGAGACACAGTGGGGAACAATAAGGAGAGGTATAATTAAGGCAACCAGCCTCTGCATGAAGAAAGTGGTTAAAAGAGAGGAAAAGAGACCATTGTGGTTCTCTAGGGAAGAGGCCAAGGTGCGAAGGAAAAAGGTGACAATCAGGAGGTATGAGGAAACACAGAGGGAGAAGGACAGAGAGGTGTACCAAGTAAAACAGAGGGAAGCGGGAAAGGCAGTGAGGAGAGCAAAGACTCTGACAGAGGAAAGGCCAGCCGAAAGGGTAGCTATATGGGATAAGCTTTTCTTCAAGTACATAAGTGAGAAGAGGAAAACAAGGAAAGGATAGTGAGGATAAGGAGAGCTCTGGGGTAGACTGTGCAGAACAGGACCAAGAAGAGGCTGCCATCCTGAACAGGTTGTTTTGCTCAGTCTTAGTGGAGGGAGGGGAATGGACCACCAGGAGCAGCAGGAACAAGGGTGTGGGAGTGGACATAAGTTCATTTTCAGAGGAAACAGTCCTGAAGGGACTTGCAGCTCTAAAGGTAGACAAGGCCATGGGACCGAACGGATACACCAAAGGGTACTAAAGGAATTAGAAGGTGCTAGTCCCCTACTAATGACCTTGTTCAACAGTTCACTGGAAACAGGCATGGTTCTGGAGGACTTTAGGAGAGCAGATGTGGTCCCTCTATGTAAGAGCAAAAGCAAGGAGGAAGCTAGCAGCTATTGGCCATTCAGTCTCACTTCAGTAGTGGTAAACATAGAAACATAGAATATGACGGCAGATAAGAACCGCTTGTCCCACCCAATCTGCCCATTTCCCTACCTAATGGATAAGCTGCAGATCCTAGTTAACTAGCAGCCTACTTCTTTCTACCTCCACCTCCTAGAATTGCCTTATGGCTGTCCCATGCATGCTTGAATTTAACCACTGTTTTTGACTCCACAACCTCCTCCGGAAGGCCGTTCCATGCATCCACAACCCTCTCTGTGAAAAAATGCTTCCCTACATTACCTCTGAGCTGCCCCCCCCTATCTTCAAATTGTGCCCCCTTGTTCTTGCACAACTCTTTTTTTGAAAGATGCTACCCTCTTGGACTTTGTTGAGTCCCTTGAGGTACTTAAAGGAACAACTAGTAAAGTGTCTTGAATGCAATGGGCTGCAAGACAATAGGCAGCATAGACTCATGGTGGGGGGGGGGGTCATGCCGCCTGAATCTGATTGACTCTTCAATTGGGTGACCAGGGAAATAGATCAGGGAGGGCAGTGAATGTCACCTATCTGGATTTTAGCAAGTCAGACAAAGAAATTGAGCAGCACAGCAGTGGGATCCAAAGTAGTAAATTGGGTTAGAAACTGGTTATCAAATAAGCACTAAAACATGGTGCTTAATGGCACTCACTGTAATGATGGAACAGTGACCAGTGAGGTGCCACAAGGCTCAGTACTGGGACCCACTCCTCTTCAATGTCTTCATAAGTGACACTGCATGAGAGCTGGAAGGGAAGGTGTGCCTTTTTGCAGATGACATCAAAATCTGTCAATGGGTGGACACTCAGAAGAGTGGTTAAAGAATGCGTAGAGATCTTGGGAAACTAGTAGTGGTCAAGAGCATGGTAATCTGGGCTCAATACCAAAAAGTGCAAAATCATGCACCTAGGGTGTAGCAACACAGGAGTAGAGTATAGGTGGGAGGTACTGAAGTCACAAAGAAGAAAAGGAACCTTGGGGTTATTTTATTTATTTATTTATTTGTTTGTTTGTTTACTGGGTAGGTGCGCTGATCCAAGGGACCATTTTCAGGCACAGCCCAAGCCATAAAATGATACATACAGTTCAAAATACGGATTAGAGAAGAGGAAATGATACAATGTAATGCGTAGAGTACAGCTGACATAGAAAGTGCAAGACATACAATTGGTTTCTAACAGGATGAAACAGGTACAGGAATACACTAGTTACAATGGTTACAATCAAATACAGTTACATAGAAACACAGAAACATAGACTTTGACAGCAGATAAGGACTGCTTGGCCCACCGAGTCTGCCCATTTCCCTACCTACAGGATAAGCTAAGGATCCTAGTTAACCAACAGTCTATTTCTTCCTACCACCCACAAAAATTGCCTTATGTCTGTCACATGCATTCTTGAATTCTCCCATGGTTTTAGACCCCACAACCTCTTCAGGAAGGCTGTTCCATGTGTCCACCACCCTCTCTGTGAAAAAATACTTCCTCACATTGCCCCTGAACCACCCCACCTCTATCTTCAAATTTTGTCCCCTTGTTCTGCACATCTCTTTTCTGAAAGATGCTACCTCTTGACTTTGTTGATTCCACTGAGGTACTTCAACGTTTCTATCATGCCCCCTTTCCTCAACAGTGTACATATTAAGCTCCTTTAGTCTCTCTTCATGGCTTCTCTTGCAGACCCTGCACCATTTTAGTTGCCCTCCTCTGGACTGCCTCTATCCTGTCTATGTCCTTGTGGAGATGGGGTCTCCAGAACTGGATGCAGTACTCCAGATGGGGTCTCACCAACTGTCTGTACAGAGGGATGACAACTTGCTGTTTTATGCTGGTGATGCCTCTCCCTATACATCCCAGTATCCCCCTAGCCCTCCCTACTGCCTTCTAACATTGCTTGCTAACCTTAAGGTCATCTGATATGATTACCCCCAGGTCCCTTTCCTTTTTTTGTTGTTGTTACTACCTCCCCCAACATTGTGTAATCTTCCCCTGGGTTTTTGTTTCCCAGGTGCATTATTTTGCACTTCTTTTCATTGAATCCAAGCTGCCATACTTCTGACCATTCCTCCAATCTTGCCAAGTCCCTTCTCATCCTTTCCACACCTCCTTGTGTATCAACCCTGTTGCAGATCTCTGTGTCATCTGCATACTTTTCCTACTAGTCCCTCTGCAGTGTCACTTATAAAGACATTAAAAAGGACTGGACCCAGTACTGAACCCTGCGGTACCCCACTAGTAACCTCTCTTTCTTCAGAGTGGTCTCAAAATTACCTCCTGTGTCCTGTTGTCCAGCCAGTGTTTTACCCAGGCTACCACCCTGGGACCCACTCCCAGGCTGGATAATTTGACTATTAATTGTTTGTGTGGGACTGTGTCAGATGCCTTGCTAAAGTCTAGGTAGGCCATGTCCACAGCCCCTCCATGGTCTACTACTTTGGTCACCCAGTCAAAGAAATCTATTAGATTCGTCTGACATGACCTTCCTGCTGTGAACCCATGCTGCCTTGGGTCCTATGCCCCACTGGCCTCTAGGTACTCAACAATTATTTCCTTCAGAAGTGATTCCATCACTTTCCCTACCACAGAGGTCAAACTGACAGGTCTGTAGTTTCCTGCCTCTGTCGTGGTCCCACTTTTGTGCAGGGGAATCATATCCGCCTTCCTCCAGTCCTCAGGTACCACACCATCCTCCCATGATTTGTTAAAAAGGGTAGTCAGTGGTTTCTCTAATTTTCCCCTTAATTCTTTTAGAATTCTGGGGTTAATTCCATCAGGCCCCTTTGCTTTGTCCACCTTCAGTTTTAGGAGTTCTTTCAGACCCCTTTCTTCTGTGAAAAGACTGGTATCACCCCCATCCAGAGTGCTTCTGTTAATTGGATTAGGCACCTTCCTTCTTCCTCGCTTGTGAATACTGAGCAGAAATATTCGCCTGTATCCCTGCTTTTTCACTATCCTCTCTGCCCACCCACTGTCCATTCTATTCAGCCTTTGTCTTTCTACGCTCCCTGATTCACCTGTAAAAGGTTTTATCCCCCTTTTTAACTGAGTTGGCTATCTTTTCCTCAGTTTGGGCCTTTGCTATTCTGACTTCCCTTCCTGCTTCCTCTTAACTGGTACAGCTGTCTGTCCTGCTCCTTCTGTGTTTCGTTATATTTCCTGAATGCTATCTTTTTCTCCCTGACCTTCCCTGCCACCTCTTTTGAAAACCATAGTGGCTTTTTCTTTCATTTTGATGTGTTTATTTGCTTCACACAAAGGCTTGTTGCCTCTGTGATGGCAGTTTTGATGTTTCCCCATTGTTACTCCACCCCTCCTTCTAGTCTGTTTACTAGTGCTTTTCTGAGGCACTCTCCCATCTTGCCATAGTCAGCCCTCCTGAAGTCCAGTACCCTCACTTTTGTATGTCTTGACTCTGTAACTGAGTTTATCGTGAACCACACTGTTTAGTGGTCACTTGTTCCCAGATGGCTACACACTTCTAGATCTGAGATCCTCTCACTGTCCCCATTTGTGAGTACGAGGTCTAAGATTGCTCTCTCACGAGTGGGTTCCAAAACTAGCTGTCTGAGGCATGCCACCTGTAGGGCATCGAGAATGGTCCTGCTCTTGGATGTGGCTGCAGCAAATGTGCTCCAGTTAAAATCTGGCATATTCAGGTCTCCCATCAACAGTATCTCCCCTTCCTCTGCCATCTTAAGAATGCCTTCTAGCATATCCTTGTCCAGTTGAGGCAAAACTGTAAGTGCAATAAGATGGGTACAGGCAGGCCATTTAAGAAGTGCAACATGGAGCAGAGGGGCAGATGATGACATTAGGAGTGTGGGGGGGAGAAACACCCGAGAGGTTACCTCACTCTGCAGTTGCTTTAGGCCTTCTCCTGTAGCCAAACTTTGAAGTGGGTCTTAAAGGAGGAGTGAGAGTCAAGGGTGCGGAGGGAGGCTGGCCATTTGTTCCACAGCTTGGGAGCAGTGATGGACATGGCGTTGCTACCCAGGCAAGTGGAGGTCCCAGGAACTTCCAGTGGTGGTGGTACTGTGAACTGCCAGAGACAGCATGACGGCATCTTAGGTTTGATCATGGAGGAGTAGGGGTACAGGTTGCTGTTTCTGAGAGCATTGTCAGTTATGTACTCGAGTGCGTAGTTATGTCTGGCCTGTAAGGGGGAGCCAGCCTAGGGATTGGTACAATGTGCAGTGGTGCATGGAGTAAGGTGCCATTAAAGCAAACCTACAAATGTTGTTATAGGCATTGTTGAACCTAGAGAGCAGGAGTGAGAAGGTTTGGGAGTATATGGGAGCACAGTAATCCAGTAGAGGAGCAGGCTGCCTATGGCAATGGCGAGTCAAGCCTCAGGGGTCAAGCAGTGTATAAGATGAAAACCAGCCCCCAGTTTCTGGTTAATGTGCTGTACAGTTGTTAATGTGTGTGCACAATGTTTGTGAGGGGTCAAGAGTGACACCCAGGTATTTAAAACATGGTACATCCTACAGTGGGGAGCCATCAGGTGAGAGAATAGTTAGAGTGGAGTTCACTCTGAATAGTTTTAATAGGTTAGGTTTGGATCCTAGGAGCATGGATTTGGTTTTGCTTGCATTTACTTGGAGCCTTTTGGTTAGAAACCATTTATAGTGTACACTGAGTTCTGGGTGAGCATAGAGGAAAGTCCAGTCAATGTTTTGTTGCTATGGAATATAAATTAAATTATCAGCTTACAGTAATGCCTCACAGGAGAGGCTGTCCTTATGAAGGGAGTTTATGAATAGGGAATATAACAAGGGCCAATATGGAGCCCTGGGGAGCCCCTGCAGACACTGCCATGGCCTCAGAGATGGCAGTTCCAATGCCGGTGGTTTAGGATCATCCTGAAAGGAAGCTTTGGAACCATGTTGATTTACCTACTGAGCAGCCAAGGTCCAACAGTTTGGTGTAGGGTAAACTGTGGTCAACCAAGTTGAAAGCCTTGGTAAGGTCTACTAATATGACACTGGTAGCATTGCCAATATCCATATTTCTGTAGACATGGTTAGTGAAGATGGCCAGGGCAGATGCACTGTTATGATGCTTCCTGAATCCATGCTGCTGCAAGCAGAGCAGGTCGAATTTGCTTTCATGCTCAGAGAGTTGGTGGTGGACAACTTTCTCAAGGAGTTTGTTTAAATTAGGTAGTACTGAGATAGGTCTGTAGCTATCAAAGGACCGGGGGTCTCCTGCATTAAAGGTGGAGATGACTTTGGCAATTTTCCAAATGGCAGGCATGGTGTATGAGGCTTTGGAGAGATTAAATATGGTGGTTAGGGGTTTAGCAATGCAGGGGGCAATAAGTGTGAGAAAGGTGGGGTGGAGTTCATCACTACCTGGACTTCCTCTGTTGGGGAGGCTCATTAGGAGCTTAAAGGTCTCCAACAGGCAGATAGTTCTGAAATAGAAAGGAGGGTTGGTAGCACTCTCCGAGGGACAGTAGTTGGACTGGTTGCAAGGGCAAGTCGAACTGTAGGTTTGCAGCTTGCTTAGATGAGCTGAGAGGTCCATGAATTTGGTGTTGAGAGCATGGGCAAGCAACTTTAGTAGGGTCAGTGATAATGTCCATGAGGGAGTTGGGGTATTGCAGGGTGGTGAGCCTGGGATTTATCATAGCACCAATGGTGGGACCAGAACGGTGAGGGTTTTTCAGGTTTTCCCTCTGTAGATTGTGGAGGTAATTTGTTTTCAGGATTTGGTCCTTTGTTTGCATTTATTATGTAGTTTTCTGTAGTCTCCCAGAGGGAGGGGATAGGAGACTTTGAAGGTGGCCGTTTTTTGTCCCTCTCCTTCAAGGAGAGAGTAGATCTTTGAGATCCATCTGGTGTTTCTGCCAATCACTCGATGGGTGGTTTGGGGAAGTGCAGTATAGCGCAGTGGTTAAGGCTCTGAGCTGCAGATGTGCTACTCCTGATTAAACAATGTTCCCTTTCCCTTCCCCTTCCCCTTCCCCCCGAATGTGATGGAGGGCATCTGTGAGAAATCCCACTGCTGAGTCAACATCTGTGAGTGAGATAAGGGCCTGCCAATTGACTGCTCTGATTTCCAAATATAGGCTGGTGGTGTCATTGCAGGTAATTTCCTGAAAGTAAGGTATTTCATTTGGGGGGCTCTTTGTTTTAGTAGACCAAATCATACAGGTGGGTGAGTGGTTACTTATTGAGTCTGAGAGAATCCCAGCTTGGAGTACCTTGTCTTCTCTGTTCGTTACAGCCCAGTCCAGTAGGGAATGATTCTGTGTACAGGGATTAGTTCTAGTGAGTATGGTGATGGTCTGGGAGAGGTTGTGCTGTTTGAGCATGTTGCTGTAATCCATTTCCTTGGGGCTTAACCAACTAAGCTTGCAGTCCCCAAGCAAGATCATATCTGATGACCTTAAAGTGGCAGAGCAGTGTGATAAAGTAGTGGGTAGGGCCAGTGGGATGCGCAGGGAGAAGTATCTCCAGTAGGAGGAGGGAGGTGGAATTGCCACTGTATCGCTCACTGGTAAGTATTGTGTCCAGTTCTGAAGGCCGCACCTCAAACAGTACATAGAGAAGGTGAAGGCAGTTCAGAGAAGGGCAACTAAAATGGTACAGTGGTTGCATGAGAAGCCCTATGAGGAGAGACTGAGGGATCTCAACATGTGAATCCTAGAAGAGAGGAGAGCAAGAGAGGACATGATAGAGACCTACAACTACAAGCACCTCACGGGCATGAACAGGGAGCAGGAGGTGAGTCTATTTCAAATGAGGAAGAGCACCAGGACCAGAGGGCATGCGATGAAGCTGTGAGGGAAGTTTAGAAGGGATATAAGGGTTTAGCAGTGTCAGTGTCTCAGCATGTAGCACACTTGCCTCTGAGGCTGGAAAATCAGAAGGTGGTGGGTTCTAGCCCCACACCGGGAACTTGGGATAAATCCCAATATACTGACAATGCACTCCTGAGGTGCCATCTCTCAGATGAGATGTTAAACCAAGGTCCCGTCTGCCTGTTCTAGTGGTTGTTTAGGTGGACGTTAAAGGTCCCATGGCACTTCTTGATAAGAGTAAGGTAATTTCCCAGTATCCTGGCCAAATTCCCCCCATTCACTAAAAATACTTGCAACAGCTTAATCTGGTTCTGTACGTCAGTCTACATCTGTACACATACTCCTCTTCCATTGCCCCCGGGTCACACCTGGAAACAAGCCGTGGCTTAGTGTGCCTCTCCCGGTCACAAACTTTCAAATAAATAAATGAGGAAGAACTAATTCACTGAAAGAGTGGTAGACACTTGGAAAAGACTGCCAGCGGAAATGGTGAAGGCAAAAACAGTAGGTGGCTTCAAACATATGTGGGATAGACATGGGGGAATATTAGTAAATAGGCAGGGAATAGGGAGGGTTGCCAGAGACCAGTTGGGGTCTGTGGAGACCAACTAAGCAGGGACCATCAGGGCAGACTTGGTAAGGCCAAGTGGTCCTTTTCTGCTGACAAAGTCTATGTTTCTAAACCAGTCAGCCTGATGTTTAGAGGGAAAGGTATGAACAGTCTTGTTCTACCCAATGTGTGCAGTATGGACTGGTAGCACAGGAAGCCCTCTCTCCCACCTCTTTAGTGGAGCAACACTGAACCTGCCCCACCTTTCCCATACCTGTGAGTGAACTGCCAGCAAAAGCAAAACTGGTCAGGTGTGCACTGTTGGAGCGAATCACATAGGGATGTCTTTGAGTTAAAATAAATGACTGGAGGAGCACTGGCTGGTGTTGCTGTTATCGAGGCCAGTGTTCAAACTTACGCAGAAGTTCTTTGATAGTCATTAGAGAGTCCTGCATGTGCTGAGCACGGAGGTCTGTAAGTGATTGTTGATGGTTGCAGTCATTTGGGCAGAGGCCTCGTTGTGGGTGGTGGCTCTGTTCTCGGAGACTCACCTGGACTTTCTGTTGTGCATGAGGTGGTTGGGGGCTATATATGCCCCTACACTGAAAATCTTGCTTCATTTCCTCCGGGGTAAAGTAGTTGATATCACCATCTGGGTAAAATTCCTTAAGCTTGGCTGGGTATGGAGTTTGAAAACCGAGACCAGCCTGCTTAAGAGCCTATAAGTATGGGGCCAAAGTCTGAGGTTTTTATTGGATTTGGGTGGCATAATCGTAGTCAAAGTAAATATGCTGATCTTTGTGTACCCCCCTCTAAGCGGCCCTGGCTCCTTTCAGAATGTGTACAAGACCTCAAAGGGTTAACCTGTGGTCTCTGAGGGCTGGGACGGCTGATCTGTTCCAGAACTCTGGGGGGAGGAGCTAACTATCTGGAGGGGGAGAGCAAGAGCTAGCTGCAGTCAATCTGTGGGAGGTGTATGCCAGGCATGCAGTACCTGCTCCCCTGCTGAACCTTTTCTCCAGAGAGTGCAGTCTGCCCAAAACTCATAGAATTGTGGCAGCTGCCACTGTTTGAGTTCCCCATCAGTGTCCCCCCTCCCCATTTCCATGCAGGAGAAGCCAAAGTGGGAAAGAGAACTGGAGAAACAGAACATCCTGGAGCAAAGACAAAAATGGACTGATTCTTTTTATCTGAAAGTGAACGTTATACTTTTCTGAACCAGTGACTGATTTAGGCACCCAGCGGTACCAACCCCCCCCACACACACACACACACAAAAAAAAACAGGCAGAGGAGGGATAAAAGTCATGACTCTGTAAATTAATTTGGCCTAGGAGTCTCTGCCAACAGGGGTCAGATCTTGGGAGACGATGGCATACAGCAGCTTCAGCACCCTCAAGCCCCTAAGGGGTGTCTGCCTCTCCTTGTTCTTTTAAATTGGGCTGGTAGCCCACAAGGAGACCCACAACTGGGGTCAAAGCTCAGAAGATTACTCTTTAGGCCTTGGACTCTGCCTATGGGGGATCAGTTCTTGGGAGTGTGTGGGAGGTGGCGCCAGTGGCAACCTCGGACCCCCATGGGTGCCACCTCCAGTATCCTGTCAAAACCGATCTTACAAAAAGCATGGTGAAAACCATGCTGTCTGAATCACGGAAGAAGAAGAAAAAGCAAACTATACAAAATAGCATTATGCTGTCTTGATGTGGAACCTTAAAGTTTGACTTTGATGCCTGTTGTTCACAATAAAGGTGGATTTCATGGCTTTGATTTCACTTTTTTGGGGGGGAGGTTTGGGTAGAGGACTTTCAGAATATGTGATTGTGTATGACTGTGTATTCTGGGATATTGTTTCCTTGACATGGTTTTTCCTTGCCTCTGTTTTACATGGGTGCACTTCTTTTCAGGTAATTAACAGCACTGTTATTGACCCGCTGTCTTTGTTTTTGTGATCTTGACATAGAACCACTACCTCCCCAAGCCATGTAAATTGTGGGGCAACATCCCATTTTGTTTCCGCTTTAAAGCTGTGTAAGATTACTTACGGAGCATTAGTAGATCTAAGGGCCTGGAGGCTGCTACGCTAAGTCCCCTTCTAGGCAGGTAGTGCGGGTCAACTGTGTACCTGGTTTGATGGATAGAAGGAAGAAATCCTTGGGCAGCTTCATGTAGCCGAATGCACCATGCTGTGCATGAAGTCTAACAGGATTAATGATCCAAGCTGTAAATTGCACATGTATTTAAAATAGTAAAAGGTGCCCCTGTGTAAAAGTCTGCAGTTATTTAGAGTCACAGAGAATCAGAGTCATAGTAAAGTGTATCAAGCACAGTCACTGTTACTATCAATTTACTGTGGAATCTGTATGGGAAAGATGAAACCCATACAGGTAAATAGAAGCCATTTAGAGACTTAGAACTATTGAACTATATTCCACTGGGCTACATTTGTGGCCCCCAGAAATGGCTGAACTGAAACTAATGAGTGCCTTCCTAAGAGACTATGGATTTAGATTAAAAAGTGAAATGGAGCTGTACCTGTGACAGAAAGACATCTAGTGGACATGGTATGTTCACAATCTTGGAGGAATAAAAAGGATCCAAGTCTGAATTTAATACTGTTCTGGACATTCAGTTATTGTTTGTGTTTTTTGTTTCTACTAATCCCCACTTTGCAGTCCTGCATTTGCCTGATGAAAGTCCATGCTGCAGGAGGTCACCTCAGATCCAGAAGGTCAAGAAAGTGGCTTGTGTGGGTCCCCTCCTTGAAAAGAACTATGCCACCTGTATACCCCCAGACCTTGGAAGAGGACTTACATTGGGGACATTGTCCAGGATTTGAGGTACCTTTGCCGACAGAGTGCCCTTCAGAGCTAAGAAAACAAAACATTACAGTATTTTAAACTGCGTGGTGTATATATATTCAAAAATGGCACCCATAAACTGCAGAAATTCACACTTTTACAATGTAAGCCCTCCTCCAATGTCTTGGGATATACAAATAGTAGTTTGTTTTCAAGGAAGGAGACCCACACAAACCATGTACTTGACCTTATGGATCTGAGGTGACCTCTTGCAGCTCGGACGTGCTTCAGGCCAGTGCATGGCTGGAAAGTAAGGACTTTGTGGAAACAAGGACACAAACAATAACTGAATGTCCAGAGCAGTATTAAATTCAAACTGGGATCCTTTTTACTGGCCTGTCAGTGCAGCGGTAGCACTACCACTCACGTCACCAGTGACCCAGGTTCAGAAATGAGCCTGGGTCATTGGGGGCTGGCCGACAGTGGGCTGCGGTGCTCACTGCAATACTGCCACCTGGGTGACCACAGGTGGCAGCGCAGTTAAGGACACCACGGGAGAGACAGACGCAGGCCAGGGACTCTGCAGCAGCACACTTTACGTGCAGGTGCACCTTGGCCTTCCTAGCATGCGGGTGTCTGTGGGGCTTGGGAGATATGGATGAAAATGGCAGCCCTACTATCTGAGAACAACGGAACCCTTCAGATCAAAGAGACACTTGACTTGGTCTGTTCAGCATTTCCCCTGATGAAGATGATGCAGGCTGGGCGGTATACCCCTCCACTCAGTCCTTGCCAGGGGGACAGCAGAAGCAGCATGGAGGTAGGTGACTGTCATAGTCAGGTCCAGCACAGCCAGACACCTTGGGGTTTCCAGAGGGAGCTCAGATAGTAATGAGCAAGGTGACATAAACAGAGAATGAAAAAAATAATAAAATCTGGGTTCCTTTTTATTCCTCCGACCTCAGCAGCATATCATGTCCACCACTAGACGTTTTTCTCTCGCAGGTACTGGTTTTCCCATTTCACTTTTCATTCTCAGCCTACAGTCTCTTAGGAAGGTACACAATAATTTCAGTCCGGCCATTTCTGGGGACTGCAAGCTAGCTCAGTGGGGTACAGTTCACCAATAGCTCGAAGTCTCAAAATGGCTTCTATTTACTTGTATGGGTTTCATCTTTCCCATACAGATTCCACAGTGAATTGATAGTAACAGTGACTGAGCTTGGTACACTTTATTATGACTCTGATTCTCTGTGACTCTAGATGACTACAAACAATGGAGAGAAAGAAGTGCCTCAGCTAGGACTTGAACCCAGGCTGCCGGGAATACCGTTCCAATTGCAGTACCAGCTGTGCCACCGAGGCAACTAGAATCTGGGCTGTCCCCAAGCACATTACTCTTTCTCCAAATGCACAACCCGGTGGTTGCATAGATAATTACATTTATACAATCACGTGTAGTATGTGAAACGCATACGAATAATGGAGAGAAAGAAGTGCCTCAGCTAGGACTTGAACTCAGCCACCCAGAATAATTATTTGTGCAGCCACCGGGTTATGCATTTGGGGAAAGAGTAATGTGCTTGGGGACAGCCCAGTTTCTAGTTGCCTCGTGGCACAGCTGGTAGCGTAATCAGAATGGTTTTCCAGGTGGTCTGGGTTCAAGTCCTTGCTGAGGCACTTACTTCTTTTTCTCTCTATTGTTTGTATGTGTTCCACAATATATGCACACCACCCCCATGTGACTGTATGACTCTAAATAAGTGCAGATGTTTCCACAGGGGCTTCTTTTACCATTTTAAATACATGTGCGATTTACAGCTTAGCTCATACTTTCTTTTGTCAAACTTCGTGCACAGTAAGGGGCATCTGACTCTGTGAAGCTGCCCCGAGGAATTCCATCATCCATTCATCCTCTAAACCCAGTACACAGTTGACCCACTACCTGCCGAGGAGGGGACTTAGGGTAGTGGCCTCCAGGTCCTTAGATCTAATCATGCTCCAAAAGTAACTTTAGGCAGAATTCAAGCTCTGCTCCTTATTGAGGTCTACTAGGCCTGTTTAGAACCATGTAGGTCTGTGTGACTTGGTTAGAATCCTTTAAAGAGTTAATTCCCTGGAGTTTCTGGGGGCTGGAACAGCTGGCCTGCTGCAGCTTCCTGAGGGGAGAAGCCAGCAGCCTGTGGATGAAAGAAGTTGAATCAGTGTCTGCTAGGAGTGGGACAGGCATGTAGTGACTGCTCCCTGGGTGCTGAACCTCTGTTCTTGTGTGGAAGGCCCAACCAGCTCTTGCTGAATCTTGGTGGCTGCCATTGGCAAGGATCCCCAGGAAGGGAACATTTCTTCTATCTTCATCTAGTCAGAGGCTGCCAGAGGAGTAGAATTTGTGAACTGACAGAAATGTCAAACTGAATGATGGAAGTGATGTATAAACTTTTTATCCTTAGGACTGCACAGGGCACCCATTCAGTGACCCCCTCCCTGCACTAGTAGTAATCTTCTAGGCTTTGTCCCTGCTTGTGGGGAACTTTGTGGGCTACCAGCCCAATTTAAAAGGGCAAGGAGAGGCAGACACTCCTTAGCGGCCTGAGGCTGCCACAACTGCTGCTCCCCATCTCCCAAGACCTGAACCCTGTTGGTAGAGGGTCCCTGGCCAAATTAACTCATTGCCTCCACAGGAACTCTCTGAAGTTGCAGCACTTGTCTCCTCTGTAGCTTTAAAAAAAAAATGTAACACTGTAATTACTGATGCCTGTCAGCAGGAGGCGATCTGTGGAAGGACAGGACCAGTGGGGGGGGGTCACATTGTTGCTGTAGCTACAGTGAAAAAAGTCATGTGGTACGCCCACTGCGAGTGTGCTGCGTATAAAATGTAGAGGCAGACCGCAGAGCGCGTGTGGTTGTGAGAGGCGCTAGTGTAGTTAGTAGCAGTACAGCAGTTGTTAGAGTAGAGACCGGATGGTAAAGTTAGGAAAAAAAGTAAAAAGTGGTAGACTCAGAGAGAGTAGAGAGGTGGACTTACTTGAAGTGCAGTGAGATGAGTGGAGGAGGAGCGAGCATTCGGAGGAGCAAGGCTAGATAGAGAGAAGCCTTCAGGACGGATATTTTATTGGGTCAGTGTGTAAGGCAATGCAAGCAATTTGTTGGCATTGATGATTAATTAATTGGATGACTGATTACTTGGGGGGGGGTCGGTGTTGAATCCAATTGAACCGCGAATCATTAACTTTTGACCTGCTCTGCTCTGCCTCTGCTGCGCTGCTGATTCTGCTGTTAATTTAGTCCCTCTGTCCCTTTCTGTGCCCCAGAGTCCGTGCCGGCTGCCCTGTCTCATGGATGGTGATGATCCACTGAGATGAGTCCAGTCCAGGCAGTGGGCACCCTCCGTCTCCTCCTTCATTTAGCTCCGGGGGGTATTAAATTATCTTTTCCGCCTGCCTCCTATCTTGTCATCCAAATTTTAATCCCGAGTAGTCCGATCGATGGAAAATAAGTGATGACTCCCTGTCACGCCAGTCCCGATTCCTGGACGGGAGCCAAGGTCTTCGGTTGAGGGACCTCTCCACTTCCACCCAGTAGATAAGCCAGTGCTTAGTTACAGCTTGACACTCTTACACATTTTTGGGAACTTTGCCCGTGAGGAGACAAAACAAATTAACTCTCTCCTTGCCACTGTTCCTGGATTTTAGTCCCATTAGTCTCAGAATGAGCCAGCGTGGAACTCGTATTCAGTGAATGCGCTGAAATTTGGCACTTTTACCTTTGATTCAGCACAGTTGAATTTTATGGCTACTTCCAGATCACTTTGACCTTCAGCTAGTTAATAAAAAAACACTTTGCCTTTACCTAGGTGGCCTGGGATAGTCCTATGATCACACCTTTACCCTCCCAATCATTTCCCACTGTCCACCTCCCTCCCAATTTTTTATTTAAAAAATTCCTGCTTGAGGCACTGTGCCAGGTGATGACCAGGGCCACTGGAAAACTGCGGGTGCAATTGTTCCGCAATTTTCACCCTTCTCCACACAAAATCCACAATTTCTTGCAATTTCTTACATTTATGGAATTTTTGACTGAAACTGTATAAAAATGTTTCAATTCTCAATGAAATCTACTCAGATATGCTAACAATTTAGTACACAGACTTGGATTTGACCAAAACAGTACAGTGTGAGGTGAGAAGGGTCAAATGTGACTGCTTTCATGTGATACACCTCCCTGCTTTGGTTTCAAAACCCTCTGGTCATGCATATGTAGACTTGAACACTTAAAATCTGTGTTAAAGCATACTATCAGAAAACTTTTTGCTGACACAGAGACTGAAATGATAGTTGTGAGAAGAGGTGCAAAGTGCCCCATTCACCTAAATGAAGCCTTGACTACAATGCTTGTTTTTGAATGGTAGGGTAGATTTTCCTTGTATAAATACTTTCGATCTGAAAGGATTTTGATACAAATATGTTAGGAGTTTGGGTGGCCCTGCTGATTATAAACGTGCATGTGCTTCTGAGGGGGTTGGTGACAGTGATTCCTTACATGTCAATCTGCCACAACTGCATACTCACATACAAAGCCTACAAAAAGCAAACATTTCTGAAAACACGCTGAACAGGTTAAGTATAGTTAAACAGTTACCTTCAAATAGACAAAATAATTGCAACCTAAGTAAAATCACTGCAAACCGAGTAGAACTAAAGTACAATGTATTAAAAACTATTGTATGATGTAATGAAAAGCTACTGACATGATTTGATACTTTTATCATGTGATTTTAAAATGTACTTACATTGCTGATTAAGAACAGTAATTATTTTAACAAAATAAACATTTTTCTTACTTTGACCTTTATTAGGCACCCTGGTTATCTGTTTATTTTTTTCTTGCACCAAAGCTAGTCGTTTAAACAGGCTTCATTATTTAACATCTAGAAACTGGCAAAATATGTTGTTTCAGGATGTATTCAGTATAGACTAACTGTAAATTACTGAATAAAATCTAGTTAGCACTGCATGACTTAGATGTCTTGATTTTTAGAAGATATGCTACATAATGATTAATTTGCAGTGCATTTCAAAAACACACATTTCTTCATATTAAAAACATTTACAAGTGGCAATGCATTTATCTAACAATTTATGTGATCAATACATGCTGCAGCAAACAATGAAATATTTATTAAGGGCAGTGGGGATGTATAGTGAACCCCCGCAATTTTCCTGCAATTTGTGCAAAAAAGTCCCCGCATTTTTGGGTAAAATTTTCTGCAATTTTCCAGTGGCCCTGGTGATGACTGACTGAGGGTATTTTTTTAAATCAGACCAGGGTAGAGTGGAAGAGGTTGGGATTAACTTGGGGGTGTGAGGGGTGGTTAAGTGGTGTCACTTATCACTATTTGTCTCCAGTGCTCCGCCTCTGCGGTCACCGGCCAGTTCATATATCTCCTGGCTGTAGCACTGAGCAGCCAGCCAGAGACAGTCCCTTCTCCAAAACAAGAGACAAGCAGCAGCTGAGTGCCGTGCAGTCTATGCAGCTCTCTTAACTCAGATAGTAGTTAGTGGGTGACTGATTTTTCTAGGCTAGCAATCTATTCTGACTCAGAGCAGACTCACAATACATTGCTAGCCTAGAAAAATTAGTCACCCACTACTAACTTGAGTGGTTTTTGTTTGACTTGAGTAAAAGCACAAGCACACACTAAGCACTGTTGTCACTCTGATCAGGCCCTGGCAGGACTGGAGAGCCAGAACTAAGAACACAGCTTCAAACCCCACTAGAACAAACACTGGGGTGTGTGACCCTAAGCAATTTGTTCAACTTCTCTGTGCTCCTCCAGACCACAAAACTGAAGGAAGGAAGGGAGGGGAGGGGAGGGGAGAGACACGATCCCACTGGAAATGAGATGGACTGTCTTGGATAAATCAGTTGTTAGGATACTGTATAAAATACTAATACAGTTTGATACAAATTACCCATCCCTAATCAGTTTGTTGCATATTATAATTTGGATGGCAGGGCTCTCATATCTACAGGGATTCCTGTATTTTACAGGGAAGTGGAGACATTTACAGTACAACTGTTCCCAGTCCCATATAGTCACATTGGTTATTTATAGGAGAAGAGAAAACAGAGCAATCTGGCTTCAGTAGGAAATAATGAAACCTGCAGGGAAACATCTAAACCCTCCCATGCTTCTGCCACCAAGAGGCTCGTCAGACTAGAGTTGGTCACTTGAAGCAGGCAGATAAGGAATGATTTAGTGTTGCAGCTCCACTCCTCCAGAATTTATTATCTAGTACTAGTAGTGCTAGTTATGACAGCATGCTGGGGGTCATAAGTGCACTCTAAAATCTATTTAATCAGGCCTACCTAGTATAATTCATATAATTGTTATATGTATTCTTCTATAGCTTTTAAAGTTGTTGGCATCTTTAGGGATTGTATTTTATTGTTATATCCAATTGTCCTGACACCTAGGGATAGGGCACTTGAGAAATAAAATTTGCCTTACCTTTGTAGGATAGCCCTACTGTAGTGAATGCTCTGCTCAGGCCCCTTGTTCTGGTGTGACATTACTGGCAATGTCCTAATGCTGCTTAAGGCAGCCACCTAAATGTCGCTGGACTAAGGACTTGGACCGAGACCTAAGAGAAGACCGCTGGCTGGGTCTTTAGTCCATGAACAATAATGAGACTGGCACTGGGATGTCAGGTTAGGGAAGGGAAGGCTAACCCCAAAAAGTGTCCGGTGCAGGGGCTGGCAGGAGACTAGCTATTTTGAACTGTGCCAGTGGAAATTGGATCCCTTTCCCATGGAGTCCAGCATTACATGGACTCTTCCCCCAATCAAATAATTTCATATGGGTTGGTTGGTGGTCTTTTAAAAGATGGTGTTGGGGGGGGCAACTGAAGGCCAAATCATATTTCTAGACTATATTACTTGAGGATGCGAGTGGGGAGGGAGGGAGACAACTTGGTACCCGTACAAGATGTACATGGGCCTAGTCTTCGCCACCTCGGGAGGGGCTGTATCACAGTTCACACTACAAAGTCCTCACTGAATCCTTCAGCTGCCCCCCTTGAATTTCTGGTTTTGTATTCCCCTTTGGAAAACTGTACTGGGAAGGGACCATCCCATGGGTGATATGTGATAGTCACTTACTCAGCTTTGGACTGGATTGGGACCACGAACTAAGCACCAGTTTTAAAAGGCTGGTGGCTGGCTAATCCCCATTTTAATGGGGGAATAATGATATAGCCATAGGCTTATTGGAGTTAAGCTATTGGCAAATAAACTGACAAACTTACCGCACACAGTCAAGCACAGAGAACACCATAGTAACTTGAGGATGAGGTAATAAAAATGCAATTTCCCTTTGAATGTCTACATAAGATGATGAACTTCAGTCTTGTTTAAATAAAGGAAAACTGCATTTTTATTATCTCACAAACAAATGACAGTGGTCAAGTCAAGCCTTGTCTTCTACTCTAGTCCTGACTCTCAGAAGAAATTTATTCTCAGTTTCCTGCCATATTATGTGCCTTATGGACTAGTACCTGGCCGTGCCCTTACCAGGGAGCACTTCAGTCAGCAATTATTACATCCTAGTTGACAGGGGTCCTTGCTGGGGATGCGACGCATTGCGATGGTGGTGTATGGTAATTGCCTGTGTTGGGGTGATGGCACCACTGGCATGTGAGGGCTGATGTGTCATAGGGCAGTAGGGGACTCTCTGCAGTATGCAGCAATCCCCTACTGCCCTCTGACACATCAGCCCCCACGTGCCAGTGGTGCCTCCACCCCCATACAGTACAATTACACTACACCATCATCGCAACGCGTCAGTGCTCACACACAATTAAACTGAACATATCAGAGTACTATCAACCAATAAATATCAAAAGATGCAAATGATTGAGTAAGTTTGCTGGGGTTTGGGTTTGGTTTACCTGGCATGGCATCAGATGTCCACTGTCTCTCACATTGGTTTTAAAGGAAAGCTGTCATTTACAGGGGCCCCTGCAAACCTTATCCTCCGGTCTCCAGATAAGCATTTTTCACCAAAGCACATTTTTTATATCCAGGAAAGAAGTTTAATTTAAGAAGAAAAAGTCCACTGCCTGGAAGTATGGTGGACTATCGGGTGACTTCATTAACTTTAAAGGTGTGGCATCCCACCCTGGGCTTCAATGAATTTGTACTGAAGTGCAGGCTACAGCGCCGCACCTTTATAGTTAAAGTAGCCGCCCAATAGCTGGCCACACTTCTGGGTAGTAGACTCTTTCTTCTTAAGTTAAACTTCTTTCCTGGACACAAAAAAATGCACTTTTGTGAAAAAAGCTTAACCAGGGACCGGAGGGTAAGGTTTGCAGGGGAGGAAGCCCCTGCAAACGACAGCTTATGAAGGACTGAATGGACGGACAGGATTCCTCTAAATAGCTAGCAGTTGTTACACCACCTCCTGAACACACACACACACAGAGTAAATCTTAAATAAAATGAAAAAAAATCGATCCTATTCCTTGAATTTAATGGGGGGGGCACAATACAAGCTTATTCTGTTTGTGTGGCAGCTGCGTGTGTTTCAGGAAGCATCCAGTCCTTTCAATATATGGCTTACTAAAGAACATTATATTTTCAAGAAATAGGTACACAGTAGACTTCTCTGGGAGCTGAGCAGACAGTAGAATAATACTGTACACAACTGGCTGTCACATCAGTGTGCCATCCGTCCCAGTCCCAGAGAGCCAGCCTGTCCAGTAATCACTTCAGTCTAGTGTGATGTCACCTTACCTGACTCCAGTGATTTAAGTTATCTGTTTATCATCAGCCTAGAGGGTAGCAGCGCCAGCGGTAGTAGTGGTACTGTACCTCCCAGGTCGGGTGGGTCCCTTCTGGTTTTATCTGGGAGGGAGTAAGACAGTAACTGACTCACTCCCACCCAAAAAACACCCGGGAGGAACCCACTCAACCCAGGAAGAACAGGTCAATACAACTACTACTGCTGGCACTGCTACCCTCTATGCTGATAATAAACAGTCAGATAACTTACACAGAAACATAGAAGTTGACAGCAGATAAGGACCACAAGGCACATCTAGTCTGCCCATTTTTTCTACCTTATGAATGTGCCATAGGCCTTTACTCTATCAATGGCCTATCTATTTATATTCATCTGTATTGCTCCCTTATGCCTACCCTATCCCATGCCTGTTTGAAGCCCTGCACTGTATTTATTTATTTATTAGCTTTTGGTAACCGGGTAAGTGCACTAGGCAACAATCCTGCCTATTTTCAGGCACGACCCGGGAGAGTACAAACAGGTGTAACAAAACCAAGACTACAGCACAGCATTGACAATTCAAATACAGGCACAAAAATATGGGATAACACATAAGGTATAAATACTATACAGTGTACAATATGTTGAACAAAATCAGGATACAGCGAGAAAACGGCAAAGACACACTCATCCCCAAACAAGGAAAAATGAAGGGGAGACAAACAGTTAATTACATTTACAGATTCCAAGAGCATTGAGGTGTGAGAACAGCGACCGCTTAAAGGAAAGGTGAGAGGGGGAGTGTTGAACCCGGGGTGGGAGAGAGTTCCAAAAGTTAGGTGCAAAATAGGCAAAGGCCTGTTCTCCCATTTTTGTAGCACATGGCCGAACTGATAGCATGGGGACAGAGGATGACCTGAGAAAGTGGGTACGTGAGATAGGGGTAAGCAAGTCCCTCAGGGAGGACGGGCTGAGGGGTCGAGTGAGAGAATCAATAAAGCACCCTAGGGAGTAAGAGAGGAGGTCTTTGGGAGATAGCCAGTGTAGGCCAGAGTAGAGCAGGCAGTGATGCGTCGGTCTAGGGGCCAATAAGGCAAACCTACATATATTGTTGTAGGACGTGTCCCATTTGCTGAGAACACTTGTATTACAATTGTGGAGAACAGAAAGGGCATAGAGAAGTTGCGGTAGTAATACGCCTTTGTCTACTGCTAACCTTGCAGAGGGTGTGAGAGAGTGCCACAAGCGATAGGCAGCGCCAATTCTGATATTAACGGCCTGACACACCTCATTGATATGCAAGGAGAAATCTAAGGCGGGGTCAAGCGTAACCCCAAGGTATTTGATAGTCACCACGTTCACAACAGGTGTCCCCTCCTGACTGAGGAGAAGGAGTTTAGAGGATTCCAAGCGCACTTTTTTAGTAGACCCGAACAGCATAGCTTGCGTTTTACCTGCGTTAAGGATTTGTTGGTTAGCAGAGAGCCAGGATTGGAGAGATTGAAAATCCCGTGTTAGATTATGGTTAATATCAGCAACAGTTTTGGCAGAATGGTAAAGCACTGTGTCATCAGCATACATGAGGTGGTTGCTGTGTAGGAATGTACGCTGAATGTCATTCAGGAAAAGGGAAAAGGGAAAAGAGAAGAGGACCAAGAATGGAACCCTGAGGAACACCCTGAGTAATTGGGATGGGGGAAGAAAGAGTTTTGCAGAAAGAAACAGCCTGGGAGCGGTTGTCCAGGTAGCTACTAAACCAAGATAGGGTGGAGTCAGAAGCACCTATGTCACTAAGTTTGGACAGTAGGAGCAGGTGGTGTACCATATCGAACGCTTTGAACAGGTTAATGAACACTGCACCAGTGATCAGACCCTTATCCATGTTGCTTTTGATATTGTTCGTAAGGAGAGTCAGGGCTGTGGTAGTGCTATGCCCCTCCCTAAACCCATGTTGGGAGGGGGACTGAAGATTATGGAGACTGAGGTGATCAGAGACCTGTTGGTGGACGAGTTTCTTCAGAAGCTTACTAAGAGTGGGGAGAAGAGAGATGGGTCGGTAATTTGTCAGAAGTTTAGCATCACCCTTTTTATAGACAGGGATAGTTCTAGCTGATTTCCAGATCAGGGGGACAGTGGCAGTGCTAATCAAGAGGTTGAAGAGCCTGGTTATGGGCCAGACAAGCCATGCCACAAACTACCTTATAATCCATGGGTGCAATCCATCAGGGCCAGGGCTGCCGCTGGCAGAAACTGATTTGAGTAGGTCCAGTACTTGCTGGTGGGTGACCTGAGCTAGCACCAGTGCAAGAGGTAAGGGGGAGCAAGTCGAAGGGACCATCCCCGGGTTGGGGAGCATAGGAGAGACTAAAGTAGGAAGGGAGGCGAAGAGGGAGTTGAAAGCATTGGCAATGGTGACAGGATGGTTGCAGTGGACATCATTAATATGCATATTAGTAGGAATAGATGGCTTGTTGTTCCCAAGAATTTCCTTGATTTGGGACCAGTATTTTTTTGGACATGTGGAGGAGGAGGCACTAAGGAGGTTCCTGAAGTAGTGGCTTTTGGCAAGACGAATCTCCTTTTTGCATTTATTACGCAGTGTTCTGTAGGCATCAAAATCCGTAGGAAGGAGGGAAGACTTCCAGGCAGTCCACATTTTATCTCTGAGTTTCAGAAGGTGAAGCAGGGAACATTTAAGCCATTTAGTGGTTTTCCCTTTAACCCTTCTAGTGGTAACAGGGTTATGTTTATTTTGCAGCTCGAGAAGGGAGCTGGTGAAATACTTTGTGGCAATATTTATATCATTGGTGGTGTAAATAGGGGACCAGTCAACAGAATTAAGGCCATGTAAAAAGTGATACAAGTTGAGTTTGGAGAAGTTAGAAAAAGTTAACACTTTTGCAGGGAAAGAGGGGGCGGAGTTATCCAAAATACAGTACACAGGGTAGTGATCACTAATAGTGTCAGGGAGAACACCTACAGAGGAGAAGGCATCCTTTCTATTTGTAAGAATCCAGTGCAGGAGAATTGCTCTAGTTCCACCATGGGAGATTCTGGTGAGTTCCTGTATTAGTTGAGAGAGATTAGCCTTACTAGTCAGAGAGGATAGGAGCCCAGAGGAAGGTCTGAGCCAGTCCAAATTGAAATCCCCAAGACAGATGATATCATTTTTACCAGACACTGCTGGTAGATAATTCATGAACTCCTCGATCTCAAGCCTGGCATATCTTGGAGGTATATAAGTGCAGAAAATGTGTAGTTTCTTTATACCCCCAAGCAGTAGTAGAGAATGTAGTACTTCACAGTTGTCAAGTGGGGGAGCTGGGATTTGAGCGTTGTTTAGATGTGGTTTATAGTAGAGCGCAAGTCCACCACCTCTCTTGGAAGTGGGGCGGTCAACACGTAGCAGGTTGTAACCTGGGAGGGAGCACTGGGAGTCATGAAGTGAAGGCTGAAGCCAGGTCTCAGAAAAAGCAAGGATGTCAGGGTTGTAGGTACTAGTCCCAGCCTCCAGATCCGGAAGGTTGGCCATTAGGCTGCTTGCATTAATGTGGGCAAATGAGAGGCCAGCAGAAAGAGGCAGGCATGTAGAGTAAAGGGGCAGAGAGGGATTATTGTGTGGCGTAGGACCTGGATTAGCCTCAGTATCCCCAGCAAGGGTAAGGGAAATAACAATAATCCAAAAGAGATGCAATAATGTGAGCCCTGGTAGCATGTACCAGGTGAATAGGGAACCTGCTATGGAGGTATTTAAGAAAGGATACAATTTGTTTGAGGACAAGTCCTAATTTAGGGAGAGAGCTATGTCTGGGTAAGGGGTCAGATAGAAGGTTAGAGAAGTGAAAGTTATTTAGTGAGTAAGACGAGAGGGGTGACATAAGTAGTTTAGGGCCAGTGGGAAAAGAGAGTACCAATAGCAAGATAGCAAAAGAGGGAAGGTAGAGGCTGTGTAGGTGAGACATGACAAACAAGGGAAAAGGCAATTGGCTTGTCAAGGTGGTAGTGTGTATACCACAAATGTTAAAGGAAGTAAACGGAGCAAGGGCAATTAATTTTATTTATTTATTTATTGCGTAAACGTATCAGAATTACAACCCTTTGAGTCATAGACTCATTTGCAAAGGCTCCACGTCGGTTACAGGGGGTGGAGGGGAAAACATAATACAGGGATACACAAGTAGTAAAGCAGTATACATAGAAAGAAACAAACACTCATTTACAAAACAGTACTGGCATTTCTTACCAGATTCTAACTCAGGTTAGTATAAACAGAGGTGATTCAGTGTTCATGGCATCAGCTGTTAGAGAGAGAAAAAAGAAAAATGGGGGGGCGCTGTCTTTAGGCCTAAGGAGACCCTGTGACTGAAGTTAAGGGTTAGGTAGCCTATTTAGGAGGACAGAGCTATCCACAGTTACAGTTAGCAGACTCAATTAGGTGGGATTTGAGGCCAGCTTTGAATTAGGAAGACTGTGAGTCTCGTAAGCCTATGAGGTAGACATTAAGCCATTTGGGGGCTCTGTATTGGAGCGATCTTTGACCCAATGAGGTCCTACAGAGGGGGACTTGGAAAGAGAGTTTAGTAGCGGTGTATTTAAGCCTGGAAGTGTTTTTTTTTGATTATGTGGAAGACCAGGTGGGGCTTTCTGGAGTTGTATTTTTGCTAGTATGCAGGTGTGGTACTGAAGTCTTACTGGAGATTTAGCTGACCAGTCAGGCATACAGGTCACATGTATGAGTAAGGCGGTTGCTGCCGAGACTAGTCGGCAGGCTTTGTTCAGTGCGGTGTTAATACTGTGTAGAGCGGTGGGTTCAGCTGATCCATATATCGTGATCCCGTAATCAATTAGGGAGAGGACGATGTATTAATGGAAGATGTATGCATTGGTGGCGACCTCTATAGGCTGGACCTGATAACCAGCAAATGGAAAACTTGGTACTTAGTAAAAAGCACCTTGCGAGACACCTGTTTTTACACAAGCTCTTCCAACTATATATTTAACACCAACAAAGGGTGGGAGGGCATTGGGGGCGGGAGGGAGCAGTCACACAGTGACTGCGGAAAAGAGCGCCTTGGGACCAGGTCTTCTTTGTTAGAGCAGCTCAAGTCCAGTGTTCCTACCTCAGTGACTTACTTCGGGGGGGGAGGGCTTGCAGCGACCCTGCCCTCATGACCAGAATGGTTGAGGAGCCCACCTTCCAGGAGCTCACTGATGACTGTAGAGAAAGGAGACAGGTAGGTTATTTATAGCCGTCCTTGCACCCAGCGATTGTGATGTGGCACTGTGTAATATCGTGGGACCAGGTCCCAAGCAAGTGAGAAGTCGGCAGGCCAGCTTTTACGAGCACAAAGTCAGAAACACAGTAATCTAGGACAGAATTAGCTTAGCAGTACAAGTTACATGGCAGACTAAAATCGTTTTTAAAGCTGGTAAAAAGTCTAAAAAAAAAAACGAGAACACTTGGTGATGCCTTAATTAAGGTAACTAGAACAACATGGCAAAAACACTGTAATCTAGGACAGATTTAGCTTAAGAGTATAAATAGAATGGCAGACTAAAATTGTTTAAAAGCAGGTAAAAATTCTAAAAAAAAGACGAGAACACTTGGTGAAGCCTAAATTAAGGTAACTTGATAATTATGGCAAAAACACTGTGTAAACTGCTGCAGATATCATAGTCCAAAAACAGTCTACACTGCTGGGTCGACTAAAAGTTAAGGTATTGCAGATTTGAAAATGGCACCTTGGGACCTGGTCTCCTTTGTTAGAGCAGCTCGAGTCCACTGTCCCTACCTCAGTGACTTGCTTCGGTGGGGGGGGGGCTTGCAGCGACCCTGCCCTCGTGACCAGAACGGCTAAGGAGCCCGCCTTCCAAGAGCTCACTGACAACTTAGTGACTTGCTTTGGGGCTTGCAGCGACCCTGCCCTCACACAACCAGAATGGCTATGAGCCCACCTCCAGGAGCTCACCGACGACTCAGTGACTTGCTTCGGGGGCTTGCAGCAAACCTGCCCTTGTGACCAGAGCGCTGAAGAGCCCACCTTCCAGGAGCTCACTGCGACTCAGTGACTTGCCCGGGGGAGGGCTTGCAGCGACTCTGCCCTCATGACCAGAACGGCTGAGGAGCTCACTGATGACTCACCACCCACCACTTCCTGAGGGGTAGGCCTCCATTCATCCACCACCCTTTCTATGAAAAAGAACTTCCTCACATTACCCCTTAATCGGCCTCCCTCTAATCTCATGATGTGTCTTCTTGTCCTGCTATATTTTGTTTATATTGAAACATGTTAGACTCTTGCACCATTTATGTAGCAATCTTTCACAGTGTATTTCAGAAATGCATATAGGGTGGGTGGTTGAAGGCATTGTTGGTTAGCCATTCGTCCACAACAATTGTGGCTGCACACTCTGATGCCACCAAGCCAGCCAGAATCTCCCACATCTCATATTCCATGGATTGGAGAAAAATATTTCTTGAAATCGGGGTAAGGAGCATGTAACAAAAGTATGTTTTTTCTTCAAGAAAAGCCCCTAAACTCACCACAGAGCTTGTAAAACCTTCAGAGCTTCGACCCCCGGCTCTTTTCTTGTAGGGAGGAGCGCAAAATTTGTCTCTTGCCCAGGGCACCAAAATGCCTTCCCACGGCTCTGCTCCAGTATACTGTTAACAGTGAATCCTGGGCCTTTCTAAGCAAAAGCAAGCCATAATCAGCATGCTGCAAACAAATGGTAATAGCACAAAAAATGTGAGTGCTAGACACACAGTATGAATGGCAAACCTCTTCAGCATAAAATTACCTTTTCAACAATGGTATGCAAGTAATAAAAGGTAGTATAATTTTTTTTCTATTCCGGACAAAACAGAAAAAAAAAAAAGAATTACACTAAAAAATACACCATGTGCCTTTTTTGTTGGGAAATATGTAACATATCAACACCAAATTAAGCATCCAGACATTAGATGTAGTTTTAATAATCTGTTTCTAAAAAAACAGCTATTTCTGTAGTATTTAACATAATTTTTCCCCATTTTAGTTGAGGTGCATTTGTGAGGTTTGAGGGACAAATCTGAACCATACACACCATACCATAAACAAATGCATATAACTCCTAAAGTATACATGATACACACAACGTATCAGCAGCATAGTTAGTTGTTCCACACAAAACTGCCTTTCCAATGGTGCTATGCAAGCAACTGTTCTCAGTTCTGTGTTTGTTTTATACTGGCTGAGATACCCAGAATGTGTGCTTTCTTCAAAGTACTTAGATGGTTCTTGATGGACAAAATGTCTGTCATACACACCATGTCATAAACATAGAAACATAGAATTTGATGGCAGATAAGGACCGCTTGGCCCACCTAGTCTGTCCATTTCCCTACCTAATGGATAAGCTGCAGATCCTAGTTAACCAACAGCCTTCCTCCTACCTCCCACTAGAATTGCCTTATGTCTGTCCCATGCATTCTTAAATTCCCCCACTGTTTTTGACTCTACGACCTCCTCAGGAAGGCTGCTCCATGTATCCACAACCCTCCATGTGAAGAAATACTTCCTCACATTACCTCTGAGCCGTCCTCCCTCTATCTTCAAATTGTGTCCCCTTGGTTTTGCACATCTCTTTTATGAAAGATGCTACCCTCTTGGACTTTGTTGATTCCCTTGAGGTATTTGAAAATTTCTATCACGTCCCCCTCTCCCTCCTTTCCTCGAGGCTATACATCTTTAGTTCCTTTAGTCTTTCTTCATATGTCTTCTGATGCAGACCCTGCATCATTTTGGTTGCCCTCCTCTGGACAGCCTCCACCCTGTCTATATCTTTGTGGAGACGGGGTCTCCAGAACTGTACACAGTACTCCAGATGTGGTCTTACCAACTGTCTGCACAGAGGGCCAACAACTTCCTGTTTTCTACTGGTGATGCCTCTCCCTATGCATCACAGTATCTCCCAGCCCTCCTTACTGCCTTCTCACATTGCTGGCCCACCTTTAGGTCTTCTGATATGACTACCCCCAGGTCCCTTTCCATTTTTGTTGTTGTCAGTATCTCACCCCCATTGTGTACTCTTCCCCTGGGTTTTTGTTTCCCAGATGCATTACTTTGCACTTCTTTGCACTGAATCTAAGCTGCCATACATTTGCCCATTCCTCCAACCTTGCCAAGTCCTTTCCACCCCACCTTGTGTATCAACCCTGTTGCAGATTTTTGCGTCATCTGCAAAGAGACATACTTTCCCTTACAGTCCCTCTGCAATGTCACTTATAAAGACATTAAAAAGGACCGGCCCCAGTACAGAACCCTGTGGTACCCCACTAGTAACCCTCCTTTCTTCACTGTGGACTCCATTTACTATTACCCGCTGTGTCCTGTTGTCCAGCCAGTGTTTTACCCAGGCTACCACCCTGGGACCCACTCCCAGGCTGGCTAATTTGTTTATTAATCTTTTGTGTGGGACTGTGTCAAATGCCTTGCTAAAGTCTAGGTAGGCCATGCCCACAGCCCCTCCCTGGTCTACTGCTTTGGTCACCCAGTCAAAGAAATCAATTAGATTTGTCTGACATGACCTTCCTGCTGTGAATCCATGCTGTCTTGGGTCCTGTGCCCCACTGGCCTCTAGGTACTCAACATTTCTTTCCTTCAGAAGTGATTCCATCATTTTCCCTACCACTGAGGTCAAACTGACAGGTCTGTATTTTCCTCCCTCTGTCTTGCTCCCACATTTGTGATGGGGAATCACATCCGTCCTCCTCCAGTCCTCAGGTACCACACCATCCTCCCATGATTTATTAAAAAGGGTAATCAGTGGTATTACTAGTTCTTCCCTTAGTTCTTTTAGAATTCTAGGGTGAATCCCATCAGGCCCCATTGCTTTATCCACCTTCAGTTTTAAGATTTCTTTCAGAACCCTTTCTTCTATGAAAGGACTAATATTAACCCCCTATCAAGAGTGCTTCTATTGACTGGATTAGGTATTTCCTACTGCTTTTCCATTGTGAATACTGAGCAGAAGTATTCATTCAGTATCCCTGCTTTTTCACTGTCACTCTCTGCCCAACCACCTTCCTCTTTATTCAGCCTCAGTATCCCTGCCTTATTCTTTCTTTGCTCCCTAATGTACCTATAAAAGGTTTTATCCCCCTTCCTAATTTAGTTGACTATTCTTTCCTCGGTTTGGGCCTTTGCTATTCTAACTGCCTTACCTGCTTTCTTCTGCTTTAACTGGTACAGTTCTCTGTCCTGCTCCTTCTGTGTTTTCTTATACTTCCTGAATGCTATATTTTTCTCCCTTACCTTCCCCGCCGCTTCTTTTGAGAACCATAGCGGTTTTCTCTTTCATTTTGATTTGTTTATTTGCTTCACACAAAGGCTTGTTGCCTCTGTGATGGCGGTTTTGATGTTTCCCCATTGTTGCTCCACCCCACTTTCTTGCCTGTTTGCTAGTGCTTTTCTGAGGCACTCTCCCATGTTGAGAAAATCAGCCCTCCTGAAGTCCAGTACCTTCACTTTTGTATGACTTGACTCTACAGCTAAGTTTATCGTGAACCACACTGCTTGGTGGTCGCTTGTTCCCAGATGGCTTCCCACTTCAAGATCAGACAGCATCTCTCCGTCCCCATTTGAGAGTACCAGGTCTAAGATTGCTCTCTCCCGAGTGGGTTCCAAAACTAGTTGTCTGAGGCATGCCCCCTGTAGGGCATCGAGAATGGCCCTGCTCTTGGATGTGGCTGCAGCAAAGGTACTCCAGTCAACATCTGGCATATTCAGGTCCCCATCAGCAATATCTCCCATTTCTATGCTGTCCCAAGGATGTCTTCTATCATTTCCTTGTCCATTTCCTCCCTCTGAGACGGGGGTCTGTATATAACCCCTGTGCAGATTATGGAGCCATTTCCAGTATCCAGGGTGACCCACAGTACCTCCTCTCCTCCCTGTTTACCCTTTAGTTCTGTTGCTTTGATCCCTTCCCTTACATAGAGAGCTACTCCTCCTCCTCCTCTTTTTCTTCCCTCCCTGTCCTTCCTGTAGATTGTGTACCCTGGAATGTTGATATCCCAGTCATGGTTCTCTGTGTACCATGTTTCTGTGACTGCCACAATATCCAAGCATCCCTCTTCCATCAAGGCCACCATTTCAGGGAGGTTTTTACCTAGACTATGGGCATTGGTACTCATTACCCTCGATTTTTTTCTGGATTTATTTCTTTTTACCCCATCCCTGTCCCTACTGCCTTTGTCTTTTTCTCCATTTACCCCGCCCTGCTCCCTATTGACTGCTCTGTCTTGGTGCTTACCTAACTAATTACCCTGATTTTTTGGGGGGGGCTAGGATTTCCCTTCTCCTCTTCAGTGCTTCCCCCCTTGGCTAGTTTAAATGCTTGCCATTGAAGCATTTAAACCTATCACCTAGGATCCTGGTTCCCCTCCAGGATAGATGCAGACCATCGCACCTGTATAGGTCTGCATCCCTCCAGGTGGAGCCCCAGTCCCCAATGAAGCCAAATCCCTGAGCTCTGCACCAGCTTTTCAATCAGTCATTGAATCCCATGGTGCGGAGTACCCTAGCCTCATCCATGCCATAGACAGGTAGCACTTCTGAGAAAGTTAAACCTATGCAGTCAAATATGAATACCTCCTAAAAGTCAACATGATGTACACAAAGTGTCAGTGGCAAAGTTCTTCAGCAGAGCATTACCTTTCTAATGGTGCTATGCAATCAATTCTAATCAATTCTGACTGGCAAGTAATATTAAAACATGTGAGTGACATCTCCAGACATTACTAGGGCACATAGGAAGTCTGTAGGTGACTTCTGTAGTTGTTCTGGGACACACTGAAGTACATTTGCCGCTGCCTACAGCTGTACTCTAGGAGGCAATGAGTTAATTCACAGAGTCATAACTTTTACCACTCCTCTGCCTGGTGTGTGTGTGTGTGTGTGAAATGGCCGAATACAAAACAGCGAGCCCATAATCGTGATGGCATGTCAGCAAGGACAGAAATGGTGACAAATATTTTGTTTGGGGGAGGCTACCCCCCGCACCCCCCCTTAATTAAATAACAACTCCGAGGTCATAGCACCTCCAGGAGAGAGTAAAACATTTGTTGCTGTTTCATCCTCACTGTAATGCCCTCACTGACTTTTGAGCTTGCTGTTTCGTATTCGTCCATTTCATGGGTCACCGGGGGACTGATGGGTGCCTAAATCAATCACTTGTTCAGAAAAACATAACGTTCCCCTTCAGATAAAAAGATTCACAATCCATTTCTATCTTTGCTCCATGATGTTCTGTTTCTCCAGTTCTCTGTCCCACCCTGGCTGCTACTGCATGGAAATTGGGGGGGGTCCCCATTGATGGGGATCTCAAAGAGTGGCAGTCACCGTAATTCTTTGAGTTTTTGGCAGACTGCACTCTCTGAAGAAAGGGTTCAGCAGCGGAGCAGGCACTGCATGCCTGGCATACACCTCCCACAGACTGACTGCAGCTAGTTCTTGCTCTCCAGCTCCAGATAGTTAGCTCCTCCCCCCAGAGTTCTGGAACAGACCAGCTAACCCAGTCCTCTGAGAAACCAGAGAGTAACCATTTTAGGTCTAGTAGACACTCTTAAAGAAGCCAGGGCTCCTTAGAGGGGCTACATTTGTGTTTTACTATTTTTTGGCCCCCATGCAGTGAGTAAACCAGTTTCCTTAATCTGAAATTAGAGTAATTTCATAATTATTCAATGTGAACATTTGCAGCAAGTGCTCTGTGCACCCACTCTAAATCAAACTGCATTACCTCAGGTAAATGTAAGCATTCTCTCATCATGCCCTAGGCAAACTCTGTAATGTGTGTGCTTTCTTCACCTCTGGTATGCCGTATATTCAAGGTTTTTTGAGGCAGAGTTGGCCTTCAAGATCCAGCTACTTCAACTCTAGCTGTAGCTGGCAGTAGTGAAGATGAAGCAGCAGGTCTGCCATGTCTGCTTCCTCTGAAAGAATGGAGGTTGCAGTTTGCAGCTCCCAGTTCTCTGCCTTCACTGTGTCTACTTCTTGATGCATGCCGGTGAGCGAGTTGGAATTCAGTCCCAAAGGCCATCAATTCAGCCAGGATTCGTTCAGCAGAGATATCTGTCGGAGAGCTGCCTGCCGGCGAGCAGAGAGAGGAGACCAAGCTGCCCCAGTTTCTTGATGAGTTGTTACCTCCTAGCAGCTATGCAGGCTGTGGGTTTAGATTCTTCTATTTTTTTAGAGCCTCCCATCATTTAGTAGCACAGGTCACCATGATTTATCATGTATAGTTTCAAAATTGGTATATTTTGCTGCGGTTTGGTTGGTTGAGTAGCAGGAGCTGTAAGCTTAAATTAACATTCCTCTCAGTGACGTCACCTGAAGTCCTGGATCTGCATGTTCTGAACAAGAATATGGCATACAAGAAGTGCCACATGCTCTCCTTTTCCCTACTGTTAATTCAGGGTACTGGCTGTGCACTCTGTTTATGCAGGATGCGTAGCTGAACATAAAATCCAGAGATACTACAGGCACTTTCTGTGTATTTACTTGAATGGCCACCATTTTCAGTTCTGAGTCTTGCCCTCTGGCTTATCATCAGTGCTGCATGTTTTTACCAAATGCTTTGCAGTACTGATCACATTTCTATGCAGGAAGAAACTATATGATTTTCCCTACCTGGATGACCGCCTCTTGAAGGGGTCCTCTACAGTGTCAGTTGTCCACACTCTGAACCATACCAGGCAGCTGCAAGATCAGCTAGGAGTCCTGATCAGTGTGCCAAAAATCTGTGCTTATTCCATGCCATGGGCTCCAGTACATTGGGACAGTGATTGACATGGCTGAGGCCATTTTCTTGCCAGAGGATCGTGCTGATGCCCTGATTGCTCAAGTGAGTCTGGTGTCCAGAAGCAAGCTGGTGTCAGCCAGCCCAGGGTAATGATCTGCCTGCAGGGTATCATAGAGACATTTTGTGGTATCGCTGGCAGGGCTGCACATGCAGATTTCTCAATGGCTCCTGCAGTCTCAATGGACACAAGTCCGAAAAATCACTCGAGCACACATCAAAGTCTGCCCACTGCTCCCAAGGGAGATGTTAAAGTGGCAGTCCAGGCAGAATCTTCTGCCAGGGTCCCACTTTCTGAAGCCCCCTCCTGATGTGGTCCTGACAAGAGGTGCATGCCGCCGCGGGTGGGGTATTCGTTATGAGTCCCTTCAAACTTAAGATGTCTGGCTTCTGAAGAAGAGGGACCTCCACATTAGTGCTCTAGAAATGACAGTGGTGTTATAGAGGATTCAAGCCTTCACTCTGCACTTCAGGGACAAATCTTTGCTGGTTCAAATGGGCATTCAGTGTGTCATGTTCCATCTGAACAAATAGAGGCACACTCCCACCCCCTTTGCGGGTAAGCAATCACAGTTTGGCACTGATCCATGGAGCACAATGCAGAGCTGTCAACAACATACCTGATAGGGTTATGGAACATGCTGGTTAACACTTTCAGCCACTCCCTGGCACAGTCTTATGAGTAGGAGCTTCAAGGGAACACAGTGGAATTTTTGTTCCAGCAGTAGGGGTCAGACAGAGTTGAGCCTTACTGCATCCCCACACAATGCAAAACTGCTGCATTTTTGTTCACTGGCTCCCGGGCCTGGAGTTTCTGGATGAGACACATGGTCACTCTGTTGGAGGAGGAGGTTCCTGGCATGCCTTTCTTCTGATTCTGCTACTCCAGCAGACACTGGTCAGATTCAGGAATGAGTTGACTACCATGATTCTGGTAGCCCCTCTTTGGCCCAGACAAATATGGCTTTCTCTACTGTAGGGAAATGACTGTGGAGTTCCTGTTCAGGTGCCTCGCACCTCAGGTCTGTTGTCACAATTTCAGGACAGACTACTGCACCTGGGTCTTTATCACTGCAGCTCCATACATGGTTCCAGAGGATGTAGAGGTCCTACATCTTGGAGTCTCTCAGGAGGTGTCACCTGTCCTTTTGGCAACCAGCAAACCTTTCACTAGACTTACCACTCCCTGAAGTGGAAGTGGTTCAGTATCTGGAGTCAGTCCAGGTCCTTGGACCCATTCAGCGGGCCAGTTCAGAGGGTCTTGAAATACTTGCTCCATTTTCCCAATCGGGGTTACAGTATTCCTGGAGCTGGACATATTTTTTCCTTTATGGGTTTACAGAAAGTTACCCTTAGTGAAGGGGGGGACTTGGATAATAAGTTAATATGCAAAGAAACATACTGGCAATATAAACTTCATGCCAGTTCTTTTCCCGGTCTGAATTACCACTTTCAACTAGCACTTTTCCTTAAAAAAAACATAAGGAAACATAAAAACAAAATATTATAAAATATATGGGTGCCACATCTAACCACTGTGTACCATTTTGATATATCATTTTAGACATTAGTATGTAGTGTCATTGACTGTTTATTCTTGTACATATTAGATTTCCAATATCTATCACTCGAGGTACAAAAATTCTATGATCAGGTTTTTTATTCAGCTGATCGCATAATTTCTGATACTTTAGATATAGTAAGATATTTAAATTAG
Source organism: Neoceratodus forsteri (assembly GCA_016271365.2). Classification (NCBI taxonomy): domain Eukaryota; kingdom Metazoa; phylum Chordata; order Ceratodontiformes; family Ceratodontidae; genus Neoceratodus; species Neoceratodus forsteri. The sequence continues at coordinate 1,244,176,522 of CM057455.1, forward strand.
ACTAAGCTCCCTTTTCTATTTTGCTGTCGTTGTTTTTTACGTTGCTTTTATCCACAATGCCTAATTTTATTAACTTTAGTCAATAGGTGGCTATTTAGCTATATTTATTTGTGGCTCCTTTCTCTCTCTCTCTCTCTCTCTCTCTCTCTCTGATATCTAAGAAATGCAATAATCATGTATATAGTACATAGAAAGTCATTCCTGTGGGTGTATGCCTTTTCACTGTACAGTATGTCTTTTTAAGAATATTATAATATATTAGCATGTTTAATTACTTGTACTATTTAACAGCGTCCCTTTGGAGTGATGTCATGTCTTGACAAAGCGTCACTGTGATGCAAAACATTGACATTTTTCGGGGGGGGCTGCTACCAGTTTGTGCTCAGTAAATACTTTTTATTGTCTGCTACAGTTGCGCAGAACTGTGTCCATGACATGCAGCCATTTATTTGTTTTTTATCTACTAGTGTCTTGTTTTCGGCTCCATCTTTGTGAGTCCTGAGCCGCTGACCCTCTCATTCAAGTTTACAGTATGCCACCATTAAGGTGAACTGGTTAGCTAGTTCAGCTTTTCATACATCCACTGATGGAAAAACTGTTGCTTAGCTGGAGGTGTCCCACAGATACTTGAAAGGCCTCCTTAGCACATACCCTCTGGTTAGAAAACTGTTATGGAACACCACTATTTTCTTCCAGGTTGTCTCCTCCATAGAGCTGCAGACATGGAATGAGTACAAAGCAGTGCCCAACTTAGTGGGTGGTACAGAAAAGAGAAAAAGCAAGATGCCTAGGCCAGCAGACCTAGAATATAGTCAAACCAAACCCCAACTTCCTATAGGAGATCAAATCCAAGCTTTGTTAATGTAGATCTTACTCCAGGTAGCAGCATTTCAAATCTTGGCCACAGATACTAATTGAAAATGCACCGCAGAAGCAGCTATGCCTTGGGTCTTGGGTGGCATGCTCTGTGACCCAACCCTGCAGATTATTGCCAGAGTTCTGGCAGCAGAATACAATGCAGGAAGATCTCCCCAGAAATGTATTGCTTGGAAAACAGTTTCCTCAATGACTGGGGACCAAAAGGAACAGTTTGGAGGACTGCCTGATATCCTTGGTAGGATCTAGAAAGAAACTGAGTACATTCTGTACAGCCAGAGAGAAGCAGTTCCCCAGGGTTCTCAGGATTCAGAAAGAACACCAGAAAGTTGCTGTTCTAGTCTGAAGTAAACTCGGGCACTACCTTTGGCAGAAACTTGGTGATGACACTACATTTTCCTTGAGTATATACAGTATACTGGTGCTACTGTGCCAGTATACTAAATATATATGCTAAGCACCTGTCAGCACTTAGAATTCTGACAAGTGTATTTTCCTGTTAGGGAATGGCATGAACCTGTCTAAAGTGATCTATCAGAGTGCCCCACTCCTCCTGCTGTAGTGCTTTCATGTGAACAGTAAATGTAAGGCTCACTGGAACCTTTATAATACTGTATCTGGTTACTCTAGGCAATACTTGTTTTCTAACAAAGTATGAACATTTAAAAAAAGAACTGAAAGGAAGAACAGTGTACAAAAGCTCTTCTTGTTAACAATTTCCTGAAATGAAGTGATGATGTATATCCCTAAACTTACATTTAGTACATGTACTCTGTATTTAAGGTCAAGATTATTAACTGAAGAGTTGAAAGGGTTGGGGTATGACTCAAAAATGTGAGTTGAAAGGTCAACAGAAACCATAATGGAGCCTGAACATACTTTAATATTCCACATACCCAGGCCATTACACTAATGGTTTGTTTCAAGGCTGCTCTTTGCTAAAGTATTTCTGCTTGGGGCACACTGTGTTGAATCATTTGCCTGAGGGGACTGTGCCCAAGCAAAATGTATGGTAATGTTGATTTTTTTTCTTCCTTCTCCCAAAAGGCACTTTTACATCTCACAGTACGCTACTTTAAACTTCTCTATCCTAAATGTATCTGCATTGTTGATGTTGCTATGCCTGGCTTTACACCCTAGGATGAATTATATCCTTCTGGTTGCATGGACAGTTGCAATCAACTCAGAAATGGGTGGGGGCATAGGCTTTGTGAAATGATTACCACAGATATTGTTGTTGTCAACTTTTTATTATTGCCAATTTTGATTTAATTTTTTTTAAAAATATAGTGGAACATGTCTTTTAATGGCCTTTTGAAATCAAAGACTGTCTTTAACATCAATTTGTCCTTGATATGCAAGTTGCACATTACTTCAGCAATTGTAGTCGGGACTGCGAGGAATGTCCTTAATATCACAATGTCCTTAATATGCAGTGTCCTTAATAGGTAAGTTTCACTGTATAACCTCGGAGGAGTAGAACACCCCTGTGAGAATTAAGAGCAGATGTCCTGTGGATGGACTTTCCTCCTGTGGCCCTTTGTGAGGTAAAAGACATTGAGACATTGTGAATCCATTTCATGGGCCACAGCACCTCTCTATGGACATGGCTAGGGCCGTACCTTTGTCACAGAAGCCATGGAAGCCATGATTGTTCTCCACTTTCCATGACAACCCCATGATTTTTGTTATTTCCCGTAACAGTGCCATGATTTGTAGCATTTTATATGAAAACACTTTAGTTGTTGGTGTTTGCAGATGGCAGACAATAACTTTTAATAGTAGTGGGATTTTTTTTTTGTTAGGTGTCCTATCCCATGAACTCAGGGCAGCTTACAGATAATATACAAATGATAGCAGCACAGATGCCATAATCACAGACTAAAGATGCCCAGGCTCCCCCATCGGACTACCCCACACCTATCCCTCAATCAATTCCCCCAAATCCCTCCCGTACCCTGGACTACCACGCCACTCCCATACACCAACCACCGCTGTGCTACTCACAGTATTGTGGTTCCATTCACAAGTGGACACTCCCTCGCTACGCGCCCATGTTGTTCTCTCCTTCCTATCCCCTGCTCCTCCCTGGTGGGGTCCCGTCGGCCACATCTGCACCCCACCGCCAGCTACAAACCCCACGCGAGGCGCCCCTAATTCTCCTGCTGCTCCTGCCTCCGGCAATGTGAACCCAAACCCCAGGCCTGTCACTCATCCACGCCTCTGCTCATTGATAGCAAAGGCTTTCGAATCGCCTTTATTAATATATGCAGTCTCCCTAAGAAAACTGCAGCCCTCCAATGTTGGGTCACCCAACACTCCCCGGATACTCTCATGCTTGCCGAAACCTGGCTCTCCTCCCTCATGCCTGACTCTGCCATCTCCCTTCCTGGCTTTACCATCTTCAGGGCCGATAGGATGGGCGGGTGGAGGGGTGTGCTATCTACTTGCAACTTCGATCCTCGGGCTTGCCCTCCCCAACCCCGAGCTTAACCATGGGGCGCAAGCCATTACCTTAAAAATCACCCCCTACCCTGGACGCGGTCCGCTCTATCTAACTGCGGCTTATCTACCCCCGGGGTTGAACAAAGACTCTGCAGCCACCTCTCTCCTTGACTACCTGGCTACCTTACCCCCGACAGCTGAACAGTTAATTATGGGTGACTTAAATTCCAATTGGCTCAGCCCGTCGGCAGATAATCTGAAGAATGAGCTTGCAGCCCTTGACCTGTCCCAACTGGTCACTCAGCCCACTAGACTTAACAAAGTAACAGGAACTAGCTCCCTCCTGGACGTCATCCTCTCTAACCGACCTCATAAAGTAGTCTCCGTTGATGTCCTTGCGGACTCACTCAGTGACCACTCCCCAGTCATCTGCTTCTGGTCCTCCCCCACCCTCTGCCCAGGGTACAGCAGGACCCCTCGCTGCCAGTTTCTCCCTGGAGGTCTCGCCAACCTCAAACGTCACCTCGCCCAAATCGACTGGTCCCCATTGGCCAGCGCTCCTGACGTTAACTATGCCCTTACCTACCTCTCCACGGCCTTCAACCATGCCTGTGATCTGTATGCACCCTTCAACACTCGTAGGATAAAAAAACGGGCTGCTGTATGGATCACTCCTGCGCTGATCCAACAACTAAAAAAGAGAGATAACCTCTGGCACTTAGCTAATGACTCCGGCAGGGTTGCTGACAGGCAAGCCTACAGGGCAGCCCGCAATCAATGCACCTGGGCAATCAAGCAGGCTAAAGCTAAATTCTACCAGGCCACGTTGACATCCTCCTGGGGCTCGTCCAGAGCATTCTGGGACAACATTAAAGATTTAAACGGTAAGACCCGCTCCCCCCCTCCATCCCAGATTGTCATAAACGGGACTGTCTCGACTGACCCCACCTGTATTGCTAACTGCCTTAATAAAACCTTCACTGACTTAAGTGCCGTCCTCCCGGCCCATTTTTCAGACCCGGTTGCCAAACCCACCCACGCTCCCATTCCCAGGCCGCAATTCCACTTCCGAATGATCTCACCCCACGATGCCAAACCTTTCTTAATAAAGGCCCTTGCCTCTCAGAACCCTACCAATGACCCTCTCGACTCCAGGATACTTCGCCTCGTGCTGGATGTCATGCTCACCCCGCTGACGCTTATCATTAACAAATCCCTATGCCTCAGCCAATTCCCTAAGGCTTGGAAGCATGCAGAAGTAACCCCCATCCATAAGTCCGGGGACCGCACTCTGCCTAATAACTACAGGCCCATCTCCATCCTTCCCCCCCTATCCAAAGCCTTAGAAAAAATAGTAAACACACAGCTCTGGAATATCTCACCAACTACAACCTTCTTTGTCCGGAGCAACACGGGTTTCGCCCTGGCCACAGCACATCCACTGCCCTTCTGGAATTCTCCCACCACATTCACTCAGCACTAGACAAAGGTCATCTTGCAGGGGCGGTCTTTATTGACCTGTCCAAGGCCTTCGACACGGTGTGCCATCCCCTGCTACTAAACTCCCTCAGTATACTAGGTCTCGCAGCCGGCCCCCTGAAGTGGTTTGCAAGCTACCTACACAACAGGTCCCAAAGAGTCAAGCTAAATGGGACCCTCTCCTCCTACCTTCCTGTACACTCGGGTGTCCCCCAAGGCTCCATCCTTGGCCCGACCCTTTTCAGCCTATTCCTGAACACCCTCCCCAGCTCCTGTTCCAGTAAAATACTACTCTATGCTGATGACGCTGTTATCCTTGCATCACACCCTGACCCACTCCCTCTCCAAATCATACTGCAAAGCGCCTTCCTCCAAACCGAAAAGTGGTTCAACAATCACCGCCTAGTCCTGAACCTAAAGAAAACTAAGTCCATGCTATTTTCTCATCGGCAAAATAATGCCAGGGACTTTCCCCTCCACATCACCACCAGCACACCCCTTCCTCTGGAGCAGGTTTCATTCTACAAGTACCTGGGCATCACCTTCGACTCCGGCCTTACTTTCCACGCCCACCTTAAAGTTCTGTCATCTGCAATGAACTCCAGGATCGGTCTTCTCTACCGCCATAAAGACTGTCTCCCTGAACCCGCCTTAAAACTAGCCATCACCTCATCGGTATTATCGCTGGCTGACTATGGACTCCCTGTCTATGCCTCTGCTGATGCCTCTGCCTTATCCAAAGTTCAGACCTCTATTAATAGAGCATGTAGGCTCCTTACCGGTGCCCACAGCAGAACCCACACCTGTTTGCTATACTCCGTCACAAAAATACTCACTCTTGAGGAAAGACTGAAATATCAAACCTGCCTACTGGCCAAAATCCTTGTCAGGTCTCTGCCCCGGGTCTCTGGACCTTTGCAGGCGGGCTGCTAGGTCCCTGCCAACCTGTACACCGCCACCGCCACCTTCAACGTTCCCAGGCGAGGACCTCTCGCTGCCAAAGATCTTTCCATCACCTAGCCCCATCCTGGTTTAACTCCTTCCTGAAACTATCTCCAAGATCCCTGGTATTGGCCCTTCAAAATTGCCCTCCGCCCAGCATATTATTGACAGCCGATGTTGTGAATGCCTGTAGCTACCCTATGCCGGCCCTACTGCCCTATGCGGTCCCTACTAGCCTTCTCAAGCCCCTCGCCTACTGGACTTATAACTCTACATATCAGCTTGCGACATGTTCAATTTGAATAATGTATCTCTTATTATTTTACCAATGTTAGTATCTATTAGCTTGTGACTTGCTGTCAAATTGAATATGCATCTCCTGTGGTTCCACCAATGTAGTACCTTATGCAAGCTTTAATCCAGCGTAGCTCGCTGCCTGCTCTCTCTAAGTGTATATTTTTTAAGTATTCTAACCTGTTCGTCACTCCATGTCCTAACCTCGCACTATTGTTGTCTCCCCCCCCCTTTTTTTTTGATGAGGTACCTTTGTAAACGAGTCTTTGACTCAAAGGTTGTAAAACTGATCTCTACAATAAATAAATAAATAAAATATTATACAGGCACAGTAGCACCTTTATACTAATGCTGAGTAAACATTTGTAAGTTTTTTTTTATAATAAAATTGTTATTGAATTTTAAACCAAATACATTACTGGTACAAACCCACATCTCCTTAACATAACATCACTGAGGGACAATATAATAGACAATCAAGGAAAGTCATCAAATCCAGGGTTATAATCTGTGTTCTTGGAGGAGGCCAGGATGAAATGCTATTACATTGGGGGGGCATAAATATCCTGTCTTCCATGTTGAATTGTTCAGGCGTCTTGATGAATGCTCTAAACCTGCCCACTTGCAGTGCAAGGTCTGGTGCAATAACTTCAAAGGTAGTAACTCTATGATGACCTTGAAATTTAAAAAACTTTAATATATGAAGTCCTGACCACCATGTACTCTTGCCATCATCCAAAATAGAACACTGCAAGAGTCGGGTATATGAAAGACACAAATATTTATTTATTTATTCAAAAGTTTTACCAGGACAAGCATACTGAGCAGACTACCGCTTGATTCCAGATGCATCCTGGGGGAGATCGGGGATGGGAGGATACATAACAAATACAAAGTACAGAAATTTACAGATATGCACAGGTAAGCTATATACAACGATATGTACAGAATAAAATACAGAATGCATCACAGCATGTAACCAGAAAATCTGGGTAGACGCGGCAGCTAAAATTGGTATAAGCTGCAAATGGCAACTTCACAGGATTGGTGAAGTAAAGTATTATGGAATAACCCCAGTTGGAGCCAGTAGGAGAGCTAGGACCTAGACTAGTGCGAGATTTATCTGCATGAGCAGTTGGCAGAGAGGTGCCCTCTGAGGAGTGAGTTAAATTGCAGAGAGGAGGGAGCGTGCCAAATGTCCCCAGGCAGGGAGTTCCATAGTTTGGGCATGCGCACTCTGAAGGCCAACTGGCTGGCAGAGGTTGACATGTAAGGGACATGCAGGAGCCTGGAGTTGAAGTTCCTGAGTGACTATGCAGGGGGTGTTTGAGCAGTTAGAGTAGCAGCAAGGTTGGATGGTAGTGACTGGGTCCAGAATCTGCCCATGAGGCTATTGCAGTGGGACTGTTGCCTATCGTAGAGCGAGGGGAGGTTAAGGGACTGGTAGAGGTCACAGTGGAGGGTGTACAGTCTAAGGCAAAATGACAGAAGGAGTGGAAAAGAGGATCCAGTCTAGCCAGGGTGGACTTAGGTGCAGCATTGTAGACTACGTCCCCGTAATCAAAAATAGGGAGGATAATTTTCTGCACAATTGCCCTGCGGGTTGGCAGAGGAATACAGCCACAGTTTTGGAATAAGGCGCCCAGTCTAGGGTGCATTTTTTTGTGGGTAGCGTTGATGTGTGCCAAAAAAATTGAGGTGTTGGTCCAGCCAGACCCCGAGATATCTGAAGGAGGAGGAGCAATCTTCTATGGGAGTCCCTTCTAGGGTTTTGAAAGTAGGCATGGCGGGGAGTCAGGAGAGTCTCTGCCTCATGCAGAAAGTTAAAGAGATTGTTTTCTTGGCATTTAGAATAAGCTGATTTGAGTGAAACCAGAGCTGAATAGCATTGAAGTCTTGCTGGAGTCTGGGTGCCACTTCCAGTGGGGAGGGACCTGAAGTATACATAACTGTATCATCTGCATACATATGAATGGATGTGTGGACAGGCTGATGGCAGATCATTTAGGAAGATGGAAAACAAGACTGGGCCAAAGACAGAGCCTTGAGGGACACCAATGGTGATGGGGAGGAAGTCGGAAGAGGAGCACCCAATTCTGACAGATTGGGACCTGTCAGCCAGGTAAGATTTGAACCAGCTGGTGGCTGCAGTGGAAAGTCCTGAGCTGGAGAGCTTCACCAGAAGAAGAGCATGTGAGACAGTGTTGAAAGCCTTAGCCAAGTCAACAGAGATGGCAGATGTGATGTGGGCTTTATCCATGCCTGTAAGGATGGAGTCAGTGAGTCTGAGGAGGGAAGTGACAGTGGAGTGGGATTTCCTAAAACCTGACTGGTAAGGAGTAAAAAAGGAGGAGTCAAGGAAGGAGGAGAGTTGTGAGAGGACTAGATGTGCCTGGATTTTAGCTACAATGGGGAGGAGGGAGATTGGGCGGAAGTTACCAGGGGAGGATTGGTCACTGCCTTTAGGGAGGGGGATGACTGTGGCATGCTTCCAATTAGAGGGGATAGCAGAGAGAGAGAGAGAGAGAGAGAGAGAAGGAGAGGTTGTAGATGTAAGCTAGGGGGATGGCAATGGCAGGGGCCAACAGGTAGAGCATTTTGGCATTGAACCCAGGGTGGGACAAATCACTTTTTGACCTGGTGGCCAAAAATATTTTTAGGTGGCCAATTTTTTTACGGCCACTAGCCTATAAAATATGGTAGCCATTTTTTTTTAACTTGCCTTTCAGATGAGGAATTGTCTATTAACCTACATTTGGGAATGTGTTTACCAGAGATTCTGATGAGAATTAGCCTGCCAGAACAGCATCAAGTATACACAGGAGGGAGAATTTATAAAGTACAAATTGAATGTCCTGCCTGTCTAATGCAAAAGGAAAGCAAGGTGGCACTCACAACTATGAGAAAATGAAAATGAAATCACCAGTCACTACAGAGGAACTACTGAAGATGAAACCATCGGAGAAACACTACCATGACCGAATCTGAAAAGGGAAGGCGGGCAATTATGAGAAAATGAGATGAAAATCAACAACTGAAGATGGGACCAGTGGAGAAACACTGTGACTGGACTGGGGTCTGTCTGACTCTGACTGACCAGAACCTGCTGATTTACAAGTGAAAACAAGTCCTACTCCTACTGCTAAGTGTACACTGTTTTTTTGTTGTTGTTAAATAAACCAATAAAACCTTTCAGATGTTGCAATTTCTTATTGTCTTGTGTGTTCTTTTTTGGGGTACTTTTTGTGACTTTTTTTTCATGACATGGCCAGACCTGTGCTGCTGCTATGCTGTTACCATCCCCAATCCACCACTGTAGGTCATCATCACTAAAATTAGATTTTGAGGCAAGGGCATAAAATAAGTTTTAAATGCTTCTTAAAACTATGGCTGACAGATTGCTAACAGTATTTATATTGCTACTGTCTTCTTCAAAATCAGTCCACCTCCAACTCCAATGCAACCACTGTCTGTGTCCTTTCAATTCAACTCCTCGAGTCTGACTCTGACTCCTCACTTGGATGACAGTGGGCTCAGGGAGGGTTAGAGCAGTCAGGCAGAGGCACATCCCAGATCCTATTCCACTCAAGAACTCATATGCCACACTGGCAAATGAGGACAACCAAATAGAGGTACCCAGGGAAGTGGAAGGAAAGGATGTGGAGGTTAGGCAAGGAAGTGACCTCAGTGGGAAAGCAGTGGACCCCAGAGGAGGAGGAAGCGAATCCTGGTGGGGACTCCATCATAAGAGGATCCAGCTAGGAACACAGGAGGGGAGGACAGGAGGTGAGGTGCTCACCAGGTGCCACGGCATGGAGGGATGGAAGGAAGATACTGGGATCACTGGGAAGGCAAGACAGGAGGGTGAGCTGGATGTCATTATCCACCTAGGTACTAATGACTTGGCAAATGGGGAGCCAAAGGAAGTTCAGGAAGAGTTTAGGAAACTGGGAGGGTCTCAAGCAAGTAGCTACTTCTGTCACTTTCTCAGAAGTACTACCTGTGAGAGGCAAGGGAGAGCATAGAGTGCATGCACCAGGAACTTTAACTCATGGTTGAAGAACTGGTGCTGTGAGGAAGGGTTTGGATTCATTGGTGACTGGGGACCCATCTGGAGGATGGAGGTTTGTTCAAGCCTGACGGCCTGCATCCATCCTGGAGGAATCAAGCACTCAATGATAAGTTTAAATGCAACATTGACAAGCATTTAAACTAGCAAAGGGGGTGGCAGGCCAGCAAGGATGGTACATCTACTTGCTCACCCCCACAGCTAGTAATGGAACCAGTGAACCAGAGGAGGGCTATCTCTGCAAAGCAGTGTGCAAATGTTGGAGATTAGTGTCCAAAGGTGGATAAGCAGAAAAGGGCAAAATTCAGCAGAAGGGCAGACAGCAAGGAGAACCAGAGATAAATGACAACCAAGGAAGGGCTGAATAGAACAGTGAAGCAGTCTAGGAGGTCAAATCATGGAAAGCCATGTGTGCAAATGCCAGGAGCCTTAGCAACAAGATGGAAGATCTGGAGGCTGTCATGGTACAGTCAGACCTGGACATTGTGGCCATCACTGAAACCTGGTGTAATGATAACCATGACTGGGAGATGGCCATACCTGGCTACAACATATTCAGAAGAGACAGAGCAGGCAGGAAGGGAGGAGGAGTGGCACTGTATGTGAAAAATGACATAAGGGCCACACAGATCCAGGAGGAACAAATGGGGAGAGATACTGTGGGTTAAGCTGGAAAGGAAAATGGGGCCAGCCATCCGCACAGGTGTGGTTTATAGACCACCAGCCCAGGAGGAAGAAACAGATAGGGAGCTGATGCTAGCCATCCAAAGGATGGCAGACAAGGGTGAGGTAGTACTGATTGGAGACTTCAATATACCAGACGTGGACTGGAGCATCCCAGCAGCAGCATCAACTAGGAGCAGATTTATCCTGGACTCCCATCAGGGTGCCTTCCTCAAGCAACTGGTCATGGAACCAACTCGGCAGAAGGCAATACTGGACCTTGTGCTCACAAACAGGGACAGTGTGATGGGGGTAACAGTGGGGAGCACCTGGGTAACAGTGACCACCAGTCATTGTGGTTTGAAATCACAGAAAGAGCAGAACCAAACCACACAAAAACACGATCCTGGATTTTAGGGGGGCAGACTTTGGGAAAATGGGAGATGCTTGAAAGAGGCATTAAGGGAATGGGACAGGAATCAGGGTAGAGAGAACAGTGGGCAGTATTTAAAATGGGATTATAAGAACAACAGAATTATGCATTAAGCAGGTTAGCAAGAGGAAAAGAAAGAGGAGACCATTATGGTTTTCCAAAGAGGTAGCAAAGAAAGTGAAAGCCAAAAAGATTGCATTCAGGCAATACAAAAAGACACAGGCAGAAGGGGATAGGGAGAAGTACCAGGAGAAACAAAGGGAGGCAGGGAATTCAGTAAGGGAAGCCAAAGCTCAGACAGAAGAACACATTGCAAAATCAGTGGTTAAAGGGGACAAAACCTTTTACAGGTACATAAGTGAAAAAAGAAGGACAAAGGGAGGGATAGTGAGACTGAAGGGGGAGGATTGGAGCCGCGTGGAGGATGACAACAGTAAAGCTGATATATTGAACAGGTATTCTGCTCAGTCTTTACTAAGGAAGAGGGGGATAATGGGTCTGAAGGGAGTACAAGGGGTGAGAATGGTGCAGAAATGGACACAAGTCCCTTTACACGAGAAAGGGTCCTGAAGGAACTGGAAGTAATAAGAGCTGATAAAGCAATGGGGCCAGATGGGGTGCACCCCAGGGTCCTTAAAGAACTAAGAGAGGTGGTGGCTGAACCTCTGGCTATCCTGTTCAGCCAATCACTGGAAACAGGGGAGGTACCCAAAGACTGGAGGACAGCAGATGTAGTCCCCTTATACAAAAGTGGGAACAAAGAAGAAGCAGGGAACTATAGACCAGTCAGCCTCACCTCGGTAGTGGGAAAGATCATGGAAGCACTACTGAAGGAGAGATTGGTGGAACATCTGGTTGTCAATGGACTACAGGACCCAAGGCAGCATGGTTTCACCAGGGGAGGTCATGTCAGACCAACCTCATTGAATTTTTTGACTGGGTGACTAGGGAGATGGATCAGGGAGGGCAGTGGACATGGCCTATCTGGACTTCAGCAAGGCCTTTGACACTGTGCCACATAGAAGACTATTACACAAGCTGGGGAATATGGGTGTGGGCAGGACAGTAGTGTGGTGGGTAGGTAACTGGCTGGGTGGCAGGACACAGAGGGTGGTGGTAAATGGCTGTCACTCCACAGAGGGAAGAGTGACCAGTGGGGTACCACAGGGATCAGTGCTGGGACCGTCCTATTCAACATCTTCATCAGTGACATTGCACAGGATATAGAAGGCAGAATTTCACTGTTCGCTGATGACACAAAGCTCTGTAACAGAGTAGACACACCAGAGGTGTAGACAGAATGAGAAGGGACCTGCAGAAACTTGAAGAATGGTCAAGGGTTTGGCAGTTGAAATTCAATGCAAAGAAGTGCAAGATAATGCATATGGGGCACAAAACCCTGGCACAATATATCAGTTGGGGGGTGAGGATATAGCATGCACCAAGCAGGAAAGGGATCTTGGGGTTGTCATCTGTGATGACCTCAAGGTAGGGAAACAGTGTGACAAGGCATCAGGTAAAGCAAATAGGATGCTGGGATGTATAGGCAGGGGCATCACCAGCAGGAAAAGGGAGGTCATAATCGCTATACAAGACACTAGTGAGGCCCCACCTGGAGTACAGTGTACAGTTCTGGAGACCATACCTACGTAAGGACATAGACAGGGTAGAGAAGGTTCAGAGGAGGGCAACAAAGATGGTGCATGGGTTGCATCACAAGTCCTATGAAGACAGGTTGAAGGAACTGAACATGTACTCCTGGAGGAGAGGAGGAGAGAGGGATATGATAGAGACATACAAGTATCTTACAGGGAGGAACAGGGTGCAGGAAAACACTATTTTTAAGCGAAAAAGATGTTTCAGGACTAGAGGCATGGGATGAAGTTGGAGGAGGACGATTCAGAGGAAACATGAGAAGAATTTCTTCACAGAACGGTGGTGGACAAGTGGAACACCCTGCCAGAGGAAGTGGTGGGCTGAAACAATCACGGGATTTAAGAATGCATGGGATAGACATAAAGGAATTCTAGAGGTCAGGGGTAAGGGGAAATAGACTTCTAGGAAAACAAACTGAACTTACAAGCTCAAATGGGCAGACTAGGTGGGCCATAGGCCCTTATCTGCTGACACTGTCTATGTATCTATGTATCTATTTCTGCTTCCAAGTCCATTACATCTGATTCTGGATGTGTGACTTTATGCCCAGAAAGATGCCGATATCCTGGTGTTGATGAGTACCAGTGATCAATTGATGGGTCTGGATTAAAGTCCGCTATTGTTGGTCCATTTAAACTGATCATCAGCAAATCGTCCATATTGCTATCAATAAGATATACTAGATATTGTTTTAATCCTATTATGAGCACTAAACCCTTTCGCAAGCAGCTGTACTCACTGGCATTACCTGAAAATGTGCTCAACAACCGTAACAGACCAAATCTTCTAAATTTTGGTGAACCTTCTTAATACATGCTCTGTATTTGATTTTTACAGCATTTTGAAATCTTGCCACTCTTCCAAAAGTTTTTGTGTAATTTCTCTTCAAGTTCAGCATCCTCCAGCTCTGGATCAGATAAAAGTTGCCCTGAACCGTATTGCTTTTTCAGGAATGGCATGTACATCTGACAAAGCCCTGTGATGGATTTCTGACCAAAATTTAGAAAGAGAGGGTCATCAGGAGAAGGCCAAACAGTTTTGTCAAATACTGAAAATCATTTGTAGTCTTCCAACTGCCACATGGGCTCAAATCTGTCACATAAGTATCCAACTACACTGTTGCCTATTTTCTCCTTGATCAGTTTGCGGGCATTTTCACTGGAAACAATCTCCTTGGCTGCTTGGTCTGAAGCAGTAGCCTGCCTGGATCTTTTTTGCCTTTTATTCCTATTTTTCTGTACTACATCACTAGCATTTTCAGTCATGCCTGGTGGAGGAGCTAGAGGAGTGCTGCTGCTGCCATCCATACCACCAGTAAGGAGACTGCCCTCCGAACTGGCATATTCTAAAACTGTGTGTAACCCTAGATGGCGCTATCCCAGGGGCTACTACCCCTGCCTGATTTGCCACTAACAGGTTGAGGGGCCTGGATCCAATGGCGGGTGCCTCCACCCAGAGGTCAGGGTTTGCAATAGTTAAACTAACTTGGTCACAGCCCTCTGGGACACTGCAACCCCTTTCTTCCCACTAGTGGCCCACACAATATATCAGAATTACCTTCACAGTATACACTTACCCCCAGGACTGGTTCCGCACTGGGACCTCCTGTGAAATGAGATACAGTGCAACAATCACAGTACAGTACTTTAACATAGACAAATACCCCAGGCAGTATAACTTTGCTGAAACAAGCAGCTCTGATTTATTTAGGGATATAACAAGGACAGGGGAAATCAGGTTAATTAGCTTATCACTCTAATAATCTATTTATGGCTCTGTGCACAGGCCTATCCCTATCAGTTACTGTCCCTGGGTACCCAAGCCCTAGTGGCTAGTCCAAACTGTGCAGCTGGTAGGGGCCCTTTCACACAGAGAAAAGGAAAATTAAACAGTCAGCAGTACAGTAATTCCATTTGGATTTAATGTGGCAATCAACAGGGAGCGACCCTGAATTAGTACTCACGACCTCCAAATAAGATAGGGTCCTTCAATGTCAGCAGGGCTCACTTGAGGTACACAAACCTCTTCACACATTTATATAAAAGAAAGCACTATACCAGGCAGGCTGCATCTGTATCCCGATCGCAATTACTGCACAATACCCGGGAGAACACACAGCAGATTCAGTTCCTGACAGACCGAGTGCAATTTTCAGCAATTCTTCCAGTCTTCTACAGGGTGAGCCTGGTTTCTACTCTTCAGAGATCCTTTGATTCTTTTCACAGGACGGATCAGTCCTAACAAGCTGCAGACCGAACTCTGGGCCTCATACACGTTTTTGACTAAAACTGCACACTGAAAAGCACAGGCTCTTCCTTCTTCACTGCCAAAGCTCAACTGAAACTCCAACCGACAAAAACCGGCACTTCCTTTGAGTTCCTCCCAGTTCTGACTGGATTGGCTGTCACTCACAATAGACTGCTGCTGTTGGTCCAAAAGGCACTGAAGTCTAAACTACATCTCCCAGAGTCACTGCCCATACAATCCTCTTGTGGCTGGCTCAGATTATGAGTCCAAGTTCTGATTCGTCCAAGGCACCATTTTAGAGCTAGCTTACCCACACTGATTGGTCCAGTTCAGCAGTTCAAAACTAGAATGGGGAACTAGCAGACACAGTTCTGACTGCAAAGAAAGCAGGTTAGACAAACTGTAATTTTATTATTACTCTAAATAATTTCTGGCAAACAGTTACATCTTTCAGATAGGTTCCTTTGCACTCCTAGTGACTGCAAAATGAAGTGAATTGGCAGCAGCTCGAGTGGTACTCAGAGAAGCACACAGTCCCCCCATACAAACTAATTATGTCTGCAAGCAGACAGCTCTTAATGAGACAGTACCAGAGGCTCTAAAAACACTCACTGATAAATGGCTTAAATGCCAAACACCATTCAGGCTTGGAGCATTCAAGCAAGCTCCTGGAAGTCTTTTGGGAACCCCCATTTGCAGGGGGGTTACATGTGCCTCAGCAGGGCCTGCATTGTTCTTCAACTTGATGAGCTCGGAAATGCAGCTCTCCACTCGTGGCTGTACCCGAGTAAGAAGAAGACCCTCTTTTTGGAAATTTTGAGAAAGCCTTCCAAGAATAGATAGATAATATTGTTGAAAGGCCAAGAACCACATTTTTTTTGGTTTTTTTACAAAGTTCAAATGTCCTTTAGCGCTGTCTGCATCAGGAGTCCCACTGTGTGATGTGTTGCAGTATTCTCTAAGTGTGCAATTATTGCTGGCAGGTTGTGGAGAAGAGCTGACACAGCACTGTGGTGCGAACTGACCCAGCTTCACCGTGAAAATGCTGACCAGTTTTTTCAATTCAATGAAAAGGGTGTTAGCAGCCTCCTCCAAGGCTCTCGTTCTTCGGTGAGAAGAATGATAAAATGAATACAGAGCCCGCAAGCCATTTTCATTTTCGTGAACTTCTGGCATATGTTTTTGGGCATCCAGAATGGCCAGTTGTAAAAGATGTGCAATGCAGTGTGTAGCAATTAACCAATTAACCAAGGCAGGCCACTGTTTTATAACTTGGCCGTGACTCCGCCACGTTGACCTCGCATGACTGATGCACCATCAGTGGCCATCCCAGAAATCCATGGAAGAGTTTTCCACAAGGGGATGTTAAGTTTGTTAAAGAGTGAATCTAATGCTGCAATGTATCCATCGGCATCTGCTTTCCCTAGTAGCTCGGTACAAATAAAGGAGGTATTTGGAGTACCATCTTCACCAACATAACTGATGAACACATTCACAAATTCCCTCACACTTCTGTCAGTGCTTCCATCTATTAACAGCCCAACAGCAGGATATTTTTTTATCTCTTCAGTTGTATTTGTGTGTATTACTGCTGCATTATGATGCACAAACTCGCTGCACCTCTTGTGATTTGTGTATTGTTCAATCACTTTTATATTACATGTGAGGTATGAAACAGAAAGTCCCGAAATGGCCTATCCCTTAATGCCAGAAAGTAGGCAACATTAAAAAGACACCGCATGGATTCTCTCATTGCAACATTCATCTTTTGAAAACAAAAAGCCATAAGTGTGGATTCAGGTGCCCTTTAAGTCCTTTCAGCCAGAATGCATTTTACATGGGAACTGCTTGCATCATGAATTTTTATAGACTCCATTTTAAAAGTACTGCTACCAAAAAAAAACACAGATGTATGATCTGCCAGATGGGGTTGCTTCCTACACACCTTGCAGCTCATAGTGTTGCTTTGTTTCTCATACTGAAGTCATAGAACATAGAAACATGGAAACATAGAATTTGACGGCAGATAAGGACCGCTTGGCCCACCCAGTCTGCCCATTTCCCTACCTACTGGATAAGCTGCAGATCCTAGTTAACCAGCAGCCTACTTCTTCCTACCCCCACCCCCAGAATTGCCTTATGACTATCCCATGCATGCTTGAATTCCACCACTGATTTTGACTCCACAACCTCCTCCGGAAGGCCGTTCCATGCATCCACAACCCTCTCTGTGAAAAAATACTTCCTTAAATTACCTCTGAGCCTCTATCTTCAAATTGTGCCCTCTTGTTCTTGCACACCTCTTTTTTAAAGATACTACCCTCTTGGACTTTGTTGATTCCCTTGAGGTACTTGAAAGTTTCTATCATGTCCCCCCTCTCCTCCTTTCCTCGAGGCTAACATATTAAGCTCCTTAAGTCTCTCTTCATATGTCTTCCGGTGCAGACCCTGCACCATTTAGTTGCCCTCCTCCTGGACAGCTTCCATCCTGTCTATGTCTTTTGCGGAGACTGGGTCTCCAGAACTGCACACAGTACTCCAGATGGGTCTCACCAGCTGTCTGTACAGAGGGATAATAACTTCCTGTTTTCTACTAGTGATGCCTCTCCCTATGTATCCCAGTATCCCCCCAGCCCTCCTTGCTGCCCTCTCACATTGCTTGCCCACCTTTAGGTCATCTGATATGACTACCCCCAGGTCCCTTTCCATTTTTGTTGTTGTTAGTATCTCACCCCATTGTGTACTCTTCCCTGGGTTTTTGTTTCCCAGGTGCATTACCTTGCACTTCTTAGCATTGAATCTAAGCTGCCATACATTTGACCATTCCTCTAACCTTACCAAGTCCCTTCTCATCCTTTCCACCCACCTGTGCATCAACTCTGTTGCAGATCTTAGTGTCATCTGCAAAGAGACATACTTTTCCTTCCAGTCCTTCTGCAATGTCGCTATAAAGACATTGAAGAGGACCGGTCCTAATACTGAACCCTGCAGTACCCCACTAGTAACCCTCCTTTCTTCTGGAGTGAACTCCATTTACTATTACTCTGTGTCCTATTCTCCAGCCACTTTACCCAGGCTGTCATCTTGGGACCCACTCCCAGGCTGGCTAACTTGTATATTAATCTTTTGTGTGGGACTGTGTCAAATGCCTTGCTAAAGTCTAGGTAGGCCATGTCCACAGCCCCTCCCTGATCTACTACTTTGGTCACCCAGTCAAAGAAATCTATCAGATTTGTCTGGCATGACCTTCCCGCTGTGAATCCATGCTGCCTAGGGTCCTGTGCCCCTCTGGCCTCTAGATACTCGACAATTCTTTCATTTAGAAGTGATTCCATCATTTTCCCTATCACTGAGGTTAAACTAACAGGTCTGTAGTTTCCTGCTTCTGCCTTGCTCCCACTTTTGTGAAGGGGAATCACATCTGCCCTCCTCCAGTCCTCGGGTACCACCCCATCCTCCCATGATTTGTTAAAAAGGGTAGTCAGTGGTGTCACTAGTTCTACCCTTAGTTCTTTTAGAATTCTGGGATGAATCCCATCAGGCCCCATTGCTTTGTCCACCTTCAGTTTTAAGAGTTCTTTCAGAACCCTTTCTTCTGTAAATGGGCCGGTATCAACTTCTGTATCCAGAGTGTTACTACTGTTTATTTTATGTACCTCCCCCTCTTCCTTTGTAAATACTGAGCAAAAATATTTGTTTAGTATCTCTGCCTTTTCACAGTCTCCCTCTGCCCACTCGCTCTCCCCTTTATTAAGCCTCACTATCCCTCCCTTGGTCTTCCTTCGTTCCCTGATGTACCTATAAAAGGTTTTATCCCCCTTCTTAACTGAGTTGGCTATCTTTTCCTCAGTTTGGGCCTTTGCTGTTCTGACTGCCTTCCCAGCCTCCTTTTGCTTTAACTGATGCAGTTCTCTGTCCTGCTCCTTCTACGATTCCTTGTGCTTCCTGAATGCTTTTCTTTTCTCTTGAACCTTCACTGCCACTTCCTTTTGCGAACCATAGTGGTTTCTTACATCGTCTTGTTTTGTTTATTTGCTTCACACAAAGGCTCGTACCTCTGTGATGGCAGTTTTTTATTCCCCATTGTTCTTCCACCCTCCTTCCTGCCCATTTGCTAGTGCATTCCTTAGGCACTCACCCATTTTGGCAAAGTCAGTCCTCCTAAAGTCCAGTACTTTTGTCTTTGTATGGCTTGACTCTATTGCTGTGTTTATTGTGAACCATACTGTTGATGGTCACTGGTTCCCAGATGGCTACCCACTTCTACATCTGTGATCCTCTCTCCATCTCCATTTGAGTATCAAGTCTAATATTGCTCCCTCTCGAGTGGGCTCCAGTACTAGTTGTCTAAGGCATGCCCCGTAGGGGCATCTAGAATAACTGCACTCTTTGAAGTGGCAGCTGCAACTGCACTCCAGTTAACATCTGGCATATTCAGATCACCCATCAGCAATATCTCCCTTTTCTGCCATTCTAAGTATACTTTCTATCATTTCTTGTCCATTTCCTCCCCTGAGAAGGAGTCTGTATACAACCCTGTGCGGATTGTGGTGCCATTGCCTGTCTCCAAATTTACTCACAGTGCTTCTTTCTCCTCCCTGTTTACCCTTTTGTTCTGTTGCTTTTATTCCTTCCCTTGTGTAAAGAACCCTCCTCCTCCTCTTTACCCTCCCTGTCCCTCCTGTAGATAGTGTATCCTGTATGTTTACGTCCCAGTCATGGTTTTGTGTGTACCATGTTTCTGTGACTGCCACGATATCCAGATGTTCCTCCTCCATCAAGGCCACTAATTCAGGAAGCTTGTTACCTAGACTACGGGCATTGGTACTCATTGCTCTCCATTTTTTTGATGACTTTACCTTCTGTTGCAGCATCCCCCACTGACCATTCTGCCTTGGTCTTTTTCTCATTTAGTACCCTGTTTTGTAGGGAGATGCTGAGATTTTTCTGCTGCTTGTCAGTGCCTCCCCCTTTGACTAGTTTAAAAGCTTGCCAATGAAGCATTTAAACCGATTGCTCAAAAGACTTGTTCCCCTTCCTGGACAGATGCAGACCATCCTGCCAGTATAGGCTGGTGTCCCTCCAGGTGGAACCCCAGTCCCCAATGAAGCCAAACCCCTGTGCTCTGCACCATTTTTTCAGCCATTCATTAAACTGCATGGTGCCAATTACTCTCACCTCCCCCATGCCTTTGACAGGCAGCACCTCTGAGAAGGATACTGCGTGTGCTACTTGTCTTAGGCCCCTCCCCAACTATGCAATGTCCTTCTGCACTGCTCTAACCTCATGATGAGCCAAGTCATTTGTCCCTAGGTGGACAATTACGTCCAGCTCAGAATCCCTTGCAGCTGTTGTCATGATCCTGAGGATGTGCTTCCTGTCCCTCCAAGCCATGGCACCAGGCAGGCACCTTACTTCAGTTTTCCCAGCTCCTCCCAGTTCTGTCCCCCTAATAATTGAGTCCCCCACCAGGAGCTGCTTCCTTTCCTTGTGGTGTCCTCTGCCTCCTTCCTGTGGGCCTCCCTTGTGACAGCTGTCCTCAGCCTTCTTAGTCTCCTCTGTGGGTGCATCCATAGGGGAGCTATGCTCCCCCAGAATGGTGTATGGATTGTGGAGTGGAACAACTGACTGGGTGTGCCTCCGTTCCACCATCCTCACCCTTCCTGAGCCCACTGTGGTCCAACTGCTGTGTTTTCTTCGCAACCTCTGAGGTAGTGGTGGTGGCTGTGGTGCTCCCTGGATGGGGCAGGTTCCCTTCCTACTGTCCAGTGTGGCCTGGGGGAAGGTCTCCGTACTACTGTCCAGCGTGGCCTGAAGACGGGCAACTTCCTCCCTCAGGGCAGAGAGTTGTCTGCAAATAGGGCAGCATCTCAGCCTCCAGAAAGACTCCCGGAAGACTGCTGCCCCACAGCCATTACATTGCACTACTCCCCACATTTTTTTTTTTTGTGTGTGATTGGTTTGTAAATATAGAAATATATATTTATAATATACACTGTGTATGCTTATATTGTCAGTGCAGTGTGCTAGAGAGGATATGACAGTGACATGCACCTTGCACTCTTGAGGAAATGATGTCAGAACCCCAGGTATAAAGGAACTATTTCCAGGGTGGGTGGGGTGTGGGTGGAAGGGTTGGGCCTAAACTGTGCCCTCGCAAAACAATCAGCTAAAAGCTCTGACCCACTGCTGCAATGAGTGCCTTCCTGTCAGCAAGATGCCCTACACAACAATTTGATAGAGAAATACCCTGCTAATCAAACAGAGAAAAATCCACACATCCAAGTCAGACACAGGTAAACCTTCCCAGCCCCAAAACAGGCCTGGTGGTTTGTGCTCTGAGAGCTGTCAGTCCCAAAATAAGTCAGCTGTGCTTTAAACTCTTCCTGCACTGAAAATCTTAAGAATTGTAACAAACAAACGTAAACCTAGATCCACCAACCTAAGTCAGTCAAATTCCTGTGACCATTCAACCCTGAATTTGCTTTTCACTGAATCTTTTTTCCTGTTGGTAGGATTTATTCTGGGCAGAGAGCTTGAGAAAGATGAACTATCTGCAACAGAAACACTACTAGAAGTAGCAGAAACACTAGGAACCTGAACAGTATCAGTAACCATTACTGATGGTCTGTCAATATAGTCATAGTCGTCACCCTGGCTGCCCCCTTCCTCCAGAAATAGAAGAAGAAACAGCAGCAGCAGCAGCGTTACCAACTCGAGGATTTAATTTCACATGTTCTTCCTCATCAGCAACATCAACAATGTTACTGTCAGTGTCACTGATGACTTGAATGGTTTTGTTACATAATTCTTCCACAGCACATAGACTGGGTTTAATAAAGCCAAAGAAAAACAAATTAGGTTGTTGTTTTTGTTTCTTTTTTCCAGACAGTTTTATTACTCCAATCCCAAAACAGTATTCAATTCAGTGCTTTAGAGTAACTGGTAATTGCTATTTTTCTTTTAAACTTAGATTGTGGGCTTTTAGTGACACTATACTTTCTTTGTTGTCGTTACTTATAATTGTTTTTGGGCTGTTGAAAATTTAAAACATAGTGGTGGTGAAATTCTGTGCTGTCTTTAATTGCTGCAAATTTTATCTTGGCTTGTCTGACTGCCCTGTAGCTGGGTGAAGGGTAATTGTCTGGCCTCTGACCTCAGCTACGTGATAACTGGAGGTGGGGCTTAGTCAGAGTTAAAGTAGCAAGCAAGTTTTATTTTCTCAGAAGAAGCCAGAAGGGGAAGGAAGGAAACATATTCAATTCAGTGCTTTAGAGTAACTGGTAATTGCTATTTTCCTTTTAAACTTAGATTGTGGACTTTTAGTGACACTATACTTTCTTTGTTGTCTTTACTTACAATTGTTTTTGGGCTGTTGAAAATTTAAAACATAGTGGTGGTGTAATTCTGTGCTGTCTTTAATTGCTGCACATTTCACCCCCTTCCCCCAACTCTTAATTATATGCCCTGTTAAATCTGATTGACAGGAGCTAAACATAGGGTATAGTAAGGGGTGTGAAGTAGGAGGGGCATAAGGGGGAAGAAGCCCACCCTCAGCATGACAAGTGTTTTGACTCATTTATTGGTTTCTTTTTCTTTAAAAAAAAAAATATCTGAGGATCAGTGGCAGGATTTTTAGTACAGTAAATTAATAAAAAGGGAACTAGGAGAGCTTCAGTAGCAGACAAGTAGTGGAATTGCAGTATAATGTGGGGAGTGGTGCAATGCAGTAGCTGTGGGCAGCCATATTCAGGCAGACCTTCTGGACACTGAGGTGCTTCCCTATCTGCATGCATCTCTCTGAACTGTGGGATGAGGTAGCCAGACTCAGAGCGGAAGTAAACTGGGTCAGGAGTACCATTACCCCTATCCAGGGACCACACAGTCCAATGCAACTGCCTCAAAGGATGCCGAGAACGAGGAGCACTTGGATGACAGTGGGTTCAGGGAGGGTTAGAGCAGTCAGGCAGAAGCACATACCAGATCCTATTCCACTCAAGAACTCATATGCCACACTGGCAAATGAGGACAACCAAGTAGAGGCACCCAGAGAAGTGGAAGGAAAGGATGTGGAGGCTAGCCAAGGAGGTGACCTCAGCGGGGAAAGCAGTGGACCCCAGAGGAGGAGGAAGTGAATCCTGGTGGGGTACTCCATCATAAGAGGGATCCAGCTAGGAACACAGGAGGGGGAGGACAGGGAGGTGAGGTGCCTACCAGATGCCACGGCATGGAGGGATGGAAGGAAGATCCTGGGGATCACTGGGAAGGCAAGACGGGAGGGTGAGCTGGATGTCATTATCCACCTAGGTACTAATGAACTGGCAAATGGGGAGCCAAGGAAGTTCAGGAAGAGTTTAGGAAACTGGGGAGGGTCTCAAGCAAGTAGCTACTTCTGTCACTTTCTCAGAAGTACTACCTGTGAGAGGCAAGGGAGAGATAGTGCATGCACCAGGAACTTTAACTCATGGTTGAAGAACTGGTGCTGTGAGGAAGGGTTTGGATTCATTGGTGACTGGGGACCCACCTGGAGGATGGAGGTTTGTTCAAGCCTGACGGCCCGCGCCCATCCTGAGGGGAATCCAAGACCAATGATAAGTTTAAATGCTACATTGACAAGCATTTAAACTAGCAAAGGGGGGTGGCAGGCCAGCAAGGAGGGTACCTACTTGCTCACCCCCCACAGCTAGCAGTGGAACCAGTGAACCAGAGGAGTGGCTATCTCTGCAAAGCAGTGTGCAAAAGATGGAGATTAGTGCCCAAGAGGTGAATAAGCAGAAAAGGGGCAAAATTCAGCAGAAGGGCAGACAGCAAGGAGAACCAGGGATAAATGACAACCAAGGAAGGGGCTGGAGTAGAACAGTGAAACAGTCTAGGGAGGTCAAATCATGGAAAGCCATGTATGCAAATGCCAGGAGCCTTAGCAACAAGATGGAAGATCTGGAGGCTGTCATGGTACAGTCAGACCTGGACATTGTGGCCATCACTGAAACCTGGTGTAATGATAACCATGACTGGGAGATGGCCATACCTGGCTACAACATATTCAGAAGAGACAGCGCAGGCAGGAAGGGAGGAGGAGTGGCACTGTATGTGAAAAATGACATTAGGGTCACAGAGATCCAGGAGGAACAAAATGGGGGAGAGATACTGTGGGTTAAGCTGGAAAGGAAAATGGGGACAGCCATCCGCACAGGTGTGGTCTATAGACCACCAGCCCAGGAGGAAGAAACAGATAGGGAGTTGATGCTAGCCATCCAAAGGATGGCAGACAAGGGTGAGGTAGTACTGGCTGGAGACTTCAATATTCCAGACATGGACTGGAGCATCCCAGCAGCAGCATCAACTAGGAGCAGATTTATCCTGGACTCCCTTCAGGGTGCCTTCCTCAAGCAATTGGTCATGGAAACTACTCGGCAGAAGGCAATACTGGACCTTGTGCTCACAAACAGGGACAGTGTGATGGGGGTAACAGTGGGGAAGCACCTGGGAAACAGTGACCACCAGTCATTGTGGTTTGAAATCACAGAAAGAGCAGAACCAAACCACACAAAAACACGTATCCTGGATTTTAGGGGGGCAGACATTGGGAAGATGGGGAGATACTTGAAAGAGGCATTAAGGGGAATGGGACAGGAATCAGGGGTTGAGGAACAGTGGGCAGTATTTAAAATGGGGATTACAAGAACAACAGAATTACGCATTAAGCAGGTTAGCAAGAGGAAAAGGAAGAGGAGACCATTATGTTTTTCCAAAGAGGTAGCAAAGAAAGTGAAAGCCAAAAAGATTGCATTCAGGCACTACAAAAAGACACAGGCAGAAGGGGATAGGAAGAAGTACCAGGAGAAGTAAAGGGAGGCAGGGAGGTCAGTAAGGGAAGCCAAAGCTCAGACAGAAGAAAACATTGCAAAATCAGTGGGTAGAGGGGACAAAACCTTTTACAGGTACATAAGTGAAAAAAGAAAGACAAAGGGAGGGATAGTGAGACTGAAGGGGGAGGATGGGGGCCGCGTGGAGGATGATAACAGTAAAGCTGACATATTGAACAGGTATTTCTGCTCAGCCTTTACTGAGGAAGAGGAGGGTAATGGGTCTGAAGGGACTACAAGGGTGAGAATGGTGCAGAAATGGACACAAGTCCCTTTACAAGAGAAAGGGTCCTAGAGGAACTGGAAGTAATAAGAGTTGATAAAGCAATGGGGCCAGATGGGGTGCACCCCAGGGTCCTTAAAGAACTAAGAGAGGTGGTGGCTGAACCTCTGGCTATCCTGTTTAGCCGATCACTGGAAACAGGGGAGGTACCCAAAGACTGGAGGACAGCAGATGTAGTCCCCTTATACAAAAGTGGGAACAAAGAGGAAGCAGGGAACTACAGACCAGTCAGCCTCACCTCGGTAGTGGGGAAGATCATGGAAGCACTACTGAAGGAGAGATTGGTGGAACATCTGGTTGTCAATGGACTACAGGACCCAAGGCAGCATGGTTTCACCAGGGAGGTCATGTCAGACCAACCTCATTGAATTTTGACTGGGTAACTAGGGAGGTGGATCAGGGAGGGCAGTGGACATGGCCTATCTGGACTTCAGCAAGGCCTTTGACACTGTGCCACATAGAAGACTATTACACAAACTGGGCAATATGGGTGTGGGCAGGACAGTAGTGTGGTGGGTAGGTAACTGGCTGGGTGGCAGGACACAGAGGGTGGTGGTAAATGGCTGTCACTCCACAGAGGAAGAGTGACCAGTGGGTACCACAGGATCAGTGCTGGGACCGGTCCTATTCAACATCTTCATCAGTGACATTGCGCAGGACCTAGAAGGCAGAATTTCATTGTTGCTGATGACACAAAGCTCTGTAACAGAGTAGACACACCAGAGGGTGTAGACAGAATGAGAAGTGACCTGCAGAAACTTGAAGAATGGTCAGGGTTTGGCAGTTGAAATTCAATGCAAAGAAGTGCAAGATAATGCATATGGGGCACAAAACCCTGGCACAATATATCAGTTGGGGGGTGAGGATATAGCATGCACCAAGCAGGAAAGGGATCTTGGGGTTGTCTTCTCTGATGACCCTCAAGGTAGGGAAACAGTGTGACAAGGCAGCAGGGAAAGCAAATAGGATGCTGGGATGTATGGGCAGGGGCATCACCAGCAGGAAAAGGGAAGTCATAATTCCACTATACAAGACACTAGTGAGGCCCACCTGGAGTACAGTGTACAGTTCTGGAGACCATACCTACATAAGGACATAGACAGGGTAGAGATTCAGAGGAGGGCAACAAAGATGGTGCATGGATTGCATCACAAGTCCTATGAAGAGAGGTTGAAGGAACTGAACATGTACTCCTGGAGGAGAGGAGGAGAGGGATATGATGAGACATACAAGTATCTTACAGGGAGGAACAGGGTGCAGGAAAACACTATTTTTAGCGAAAAAGATGTTCCAGGACTAGAGGGCATGGGATGAAGTTGGAGGAGGACGATTCAGAGGAAACATGAGAAAGAATTTCTTCACAGAACGGGTGGTGGACAAGTGGAACACCCTGCCAGAGGAAGTGGTGGAGGCTGAAACAATCACGGGATTTAAGAATGCATGGGATAGACATAAAGGAATTCTGGAGGTCAGGGGTAAGGGGCAACAGACTTCTAGGAAAACAAACTGAACTTACAAGCTCAAATGGGCAGACTGGGTGGGCCATAGGCCCTTATCTGCCGACACTGTCTATGTATCTATGTATCTATAAGTATGAAAAAGAACGAGTGGTTGGTGATGGCAGCAGCACAGCAGCAGACAGTTTTTGGATGCCTGCCTGAGCCGGACACAACCACAGGAGGACTGGCTGTAGCCTGTGACTGTGAGTGAGACTGATGGACTTGCCTTGGACTGAAATTTGTAGTAGACAACTAGAGACGCTGTCACTAATATGCTTGCACACAGGTTATAATAGCTAAGCCTTTTTCATTAATTGTGGCAAGCTCTAAATTATGTTTGTTTTTTTTGGCACCCCAAAAAAGTCTGACACAACCTGAAGAGGACTGGACGAGACAGGTGGATAGCCAAACAACAAGAGACACAGTCACTAATATGCACACAGGTAGTACTAGTATGAGCGTTTCATTAATTGTGGCAAGCTCTAATTTTTTTTGTTTTAAATTGGTCCCCCCAAAAAAGCCTGACACAACCTCAAGAGGACTGGACGAGACAGATGGATAGCCAAACAACAAAAGACGCAGTCAATAACATGCACACAGGTAGTACTAGTATGGGTGTTTCATTAATTGTGGCAAGCTCTAATTTTTTTTTTGGTTTTAAATTGGTCCCCCCAAAAAAGCCTGACACAACCTCAGGAGGACTGGATGAGACAGGTGGATAGCCAAACAACAAAAGACGCTGTCAATAATATGCACACAGGTAGTACTAGTATGGGCGTTTCATTAATTGTGGCAAGCTTTAATTTTTTTTTTGTTTTAAATTGTTCCCCCCCAAAAAGCCTGACTGTCTGACACAACACACAACCTCAAGAGGACTGGACAAGACAGGTGGACAGCCAAGCAACAAGAGACACAGTCACTAATATGCACACAGGTAGTACTAGTATGGACTTTTCATTAATTATGGCAAGCTCTAATTTTTTTTTTGGCCCCCCAAAAAAACCTGACACAAACAACCACTAACATGCACACAAGTGGTAGTCCGGACTCCGGACTTTAAATTATTGTAGCTTGTATTTTTTTTTTGTTAGTGGGCACAAGCCCCAATCCCACCCAAAAAAGCCTGACAAGCAAAATCAGAGACAGCTCCCCCTGTACCACGTCCACAAAGCAGGGTCTCTGTCGTCTTCCTCCCTTCCCCCAGTCGTCAGACTCAGTCAGCACAGTGGTGAGTGACTAATGTGCTAGCTGCTGAGCAGAGCAATTGCAAATTCAGAAAGAATATTTACATTTATCCACCCAATTTGCCCCTTTGCAGTAATTCAGAGCTTTCCCACAACAGGACCACCAAGCACCAGCCCCTCCCCCCAGTCAGCACGTCGTCGCCAAATTGAGAAGTAAGCTCTTAAATATACCCAGATCAGGAGTCGGACAGACTCCTAAAAAAACAGTACTCTGTGTAGTTTTTATTCACTGAGCCCTTAAAAGGGCTGTTGAACTTGCAGTGACTTCACGTAACTTCACACGGCAAAGTTATGCTCTCTGAGCTCACACCAAGTCTCCCTCACCCGCTCTCCACCTGAAATCAATGGCGACTGCAAGGCACGTGTGAATCATTTCCCTATCTGTGGCTCCCGACTCCCCCACCACCCACGTGAGCACCCAGCTGCTCACCTCGTGATGAGGATACTGCCGGCTGGTGTCCTACTGCTGCGCAGACTCGCTGGTGGGTGAGACACACACCGGACTGATGAGTCTCCTCCTCTGGCTCCTGGAAGTCCCTCCTGCTCTCTCTCATGGCTGCGCAGTTGTAAAAGACGATCCCGCGCATGCGCGATGACGGCAGCTCAGCTCAATTCATTGACAGGGATGCTGAGCTACCACGCATGCACGCCAGAGATGCGGCTTACTACTCGCCAGAATGGCGAATTTTTAGAGAAATCTGGTGGCCAGAATGATTAGCCAGGTTGCATTTGACAACCTGGCAACCCTATTTGTCCCACCCTGATCCAACCCCGAGGGACATTTTCCCTTAGAGGGATTGAGGGCAAGCAGGGCGTTGAGTACTTCGGCTGGAGTAACCAGGGAGAATGAGAAAGCCGGGTAGGTGGTTTGGGTGGGAATGGTTCCAGATGTAGGAGGGTGTGTTGCAGGCAGTGGATTTGAGTGGAGAGAGGTCGCACAACTGGTGAAGAAGGAGTTGAATACAGTGACCACTGTGTGTGATTCTGTTATTGTGGAGCTGCCTACAACTAGGACAGGGGTGGGGGCTGGGTGGTGGGGAGAAAAGAGATTTAATTGATTTCCAAAACTTAGCTGGGTGATTTAGATTTTTTCGGAAGGATGCTGAGAAATATCGGGCTTTAGCCTGCCGGATAAGCCTGGTACAGTTATTTCTAAGTGTTCGGTAGTGTTGGTGGTCAGCAAGGGTACCTGAGGATTTGTAGGCTTTCCACATCTGGTCCCTAGCTCAGAGGTGGTCCATAAGGTCAGTTGTGATCCAGGGCAGATGAACTCCCATCTCTGGCCTTTTTGAGTGGGCATGGTGGTCCCAGACGGCAAGAAATCTGGACTTGAAGAAGTTTAGGGCGGAGTCAACAGAGGTGGCCTTGGGGATGAAGGACCAGTCCAAGTTTGCCAAGTCATTTAGGAGCCCTTCAAGGTCAAGGGATTTGTACGATCTAATGAGGAGAGTTCTTGGTGGAGGTGACTTGGCTTTGGATATATTTCTTACTACATAAATCATGTGGTGGTCACTCAGAGAATCTGGTAGGAGACTAGAGGTAATTATCCTGTGTGGGTGCGAGGTGAGGGCCCAATCCAGTAGGGAGTGGTTCTGAGTTTTGTGATTTAGATGCATAGGCTCAGTGATCTGTTGAGTCAGATTTAGTGCAGCCACATGGTTGTGGAGCTTGGTGCTAGCACTGGAGAGCCAGTTCTGTTTAAAATCACCAAGGATATGAAGTTCACCCCCTGAGGCAAAGGATTTTAGGGTGTCCAGGTGCGCCATGACCGAGGTCATTGGGGCATCCGGGGAACAGTATGAGCCTGCTATAAATGTGGGGATTGCATGGGGTAAGGAGAGTTTTATCAGTGAGGCGTTAATTGTGGGAGATCGCATAGCGAGACAGGAGTGAATTTTATCTGGGACGATATGTAAATGGCTATGCCGCCACCTCTCTTGGTGCCCGGGCAGTCATGATGAGTAACCGGGAATAGCTACTTCTGCGTCCAGGTTGTGTGGTTTCAGCCAGGTCTCAGTGATTATCAGGATGTCAGGACATAGCAACAGGACAATTGGTTGGAGCAAGGGCAATTTTCGCAGTAGACTGCATATATTTAAGTGGGCTACTTTCAGTCCTCTGGGTAGTTGGATAGTGAGACAGGTGTTGTGATTGGTGTAGGAGGCAGGTCCCGGGTTAGGCTCGATGTCCCCTGCAAGGAAGAGTAGTAAAGTTAGCACCAGTTTTGTATTTGGTAAGAAACATTTTGGCCTACGGTGGGCAAAGGCAAAGTGCGGAAAGTCCTGCCACAGGGAATTTCATCACTGTCAGCCCAGCGTGAAAGGATGGGGGAGAATGGAAGGACCAGAAAACCAACCATGAGGAGTGAGGGGGTGCTGTCTAGTGCTGGGGGAGGAGTAGATACTTGGGAGTGTGATTCAGATGGTGATATTCGGAGGACAGGGTTGCTTACCAGGCAGATACAAGGGTGGGAGGGATGATATAGTGGCAAGTAAGGCTGCTCCTAAGATAGTTTTATAGGCTAAGTGCAGCATTCTTATGCTGGAAAGGTAGAAGAGAGTGCAAAATATATCTGTGGTGGCCCCTAGTGGTGAGAGCTGATAAGCTGCAAAGGGAAAGTAGGGTGATTGGTTAAAATCCACACGTGACCCTGCCTACCTCTGACTATATAGCAAGTGGCTCACCAAGGGTGGTGATGGGGGCAGTGGGGCAGCTGACACGAAGTGTCATCGGGGAAATTAGCAGCAGAGGATCCTGTTGTAATTAGTCTTCGGCTGGAGTCCTGGTAGCGCTGTCCAAACTAAAATTTAAACTTGGCACCAAAACACCAACTCAGTCCTATGGGCATACCTGCAGAAATTCGGCTCAGGGGGGAGGGCGGCTCCGTGTGCCCTCGTGACCACCAACAGGGCTGTGCAGGGGGGAGCTGAGGAGAGAAAGGAAAATGAGGTATTTACAGCTAATGCTAGGCTGGGTGGGAGGAGGGGGGAACCGCATGCAAAACGAGCTATGATTTAGACTCTGTAGCTGAAGTAGGACACAGGCGTTGCTCCTATTCTATTATAATTTAACAGACTCCGAAATCCAATGCACTGTCTCTGTGGCTACCAAATCCTAACTCACACTCTGGGATTCAAAGCAGGGTACAGGCACATGGATTCCTACAGTAAGCAATCTCCTGAACTCAAAAGCATCTTATGCAGTTTTACATTTACTCAAAATAAAATAACTTTAACAAGGAGCTTAATCAGTTGCTATATCACACATTTGGGTGCACTTAGTAGAACATTTCTTATGCTACATGCACCTAATTTCTGTAACTCTCTATAATAATTCCTCCATTTTTTGAGGGTTTTTTTCTAGCAACTCTAGTAATACTACATTTCTCTAAATTAGCAGCAGAGGATCCTGTTGCAATTAGTCTTCGGCTGGAGTCCTGGTAGCGCTGTCCAGACAAAAACTTAAACTTGGCACCAAAACACCAACTCAGTCCTATGGGCATACCTGCAGAAATTCGTCTCGGGATGAGGGCAGCTCCAAATTCCTTCATGACCAGCAATGGGCTGTGCAGTGGGAGCTGCAGAAATTCAGCTTGGGGAAGGTGGCTCCGTATGCCCTCATGGTACCAGCGGGCTGTGCAGCCGGGAGCTGGGGAGTCGGCTGGGAGGGAGGCTCCCTGTGTCTCCGCGACCACCAAGGGCTGTGCAGGGGGAGCTGCAGAAATTTGCTATGGGAGGGTGGCTTCATGTGCCCTCAAGACCACCTGGGTTGTGCAGTGGGGAGCTGCAAATTAGCCTCAGAGGGTGGTTCACGTGCCCTCGTGACCACCAACGGGGCTGTGCAGCGGGGAGCAGCAGAAATTTGGCTTGGGGGGAGGGTGACTCCCTGTGCCCTTGTGACCACCAATGGGGCTGTGTAGCGGGGAGCTATGTATGAAACGGTGAGTGGGTTAGAAGAAGAAAGAGAGGTGAAAACTGAAAGGAAAGTAGGAACCCTTAAAGGGGAGTCCCTTTCCAGAGGAAGGACACATCAATTACTGATATTAATGGGGCTATTCAAAGGAGAGTTACCGCGAAGATTTAGCTGAGAGAGAAAAAGGAGGAGGGAAGGAGATGCGATCAACCCTAAGGCACAAAATCTGTTTAATTGTCGAGTTGTTATAAAACCATTTTCTCCATTTATTGTCATAGGAGGAGACCTGGTTGCTAGTGCATGCCAATAATCTTTCAAGGGTGTTACTCTCAAGAGTAAGGGTTCTTCACATTTCAAGGATCGGGACCCTCTCCATCCGCCATAGGTGGGTTATGGCCTTTTTGACTGTGAGCAGTAGCTGATTTATTAATTTTATGGTGGGGAGGGATATAGTCGAGTGGGGTGGTGGGATAGCAGTTAGAATGAGTGTGGTAGATATCATGCCTATGCAGTCAAATATAGCTTTGAGTTCTTGGGTGCCCCCCTGCCAGAACGTCTGGAGCAGAGGACATGTCACCATTATATGGGTGTGATCTGCTGGGACAGTACCACAATGGTGCCAGCAACTAGCTGACTGAGGTCCCGCAAATTTAGGTATGACTGCTGGTGTACGGAAGTACCTCAAACAGCACTTCCAGGAATATTCCTTCCAGAATACAGCCACCATTACTCTGAATGCTGGAGGACTGAATTTGTGCCATTGTTCAAGACTAAGAGTGGCATTCAGTTCTGAATTCCAGCTAGATAGGATAGATTGGGTGGAAATCGTCATGGTAGTTTGGAAAGCTTTGTATAGGCTGCTAATTAGATGTGGGGCATTGTCTCCCATTACATGTGATTTAAAGAAGTTGAACCAGCAACTGGGGGTGTTCAGCTATATGAGCTAAGGCATCTTCCCTTGTTCGAAAATATGAGTGCATTTGCAGATCCATATGAAAAGCCGACTGTGGAAGATGGTAAGAATCCTGGAGGGGTACAAAGGCTAGCTTCCCCGATGGGGAGATCAGTTGAAACACATATGTGAGGCCATATAGATGCCACAGTTGTAAGCTTTGTCTAATCTATTAGGGGGGAAATCTTGGTTATGAGTCATCACCTTGAGATAAAGTAGGTCTGTGGGAGTGAGGTAGTGGCTCCTAATAAAGAGCCAATGCTTGTACGTTTCTGCCATAAATCAGTGAAATTTACCTACGGGGTGTGGGCCGGAGGGCTGCTGATTGCATATTGGGCCTGTCTGATATTTCAGTTCTAGTACAACTGATAGGGTTAGCCCAAAGACAGAAATTGTGTAGGTGTGTTGCCAACGCATACCACATAAAGTTAGGGAGGTTAACCCCGCCTTTATCCCTAGGAAACTGCAGTATAGAATACCTTATTCATGGGATTTTCCATGCCATATAAATCTAGAAATGACTTTGTCCCAGTCTTTAAAGTATAATTTATCTGGCATAACAGAGAATGTATGGAGAGAAACTATAGTATGCGGGGCAAAATATTTAACCGAATTATCTCTATTTTATGGAAAAGGCAGAGGCTCAAGCAGGTCCATTTAGATAGATCAGCCATGATTTGTTGAGAGGCTCATAGCTGAGAAGTTCAAGATTATCTAGGTTCTTGGTAAATTTAATGCCCAGATATCGGATGGCTTGCTTCTGCCATTTAAAGGGAAAGGTCCTTTTCAGAGTACGGGGTGAGGTATAATTGTATAGTAGGATTTCTGTTTTGGAAGCAGTGAGTTTATAGCCTGCCAGGCAGCCAAATTCCCGAAGGTGCTCTGTGATCACAAATTCTCTCACTGTAAGTATTACCTGAGCAACCGCTCCCGTCGTCACGGGGCAAAAACCGCACCACTGGGTTTGTCTTAACGCTGCTTATTTGATCAAATCTTTCACATGCATGCGGGAGTTCTGCAAAGGAGAAAGCTCCCTGATTACAATTTACAGCAGCTTTTTATAAGCTAGATTCTGCAATTCTTATCTTGAAAAATACCAACATTTCAGTATAAGCCAATCATAAAACAGAATAACAAGTTGATACCAATGTAACAGAATAACAAGTTGATACCAATGTGTGGTGTACTTTTCCACTGCTTACTTCATTTCTTACCCAATATTTCTTGATACATATGCCAGTGGGTCAATCTGACCTGAGTGAAACAATGAGTTTTCACTCACACCATAGCAACATACAACAACGTACAGCTTGCCTTCAATGCCTCAACGTGCTGTTATCTTATACTTTGCCCAAGCATGTTGTTATCTTATACTTTGTCCGAGCCTGTTATTCAGGCTGGTACAACCAGTTCTGCCCAGTTTTATCTTGCTTTCTGTTTCTACAAATGTACCTCAAGTAACCTCAATAACATTCTATAACCCTGTAGAAAACAGCATGAACTCAGAAATTTCTACTACATTCATTATGACTTTGTTACAGCATGGCTTACAAAGCAAGCATAGCTTCAAGGCATATAATAGCAAATATAGCTTTAGGATATATAAAAATTCTCCCTCACAGCTCCCACACAGCTATGATTGATTCCTCAGGGGAGGCTACTGTGAGGAGCATGTCATCTGCAAATACAGAGATTTTGTATTGCCGTCTCCCTACAGGGAGACCCTCCACCCAGTGGACATAGCAAATAGCTTCTGCTAGTGACTCTAGGCACAGGGTGAATAAAAATGAGGAGTGGGGGCACCCCTGGCGAGTGCCTCTTGGCAGGGGAAAAGGGTTCTGAAAAGGATCCATTTAATTTGAGATAGGTTTGGGATGGAGTATAAATTGCCTGGAGAGTTTGTATAAATTGCTGGGGTAATCCAAAGTGGGATAAGGCCCTCCACAGGAATGGCCAAGCCACCCTGTCAAGCTCCTTCTCTGCACCTAGGCTGAGCAACACCAGGGGGATCTGTCTGGTAATCACGATGTCGATGAGCAGGAGGTTGCAACGGATGCTGTCATGGGCCTGATGTCAACGAATAAATCCCACTTGGCCCAGGTTAATCAGAAGGGGAGGAGAGGTTCAAGGCATCTTGCCATTATGGGCATGTAAATTTTATAGTCTGTATTTAACATATACAGTAAATAGACCTATACGAGGCAGGGTGAGAGGGATCCTTTTGTGGTTTTAGAAGGGCCATAAGGGTGGCATATTTCCATGATGGTGGTAGGATCACCCTCTTGAACTCCCCAAAATGTCGCTATCAGGTAGGGTATGAGAGGTTCCTGGAAAGTCTGGTAGAATTCCACCGGGTAGCCATTCGGCCCTGGCGCTTTTGTAGTCTTGGCTTCACGGAGGGCTGCTTCAATCTCAGAGGCTGAAATTAGAGCAAGAAGGCTATCTGCTTGTGTTTCAGTTAGGCAGGACAATGGATTATGACTGAGGTGAGTTTTCTCTGAGGGCCGCTGGGGTTCGTTTGACCTCTGTATATAACTGTTGGTAGTATGCTGCCATAGCCTTCCTAATTTTGCTTGGGTGGGTCAGGGTGACAGCCATTGTCAGGTCATGAATTTGGGTGATATAGGCTTGTGCTTTGTAATTTTGAATCTGGCAAGCCAGATTTCAGGTTCCTCTGGGGTCCCTCTCATAATGGTAATGTCTCAGGTATAAAAGTTGCTGCTCTATTCTTTGGTCATGGAGGATTTGAAGCTCTTGCTTCACTTTCTGTAATTGGGTCTTGATTGACTGGTCCCCCTAGTGTAAAAAGCATTGAAGGGTGTGCAATTCTTCCTGGTGAGAGTTCATTCTTTTATCCCTCTCCTGTTTTTTCCAGAATGCGTAAGATATAATCTCACCCTGCAAAACCACCTTATGGTGTCCCAGAGGATGGACGGTGAGATGTCTGGATTTGAGTTGTCAGTTTGCATATGGGCGATTGCATCCTGAATCCTCTCTCTAAACTCTGGGTCCTTGAGCTGCATTAGGCTGTGCCACCATGAGTTAGTATGAGACCTCCTACCCAAATCAAACACTACAAAGACCAATGTGTGGTTAAATAGAAGGGAGGTACCATGAAAGATATCATGGGCCGTGTCCCCGTGTTCTGCCAAGGTAAATATATAATCTATGCAAGAGGCTGTCCCTGTGCAGGGAGCATAATGAAAATATTATTTGGTGGTAGGAAAAAATGCCTCCATAGATCTATAATCCCTAAGTGTGCTAGTAAGTGTCTTAAATATTTCTGAAGTGGAGATGGTCAATGCGCTGAAGGGCTGGAGGCGTCAGCTTGGGGGAAAGTGTGACATTTAAGTCACCTCCCAAAATAAGCTGACCCTTCATGATCGGTAACAGGGTGTTAAAGAAATGCTGTGATTCAGCTTTTTTGGCACCCGATGGAAAATATACAGAGGCCAAAGTGACAAGATTATTATATAGTAGGCCAGTGGCTATGGCAAAGCTGCCTTCTGGGTAGCATTTCTATGTTAAACCTTGATTTTTGCACATTAATAACTCAGTCGTTATTTGACTGAATCACCCAACAATTGACATGCCCGGAGTCAGTGCCTGGATCACTGGATCCTGTAAATTTTGCATTGATTGCTTTAGTGGGTGCAAAGCTCTAGAAGGTTGAAAATACATAAATTCAACAAAATTAAGACATTTTTTTCTCACTAATAGCAAAAAAAAGTTAAGATTTGAAATCTGAAACTTTCAGGTAAGATAACGTTTAGTCCAAGCAGTGTTTTGCTAATTGGTTTTTCCCTAAGTATTACCATTTTACAGATATTAGCAAAAATGGGTTCACATGCCCAGTAACAAAAATGAACATTCTATGGATAACTAGATTTCTGAAAAATCAATTTTTTATGGTCTCGTATGAGACAGTGGTTTCATGAGGTAATAAAATTAACTTTAGTATGACTGATACAAAAGCATAAAAAACACTAATTTTTGCTCACAGAAAATGTAGGTAGAAAGGTGGTTTGTCCTTTCTGTAGTCCCTGTGCATCTGCAGCCAGACTTGTACCTTGATGCCGTGCCAGGAGGATCCCTGCATGTTCACAGCTGGATGGACTTTTACCTTGGCTCAGGGCCTGGGTTCCCCAATGCATTCACAGACAGACTTTACCTTAGCATAGTACCCATGGCTCCTGTGTATTCATAGTCAGGCAGTTACTTTGTCATAAGACCAGGTGCTTGTGTGCATCTGCAGCTGGACAGATTGTTACCTTGGCACAGGGACTGGGGAACCCCCTGCACATCAACAGACAGATGGACTGTTACCCTGGTGCAGGGCTTGGTGGGCCCCTGCATGTCCATGGCCAGAGGAACTGTCACTTCGGCACAGTGCCCAGAAGGGCCCCTATATCTGCAGCCCAATGGACTGTTACCTTTGTGCAGTGCCCAGAGGGCCCATGCATGTCTGCAGCCTGATGGACTGCTACCCTGGTGCAGGGCAGGGAGGGCCCCTGCATGTCTGCAGTCAGATGGGACTGTTATCTTGGCCTTTGCATGTCCATAGCCAGACTGACCGCTACGTGCGTCTGCAGTCAGGATCCTGTGCATCCTGTCATGGTGGTCTTTGGTGCCACAATATTTTAATCAACATTACTGCAATAAATGTATAAGATAATTTTTACTTGTTAACAAAAGCAGGAACACTGTTATAATCAATGTAGCAGCTGTACTAAATATGTCTTTGTTGTACACCATCTTTATGTTATACACCATCTCTATGTTAAACTGTTTGTAAGGCATATAGTCACAGATCTGTTTTATTGTGCATTTCTTTCATAGGAATATCAATCACTATATGCAGTATATTATACAGGCACTTTAATGTTAAATCCCTATATTTTTACCTTAATTGTGCAGCTACCATTTAACCTATTACTCAAAAACTGGCATGTATGATGTTGGTGCCAGCATCTTGATGCTGTGCCTTTCATAGCAATTGGTTCAGCGGGGGCAAAGGTCTAGAACACTGAAAATACATAAAGTCACCAAAATTAAGACTAATTTTACTCAGCAACAGAGATTTGAAATATGAAACTATCAGGTTTTATGGAGTCTGGCACAAGGACTCTGGTTTTGTAATTAGTTTTTCCCTAACTCACGACGTTTCTGAGGTATTAGTAAAAGTGTTTTTGTTTTCTGCATACGCTCAGCAGGGAAACTGAATGTTCTATAAATGACTGGATTTTTGTAAAACCATTTTGTTATGGTTTCATATAAAAAATGTTTTCGTGATGTAAAGAAATTTGCTTTCATGTGAGTTAGCACTACAAAAGCTTATAAAACCACAAACATTTGCTGAATGTAAACACAAAAGGTAGTTGAAGGGGTGATCTGTGATTTCTGTGGTTGGCATATTAGCATTTAAGGAAAAATTACTGGTATTTTTATGGGTAGATATTGCCTTTTTTGCTGGAGATATGAATTTTTAAAAATCATGAGCGACAAAAGAATAAGTAGTTTATGGTTCGGAGTATGCTGTAGTCACTTGAATTCATGCTTTTGTATGTTATTTTTCCTTTTGTAACAGTTTCAAATGCAGGCAAATGATTGTGCAGTAGCAGTTTGAAAACAAGCTGGATTCCATAGCTGTGTTTTGACAGTTTATATTGTGTGGGGAATTCTTTTAAATGTGTATTGTGGAAACATGGCTCTTATTTTAACTAAAATTAAAAATCTGCAGAGCACGAGTGAGGAAACCAAAAACACCTTTATGCTTTCATGAGATAGCTTTTGTGGCATATGTAGATGCTTTCATGAAGTGTTTTTTCTTTTGTGAGTTTATGTTCAGGAGTTTTGAAAAATCTTTGGATTAGGAAATATCTTCAGTGTCTGCCTGCTTTTGGGTCCTGTGTGCAGCCACATGGACCTTTGTTTTGGTACCACAACCTGGCATGCATATCTTTGGTGCCTGCTCATGTGCAGGGCCCACAGGGACCTATGCATGGCCAGACGGACCAGTTTCCTGGCTCAGGACCTATAAGGCCGGTGCATCCTGCCATGTAGCCTTTGGTGTCTGCCTGTACCCAAGGTACACAGGGCCCTATGTGCAGCTACAGTATGAAGACCTTTCTTTTTGGTGCAGAACCAAGAGGGCCCTGCACATGCTTGCATCCTGGCATGGCAGTCTGTGGTGCCTGTGCACAGGGCCCAAGAGACTACAAACCCTATTTTTTTTTTTCATTTCCTCACTTTGTGTAGTTTATGTTCTTCAACATTTATGTCTTCAGTGATGCAGTTTTGTTTTGCAATGAAGATATATATGTGTGTGTGTGTATATTATAGTGGTGCAGTAGTGCCACCATAGTTAGGATTGAGTAGGCACTTTAATGTTAAACTCCAATTTTTGCTCTTTAATATCTTCACAATCGTTCAACAGATTTGCATGAACGTTTGCATGCATGGTTTCATGGGGAAGATAGCCTGATGTGCCAAGTTTCATTTCAGTCAGATGTACGGATTCTGAGATGCGAGTAAGACAAAAACATTAAAAAATTGCTGTTTTTTCCCATTTCCTAGCTCCCAGACAGTTTGGAATCTTGTTCTGAAGAATTTCCTTTGCTGGTTTGGTGAAAAAATATTAATCCGTTCCAATGATATTTAATTTAATTATTTCAGGTTCTGAGCATGCTCGGTAAGTATTTCAAAATAGCTGTATGAAGTGATTATATTGGCAATCCTTTTTTGTGAGGGCAAACATCTTTTTTCATTTGCAGCCATCTTGTTTTTCATTTTTTTTAATACAATTTAAAAGCTATATAAATGCCACTTTACAGAAAGACCATCACATGTATGTTGGTCATCAGGACCTTGTTAAGTCGATTCTGCACTTAACTGTTGGAGAAATGAGCCCCAAAGGTGTTTTTATTTATTATATCCTTTTTCATGACTCATGTCTGCTTGCTTCATATTACCTGATACGAAAATGTTCGTATCACTTCTATCACATTGCTGTTTTTTGCCATTGTATAGCACCCACACAGTTTGGAATTTTGGTTTGAAATGTTCAGGGTAGAAAGGACTTGGCCCATAGATGTTTCCTTTGCTTGTTTGGTGAAAAAATATTACTCTGTTCACAAGTTATTACATTTTAAAAATGTTAGTTCTGGGCATGCTCACTAACCACTTCAAAATAGCCATATGAAGTTACTGCATTGTGCTGCTTGCCATCGCTGTCCCCACCAAAAAAATAACTGCAGCAGAAATAAAGGACAAAGCCATTTGGATTTGAGTTTGTGCAATAAATACGCTCCAATAAGAACCAAAACTGTAAAGAAAACTAATGCACCCTGGTACACACAGAGTCTGAGAGAATTTAAGAAAAAGAGGGATAAAGCATGGTATGAAGCCAAAAAATAACAAAGCAGACTGGGACATATACAAACTGCTATGTAACCAATATGTAAAAGAAATGAAAAAAGCAAAACACTATTGTATACAAACTCTTGATAATACCCGCCCTCGGAACCCTAAAGAATTTTGGAAATCAATGTGAAATCGTCTAAAGGGCAGTGGTTGCAATACTGATAATATATTTAATATAGATGGTCAAATGGAACCATTGTCTCAAGAAGTAGTAAACAGATTCAATTATTTTTTTATTGAAATAGGGAGTGAAGGTACAGATCATTGTAAAAAGCAGAAAAAAGATGAATATAAAGGTAATTCAATATATTCAGATCAGTTTTCCTTCTCTGGTGTTAGTGTGGATGCAGTAAAAATACAGCTTTTAATATTAGATGTCACTAAGGCCATAGGAATTGATAATATATTTTCCAGACTTTTAAAATATGCTTCACCAGTAATAGCTTTTCCCTTAACTTATATATTCAACTTGTCAATTAGAACAGGTGAATACGCAGAGGCCTGGAAGCAATCCAAACTGGTGTCTATATTTAAAGCAGGTAAACAAACTGAACTGTGGAATTATAGCCCAATATCTCTCTTATCCCAGGTTTCAAACATTTTTTGAGAAATTGATCTCGATGCAATTAAAAAATTATTTAGACTCACAAAATAAACGTAATGATTTTCAGTCGAGTTTCAGACAGCTCCACAGTACAATGTCTGCCCTTGTAAAGGTAGTGAGTGATATTCAGGTCACCCTGGACAGAAGGACATCTATGGGTGCCATTTTTGTGTATAATTTCAAAGCGTACTTTGGATCATGATGTTCTTCTGTCTAGGTTGGCTCTGATGGACATCCCAGGAGATGGTATTCATTGACGAGGCTCCTACCTCAAAGGGAGGCAACAGCTTGTTGCATTAGGAAACTGTTCTTCATAACCGGCATTTATTACCTCTGAAGTCCCTCATGGCTCAATATTAGGTATTTTGTTAACATCTATGTGAATGAACTGCACTTCATAGACCCCTCAATTTTATATCTTCTGTATGCAGATGATACAATTATCTATACATCTGATACTTCTATACAGAAAATCCAAAATAAATTACAGCGAGCGTTTCATGAATTACAAACTTTTTTTGATGATAGTAATTTAGTATTAAACTAAAAAAAAACATGCTATGTTTTTGTTTAAAATAAGTACTGAGGAAATTAAAATAAATTTTATCACTTTGGGAAGGGTACCACAATTAAACAGGTTCAAGCTTATAAATACTTAGGTTTATGGCTAGATAGCTACTAGAGATGGGACATACATATCAAACATCTATTGAAAAATGTTGACAAATGTCTGAGTGCCCTGCACTGGGTAAAACTGCCTCAAGAAACTAGGGAGCGAGTAATAAACTCTGTGATAATCCTGGTCTTTGACTATGGAGATATACTGTACTCTGCTGGAACCAAGAGAAACATAGAAACATAGACTTTGATGGCAGATAAGGACCACTTGGCCTACCCAGTCTGCCCATTTCCCTACCTATTAGATAAGCTGCAGATTCTAGTTAACCAACAGTCTACTTCCTGCAACCCACCCCACTATAATTGTCTTATGTCTGTCCCATGCATGTTTGAATTCCCCCACTGTTTTAGACCTCACAACCTCTCCAGGAAGGTGGTTCCATGCTTCTACCACTCTCTCTGTGAAAAAAATGTCCTCACATTACCCCTGAGCCGTCCCCCCTCTATCTTTAAATTGTGCCCCCTTGTTCTTACACATCTCTTTTTCTGAAAGTTGTTACCCTCCTGGACTTTGTTGATTCCCTTGAGGTACTTAAAAGTTTCTATCATGTCCCCCCTGTCCCTCCTTTCATCAAGGGTATACATATTAAGCTCTCTCAGTCTCTCTTCATATGGTTTCTGAAGTAGACCCTGCAACATTGTAGTTGCCCTCCTCTGGACTGCTTCCATCCTGTCTATGTCCTTGCATAGATGAGGTCTCCAAAACTGCACGCAGTGCTCCAGATGGGGTCTCACCAGCTGTCTGTACAGAGGGGATAACCACTTCCCTTTTTCTACTTGGGATGCCCTTCCCTATGCATCCCAGTATCCCCCTGGCTCTCCTTACTGACTTCTCACATTGCTTATCCACCTTTAGGTCATCTGATATGACTACCCCCAGGTCCCTTTCCATTATTGTTGTTGTTAGTAGCTCCTCTGCTATTGTGTACTCTTCTCCTGGATTTTTATTTCCCAGGTGTATTTGAACTGAATCTAAGCTGCCATATGTCTGACCATTCCTCCAACCTTGCCAAGTCCCTTCTCATCCTTTCTACCCCCCTTGTGTATCAACTCTGTTACAGATCTTTGTGTCATCTGCAAAGAGGCATACCTTTCCTTCCAGACCCTCTGCAATGTCACCTATAAAGACGTTAAAGAGGACCGGACCCAGTATTGAGCCCTGAGGTACTCCATTAGTAACCCCCCTTTTCTTCAGAATGTATTCCATTCACTATTATCTTCTGTGTCCTGTTGTGCAGCCAGTTTGCTACCCAGGCTACCACCCTGGGACCCACTCCCAGGCTGGCTAACTTGATTATTAATCTTTTGTGCGGGACTGTGTCAAATGCCTTGCTAAAGTTTAGGTAGGCCATATCCACAGCCCCTCCCTGGTCTATTACTTTGGTCATCCAGTCAAAGAAATAGATTAGATTTGTCTGACATGACCTTCCTAC
The DNA here is from genome assembly GCA_016271365.2 of Neoceratodus forsteri. Taxonomy (NCBI): domain Eukaryota; kingdom Metazoa; phylum Chordata; order Ceratodontiformes; family Ceratodontidae; genus Neoceratodus; species Neoceratodus forsteri. The sequence continues at coordinate 1,244,219,519 of CM057455.1, forward strand.
TGTGAATCCATGCTGCTTTGGGTCCTGTGTCCCGCTGGCCTCTAGGTACTCAACAATTCTTTCTTACAGAAGTGATTTCATCATTTTCCCCACCACTGAGGTCAAACTAACAGGTCTGTAGTTTCCTGCTTCTGCCTTGCTCCCACTTTTGTGAAGGGGAATTACATCTGCCCTCCTCCAGTCCTCAGGTACCACCCCATCCTCCCATGATTTGTTAAAAGTGTGGTCAGTGGTGTCACTAGGTCCTCCCTTAGTTCTTTTAGGATTCTAGGGTGAATCCCGTCAGGCCCCATTGCTTTGTCCACCTTGCGTTTTAGGAGTTCTTTCAGTACTCTTTTTTCTGTAAATGGACTGGCGTCAACCCCACTATCCAGAGTGCTTCTACTGTTTGGTTTAGGTAACTCCTCCTCTTCTTCTTTTGTGAATACTGAGCAAAAGTATTCATTCAGATGAGACATTAAACCAAGGTCCCATTTTCCTGGATTGGTGGTAGTTCAGGTGGATGTTAAAGATCCCATGGCACTTATCGAAAAGAGTAAGGGAATTTCCCCAGTGTCCTGGCCAAATTTCCCTCATTCACTAAAAATACCACCAACAGTTTAATCTGGTTCTAGGTCAGTTGGCATTCATCTGTATCCCCTTCCCCCGGGTCGTGCCTGAAAATTGGCAGGATTTGTCTAGTGCACTTACCCAGTCAACAAAAACTAAATAAATAAATTCAGTATCTCTGCCTTTTCACTGTCTCCCTCTGACCACCTCCCCTCTCCTTTATTAATCTTCACTATCCCTCCCTTAACCTTTCTATGCTCCCTAGTGTACCTATAAAAGGTTTTATCCCCCTTCTTAACTGAGTTGGCTATCTTTTCCTCAGTTTGGGCCTTTGCTTTTCTGACTGCCTTCCCCAATTTCTTTCTGCTTTAATTGATACAGTTCCCTGTCGTGCTCCTTATGTGATTCCTTATACTTTTTGAATGCAGCATCTTTCTCCTTAACCTTCCCTGACACCTCTATTGAGAACCATAGTGGTTTTTTATTCTGCTTTGTTTTCTTTATTTGTTTCACACAAAGGCTTGTTGCCTCCATGATGGCAGTTCTGATTTTTCTCCATTGTTCTTCCACCCCCTCCTTTCTGGCCATTTGCTAATGCATGCCTCAGGTATTCACCCATTATGCCAAAGTCAGCCCTTCTAAAGTCCAGTATCCTTGTCTTTGTATGGCTTGTCTCCATGGTTGTCTTTATTGTGAAGCACACTGTGCAGTGGTCACTTGTTCCCAGATGTCTAGTGACTTCTAAATTTGTGATCCTCTCTCCATTTGAGAGTACCAGGTCTAATATTGCTCCCTCCCGAGTGGGTTCCACCACTAGCTGTCTAAGGCATGCCCCCTGTAGGGAATCAAGAATGACCTTGCTCTTGGATGTGTCTGCAGTCCATGTCGTCCAGTTAATATCTGGCATATTCAGGTTCCCCATCAACAGTCTCTCCCCTTTTTCAGCCATTTTGAGAATGTCCTCTATCATTTTCTTGTCCATTTCCTCCCCTTGAGACGGGGGTCTGTATACAACGCGTGTGCAGATTGTGATGCCATTCCCCATCTCCAAGGTGACCCAGAGTGCCTCTTGTCCTCCCCCTTTACTTTTTAGTTCTATAGCTTTGATCCCTTCCCTTATGTAGAGAGCTACTCCAGCTCCTCTTTTACCCTCCCTGTCCCTTCTGTAGATTGTGTACCCTGGTATGTTGACATCCCAGTCATGGTTCTCCGTGTACCATGTTTCTGTGACTGCCACAATATCCAAGTGTTCCTCTTCCATCAGGGCTACTAGCTCAGGAAGCTTGTTTCCCAGACTACGGGCATTGGTACTCATTGCCCTACATTTAATATTGGCTTTATCCTTTTTTTTTTTACCCCATCCCTGCTCTTATTGCCCTTGTCTATTTTTCCATTTACCCCTGTCCTGCCCTCTGTCAAGTTCTGTACCTCAGTGTTTACCCTACTACCTGCCATGTCTGGCATGACTTGATGTTTGTCACGGCAGACTTGCTAGGTTTGTTCCTGGAGCTCCTCACTTAGCACATAGTTGCCAGCTGTATGACAATCTTGGCTGGCAGAGACTGACGGAACATAGACAGGAACACTTATTAACATTTATACATAAGGGGATAAGAGGGCAACTCCCAAAATATATACCCACAAATCTTATTTATAGGGGAGAAAACTCATTGACATCTGCAACAGGCACAATCCCTGTGGTTCCAAGATGTGCTTCACAAGTAGAGAGAAGTATAGTTTTTTTATGTAGGGTCCACGGCATGGAATAATATTCCTTACACTGTGAGAACATTAATAGATGGAAAGATATAAAGGTTTGGTTAGACAGTAAGGCGGTAGAGTCCGGACTACATCATGCAAAGGAGGTCGCAGCCAGCATTAAAAGACAAGGAGGAACTGAGTGTGTAAGACAGACGGGTGTATGTGCTGGGTTGAAAAGACTGGTGAGGGGGGAGGGTGAAGGGTGGAGGACTGTCCTGATCAATGCCAGGAGCATTGACAAGAAAATGCAAAATGCAACAGCTCCAGGCAATGCTACTTACGAAAACCACAAAGATATGTGTGTCCGAAAACTGCCATGTCAACATTGTTCCACAACCCTGTTTGGTATGACATTGGCACTATACCCGTCATCAAGGGCAACCCATCTGGTTTGAAGCCCAGACCCCCTTGCAAGGAAATAATATGACCCCATAGTACCATCTACTCAGCCATTTAACACTGTACACACTGCACACACTGCATATGTAAGAATAGCATGCTTTTCCTGTAACAGTGCTGTGCCTCTGACAGTAAGTGATATTTGTACATTTAATGCTGCATGTATCCACGTGTTGCTCATATGTCATGTGAATATTCCTCCTGTATCTTAGAAGTCAGCTGAGGAAAGTCCTACTTCTGCTGACAATACAGACGATTGTGGAGAGAGAGAAAATGAAGATACTGAACAGCCACTTGTGGATAATCAGGTATTCATTGACCGCTAACGCAACTCTATTACACAGTACATCTCACATCGATATTAGGTCACTGTAGTGATGCACGGTTATGGAGTGCTGGTGCCATCTGTTTAGTACTGCTTGTTGTGAAATCAGGATTTCTTTCCTACTAAAGTACAAGACCTAACTAACTTGGATTGGTCTTACAGACCCAAGGCCCCTTCCATGGATCTCGCTTTTGACTTCTTTAGGACTAAATTTCTTGCCGTCTGGGATAAATATGCCCCACCAAGAAAGGTTAGACTAAGAGGAGCTCACCTGCCGTGGATCACTGCTAATCTTATGGAACACCTCCGTGTCAGAGACCAGGCATGGAAAGCATATAAGACATCGGGGAAACACGTCACTCACCTATGCTATCGAACGCTTAGAAATGCCTGCACCAGGCATATCCGCCAGGCTAAAGCTCATTACTTCACCTCATCCCTCCAAAACAATCTAAAACATCCAGCCAAATTCTGGAGGTCTATAAAATCACTTTTCTCCTCCCCCCCACCCAGTCACCCACTCTATCCCTAAATGTGGGAGGCTCCATCCTAACTGAACCACTAGCAGTTGCCACGGCTTTCAACTCGGTGTTTTCTAGCAATGGGTCCCCTCACAATTCCATTCCTCCATCTGCCATACAAAACATAACACCCTCACCCTCTCCAACGCCAACTCCTCTCCCAGTTTTCTCCTTCTCTTTCGTTACCCCACCAGAAGTACTCAAAGCCCTGACTGCCCTAAATCCCTCCAAAGGTAAATGCACCACAGGCATGGATGCCAAAATGCTCTACCTTTCTGCACCTGCTATTGCCATGCCCCTAACGTCCCTTTTCAACCTCTCTTTCACCACTGCCTCTATACCTTTAAAATGGAAGCATGCCACAGTTATCCCCCTCCTGAAAAGTGGTGACCCATCCTCCCCAAGTAATTACCGCCCAATCTCCCTTCTACCCACCCTAGCCAAAATCCAGGAACACCTCATCCTCTCGAAACTATCTACCTTCCTTGACTCCTCCTTCTTCACCCCTTACCAGTCTGGTTTTAGGAAATCCCACTCCACTGTCACATCCCTCCTCAGACTCACAGATTCCATCCTCACAGGCATGGATAAAAGGCACATCACATCTGCCATTTTCATCGACCTAGCCAAAGGCGCTTGACACAGTCTCGCATACCCTCCTTCTGTCTAAACTCTCTAAGGCAGGCCTTTCCAAGCACGCCATGTGCTGGTTCAACTCCCATACCTGTGTGGCCGGTCCCAATCGGTAAAAATTGGTGCCTCCACCTCAAACCCCCTCCCTGTCTCCATCGGTGTACCCCAAGGTTCTGTCCTCGGTCCTATCTTATTCTCCATTTTTCTCAACGACCTCCCTTCAAACTGCCGGCATGCTGACATTCATATGTACGCAGACGACACAGTACTGTACACATCAGGTCTCTCACCTCAGGATGTTGCTTCTAAGATCCAGCAAGACTTCACTGAAGTACAGCACTGGTTTCATCAAAACGAACTTATCCTAAATGCCAAAAAAATGATCGCCGTGACTTTTGGCACATGACAAAGACTCTCCCGCCTCCCCGCTTTCCCCATTCTTAAAACACTCGATGGGACCCCTCTAGAAGTCTGTACCTCTTTCAGATACCTAGGGGTCTGGTTGGACCAACACCTTGACTTTTCCATGCACGTCGATGCTACACACAAAAAACTGCTCCCTAGGCTGGGGGCACTATACTGGAACCGCAGCTGCATCCCACTGCCTGCACGAAAAGCGATTCTACAGAAAATGATCCTCCCTATTTTTGACTACGGGGACGTAGTCTATTGTTCTGCCCCTAAATCCACTATGGCTAGACTGGACCCTCTCTTCAACTCCTTCTGCCACTTTGCACTGGATTGTCGCCCCTCCACTCACCACTGCGACCTATACAGTCGCCTAACCCTACCCTCCCTCGCAAATAGACGCTGTTACCACTGCAATAGACTCACAGCCAAATTCTGGACCCAGTTACTGCCCTCCTACTTAGCCTCTACACTAACAGCCCAAAAAAAAACAGCCTACTCACTCAGAAATTTTGACTCCCGCCTACTGCAAATCCCACACATGACATGTGTACTTGCTGGACAGTCGGCTTTTAGTGTCCGTCTACCAAAACTATGGAACTCCCTGCCGGCTGACATCTGGCTCTCCCCCTCCCCTCGGATACAAATCTCCCTTCTAAAAGGTCTAGTCCCCAAAGGCTGCATATATCAACTTGACGTACACTAGCATGGGCCTTGTCAAGCTGGTGTGCACAATGTAAAGACCAACCACCCAATATATATCTAGGTTACCCACCCAAATGCTTAACTACCAAATTTTTTGATGATCTCCTATTCTTATTTCTGCCTACTATTATGCTGTTCATTCTGTTTCTTGCCTCCTGTACATACAATTTCTTAGATTATTGTATTTCACTGTAATAACAAAACCTTGTACATATTACATGTTATCTATGTAATTTTCATTGTCTCTACAATTTATTGTTACTAGTATGTTATATCCCGTTTCCCTCCTCCCCCAGGACACATCTGGAATCGAGCGGTAGTCTGCTCAGTATGTCTTTCCTGGTAAAACTTTTAAATAAATAAAAATAAAATAAAGTTATACTGAAATTTCCTAAGCATTTCAGTGTTTGTATTGAGATCAGACCACGTCAGTAATTATGTCATTGTTTTTTCAATGCGCCATCCAAATTGATGTCGTGATACCCTGATGTTCACAGCATGGCCCTTGAACTCACCACTGGGGGTACATTACTGCAGTACTGCCCATAAAGTACTTACGATAGTGCAATTACTAAATTGCACAGATTAGTCCATCAGTGCTGAAGGGGGTCACACACAGTTCATGAATCCACTGCACACCGTGCTTTAACAAGTACACATGTCATGTGTGTTTTGTGGTCTTGAGTACTGTAGCAGATAAATCCTACACTTCCCCCAGTCTGTGGAGTATCTGTCCCTCGATTACGTATTACAGCGTACTATGGTATTCTGACATTCGCATCAGAAAGGAATGTCACAGTATCCATCCATCTTCCAGTGGTATCCTGGATTTCATGTGGCAGCCACCAACTGACTTGGCTACCACTTACTTGGATAACTGACAATAGCAGTTCCTCATCAGTTTATACGCAATGTATCATAATTAGTTTTTTCCATCTTTGTGGCAACTGGCATTGTGCAGCAGGGCACAGACAATATCTACACCACAGAGGTGTTACATTATGTCATACCCAAGGATACGTCAGAGATTTATGCCTAGTCTTAGTTCATCCACTTTCAGGTCACTGTAGCCACTGATTTTACAACTGACAAGTGGATGCTACGGCATTCCTGCCACTTTTCCAAAGGTAAACAAATGTGGTCACCCCCGTGGCACTGGCCAGTGCATACACGCAGATGGTGTACATTCACCGTTGCCCTCCTGCCACAGCAGTTAGGCCACGAAAATAGTGTCTTACTGTTCCACAACTGCAGTTTGATAGATTGTGGATTTATGTGACAGCATTGACACAATTCTTGTTTCCTTTAGGCACCATCACCAGAAGTCCTAATGTCAGATCAATAGGAGTTCAGTGCACACTATTAGATGATGCACCTATTTCTTGTTCAACTCCCATACGAAGTCCGGATGTCACACTGGATGATGACACAGCATTTGATGCAACGGACCCTGACTATGTACCATCTAATGTATCCTTGTTGGAGTCTGCTCCAGACATTGGCACACCATCATTGCTGTACAATGTATTTTTAAATGTACATATTTATTACTGTATGCATACCTCTGTACACATACATACATATATTTATATATATGTGTGTTTGTGTATATATATATACACAAATATATACATATACAGAGACACACACACACACGTACATTCGACTGAGCCAGCAGAAACAAACTTCCTGGTCTATCAATGTGTGCCGGGTCACGCAGCTACATCTCTAGATAGCAGCTTCCCCACCACCATCCACCATGATCATCCTTTGGTGTCATCCACCCCTCCACATCCTTACTTGCCCACAGTCTATGTCCCTTGCCCTCTTGAAGCTATCCACAGTCATCCTTGGTATTACTCTTTCCGGTACAGTTTCCCATTTTGACACCACCCCCTCTGTCAAGTAATTCATCCTCATCTCCCTCATGCATCTTCCCCCGTCTAATCAGATTCCATGGCCTCCAATGTCTCTAACCTTCCTTACCTTAAACACCACATCCTGCACTCCCTTGTTGATTACCTTCAGGTACTTGAAGGTCTGTATCATGTCACCCGTATGCATCCTCTCATCGAAGGTATACATGTTCAGTGCTCCTTGTCTGTACCCCCCCCACCCTGAAAAGTTACATCCCCTGTCAGGTAAGGGCTCCAAAATGGCACACAGTACTCCAACTCCGGCATGACCATTGCCCTGTAGAGGGCAAAAATCATCTCCCTACACCTAGCTGTGAACCCTCTCACTATCCATCATAGCATCTTGTTCACCTGTGGTGCTGCTTTACTGCATTGGGTTGTGTTGTTCATGCTCCATATAACAATTACCCCATCTCCTTTTCATCCTCAGTGATCCCAGCTTCACCACGCTTAAACAGTACTCCCTCCTTCAGTTCCTTGGCCCAAAGTGCATAACCTTGCAGTTCTTCATGTCGAACCCTGGCTTCCACCTGTACGATCACTCATTCATGCTTTCTTAGGTTTCTCGATGCAGCATACCTTCAAGAAAATAGATATAGTTCTACACATGTGTACTAAAATGTTTTAATATACACATATCTATGTATATGGCATACATTTCTCATGCATGCTGAGTACATATGCCCTCCCTGCTCGCAGCTCTCCCTGAAAGCAAGAAAGCCCAGATACCACCCCCCTCCCCCCAAGGAGACTGGAGGAGGTCATGAGGGCCAGCACGGAAGCCCTCCCTGCTCGCAGCTCTCCCTGAAAGCAAGAAAGCCCAGATACCACCCCCCTCCCCCAGAGGAGACCGGAGGAGGTCGCGAGGGCCAGCACGGAAGCCCTCCCTGCTCGCAGCTCTCCCTGAAAGCAAGAAAGCCCAGGTAATTTCTACCTTACTCCTGGCAACAGTCACGACCGTTTGGGTTCCTGGTGCCTTTTTCAGCAAAAGCCACCAGCTCCCCTTCTCGCAGCGCGGTTCTTGGCGAAAGTGTCCAGACAGCTGCAGCTCAGGCTTGAGCAGATACTGAACTTGATTTTATACTTGAACTGTATAATTTTGCACATTTTCTCCAACGAGCCTGTTCCAGTTTAAGTGTTCTGCCTGTACTGTGTAAGAAGTTTCTGCAGCCAGTAGAATAGTGATTTGTGTAGGACCCTGGTGCTATTCTCTTTATTTTTTTTGTCCTGCTAAGTATTTAAAACTAATTCTAGCTCTGTTCTGATCTGGCTTTAAGTTTCAAATTCCCTGCTAACACTCTACCAGCGGCCACACCTTAGGATCTGCCTGCCCCCAGCTGTTAATCCTTTATTCCCTGTAATTTGCCTTTTTAATCCCCCCCTCTCTCTCCACTTTTCCCTCAGATACCACCCCCCTCCCCCCGAGGAGACCGGAGGAGGTCGCGAGGGCCAGCACGAAAGCCCTCCCTGCTCGCAGCTCTCCCTGAAAGCAAGAAAGCCCAGGTACTTTCTACCTTGCTCCTGGCAACAGTCACGACTGTTTGGGTTCCTGGTGCCTTTTTCAGCAATGGCCATAGCTCCCTTCTACTGGCGTGTGTCCGGCGAGGGTGTCCAGACAGCTGCAGCTCAGGATTAGCTCCCGCTAGATACTTTTCAGTTCGGCTCCCCGTTCCCACCACCACCCAGCATTGACTTCTCAATTTATAGCGATAGTTTGTCAGGTGACCTGCCTTAAAATAACCTATCAGCCCACTCTTCCATCAGCAGGTTATACCAACTGAACACTAGTGGCCACTGTAACATACCTCTCACTCTCTTATCTCACAATGATATCCCTACTGTTTTTTTCCCTACTGATATCCAGGTTCTTACACCCTGCTCTCCAACCTCCCCTGAGGCACCTAGACCTCTACACTATAATGCTAGCAACTCTTCTTCTGCTATATTTGATTATTACAGACACCTCCACGACAAACCCCCACACTCATACCAAATTGATCCTGATGGCCTATACCCACATATGAGCACGCTAACCACCCCACTCACTCATGCTATACACTGTACCTCAGCTCTCCCACCCCACAGACCCCAACCCCCCACCTCCCATATAAGTCCCACTAATGTTCAGCACTAAAAGCCCGACTGACTACCAGGCCCAATGTCAAGCATCCAGACTTTGTAGGTACACCCTGCTGCGGAGCACCCTCCTACTCCTATTATTATCTGGCAACATCCACCCAAACCCAGGACCACCCTGCTCTATGGCCTCTCCTAAACAGCTGCATGGGAGTTTGTTGCTTGCCACTCTTAACATATGCAGCCTACCTAGAAAACACACCCCTCTCCAAGGCTGGATTGCCCAGCACACCCCGGACATACTAGCCCTATCTGAGACCTGTCTCTCTGATAAAATTCCCAATACTGCTGTCTCCCTCAGTAATTATACCTTCTTCTGGACTGACAGAACCAGCAAGAGAGGTGGTGGCTGTGCTATTTATGTTAAATCCTCGCTCAATGCCACCAAAGTGCACACCCCTGCACCCCAATTTGGAGCCCAGATGCTAATTGTCAAACTCAGGCTGGGTACTAAAACTCTCCACATCATTTCGGCCTACTTCCCCCCTAGAAACCAAAAACCCTCGTTTGACTCCATCCTCCGCATTATCTCCCACCTACCTAATACAAGTGAAATCATCCTAATGGGTGACTTCAATGTTAACTGGCTATCCCCAGCTTCTGCCAGCTTTAAAGACTCTACCCGTGCTCTCGATCTTACCCAAATAGTCACGTCCCCTACCAGGAGGGACCTTAAATCCAGGACCTCCACACTGTTAGACCTCATTTTCACTAACAGGCCACGTAACCTCTCCCACGCCACCGTGCTATCTGACTCTATCAGTGACCACTCGCCAGTAACTTGCAGGTGGTCGGGTAAATTACCCCCTGCCCTCCCAAAAATCTCATGGCAGAGAAGGCTTAAAAGAGGTGGCCTTGAGTACCCTCAAAGCACACCTCTATCACAGCAACTGGCTCCCCATTTACAACACGTAGTCAGTTGACACTGCGCTTGCCCACTTTATAACCACCTTCAGTGAAGTATGTGATATATTCGCTTCCCTCACAAGCAGTTATGAAACCAGAACCACCCCTGGATCTCACCATCGCTTCTAAACCTGCTACAACACAGAGACAACCTTTGGCACAGGCCCTCAATCCCAATGCACCCGGGATAGACAACTCTACCGAGGCACGCAACAAATGCACCTGGGCCTTGCGGCAGGCTAAAGCGACTTCTACTGCAAACCCTCACTCCTCCTGGGCGATGGGAAGAAATTTGGAACAACATAAAGAACTCAGTGGAAAATCCTGCTCCCCTACCCCTACCCAACTTAAGCTTAATGGGGTTGACTCTCAAGATCCTGCCACTATCACTGAGGCCCTCAACTCCTCCCTTTTCGGACCTCTCCCATATCCTCCCACCTAAGTCTCCCACCTGGCCCCCCCACCCTCCCCCAAACCCTGAGCAGTGTCAACTCACCCTCTTTTGGCTGCGAGTCATCTCATGCAGTGAGGCCAAACTCTACATCACCAAAGCCATAGCCAACACCCATACAGCAATGACTCCTTGATCTCAAACTCATTCGCTTACTCTGGATGTCACTCTTCCCCACCTTACAAAATCCTCAATGTTTCGCCATGCCATGGTCAATTCCCCTACCTGAAAAGAGCCATTATCACCCCATTCTTAAGAGTGGTGACCCTACCAACACCAACAACTACAGACCTATTTCAATACTTCCACCCTCTCCAAAGCGCTGGAAAAAATAGTCTCTGACCAGATAACTGAATACCTTTCTAAACATAACCTCCTCAGCTAGGAACAGCATGGTTTCTGGATTGGCCATAGTACCGTCACTGCACTTGTGGAGTTCACCTCATTCCTCCATGAGGCCCTCGACCAAGGCTCAATCACAGGGACGGTCTACGTGGATCTGACCAAGGCATTTGACATGGTCAGTCATGAGCTACTGCTCAGGGTCCTTCCACAGCTTAATGTGTCCCCGGAGGCTACGGCCTGGTTCAGGGACTACCTTCCGGGACGGTCACAACAAGTCAGGATAAACTCCATCCTCTCCACACCCAAAACAGTTAACGCTGGTGTCCCCCAGGGGTCTATTCTGGGCCCCCTGCTCTTTACTCTCTTCCTTAACTCTCTCCCGAAAGTGTGTAGTGGTCATCTACTGCTATATGCAGATGATGCAGTATTGTATTGGAAACATTCTCAACCAAGCGTCCTCCAATTGACCTTGCAGGGCTTTTTTTGTGAACTAGAGAACTGGTTTACAGATCACCACCTGATCATTAACTATAAAAAAATGAAATCCATGATCTTTGCTCATCATCAAAGCCCACATAGTCAGATGGCACTACTTATTAAGAACTCTCTAGGCAACCCGCTGGAACACATATCAAGCTTCAAATACCTGGGCATCACATTAGACACCTCCCTCCCTCTCCTACCATAGGCACACCCAACTCCTCTCTGCCGCTGTCAACTCGAGAGTGGGCATACTCTACCATCTCAAGCACTGCCTTCCACCGCAGGCTATGCTTCTTGCAGTCAACTCCTCCATCCTCTCCCTCGTTGACTACGGGATTGTTATATATGGCTCCTCTGAACCCACCACGCTAAGCAGTATAAACGTAGCCTTGAACAAAGCATGCCGCTAGTAACAGGCAGCAACTGACTTACCCACACCTGTGATCTTTATTCTTTGACTGTTTGCACTTTCAGCAAAGACTAAGGTACCACACATGCATCCAGCAAAAAATACAACTCCAGATAGCCCCAAAGGCTTACTCCCATTATCAGTGCTGCACCCCCAGGCGCACCACAAGACTCACAACTATCCCTTCTTGTCAAGTCCCCTTTGTCGAACCTCCCTAGGGCAGAGATCATTCTGTCACCATGCCCTCTCTGGCTCAATATGTTGCCACCCCCTCTCTCACAGACCCACAGCATCTCTCTTTCAAAACGGTCTCAAAGCTCTAATAATTGAAAGTGCTATGCACCTGTGGCTAATTTTGCACCCCACAGCTTCTGACACAGGGCCTCTCTTGACCCCAAATACCGGCACCCCACTAGTTTCTGACATAGGATACCTAGAATGTTGATTAATCTGTCCCTCTGTTTTAATAAGAGCAAACCTGTACTGCGTTTGACAGTACTGAAAATGTATATACTACCTGTTTTGTTTGTCCTAATTCTGTATATGTCCTCCTCCACCCCCTGTAACTGACGTGGAGCCTTTGCAAAAGAGTCTGTGACTCAAAGGTTTGTAATTCCGATTATATTCAATAAACAATAAACAAAACAATATGGACACATATATGACAATACATGTATGGATATATATTTCATATACATGTTCATACTTGAGTAACTGTATATAGTCGCACAGATATATGCATGGATACAAGCCTTGACATATGTACATATTTTCATATTTTTAAAACCATGACTCACATCGTGTTTAATAGTTATTGGCTTTCTTGTTTTTTTACAGAACTCCAACAAAGAATCTTTCAAAGCCTCCTCATGAAGAGGACAAATTCATAGTTTTCAGGTCAAGCTTAGAAGAGCTGTTTACCACATGCGACATGTGCCGTGGTTTCAATAGGGTCACTGTTTCAACTGATGATACGAATAAAAAACAGGGTACTTTTCTGATGATCACTGCACGGTGTCACGACTGTGACTATAAGAAGCAGTGGTCAAATCAGCCTTCAATGCACCACTATGCCCTTGCAAACATAATGTTGTCCTGTGCAGTGCTGGTCTCCGGATGCCCAATTACCAAGGCACTACGTATATTTGAATACATGCGTGTCCCATGCATGTCCAAGTGGACTGTCAACAACCACATCAAGGCCAACATCTCTCCGGTCATTAAACAGACATGGGAATATGCACAACAGGAGATGTTCCAAGCTCTGCGCAGCATGGGTGGTGGCTTAATACTTGATGGTGATGGTAGGGCTGACAGCCCTGGCCACTGGGCCAAGTATGGTTCGTATACTATGTTGAAGCACCAAATTAATAAGGTTATGGATGTCTGCCTTGTTCAGGTACATAGTGTATGACTTCATCTTATGTGAAATACTATTCATATGATGGAGTAAACAACAGCCATACGGTACTGTGATGGTTATGACTGGTGGTGACATTCTTATTTTAACAGAGCAATGAGGTCAAAAACTCCTCTTGGATGGAGTTGGAAGGCTTGAAAAAATCATTAACATTCCTGGTGGAGGAGCAGGGTATGAAAATTGACTGTATGATAACAGACAGACATCGACAAATCAATGCCTGGCTTGCAACATTGCCACTTATGGAGGATGCCAATCACTATTACGATATCTGGCACATTGCAAAAGGTTTGTACGCATAGCAATTCCACGTATTGATGCATGCTCAGGATAGTGTTGTCATTTTTAATTGCCCTGCATAAACAGTTCACCTGAAGCAACAATCTAACATTGATAAGTTTAAACCGTGGACCATGGCCGCTGATATAATTCCTGGTATTTAGCTGTGCAGTAATGAGCTGCAGTACCATGTCCTCCATTTCTGCCTTGTACTGTCCCTGCAGCCCTGCAGATAGTTCTGTAGGCCATTGTGTGGTTGCAACATGGACCCAACATGTCATAAAAGAAGTGTTTTGTTTCTGTGAAGTAGTCATTTCAAATTCAGTTGTATTAAAGAAAGTAGTGAGTGACAGTATGCTCCCCTAACACTTCAACTGTCACCTCAGTACTGTCCTTCTTATTCATGAATTAGAATAAGGCCTCAAATGACCGCTGGTGTGAATTTCACAGACAAGATACTTGGTGATGTACCGATTATGTAACATACATTGCTTGATTACCAGTACATGTCCCTGCAGTCTTGTTACAAATTCAGGCAACGTCCTTACCGATGTTATAGGCAATCATCGCAGCACTGTAAGGTGTAATTGAGGAAATAACTGGTATTCAATAATAATCAAAAAATTACACCATGAAGTGAACGACCATCCTGTGTTTTCCTCCTGAGTGTAATGCGTCAGCAACCACATCAGACTGGTGATTGGACATACCTCAAAAAAATTTGTGGTGCTCAACTGATGTTGCTATGTAACCATAGTGTCCTTTTCTGAGGTTCGATGTAATTTGTGAAACATACAGTTGCTCTCTCAATGCACTAATCAATGCCCTGTCTGTGGGTTATGTCATAGGATTGCGTAAAAACATTGAAGCCCTCGGAAAGCAAAGGGGCATGGAGACGATTAACCCATGGAAAAGAACAATCAATAATCATGTATATTGGGTCGCGATGACAACGCCTGACAGCAATCCAGCAGTCATGGAGGGGAAGTGGAACTGCATGATATGTCACATGCAGAATCTACACGATGGACACGCTGATGCATATGCTCGGTGTGCTCATGTTCCACTGCACGGTAGAGAACTGAAGAAGAAATGGTTGAGACCTAGTGAGTCATTCTGGATGCCGTATGCAGAAGTACCAGCAACTTCACTAACAGTGTTCGCAAATGGTCATGGCTTCACAGACGTATACAAGTCAAAATTTAACTGTATACCAGCAGGACACACAATTGTCTCATGTGTGACACACACCTGGCATCACAACATATCACCCGGTGGGCTTGTAATCTGCATTGTGACACTGGGATGAATTCTATATTGCACCTGCTATGGGCATTGGCACATACCTGAATGTCTCTTCCTCTGTCGTGGCACATGAACCATGCATACCACCCTAACGGCTGTGATGTTACTGTGATGTGTGAACAACCTGCTGCAAACAGGAACAGCCGCAATTGAAACCACCAGCATGTAAATGTGATGTGAAGCCACGACAATAGAAATTGTAATCTTCATAATGCAATGTTTATATGCAATGCCAATAATTGGTAACAAACTATTTTTTTATATATGTACCTACATCACTGTGCAGCAGTAAAAGGTGATGAGCTGCTGGATAATAACCGATAAGTGATAAATGTATAGTGAAGCCTGCCATGATGAATCGCGGTGTCACCTGTTTACTGCATTACCAAAGGTATGAACAAGCATTGGAATTGAACTGATTTCTTCAGTACCTGTTCTTCATAATTCTGTGCTGCAACGCCGCATAATGGTATGCTTCACTGACACTCATCCTTACTTCACAGTGGTGGAAATATGTTTCTGTGTTTGTAGGGCCTATCATAGCACAGAAGTCATTCACCTTGAGTTATAAAAGTAGTCAGTACGTCATGTGTCTCTGTGCCACCTTGTCATTCCATTGATGTCATCATGCACCCCAGGACACAAACCATTACATGATCTGCCATAGCACTGTGTAGCATATCCTAACTGTTGACTACTTTTGTTGATGCCGATTGGTCATAATGCACTGGTGCAACATCATATAAGTTGTCATCCATGGCACCACGATGTCAGTACTAACCTTTTCTGTGTTTATTTTAACACTCAAGTGAGGCTGCAACAGAGTCGTTGCTTTCTGTGCTTGAAAACAGGCACCTGGTAAAAGATATTAGACGTCTGTCACCTCATCACCAGACAGCCTCAGTAGAGGCGTTTCACAGTACCATCATACAGTTCGCACCAAAGCAGACAGCATTCAGCTTTGATGGAATGCACATTAGGTGAGAAAACACAGAATGTAAATGGTCTACTGTTCTGCTCTTGCATTAACATCACAGAACTGAATCTCACTTTGTTGAGCAGCATCTCAACATGTGCCTGTCCTGTAAGCTGAGGTAACCTGTTGTGTGAAACACACAGCAAGCACTGTGTGTTAAAAACACATTGTGAGTGACATAGAAGCAGGTTGTTATTGTTAGAGGTGGGACAGCCACAGCTAGGATGGAGCTTGGCTGTAAGTCAAGTTCTCGGCTGTACCTCAGTAAGGAACAAGGGGCCAAGGTCACAGCAAGCAATGGGTACTTCAAGTAAGCATTGTCAGCCTCACTACGTACTGCAATGTCAGAAACATGCAAATCCTATTTAGACAACAACCAACAGTGGCCAGTGCATGGCTTACATGTTTTCTCACAGAGTCAAGTTGGACAACGGGCCAGGATATGGCTTTGGTATCACTGAGAAATTCCTGCAATGCAGACCTATAGTTGTTGTCCTTTTGCATAGTTTGATAGATACTGAATAGAAACAAATGAGACATTCGCATGCACAGTTCTGCAGTCAAGAAATGCTTTGTTGGCTGGACAGTTTGCAATGACGGTTGAGGTGCTGGATGCCACACCTCGCTCCATGCTGGCGACACAGTCTCGGTGACAGACTCTGGCCGCCGGTGGTCGGCAGTGGTTGGGGGAGACAGGTACTGACCACCCAGCATTGGATCTCCATCGCTGGTGAGGGTTGTGTGCCTCTCCCGCTGCTGCACCATCTCCCTCTTGAACCTGGAATTGGCGGTGAAAGTTGTGACACGCAATAGGAGGATCAGCGCTACCCGAGAGCAGTTGGAGGAGTCCCATCTGGACGCATGCCTCCCGATTAGCTCTCCTCCAGTGCCATCAACTGTGAGGTGTGGGTTCACTACAACAAGGAAAATGGAACCCATCACTCATAGGTGATGACCCCTCCAGGGTAAACACACGTCAGCAGCCAACAATCTGTAGTTGATGTTGTTATGGGAATATGCACAAATTGTAGTAGTGACACAGTCTGTCTGACATCTCAGCCAAGGCATATATGCATGCATGTTATGTCACATATTTTGTGATTTGCAGAAACAGTATATGAACTCATCACAATGCAAGATTGGTGTCATATGTGTACAGTAACTGCTTGTCTTGTTCCATATCTACAGGCTACTTCTTGCAGCTTTACATTATAATGAAAATAGCGCAGACCCCTCAAAACAGATGAACATGGAAACAGAAAAACAGAGGTGTACTTCTCAAAATCTAAAAAAGGGGAGCCATCAGTCCGGATGGTGAAGTCACATGCAACGTATGGTGAGTTATTAAATGAAACGTTATGTAACTTTTTCAGACTGGCATTACTACGACGGTGGCTCAACATGAGGTTATGTACTGTGAACAGTTCAATGGACATGCTGTCAACACACAGCATGTGATTTTCACAAATTGACAATGATCACTGCTGGCAGAAATGAAACTGTATTGCAAGTGGTATGTCCTGTGCCGCTGAGACCATGGACAACTACAGAGCTGAGTGCAGTAATAAGCAGCACAGCTGTAGTCTGTTGAAGCAACCATGTACAGCCATGTCACTTATGTCATGACAAATACATAACTTTTGCACTATGCCGTGAGAAACACAGTATCATTGTCACAGCAGCACGAGGGTGCTGACACAATGATGCTGGTCACCTTCAGTTAACAGTAGAAAAGCTATGTTGATGACCATTAATGTGGTTCACTATCACAAGTCACAGAAAACAAAGCTGCCTAGCTATTGAGACTGCGCCTGGGCACAGCGCAACTGGTCTGCACTGGGGCTTGGACCGGGCCATATTCAACGGTGATGTGCCATGGTGCAGCACCGTTCAATATGGCAAGGGAGGTGCACATACTGCGCATGGTACGTCACAGAGGGGATGTGCCACTGCAAGTGACATTGAGCTATCCGCATCACCTACAATATTCAGCTGGGGACATGCAAATGATGCCATAATCTATGCAAGGCACAAATGGCACCATTTGCATGTAATTATGGCAACAATTGCATGTGTTGCACTGGGCATGCCGGAGAAATGCACCTGCAGCCCTGTCAGGCAGCTGTTGGTGGGGGTTGGGTCCCTGGTGGGCTATTGCAACCCCCACCCCTCCTGTATACCCGATCGCGGGCTGTTGTAATAATAAAGCCTAACCTGATGGTATAGTGGACCACACCCCATATGCCTGATTGTGGGCTGTAGTAATAATAGATATCAACCTGGTCATTCAGGGTTACACCCTCCCCACCCACCCACAGAGGACCCCCAGGCCACCCAGCCTCCCCACCCCATCATCGGCGGGCGGCAGCACCACCCTGCGGCACACCGCATGACAGCATACAACGTGATCTGTATGCCCACTGGGCCACAGTGTGACCAATGGGCTTGGCAGACCATACTGTGCAACACAGGACCGGATATGTCAATGAACGCATCCACACTGTGGCCCAGTAGGTGTACAGATCATATTGTACGTTGTCGTGCGGGCGGCCACCTGGTATAGGGGCGTGGATGCTGTCGCCATCCAATGGGGGGCAGGGTGGCGGGATGCTCTGTGGTGGGTGGGTGTGGAGGGGTACCACTGAGCACCTGGTTGAGATCTATTATTACAACAGCCCGCGATCAGGCATACGGGGTGGGGTCCACTACACCACCAGGTTACTCTTTATTATTACAACAGCCCACAATCAGGCATACTGGGAGGGAGGGTGGTCCAGTAGACTACCAAGGTGGGTCCTCATGCTTGTGGATGGTGTTCTTGCTGGGCGGGTGGCCACCAATGGCTGGTGGATGTTGTGTTGCGCATTGCAATACAGCCGCCCGCCTGTGGGTGGCCAGCATTTGAGCCTATCATTTCCTGCTGAACTGTCAGCACCTGTGTTTGGCGCATGTTGGGGCTGCACCAACATCTGCACCCGACATCCCGTGCTGAATATCGGGATGTGCAGCACATGCATGGGCATACCCCATGCATCTGCGCCGCATACATTGCCACTGCATCCCAGCACATCGGGAGCTGCACCTCACAACAGGCACCTTTGAATATCATGCCAGGGCACATTGGGGTGTTGCGCAATGCGCAACCACTTTGAATATGTGGGACAGTATGTGTAACAAACAACACACAAAGGGTCCTTCAATATCCACCGTCATACACTGAATGATGTCATAACAGTATGTGACACCATGTTGACATAACGTTTTTCTGTCTTGTACCAAACAGCATATGCACACAAGCTGCTGGAGTCTCTCATACAGGCCATATCAACAGATGAAGGAAAAAAGGAGCCGAAGACGATTGCAAAGAATGTCGTACTTCATCCACCACTGGCTGTAGCATTCTCCAGTGTCAAACGGGAAGCTGCAAAGGCAAAGTCTGTGAGTCAGTTCAATCAATTCTGACAAGACACAATGGATTTCTTGTTCCCATTTGTCTTCCACTTAGCCAGGTGTCAGCAGTCATGAAATGCCACACCAACATATACTTCATTGGTCACATGCAGGAAGTGACTGTTGCTTTATAATTGTTCCCAGTGATTAGGTTGTTGTTAAAGTGTCACATGACACATTGCAGAACTATTTGCGGAGCTGTGATTTATGAATTCTTACTTGCTCAGGGGCAGGAAAAATTTTTTCCTGATATACTGTATGTCCAGAAATGTATCTGGAGGACTGTGATTGGTTTATCCAACAGTACTGTTTCTGTGAGGAAGGCTACACATGCCTGTTTGTATTACAGAAGCATATCGTTGAGAAATTTTGCATGGTGGAAAATCTGTAACAGTATAGGGTCACAAGGTAGGTTGTATGGTGGTCGTAAGGTAATGAATTCCACCTCGGCTGTTTGTCCCGCCATGAAAGATTCATCATCCAACTGTGCTTATGTGAATGATTCACAGTGTGGCAAGTCATGGTCATCTTCATGTGGGTTATACTTACTGGCAGCATTAATGTGGTGAATGACTACATGGAAAACACAAGTTACTTTTTAACCTCAGCTCAGGTGGAAGATGTAGGCCTGATGTGAATGCTTCACATGTGTTCACAGAAAGACATCATTTTTGTAATACATCAACCTAGCAACCCACAGAACTTATTTGTGCAGTGCCACCTCTTGCAGGAATTGGTGGTCTGCAACATACCCTTCATCATGAGCTCCCATCTGTGTTCCATGTCCATACTACGCTGCGTCCTTGACAGGTACCAAATCAGTACCTCCCCCATCTTTGAAAATATATTCACACTGGGAATCCAGCACGTTCCAGTTGGATGACATACCCTCGTTGCTCATAATCAAATTTTACAATTGGTTTGTCCACCTTGATAGCCCAGTAAAACTCCAAATTTCTGAACACTAGGTCAAGAGTGTGTAAAATCTGTGTTGGTACCCTAACCACCTGTATCAGGAAGCTTTCCTGAAAGGCATCCAGCAGTCCACGCTTCCTGTTACTACTGGTGGCTCTGGTTCAGAAATCTATTCCCAGCAGGTTAAAGCTACCAACAACCAGCATACTCCCCTTTCTCAGTGCCCTTATCATCTTCCTTGCAAGTTCCCTGTCCATCTCCTCTGTCTGTGAGGGTCGCCTGCACAACATTCCCATGTAGAGAGAAATCGGACTCTATTTGTGTAATCCTGAATTACCACCCATAAGGACTGTGTTTCTTACTCTGCCCTGATGCACTTGGGGTCCTCCATCATGTGTGATGCCACTGCCCCCCTTTCCCGTTTTCCTGAATCCATGCATGATATTGTGTCCCGTTACATGACCATGTGTCAGTCATGGCATTGGGTGGCCCCTGTTTCTGTGATGGCTGCCATTCCCACCCCCCTGTCCACCATGCAAGCATGTAAGTCACTCATTGCATCCCCCAATGCCAGACCATTAATGGTGAGCAGCTTCCATCCATTTGCCTTCCCCACAGCCATCCTGCTTCCCGCCACTTACAGCATCCCCTGTATTGCTTCGGTGTAGTTCATCAACATTGTAATCAACCTGCATTGAAGGTTGCTGTCCATATGTCCATGTTTGCACACTGAAATATATAGCAATCACCTTTTGGTGTGATGCAGTACATGTCACATGACAGGCAGGATACATGTGTACTTGGCTGTGTAATGCTGTCCCAACCAGAATACAATTACAGACAGCAATGTACTTATGGGGAAGGAGGTTATGTACTATTGAATGAAGTACATCATAAATTGCTGTAAAAGTATGACTGGTGGTTGGACATTGTGCCTGTCAGCCATGCCACAACCAAGTGAGGTTAATGGATATTGAGTTAAGACTTCCTTTACAAAAACAACTGTTGAAATATGATGGCATTGTTTGGTTCGTAATGTGTGCCTGCACATGAGAGACAATGGATCTTCAGTAAGTGATCCATGTCTGCCCTGGGGCATTGCTGAATTAAACATATGCATGCATGAAGTACAGACTAACCACTGACTTTGTTTTTAGCTCACGTGAAGTTAGCGTTATTTAAACAGTATCATTGCATAAGGTCGACTAACTGTTATAAAAATGAGTCGACGTATGTACTCAGGAATGGTTACACATTACTGGTGCCTTACTCAGTGACATGACAGCATAAATGTAAGGGCACCATGACACATTATTACAATTATGATTCAAGGCGGCATGATTCTTTCTGGTTTGAAATGTGTGTATGCCACATCAGGCTTGTTGGGGTAACGGTCCCATATCTTCTGCACTGCACAGGCAGGTAAGGCTACACGGACATCCTTTCCTAAGCAACCCACACCCAACGCACTAGTTGTCGATATGCGGTGTATCGATATTTCCTGTGTAGAAAACAGAAAAACACCTTGTTATTGTTTGTCATGCACAGCAATAGCTTATTTACATATTGTGCTTTATTGTCAGTATGACCGCGAGTGTCAGCACTGTGATACAACAAGTGAATGTGCGTACATGGCTTTTAAACTGTATGTGGGGAAGAATAGAGATGGTGGTGCTGTGCTGACACAACCCTAATGCCACAGAAGTAAACAGTATGATGTTCTGCATGCAACGAGGCTGGTCAGTGGGAAACTAAGGGGGGAAAGTAGGAGATGATATTTCAGTGACAGGGTGATAGAACACTGGAATACATTGCCAATTGAGCATGTGGATGCTGCAACTGTGAATGGGTTCAAGAGAGGCTGGGACAGGTATAGCGGCAGGGTTCATCGCAGAGTCTTGGCGGGGGGGGGTGCTTTAACACTGTCAGGCTTACCAGTGCAGTCTGTCATATTTTTATTTATTTATTTGATATATCGATTTACAACCTTTGAGCCAGAGGCTTATTTGCAAAGGTACCTCGTCACATGTAAGACAGATGGAAACATAGAGTAGGTATAACAACAATTACATTAAACATGAGATACATGGTATAACAGTGGTTACATTAAGCATGTGTTACAGACATTTGTCACAGACAGTATTTACAAGATTTGGAAGTAGGTATTTTCTGACATTATTTATAACCTTTGGATGACGATATTTACAACATAACAGCAGTGAGGTATTATAAGCTTGAGAAGGCACCTAAACATAGTAGTCAGACCTAATCATGGGTTTGGTGTTAAAGATGGAGGTTGCAATCCATAATGGACTTTGTCAGAGAATATTGGATCAGAGTGGGTAAGAGATTGAAAGAATTAGAAGCAGTTGCAGGAGTGGATATTGAAGAGGTGATTGCGAAGAGTGGTTTTGAAATGGGCGATCTTGGATGCACTAGTGATGGTGCTTGGGAGTGATTAAACCATGTGGGTGCCCTATGGTGGAGATCTCTGGGCAAGGGGAGGTTTTACCCTGGGCACAACCAGAGGAGCTTTCTCGAATTGGGTGGGTGAAGATAGTGGGGTTGCAGGCTGACGAGATGGTGACCCGGGGAGAGTCCGAGCAGTATTTTCTTGGAGAGTAAGCAGGTCTGGTGGTGGAGCCTTTCATCAAGGTTGAGAATATTGGCAGAGGTGTAGAGTGAGCAGGTGTGAGTGAGCCTTGGTGTGCCTGTAAGGAGCCTGCAGGCCTTGTTTAGTGTGGCCTGGATTATCTGGAGTGTGGTGTTATGTGCTGCACCGTATACAGGGAGCCCATAGTCCACTAGGGACAATATCGATGCGGTGATGGCAAGCCTAAGGGCATGGGGGGGAAGGCAGTCCCTGTGTTGGTAAAGGAGTCCAATCCGGGTGTTTATTGCAGCAGCAAGGGTGTTTATGTGGTCATGGAAGGTAAGGGCAGAGTCGAGGGTAAGTCCAAGATATTTGTAGTTGGATACCTGCTCAAAGGGGTGCTGGGGAGGATGCTGAGTGGTGCGTTCTTAGCTCTGTTTTGGCGGTGAGAGAAGATCATTGACTTTGTCTTTTTTAAGCTGAGGACCAGTCTATGGTCCTTAAACCAGGTTTCGGCCTGGGAGAAGGCAAGTTAGAGGGAGTCCTGCAGGGGTGTGGGTTTATGATGCAAGGTGAAGAGCACTGCATCATCTGCATATAGTAAAATTTTTGTGGAGCAGGCCTTTGGTAAGGAGTTTAGGTAGAGGGAGAAAAGAAGTGGTCCCAGGATAGAGCCCTGGGGCACCCCGGAGCAGACGGGTAATGTGTCGGATAGTGTTCCATTAATTTTGACGCATTGGGACTGGGCGGAAAGGTAACTGGAGCACCAGGCTAGGGGGCCTGTGGAGAAACCAAGTTGGTTGAGTGAGTCGAGAAGGAGAGGGTGGCAGACTGTGTCGAAGGCTTTGGATAGTTCTATGAACATAGCTCCTGCAATGTTACCAGCGTCTAGGGAGGAGTGCAGGAAGTTGGTGAATTCTAGGAGGCCTGTGGTGGTGCTATGGCCTGAACGGAAGCCATGTTGCTCTGGGCATAGGATGTTATACTTGGCTAGGTATTCAGTAAGTTGGGCAGCCACCACTTTTTCTAGCGCTTTGGGGGAGAATGGAGATGGGTCGATAGTTATTAGGGGAGGCTTTGTCACCACTTTTATGGATGGGGGTAATGACAGCTGTTTTCCAGGCACTAGGGAATTGCTCTAGGCATAGGGATTTGTTGAGCAGGTCTGTTAGGGGGAATAGGACCACGTCGAGGACTAGTCAAAGGAGCCTGGCATCTAGGGGATCATTTATAGGGTTATTGCCGTTTAGCGCTTTTTGTAGGTAAGGATGAGCTTCGTGGGGGGATATTGTGTGCGGGAGGAAACTGGGATGCTGCAGGGTTGGAGGTGGGGATTGGGGCACAGGGTCAAAGAAACCGCTAGGAGAACAGTGCTGAGATCTGAGAAGGTGGTGTTTAGACAGTTTGCTATGGTGAGTGTGTCTGTGGAGGCAGTGCCATTTATGGTGAGCTGGGAGGAGGTGGGGGGCGAGATTTCCTATGAGTTTTCTTTGATGTTATTCAGAAGGTCCTGTGAACCCCACGTGGTTGTGAGTGGATTGATAGTGGTCTGCTTTGGTCTTACCGATGGCTTGAGTGCATTTATTCTGAGCGGCGTTATAGGAATGTCTGTCCGCCAACCTGCCCGGTTCTATGGCTTTGTGCCAGAGATTATCCCTGTCTCTCAACATTTGGAGTAGGGAGGGGGTTATCCATGGGGCATGTTGCCTTTTGGTGCGGAGTTTGGTCAGTGGAGCATAGAGGTCACAGGCCTTGGTGAAGGCCTGTGTAAACAGGATGAGTGCAATGTCGACGCTGGGGGCTGTATTAATGGGGGACCAATCTATCTGGGTGAGCAGCTGTTTAAGTTTTTTTAACCCTCCTGGGCGGAGACGCCTCTGAAGGTTGTTTGGGCTATGGGTTTGGGTGGAGGAGGTCCATTTGAATAGGATGGGTGAGTGGTCACTTAAGGAGTTGGGAAGTACTTGTATATCCTGGATTTTTTGGGGGCGGTTAAAGATAAGGATGTCCAGGAGGGTGCGGGTACCAGTAGATGTGTGGAGTCTAGTGGGTTGGGTAACTAATTAGACCATGTCAATGGCCGAGAATGAGTCCTTAGTTGGTGCTGCAGAGGGGCCAAGCCAGTTGACGTTCAGGTCCCCAACTAGTGTCCGTTCTATATTGTGTGGTAGGGTAGAGAGGTATTCGGCGAGGGATGTGATGGCAGTCTTTTGGTTCTTAGGGGGTATATAGGTGACTGTGAGGTACAGTGGAGCCCTGGAGGGGTCAGGGGTGATTTTTAGGGTGAGGGCTTGTGCTCTGTTTGTGAGTTTGGTGGATGGGAGCACGTGACCAATAATGTTGTTGGTGATGTAGAATGCACAACCACCCCCACGCTTTCCTACCCTGTCTTCCCAATGTAGGGTGTATCCGAGGAGTGAGACAAAGGCATTGGGAGTAGATTTGGAGAGCCAGGTCTCCACTAGGGCAATGACATCTGGTTGGTGAAGGGTTGCCCAACATTGAAGCGCTGCAGATTTCTTTGGCAGGCTGCGTATATTCAGCACGGCAATGCGGAGTCCAGAGGATCTGGCAGGTGGAGTGGTGGGCAGGCCTGGATTAGGGTGGATATTACCAGAGAGGAGTAGAAGGATGACTAAGGCTCTAATCATAGGGTGGCAGGTTGTTAGAGTTTTGGGAAACATTTAGAGGAGGGGAGAATGGTGGGGCAGGGATGGGCAGGGGTTTGGAGGGATTGGTGGATGCAGAAGGGTGGTGCCAGGGGGCCTGGGTGGGTGCTGGGGTAGGGGCTGCCAGTGGGAGGTGGATGCAGGGTCCAGTGTGTGATGACAAGGTGGGGGATGGCCAGATCTGGAGAGCTGCAAAGGTGCAGTCCACAAGGGGCATAGGGTGAGGTGTGGCAGGTGGGAGGTGAAACCCAGGGTGGTAATGAGGATGAGGCACATAAGGCGGAATTGAGCAGACATGGTGCCTAGATAGCTTTGGGAGATGAACAAAGAGGTTGTGGGGGGAACCACAAAAAGCTGTTGGGGCTTTGAGATATGCCACGATACAGTAGTTTAAAAAGATGGCCAGATATGATGGCTGAGTGGCAGTGCTGTTGACTTTGGCAGCAAGGGTGCAGGGTTCAAAGCCTGCAGTAGCACCCAGAAAATTATATTAGTAGACTATGGGGGTTAGAGGCTTTTAGAGTCTTAAAACCTATAGCAAACAATAGTCTCATGTGACAGCTGAGTGGTGGAGCTGCTGAGTGAGATAGCAAGGGTGCAGGGTTCAATGCCTGCAGTGGCACCAAGAGTAGAAATTTTGGCAGATTGTGGGGGTTAGAAGCTTTGAGAGGCGTAGAGTATAGCTAACACTAGTCTGGTAGGATGGCTGAGAGATAGAGCTGTTGACTTTGGCTACAAAGGTGCAGGGTTTGAGGCCTGTAGTGGCACCAAGAGAGAAATGGTGAAATATTTTGGCAGACTATGTTTGACAACATATCTGCAATCAAGTTACCAACCTTACTTCACAGTATCACAATGTACATCTCAGTCTGTGCCTACTATGTGAAACTCTGGAATTCATTTTATTACATCTACTTACTGCAAATGCACTGCTCCACAAATCAACTTGCCAGTTGAAAAAGTGAAACACATCATTCACATTTATAACACTTCACAAGAGCACGGACTAGCTGTAATTGCTGGTGGCCACATGGGTGGTGAGAGCAGCTACAGCAGCCGGTGAGTGGAGGATGTATTGTCGGCATTGAGCAGTGGGACTGCTGGCAGCATTAGCGACAAGGAGGAGAAGCCAATGGCCACATCGGCAGGGGGAGCAGCTGCAGGAGCTGTGGAGCGAGGAGACACTGCAACAGAGAGACAGAGTGAGGAGGTGCACTCAGCACGCAGGGATCCAAAATTTGAAATCGCAGCAGGGCTATAAAAGGGCAAGCCCAGCAGCCTTGACTATAATAATATCACGAAGGAACTGTAATTGTTTCCTAGGACCCGACCACGTCCACAACCGTGAACTCAATGACAACACGGCAGGGGAAGAATTACGGTATAGGAGTGGGTTGGAGTTGTGTTTTGGACTTGTGGCTTGGACATTGGAAAAGTAAAGTTCTGACTGGCACAATGCATGATGGGTGGGGGGGGTGTCTATGTCGAACACCTTGTAGCTCTGGATGTTAGGGAACCCAGTTTTATCTCTGTTCTTGCTCAGTGGGTGGTGGTTTGTTTCTGTAACGTCTCCAGTGTAATGATGAAAGTAGTTCGATTTGTCCCTGAAAGGAAGGGTTTGAACTTTTGCGGGGGGGGGGATGGAGGGAAGGATGAGCTGTTCCAGGAGGGCCAAATAAAGTACTTGGTTGCTGCACCATTAAGGGGATGGAGGAAAACAGTGAAAGGATAATGGCCAGGGCTGGGGGGGGCAGGAGGCCACACAGGAACGTGAGGGTTGGAGATGGTAAAAGGGGAAAGGGCTGGAGGGTGGTCCTGATCAATGCCAGGAGCTCAGGCAATAAGATGACTGAGCTGCAGGCAATGCTAGTGAAAGGGGCAGTGGATGTGGCAGCTGTCACTGAGACTTGAGCCACCAAAAGGCCAAACTGGGACCTAAACATAGTATAGCCTAGAGGTTAGAGGAACGAGGTGTGAACAAGCTTGGTACATCCAGCAAAACCAAACCTGTGTTTGATTCTCACAACCTCCACTTGCATACTGTGCTACTCTGAGCAAGTCACTTAACCACCCAGTGCTCCCAGGTCACCCCTAAAAACAAGAACTCGTGCCTAGTGGGCCTTACCCAGTTACCAATGACTAAAATAAATACATTACGATGGAAGGCTATACAATGTTCAGGAAAGATGGGGGGGGAGGTACCACTGGGAAGCTAAAGCAAATTGGTTACCTGAATGATAGACAGCATTGCCTCATCCCTGTAAGATAATGTCAGTCAAACCTTCTGTAGTGGGGGGGGGGACAAAATGTGTGCCCACTATAGGTGATGACTATCGAGCATACACGAAAGACCATAAGGCCTATTCTTGTGGCATCTTAGTATGTCCGGCAATGCATACTTGCATCCTGTGTTGCACAGTAGCCTGAATAAGCTACACTGTCATTTCCAGTCACTGTTATTACTAAAGTATACATTGCATTGCAATCAGACATTTGTGTCCATAGTTACCAATGAGCTGTCTGATCCCCTTTTTGTACGTGGAAGGTTACCACAACAGCCCACCTACAGTAATCCTATACTAGTAAGGTTTATGCATACCAGCATAATTGTCCTGCTACTATTGTTGCCAGAAGCCACCCTAAAGTCATTAAATCTTCAAGGTGTATTCGTTCACATACCATGACCGTATTCACCTTTAGCATGAAAAGTAATTGTAGTTGTGTACAACTTCAATGCATTATTGAACGCCTATCTTCACATCCTGCTTAGTAGCAGTGGATCCTAACCTTGCTCTTCCTGTGTGAAAACTAATACATATTGTGCATTAATACATTAGCATGTTTCTTTTCTACTACCTTTGACAGTACAGGTACTTACTCGTATATCCCTGGTAGGGCATTGCCGCCATTGTAACACGTGATAACTATAGTATGCGGTTTGGAGCACATGCAGATCAAGCACCACATTTTCAAATCCTGGGTGAAGTGTGAAACAGTGCACCTCCGCATCCTCGCTTCAATAGGTCATTCGATCAACCTCCACGCAGCACAGACATTCTAGCTTGTGCTCCATAACGTGACAGTTTCCACATGTGCACCTGTTAAGAAAGAATACAAATTGTTAAGGCACACAGCGTGGTACATACAAACCACAGGTAGCATTACCTTTTTTGTTCTAAATTTCTGTTCACAACTCCCAACCAGCAACCTTCACCCAGCCCACTCAGCAACTTCACCCCGGTGTCCACAGGACTGACCTGAGGGTCTGTAGAGAGGTGGCAGCTTTCCTGGGGCGGCACCTCTGAGGGGGCCAAGCATCATCACACCTGGCATTACTTTATCCTCAGTTTATTCCCATCCCCAGATGCCACTGGACAAGTCTTGCACTATTACTAACATACTAAAATGACAGCAGAATAGGCCTAATGGTCTCTCGTGTCTGCTTGTTTGATCAGCCCCCCCCCCAAGGCTTCTCCCTTCACAGTCCAGGGTATTGTTGCTGCATTGCACTTATCTTCCAGAACCCTTCCCCTGCACCTGTTCCAGACCCTCTTGAACCCTTCCATAGTGTCTACCTCCACCAGCCACCCGGGCAGCGCCTTCCATGTTTGTACTACCCTCTCAGTGAAGTACCACCTCCTGCTTTCTCCCCTGAATCTCCCCCCCCTCCAGCTTCCATGGATGCCCTCTAATTACTCCCTGCTCCTTCCTTCAGAGCACCCTGACTGTGCCTTGCCTATTTACCCCCTTCATGTAACTGAAAACCTCTATCATGTCCCCCCCCGTCCCTTCTCTCTTCCAATGTGTACATATGTAGCTGTGCAAGCCTGTCCCCATAGGTCCTTTTCAAAACTGTACGCGGTATTCAAGGTGCAGCCTCAACATACAGTTATACAGATGGAGTGTCACTTCCCTCCTTCCTTATGTCAGAGACGTTGGTGTTGAACAGGAGGGGCCTAAGGACCGATCCCTGAGGGACCACTCTAATAACCCTCCTTGGAGATAAGAGTATCCCACGACCGTCTGGGTCCGGTCCTGGAGCAAGTTCCCTATCCATCTGATCATCTGGTTCCCCACCCCCATTTCCCCCACATTATCCAATAGGCCCCTGTGAGGAACAGAGTCAAACACCTTGCTGAAGTCAACAAAGAGGACGTCCACCGGCCTACCCAGGTTCAAGGCACTCGTCACCCAATCATAGAATTCCTCAAGGTTTGTCTGACACAATTTCCCCAGGACAAAGCCATGCTGTCTGTCGCCCAGATACCCCTAGTTTTCCTGTTCCCCCCAGCCCATCCTTGACAATACCCTCCATCACCTTGCCCACCACCGATGTTAGGCTGACTGGCCTGTAGTTCCCTGCCACCTCCCTTAATCCACCCTTGTGGATAGGCACTATGTGCGCCATCTTCTATTCCTGGGACACCCACTCTGTCCTCAGAGAGATGCTGAAAAGCTCTGCCATGGGTTTCATCAGGACATCCTCCAGTTCCCTCGAGGGGGGGTGTAGTTTATCCGGCCCCAGTGCTTTCTCCATCTTATGGGACCAGATGGCTTTCCTCACTCTCTCTGCTGTGATTTCCACTTCCATTTTCTCTTCCCTCTGTTTTGCCTTCCCCCCTCCTACCAGTGATGGCCCCCATCTACCTAGACCCACCAATCAGTACGGGTCTCCCCCCCTCCTCAGTTTCACCATCTCCTCCCATGTGTGATGCAGCCCTGCCATTTTCCTTGGTAAAAGGTGAGGCAAAGTACTCATTCAGTACCTCTGCCTGCTCCCCCGGGTCATGTGCCCAACCTTCCCCTGTTTTAATCCTGCTAATCTGCCCCTTTGCCCTTCTTTTTTCCCTAATGTATGTAAAAAACTATTTTTCCCTTACCTAATTTCCCTGGCCAGGTTCCGATCCTTATTTGCCTTAGCCGCCCTCACCACCCTCCTGGCCCTTCTGGCCATCAGCTCATACTCCCCTCGATCACTTTCACTCCTTGAGCACTTGAAATGTCCATAGGCCACCTTCTTTTCCCTCACCACCTCCTGAACCTCCTGGGTCCACCAGCAGGGTTTTTGGGCCCTACTGCATTTGTGTCTCACTCTTGCACAGGTGCTGATAGCAACCTGCACCCCTCTCCTGATAATTTGCAACCTGCTGTCAGCGTCCATGTCCGGCCCTATCCCATCCAAATGCTACTTGAGGATCCTTTCCATTTCCTTGAAATCTACCCCCACCACTAGGACAGCTAGGTGACATAACAATTCCAGGCACATGTAACATACTTACCACATATATACAGTTCTTTACCATTTCAATTCGGCGCACATGGTATGAAGGACAGCAACAGATGATCTTCAAAATGACACAAAACTACACAGCAGTAAATTATTTCTGGGAAGTGTTATTGAAAAGCAGTGTCACCACGGCAAGGCCCTTCCCATTTGACACTGGAAAAATATAAAAAGGTTAGTATTAGGAAGTAGAATGTCATGCGACAACATGAAAGCATATAGACAGTGGCAGACATAAGGAGAAACACACAGTCAAAGTGAGACTAACATAAATAAAAAACATTGCAATCACAACAACATGAACTGAAGATAGGTCATCCTTGGGAGCACAGGTGTGATAATACAGTGTATTCCAAAGACTCCTAGCAATAAGCAACAGTAATGCTGAACTTTACGTGCCACGAGGATACACTGGTAAGGCAGCATGTATTACTGTGAAGCTATAGCCATCCACAAAACAGGTGACATACAAACTGTTGACAATGTCACTGTCAAAACTATGTTACCGCATGTCACACAGTATCATACTGCAGGACATTTGTTTACTGAAACAGTAACTGTGCCCTGCAAGATGGCATTCAGTAAAGTGGTTAGCTGAACACATTCAACACAGGTTCACACACACACAGCACAGGCACCAGAAGCAGAGACATTTAGGGAGTAGCTCTGCCATCATTCACTCAATGCTTCCTTCCCAGGGGGTGTGCATGGTCCGGTTGATAACCACTGGGCAGAGTCAATCCGTGGTTGGAGGACATGCTGCATCGCCATGCTTACCACATATCCACGCAAAAAATAACATAAAAAAATGAGATGAAAATAAAGTGACCCACACAAGTATAGCAACTTCATGATCATGGACCAAAATGTGCCAAAAGAACTAGATGATAGTTCCTGTAAACTCACCAGCACACAGAATAACTGGGAACAACGCCAGCAGCACACGAGGAAAAAGAAACAGCCGGAAAGACGACATTAATCTTCATACCACTATTAACATAGTGTAAAGACAGTTGAATCGGACAATTGATGATGTCAGCATTCCAGCACTAATGATCTGCATCACACAGTGGTGATATCAAGTATCCCTGATGGGTTTCGGTTCCTATGACCCACCACACAGCAGACCACATTGAGGAACAATATTCACGTTGATGTAGACATGCACCACACACAACACACTGTGTCAGGCGCTAGCCAACATCTGACTTCTAATGTTCAATACCAGTTGTGTAACAGCACCACTGTGCCTGTGACACAACTGTTATTGAACCCAAGTCAAATGTTGGAATCACTGTCAGCTTCTGCAGATTACAGCTATAGAACCCACAAAAAGCAGTACAAAGGACAAAGTGATAACAACAGCATAAGTCAAACTCAGCAGGAACTAGTACAGTACCCACAATGTACAGTATGTACATGACACAATAAAGCACACTTTATGAAGCAGATAATCAGAATGCGCCAAACAGACAGTAAATGTTTGCCACACATTCGTGGTCCTCATGGTAAGCACACCACACCAAAACAATTCCTGTGCCCTGTATGACACATGTGCTGCTAATGCTGGCAAAAAAACATGACTGCTACTAACAACACACTCCATATTGATGGGGAGGTATTAGGGGGGCACCATGCATGTGTATTAAATCACAGACATCAACCTGTTATTACATGACAGACTGAAAATCTGGTGTAATACATACTACAGCAACACTGGTATTTGTAGACCATGCTACAAAACAGTTGTGGAGCTGTATGCTTATTACAATTCCAGGGGACACACTGCTATCACAATCCACATGCATTGCTTATGAGACAGTAGCACACTCATCATAGAAGGGGGGGGGCAGGGTATAGCATGCCAACATCAGCACGTGGAAAAGTGGCACCAGGCAATCACTGTAGTGCCCACAGTGCTCACTGGATACTCCCTGTGATCCCCACTGACTTACACTACAATCTCATTTACAATCATGTCTAACCATAACAACACAGAATGCACACTTGAATTGCAGAACAGCTTCCCAGAAATGCATTCACCATCAGCACAGTTACTATTGAGCCACTAAAAAAAACATGACACTGATAGGCTAACATGCACATTTCAGACGTCTAAACACTTAGTCTGAGCGCTGTTGTTTTAAATCAGGTGAGAAATCATAGGGCAGTAATAATGAATGACACTGTACCAGCTGTTGTGCTGCAGCTGTCCATCTTCACAATCAGCATTTGAGTTACTGCCCGATTCATCGCCTGAGGACACATCAGATTCATATGGATCGTCACGATATGGATCCAGAACTGCAAGATGATGCTCCACATCACTGTACTCAGTTTCCGAGTCACCGGAGAACGAACTATCGTCCGACATTGTACCGCGATGCATGCTCTCTGAGTTTACTTCAGCCATGTTGCTGACAGTGATCCCTAGCCAGATGTCACACACAAACTCTCGCAACAACGTCCGCGATGTTCTGCCTCTTAGAAGCCTGTAATAGGAGATACATCGCACTTCCGGGATTTGGGGGTATATAACTATGAATTTCTGCATGTCACATCAATATATTAAAAAAAGGTATGTCAACCATGTATATTTCTAACATGCCTGTTCCATCAGTGAAATGCAGGGGGAATCTTACAATTTTACTTTAAAGATTTGTGTAGTACAGTTCTCTTTTAGGAAAAGGCTAATATAGGCAGTCTTGTGGACAATAGGGGTTACGTTGTTTTATATTTGGAAGGCAGTGTCAGTGGCTCAGTAGGTAGCACACTCGTCTCTGAGGCCGGGAGATCAGAGGGCTGTGGGTTCAGTTCCCACATCTGGCACTTGGCTGAATATCCCAGTGCTGACACTGTAGTACAGCATAAGAGAGGGGTGCTGCACTTCTGAGGTGCCGTCTTTCAGATGAGACGTTAAACCGAGATCCCATCTGCCTGGACTGGTGGATGTTAAAGATCCCATGGCACTTATCGAAAAGAGTAGGGGAATTTTATTCAAAAAAGAAATCAAAACATCAGTTGTAGAAAGGAAACAATCAAATTATGAAAGAAACGTCACTCATACATCAAAATATACAAAAAAAAAAATAGCGTACAGCTTGAGGAGAAAAAAAAATACATCAGTAAGGAACATAACAGCTGGGCATACCATCAATGCAGAAAGGCAATATTTTTCCATAGTAATTGAAAGCATTGTGGAGAAAGCGTACAATGTTCAAGGTCCATAAGGCGTAACAGTGCCGTTTCTATTGACATTATAACAGTCTGTGGTAAGGTTGAAATCTGTTGTAAAACAAACTGACAGTGTGCTTGCCATAAATAATATTTACACATAGACCATATGACCCATAAAGTACTATAATGAAATTTGTTCCAGGGGCCAGACAAATCACTGAGAATTAAAGTTTTATATGTAATTGTGCTTAAGAAAGGCCATTTCCATTTATTTGCTAATGTCTTCCAGAACAAACGGGTGTCCTCACATTCAAAAAAGAAATGGGTCATTGTCTCCTCTTTCTGCAAGCAAGAAGGTATAGGACAAAATCGCTCTTGCGATGATTTATGTTTTAGATTACCCCTTACATTTAGTTTGCCATGACAGCAGAGCCAGGTGACATCCCACATATGTAGCGGGAGATGTTTATCTGTAAGAGACAATAAAGCATGTTGCATACGGGAAGGGGTACATTCTGGGAAAAGCAACATTGGTCTCATAATACCGAGAAGGGTGTGATAAAGTTGTCTGCGAGTTAGGGGCAGTAGAGATGTTTTCCGTAATTTCCAAAATCGCAGTCTGCGTATACTATCTATGGCATATGATGGCATATATAAACCACAAGAACGTTTAGGTGGTATAGTATCCCATTTAGTCATAACAGACAATATAGCAGTGCTCACCCAAGTATCACAATTGCGGGTAGTGTAACGAACACTTTGAAAAAGATGAGAAAGAAAAAAGGAGAGAAAAAAAATGATGGGGTGAATCATTCCAAGACCTCCTTCACATATGGGTAAATATGTAATGTCCCTCTTAATGGGATTAAGACGACTACCCCATATCATTTGAAAGAAGATACTAAACAGTCTAGTGTCTAAGTGTTGTGGAGGGGTATAGATATGACTGAGATATAAAAAAATAGGTAGTAGAAACTTCTTGACAATCAAAACTCTTTTTCGTTTCCCTAATTTCCAATTTTTCCACTGCTGTACCTTGCTTTCCCCAATAAGAAGTCTCTTTTCCCAATTAAATGTTACAATGTCTGGAACATTAAACCAGATGCCTAATATTCGTTGTGGGTCAGTGCTGGTTCTAATCCCACTGACTTCCGGAATAGATGTGGATTCTATATCCAAAGGAAGAGAGACACTTTTTTGCAAGTTAATGGTCCCCCCAACACTGGCGTAAAGTCTTGAAAAATCCGGATAGCTCTATCTCCAGAGTCTTTATCCTGTACAAATAAAACTACATCGTCTGCATATGCAGAAATTTTCTCCGGAAGTAGAGAGGGATGGGGAGCTAACCCAATAATCTGTGTATCCCATTTAATCTGCCATATGACAGGGTCCAAAGCAAAAGTATACAATAAAGGACTCAATGGACAGCCCTGTCTAACACCAACCCTCTGTGTAACAGTATTCCGTAAGTATCCGTTAATTAAAGGAGTAAAATGTGCCATGGAAAATAAATGCGTAAGCCATGTAAGAAACACTTTCGGGATACCATACAAGGCCATGACCTGAAAGAGGTACGGGTGACGTACTGAGTCAAATGCCTTTGCCTAATCCAAAGAAAGAACAAAACCAGGAATGTGTCGCGTCTGTTTTGCTTCAAAAATTTCCCACAGTAGAAACAAGTTTGTATGGATAGAGCGACCTGGAACAGCACAGGACTGTGAAAGGTCAATAACATCAGGTGTCATCTGTTGTAACCTAGTACTAAGAAGTTTTACCAGAATCTTATAATCAGTATTAAGGAGGTGTAGCGGTCTCCAGTTATGTAGAGAATGCTTGTCTCCCTTTTTATATATAAATTTCAAAAGGGATAAACCAAAGCCTGAGGTTTCTGTTCGACCCTGTAAAAGATAATTATAAACCTGCTTCAAAACCTCTGCTAAGTCTGTCTGGAATGTTTGTAGAATTCATGTGTAAGGCCATCCGGACCTGGGGCTACTCCTGTTTTCAGCTGTAAAATGGCACGAGTCACTTCTTCTTGGGAGATGAAAGCTATAGCGTCTGAAGCATGATGTGCTGAGACAGTAGGAAGTGGTGCTGTAAAAACAGTAGACAAGTCTGAGGTACATTGGGGGGCTAC
This sequence comes from Neoceratodus forsteri, assembly GCA_016271365.2. Taxonomy (NCBI): domain Eukaryota; kingdom Metazoa; phylum Chordata; order Ceratodontiformes; family Ceratodontidae; genus Neoceratodus; species Neoceratodus forsteri. Next base: position 1,244,255,671 of record CM057455.1, read on the forward strand.
ACCAAATTGGGACTGTAGATGGGAATCAACAATCGAGAGTATTCCTGAGATAGAGTAGTCAATGGTGCCCTCTGAGTTAAAGAGACCCTGCATGACCGTGGCTTGTAATCGCTTTGTACACGCTTAAAAAGGGTTAGCAGAGGGGGAGGCTGACGTACCCACTCTCATCATAAACTCTAAAGTGCGAGCACTATCATACTGATAGGAAAACATGCAACTATGTAATTTTTTGATTTGAGAAGTGTAATCTACAGAAGAGGAAACAGAAAGAGATAAAAGTTTATACAACTGGTCCCTATAGCCTAAATAAGTAATGTATTTGTCACTGGCCATGCGTTTGCCAATGGTCTGAAAAAAAATCCTTAAATCAGATTTTATGTCCTGCCACCAATTCCAGACAGAATCGTAGCAACAAAGGACCGACATGCATGCTCGGAAAAGTAATCGTATGTGCGCCAAAACAGTAGAATGAGAAAAAAAACGAATTATTAAGTTTCCATATGATGTTGTGTGAAAAAAATCGGAGGTATCGAACCCAAAGAAAATATTCCAGTTAGTAAGGAATGGTCCGAAAGCTCAGAAGGTTGAACCGAAATCCGATGCGAGATACAATAAGGGGAAGAAGAAAAAAGATAGTCAATTCTAGTGTGATAGACTGACCGGTGATAAGTATAGCCAGCATCAGATCGTAAGGCACGGTGGGCATCGGTTAAACCGGCATCCTTCACCAAGGTACATAAGGCATGAGCATCACAGTATACTTTCTTTCCCGGCCGCAGTCCTGCGCCAAATATCTATGGAACAGTTGAAATCGCCACCCCATAAGATATGTTTGCGAGTACAGAGAAAAGGTTTAATTAAGTCCAGTAAACTAATCCTGGCAGCTTTAGTCTGTGGAGCATATATATTGATAAGACGAAAAGGATGGCCTTGAAAGGTGCAATCCAATATCAAAGCTCTACCTGGGAGAAGGTCAATAATACGTGTAATAGAAAAAGCAGTGGAAGTGAATAAAATAGCTATAACATCTGCGACATCCTCACCAAAAGTCCAGTAAGAAGGACCCCACATCCAACTCCTTTTGACCTGCTGAATTTCAAAAATAGATTTCAGGCGAGTTTCTTGTAGGAAAAGAATGTCAACATGGAGCGAAGTCGCAAAATGAAAAAAAGCGGTCTGTCTTTTGTAGTTCCTGAGACTACGGACATTAAAGGAGGAAAGCCTTAGAGTAGCCAGAACCAGGAATTAAATTAACCACTCCCATCCATAATGGTCATATTTTTACGTTTCTTACTACCCTTCTGTTTACTGGTAAGTTTTTTCCGAACAACGTCTGGCGGTTTAGATCCAGAGACCTCCATATCTGAAGGTAATAAGGACGTCTCAGAATCTCCGTCAGAATCCTCACCTCCCCCTTTCAGCAGATCAAAGGAATTGGAAATGGGTATCTCACCGAATTTTTGAGATTTACGTACAGTCGCCCTAGTAACCCATCTACACTGAGTAAATCCTTCCAGATCCCCAACAGGTTGTTCAGGGGCCCGCATGGGACTAGGGCGAGGTATAGGCAGCACATCTCGTAATGAACATGATACATCAGTAGCAGTGGAAGGCCTAACGTCCACTTGGGGGATAGTCACAGGGACGGTAGGAGCCAGGGAGGGAGTGGGGGGGAGAGTTCTGGGGATCTGGAACCATGACAGGCAGTGGTATCTGGTCTTGTGTCGTGTTCTGTGCCTTATCCTGTGCTTTTTGTATTAAAGTATCAGTATTCCATCCCTCATTACGATTTTTGCTAGCCCATGGGCATTGGTGATAGGCATGACCCTTCTCATCGCAAAGGTTACACTGAAAAATATTTTCACAAGCCATACTTGGATGTCCATATCCCCCACATAAACTGCATTTTAACAAATCACACGTGCTACTAAGATGGGTATGTGCACCGCATTTGTAGCAGGCTCTCGGTTGGCCTCCATAGAAACAGACACCTCTATCTCTGCCCAAGAAAAAGCTATTAGGAAGATGTATGACTTCAGAATTAACCTGAAAAATCTTGACCTGGAATTTCCATCCCCAGTCCACAAACCCTCAGTATCAATAATAGTCTCGGGGAATAAGACCGTGCACCTAATCTAAAGCCAGTGGTAAATGTCACTAATGCTCATGCCTTCATTACAAAACATAACAGTAACCGTTCATACTGCCGGTTTCGTAAGAGGGATGGCATAAAAGGGCATCCATAAAGGTGTGGTCTTTAAAGCTGCATATTTGTTCCAAAACCTATCCAGCCCCACAGTAGTCTTAAAGCTGATGTCAAAAGTCTCCTCACCTGAAATATGAATTAAAGCATAAATCTCTGAAGCCTGAAAATGCATGGAATCCTTTAGTAAGGTTCTGGCAATATAATATCTATCTGGAAAATCATCCAGGCCGCCCCTATATCGAAGGCGGACTGCATTGCGTCTAGGGGCTTGCTCTAATTTATTTTTAAACAGGTCTGAAAGAACCTGGCCCCTAGTAGAATGCTGAGGGGGTGGAGGAAACGCCGAAGGGCCTTCCCCTGGGTCATCCACCATGGGGGGGGGGCAAAACATCAGTAGATTGTGGAGGAATATCTAAGTCTAAATCAGGCTTCAAGGTCAGGATGGGGGTACATAAGATAAGGGAGGATCAGTCCATGACTCAGGCAGTGCCAGAAAAGGTACTGGTGTATGGGTGTGCTTAACTGATGGGGGGGGGGCGTCGTGAGGAAGTTGTCTTTATTCACAATACCACATCCTAAAACCCCCTGTGGAGAAGCAACCCCCCTGGATACAGTAACAGGTACAGAAGCAGTCACATGAATCCCAGAAGCTGCACTATGCATAGTATCCACAGTGTCCATAATATCCCCCCAGTCTTTCCTAGGTAAGGCAGTATCAGGTAAAACAACCTGGTCAGGAGAAGTAATATTGTCCCCAGAAATAGGTACCTCAGTGGAGCTCTTGCAGGACGGTGCAGGCCTGTTCGGTGAATAGAGGACGCCATATTTCTCCGAGTCCCATGAAAGATCCGGAGTCCAGGAACCCGTGGCAGTACGAGTCCAGCCCGCACGAACAAGCGCATCCGAAGTATTCCAGTCAGTGTCCCGAGTCTCAGAAGATGCCGGCAAACCGAAGCGTAAGACAAGGATATCAGAGGTAGTCGGTAAACTGACTGGTGCCTGTGGTACGCGAAGAACACCTGAAAGCGACTCTGAAGCTGCAACTGCACTCACAGATCCCTGCACGGAAATCGCAGGGGGAAGAACACTTGTGACACAGGCTGCATCCGTTGAAAGTGGTTCCGTTTCAGGAGATTGTAGATCCCGGCTATGAACAGGTCGAGAAGCATCCAAGGAGAGAGTAACTGGAAGCGGCATAACCGCCACACACTGTAGGTCAGAGGAAGCCAAGGTAAGCACTCTTGTGGGAGCCACATTATCAGGTGCCGCTGCCGACTGCATCGAAGAAGAAACGTGCCCAACCTCTCCCTCTCGCAATGAAACACAAACTGAGGTCTCCATGGCCCAGACCAGAGATCCCTCCACTGGAAGAGTAGGGGAAATTCCCCGGTGTCCTGGCCAAATTTCCCTCATTCACTAAAAATACCACCAACAGCTTAATCTGGTTCAAGGTCAGTTGGTATTCATCTGTATCCCCCTCCCCCGGGTCGTGCCTGAAAATAGGCAGGATTTGTCTAGTGCACTTACCTGGTCAACAAAAACGAAATAAATAAATACATTTTTCCATTAACAATGTCTGTAATGAAATGATCATGACAATGAATAAAGCAAATGAGAGAACAAATGCAGAACAGGTGGTGTCATCACTTTCAGGGAGAAAGTAAGAGAACGGTCATCAACCCCAAGGATTCAGTCAGCCAGTGGATTATTGTAGCATTCAGACCAATGTATCAGAGGACTGTGACATGCAGATCTGTGAAAATGAACTATCACATTAACAAACAAAGCTGCCCATCCACATTTGGTCGGCCTCACCTGCAGAACAGGTGAGTGGGGCAGCCAGTCAGCTGTAAGCTGGTATTTTGTAAGAAACATTAGAACATTTCCTCTTTCATATTACACTCAAATTCTTGTGCTCGCTTAAGTACAGCAGTGCCATACACTCACAGGCAGCCCCTTCCCAAACAAGGATGTTTTGGGGGAAGGGAGGGATTTCTAGGAATGATAAGCATGCAGCAGAATGAGAGACAGATGCGCTGAAAAAATAAAAGGTGAACGAACCCTGAAATGTCAGCACAACAAAGGACAGCATGTTCGCTGTATTTATCTAATGCATGTCAGCGTTTATTCACCTGTCAGTTTTCAGGACAGGTGCTAATGTGAAGCAGCTGCCAGACAGGTATCCACTCAGTGCCCCACAACAAAACAGCCTGTGTAGAGCAGCATGTCTGTCCCAATGAAATAGGTAATAATTGAGTGACTGCAGGGTCTTCAGCTGCTGAGGCTTCCTGAATAAGCAATAACACATTCTACAAGTGTCCTCCACCACCATCCCTTGCCCTACTCGGGTCCACAGCACTTAGAGGGTTTATGTTATTCCCCCCCCCCCACACTGGCAACACTGGCTGGTAGGAGCCCCAGCATCAAGCTTTGCACGGGTTCCCCACGAGGCAAATGCCACCACTGCCTTTGATCCTTGTCCCTGTAAGGGTGATAGATTTCCCTGGTGTCTAGTGGCATCCCCCACCCTCTGAACCCTGTCCATAATTGTGACTGATTTCTCTAGTGTCTGGTAGCACCTCCACCCACTGACCCCACTGTCAATGCCATTGTTATCCATTTCACTGGTGTCTAGTGGCACCCCTCACCTTCCGATCACCGACCCCCTAATTGGTACACATTTTCATGGTGTCTAGTGGCACCCCCACCCTATGCTCACTGTCCCCCTTGATATTTTCCTTTTTCCCTGGTGTCTAGTGGCACCCCCCCTGTATTACCTATGCAGCATCCCTGCTGTGTGACCTTCGCCCCTTTGCCGACTTCCCTCTTCCAGCTACAGTGGTGAGGCCCTTCTTAGGAAGTAGGTATTAGTAGGGGGTGAGTTGGTTGGGAACGGGGTACTGCGGATCTAGCAGATGTGAGCAGTATTGGGGTGGTTAGGAACAGGAGGCACCCTGGGGCTAAATGGAGCCAGGAAAGAGGCTCAATGTGTTTAACGCCCATCCCCAGGGTTCCCACCAGACCGGGTGGGCAGGTAGCCGGTGGGCCTGCAGTTTTCACAAGTCCGCTTTGGGGTGTGCTGTGCGATGCCAGATCAATGAGAAAGAAGACCGCAATTATGGCGGACTTGATTTCCTCTGTTGATCTGGCTTGCATTATGGAGACCTGGTTGGGGGGACGATGCCAGGCCAATTTAGGAGGCGTCTGTCCCTGCCAGGTATTCTGTAGTGCACTGCCCAAGGAGGGAACGGGGGTGGGGGTGGTTATCTGTTTTGGATCAAGTTTGAACTTTGCCGTGCACCCAGTGGGTTCTACCTTGTCTTTTGAATGTGTGGCAGTGCATGGGGTTCCAGGTGCGGGTTGCAGGATTCTCCTTGTTTACCATTCTCTGTGGTGGGGAGGAGAATTCCTGCAGGAGGTCATGGATTTTGTTGCCGACAGGGTGTTGGACTCACCTAGATGGTTAATTCTGGGCAACTCCAATGCCTGGGTCAACAGTGAATCCTCACATCTTGGACACGACCTCCTCCAGTTGATGAAATCACTGAGCCTGGGACAAGCAGTTGCTTCTGTGACCCATCACCAAAGCCACACCCTGGACTTGGTATTTTCACTGGGGTTTGAGGTCACCAACCTCAGACTGATCAGGTTGCTTGGTCCGATCATTGCACAGTAGAGTTCTTGTCTGGGGGCCCCCCTCCCCAATAGTCCCTGCCCTGTTGAGATGGTCAGCTATTACTCTTTACGGGGTTTGTCCTCAGAGGGGCTTTTGGTGGTAGTGGATTTGTCTGGTGTGAGTATTTCATGTACGGTTGGCATGGGTGAGGTGGTGGTTGCCTATTGTAAGGCTGTCTCCAAAGTGCTCGATGCCATTGCACTGGTCTGTATATGACCCAGATCTTCTCACTTAAGACCCTCATGGTTTGATGGGGCTTTCAAGGAGATGTAGATCAAGGATCAGAAGTTTGAGCACTACTGGCAGAGGACCTGGGCCAAGGAGGAAATATTGGCTTTGAGAACTCACTATCGTGAGTATCAAGGGGCAATCAACCGTAAGAAGGCAAAGTTTCTGTCCAGGGAGATTGCCACAGGGAGGAACAGACCAGTTCAGCTCCTTTGGACTGTGGACTGACTACATCATCCTGTCTGTCTTCAGAAAAAAAAAGCATTTGCTCAATTCTTCTCTGACAGGGTGCCCTCTACTTGGTCTGGGATCTCCCCAGTGGAGCAAGAACAGCTCCACGGTGAGGGGGGAGGCCTGGTAGGAACATGGGCACTCCTAGTGTCTGGGAGGAGTTTGGGCCAGTGGAAGTGGCTGAAGTTGTTGGGGTGATCTCAATGTTGTGGCCCACCTTTTGTGAACTAGACCTGGCCCTGACCTATCTCCTAGTGGTCCGGTGTTTGCCAGGATAGTCCGGTGCTCACTCTCAGAGGTTTTTTTCCCTGATGCCTTGAAAGAGACATTGGTGAGGCCCCTTCTGAATAAACCATCACTCGACCCTGGTGTCTTGATGAATTATCGACCCATCCTCAACCTCATTTCTAAAGAAGGTTGTGAGAAAGTAGTGGTACTGCAGCTCAAGGCGTACGTCACAGCCTTTGGTGTCTATAAGCCATTCCAGTCCGGATTTTGGGCTAGGCATAGTACTGAGATGGCATTGGTCAGGATGCAAAATTACCTCCTCAGGGTGAGAAATAAAGGAGGCCGGTCGATTCTCGTTCTCCTTGATCTCTCCTCAGCATTTGACACCGTGGACCACATTGTGCTTTTGGATCACCTTAGAGAGTATTTTGGACTTGTTGGTACGGTCATCAACTGGTTTGAGTCCTATCTTCTGGGCAGGAAGCAACAGGTAATGATGGGGAATTTCTCCACTTCCCCGAAGCTCCTGCCATGTGGAGTTCCTCAAGGTTCGATGCTGTCGCCAATGTTGTTCACGGTGTACATGCTTCACCTGGGAGAGCTCATTAGATGTTACAGTCTGGGTTTTCACTGTTACACAGATGACACTTAGCTGTGTATGTCCTTTACCCCTGGAACAAATTACACTGTGGAAGTGCTAAATAATTGTCTGGCCAAGAACCAGGCTTGGATGTTCTCTAACTGGCTGAAGCTGAATCCCAGCAAGATGGAGGTGCTGGTGATTAAGCTTGGTCGTAGGCGTGATAGGAGTGCATCTTGGGTGACAACAGGGTTGGTCCTGGGTCTGTCCTGTTGATGGCATCCTCTAGGGTCATAAATCTGGGGGTCTTCCTTGATGACAGGCTGATTCTTGGTGCTCAGGTGTCATCTGTTGTCCAGAGTGTTTTTTACCACTTAAGGAATGTTGCCCAGATTAAACCCTTAGTTCCACCCGAGTACCTGCCCTCACTAGTGCATGCCTTTGCTACATCCAGGTTGAACTACTGTAATGCTCTGTACTTAAGGGTCAGTGGGGGGAATCTCCGCCGACTGCAGCTGGTGCAGAATGCAGCAGCCAGGATACTGACGGGCCTACCTTGGTCTTGTCACATGACCCTGGTCCTTCCTGCGAGATCTGCATTGGCTGCCTGTCAGGTGGAGTATCATCTTCAAGGTGGGCTTGCTCACCTACAAGGCCCTATACGGCTTGAGCCCTGGCTACCTGAATGACCTCCTTACACCTGCCATTCTGGTCCACTCCCTCCACTCCTCCACTGGGGGTCTCCTTGCACATTGCTCTTCCATGTTGGCAACCCGGGTTTAGTAGCAAGCTCAAGGTTACCAGGATTGGGCTGCCAGGCTAAGGAGTGCTACACAATCCCCTGGAATCCAGTCCTGAGACTTTAACAAAGCACAAAAAAAAGAGAAAAAAACAATGTCAATATTGAGGTCAGCACAAAAATCCTAGAAAAAAGGTATCTCTGAACCTCAGAAGTTCACAAATTAATCTCCTTTATTAGAAAAACACATAGGCTGTCACTTAAAACCATCGTAAAGTAAAAAGAAAACACATTTTCTCACTCACTGGTGCATATAGTCCAACTGCTAGGAAAATAGCGAGTCCCAAAATGGCTGCTTTTTCAAAAGACGGTCTAGGCAGGCATCTAGTAGCGTAGCCAACAAACTGTCTCAACTGAAAAAACGGGCCGCCGTATTGCAATAAATCTGTGCTTGGGGGCAGTGGGCATGCCAGCTCTTTAAGATAATGCAATCAACTAGGAATTGTGCAAAAAGCCACAAAGACTCGTAGCGCAGCATGGGCTTGTGCTGACAGGGAGTGCAGCGACTTCCACTCTGAGGATGACTGACTACGTGGTCGATATATAAGTGCACCCAGAAGTTGCTGCACTCCCTGTCGGCATGAGCCCACGCTCCTAGTTTATAGCGTTATCTTAAAAGAGTTGGCAAGCCCATTACCCCTAGATGCCTGCCTAGTCCGTGGTTTGAAAAAGCAGGCATTTTGGGACTCGCTATTTGCCTAGCATTTGGACTATATGCCCTTGCACTTTATGCCATGCCTCTCAACCTCCCTCATCACAAATCAGGGACAAGGCTTAAAATGATCAGGGACAAATGACCAAAATCAGGGACACATCTGAAAAAATAATATTAGTTCCAGAAGCTGTGTACAACATGCTTCTTAGTGTGAATAGCATTTTCTTAATGAGAACTAGAATGTAACACCAATGGCTGGCATTATTTTGTGATTCCTAGAAATGTAGAAACATAGAAACATAGAAACATAGACTTTGACGGCAGATAAGGACCGCTAGGCCCATCTAGTCTGCCCATTTCCCTACCTACAGGATAGGCCGCAGATCCTAGTTAACCAACAGCCTATATCTTCCTGCCCCCCACAAGAATTGCCTTATGTCTGTCCCATGCATTCTTGAATTCTCCCACAGTTTTAGACCCCACAACTTTCTTCAGGAAGGCTATTCCATGCATCCACTACCCTCTCTGTGAAATAATACTTCCTCACATTGCCCCTGAACCGCCCTCCTTCTATCTTTAAATTGTGTCCCCTTGTTCTTGCAAGTCTCTTTTTCTGAAAGATGCTACCCTCTTGGACTTTGTTGATTCCCTTGAGGTACTTGAAAGTTTCTATCATGTCCCCCCTCTCCCTTCTTTCCTCAAGGGTATACATATTAAGCTCCTTTAGTCTGTCCTCATACGGCTTCTCTTGCAGACCCTGCACCATTTTATTTGCCCTCCTCTGGACTGCCTCTATCCTGTCTATGTCCTTGTGGAGATGGGGTCTCCAGAACTGCACACAGTATTCCAGATGGGGTCTCACCAACTGTCTGTACAGAGGGATAACAACTTCCTGTTTTCTGCTGCTGATGCTCTCCTATACATCCCAGTATACCCCGGCCTCCCTACTGCCTTCTCACATTGCTTGCTAACCTTAAGGTCATCTGATATGATTACCCCAGGTCCCTTTCCTTTTTTGTTGTTGTTACTACCTCCCCACCCATTGTGTATTCTTCCCCTGGGTTCTTGTTTCCCAGGTGCATTATTTTGCACTTCTTTGCATTGAATCCTAGCTGCCACACTTCTGACCATTCCTCCAACCTTGCCAAGTCCCTTTTCATCCTTTCCACGCCTCCTTGTGTATCAACCCTGTTGCAGATCTTTGTGTCATCTGCAAAAAGGCATACTTTTCCTTCCAGTCCCTCTGCAATGTCACTGATGAAGACATTAAAAAGGACTGGACCCAATACTGAACCCTGCGGTACCCCACTAGTAACCGCCCTTTCTTCAGGGTGGACTCCATTTACAATTACCTTCTGTGTCCTGTTGTCCAGCCAATGTTTTACCCAGGCTACCACCCTGGGACCCACTCCCAGGCTGGTTAATTTGACTATTAATCTTTTGTGTGGGACTGTGTCAAATGCCTTGCTAAAGTCTAGGTAGGCCATGTCCACAGCCCCCCCTGGTCTACTACTTTGGTCACCCAGTCAAAGAAATCTGTTAGATTCATCTGACATGACCTTCCCGCTGTGAAACCATGCTGCCTTGGGTCCTGTGCTCCACTGACCTCTAGGTACTCAACTATTCTTTCCTTCAGAAGTGACTCCATCACTTTCCCTACCACAGAGGTCAGACTGACAGGTCTGTAGTTTCCTGCCTCTGTCTTGGTCCCACTTTTGTGAAGGGGAATCACATCTGCCTTCCTCATTCAAATCCCTACTCTTCAGTGACAGGAATGCCAAATTTAGGAGGCACAGAAGAAATTTCTGAGACAAAATCAGGGTCATCCCTGAAAATCAGGGACAGTTGAGATGTATGCTTTATGCACCAGTGAGTGAGAAAATGTGTTTTCTTTTTACTTTACGATGGTTTTAAGTGACAGCTTGTGTGTTTTTCTAATAAAGATTAATTTGTGAACTTCTGAGGTTCAGAGATCCCTTTTTTCCAGCATTTTTGTGCTGACCTCAATACAGACATTGTCTTTTTCTCTTTGTTCAGTTGAGCTCTGAGGTATTTGTGCACACCCCTGTTAAGCAGCCCCCTCCAGTCATATTTGGTCTGGTCTTTTTCTGTACAAAGCACAGAAAACGTTCAACAGGTTTATGGTTATGAACATATCTCACACAGATGCTCATTTGTTCCTGACATGAAATGTCTTGAGTGTCATCAGATAAAAGTAATACAAATTTAGCATTTTTGGTTTCTTGCACAATTGCATCTGTGATACAGGATGCAACAGATTGAATCATACAATTCTGTGATTCGGCTGGTATGTATGTTGCATTTGAGGGGATGGAATCATTAACTTGTCGATCTCTATCAAACTTTTTAATCAACATAGAAACATAGAACATAGACTTTGATGGCAGATAAGGACCGCTTGGCCCACCTAGTCTGCCCATTTCCCTACCTAGAGGATAAGCTGCAGATCCTATTTACCAACAGCCTACTTCTTCCTACCTCCCAAAAAAATTGCCTTATGTCTGTCCCATGCATTCTTGAATTCTCCCACAATTTTAGACCCCACAACCTCCTCAGGAAGGCTGTTCCATGCGTCCACCACCCTCTCTGTGAAAAGTCTAAAGTCTCCCTGAAATTTCCTTTAACACTGCTCATCCTCATTGTGACCACGGAAAGGTAACCCTAGCCGACCCAAATATAGAGCGACTTCTACCAGTCTTTTCATGTAATCCCGTCTTTGTTGAATTTCTTTAACCTTGCCCTTGTGTACCTGTATCATGAAGTTACCTGTTTCCTGTGTGCATTTATATGCATATCAAGCAGCCATTGCACTTCTGTGAGAGTGACTTGATGTGTGTGCTCTGAATTTCTCCAATGCCTTTTTCCAGTTCTGAAACCCTCGAGTTGACAAGGCTTCACCAGCATGTCCCTTCCCATGCATGAAGCGTCTACATGCAAAGCAGAATGCATTCTGTTTTTCACAGCTGTACTCCAACCAACAGAAAACTTTGTACCAGTGGAGGCTAAAGCACCTTTTTTACTGCCATAACATTTGGTACTGAAATTAGTCATAGGTTGAGCGGGGCCTTTCCCCTTATTGCCAAGATCAGTAGGGAGGTTATCTTCAACGTGTGGTACTAGAAGAGCCTGGGACAAGTCTGATTCAATAGAGGAGGCAGTAAAAGACTGTTCAATGAATGCACTAGTAGTGCTATAAGTATTGAAACTGTCAGCTCGATGACTTACTGTCTCAGTTGTTTGCTCATTACAAGATATATCGTTATCAGTTATTATGTCTGTGCACATGGTCTCATTCAAAGATGAAGAGGATGCTGATGAAGAACTGAATCTTGGCCTTTTGCTGGCTGTTCCCATATTAAAGAAAAACCTTATGTCATGACTCATTTTGTTTTGAATGTTGTTCTACTTTAATACTTTCGGATGAGACGTTAAATCGAGGTCCCATCTGCCTGGATTGGTGGTACTTCAGGTGGATGTTAAAGATCCCATGGCACTTATAGAAAAGAGTAGGGGAATTTCCCAGATGTCCTGGCCAAATTTCCCTCATTCACTAAAAATACCACCAACAGCTTAATCTGGTTCAAGGTCAGTTGGCATTCATCTGTATCCCCCTCCCCCGGGTCGTGCCTGAAAATAGTCAGGATTTGTCTAGTGCACTTACCCGGTCAACAAAAACTAAATAAAAAAATAAATACAATTCAGTTGTACGCCAAAATAATAAAAGTGCTGATTTATTGTTTTATGGTGGCACCTACATAGGTAGGCTAGCAGGTAAGGGTAGGGCAGGCTGGCTCCCCCTACACTCTCACCTCTATTCTTATTCCCAATCTGTTTTTTTTTTTTTCTCAGACAATGGAGGTCTGCAGTGCAGGTAACAGTAGGACAGGCAGGCTCCCTCTTCACTCACACCTCTCTCCTTATTCACAATCTGGTTTTTGTTTTATTTTTTTCAGACAATGGAGGCCTGCAGGTAATGGTAGGGTAGGCTGGCTTCCCCTACACACACAACTCTCCTCTTAGTCACAATCTGTTTTGGTTTTTTTCCAGACAATGGTGATCTGTAGGTAACGGTAGGGCAGGCTGGCTCTGCCTACACTCACACCTCTCTCATTATTCATAATCTGGTTTTTGTTTTATGTTTTTTTATTTTTTTCAGACAACGGTCGTCTACAGATAAGGGTAGAGCAGGCTGGTTCCCCCTATGCTGACAACTCTCTCCTTATTCACAATCTGGTTTTTGTTTTATTTTTATTGTTTCAGACAACGGTGATCTGCAGGTAAGGGTAGAGCAGGCTGGCTCCCCCAACACATACCTCTCTCCTTATCCACAATCTTTTTTTTTTTTTTTTCCTTCAGACAACGGTGGTCTGCAGGTAAAGGTAGGGCAGGCTGGTTCTCCCTATGTTCGCACCTCTATCCTCATTCACAATCTGTTTTTAATTTTTATTTTTTCCAGACAACGGAGGACTGCAGATAATGGTAGGGCAAGCTAGATCCCTCTACACACACACACACACACCTCTCTCCTTATTCACAGTCTGTTTTTTCTTTTTTTTTTTTTATCAGACAATGGAGGTCTGCAGGTAACAGTAGGGCAGGTTGGCTCCCCCCTATGATCACAGCTCTCTCCTTATTCACAACTCTCTCCTTATTCACAATCTGGTATTTGTTTTATTTTATTGTTTTCAGACAATGATGGTCTGCAGGTAAGGGTAGGGCAGGCTGTCTTCCCTTATGCTCACACCCCTCTCCTTATTCAGAGTCTGACTTTTTTTTTTCCAGACAGTGGTGGTCTGCAGATAAGGATAGGACAGGCTGGCTCCCACTACACTCACACCTCTCTCCTTATTCACAATCTGGCTTTTATTTTTGTTTAAGGTAGGGCAGGCTGGCTCCCCCTACACACAAATCTCTCTCTCTCTCTCTCTCCTTCCTTATTCAAAATCTTTTTTTTACCCCAGATGTTAAACTTAATTAAGGTAGCCAGCATGGGTACTGGAGGAGCTGGCTGCTCAGCTTCTACTGCTGCTTGTACTGCTGTACTGCTGCAGTTTCACTCCACCTGAGCTCTCTCCTTTCTCCCCGAGTCCCCAAATCAAATTTGTTTTGGTGTCAGTGAGCTTCTACTGCTGCTTCAGTTCACCTGAGCTCCCTCTCTCCTGAAATATGAATTTTTATTGTCAGTCTACAGACAAGTAGTAATCTGATTTGACTTGGACTAGATGTTGTCACTCAGTTCAAGAAGACCACACAATCTCCAAAGTTCACTTCAAACCAACACAAGTCACACACACATTACATGAACGTAGCAGGCCAGCCAGGCTCAGCTCCTGCTGTCTGATCTCCTATTCTCCCCACCCCCCTCCTTTACTGTTCCCTCCCGCTCAACAGATTTTTTTTTTTTTTTAGAAACACATTTTTTTTTTCTTTGATGACAAGCTGCTGTGTGCTGGGGTGCAGTGCGGAATGAACAAAAACTAATGAAGATTAACTGACTCTGCTCTAGAGAGTCTCTCTCTCTCTACATGTGTCTGCTCCGCTCACATTTGCTTCTCTTAGCAAAATGATGACCATGTTCAGCAGAGTATAAATACAGTCAGCACCACCCAGCCCCGCTGTCCCATTTGAGGAGGCCCAGTGGGTCATCTGATCAATAAGAGAGGCTGCCTGGGATGGACTGCCGTGGACCGGGAGGTGGTGAGCATGCATGATCGCAGGCATGCGCATGATGGCATTAGCAGCACATGCAGCCACAATGGGCATCGGCGGCAGAGCAGGCACCATCAGGAGCAAGGATGGATGGGCAGAGGAGCCATGGCAGGCTGTCAGTCACACAGTAAGTGACAACTTGTTTTGCAGCTTGCTCAGCCCGTGCGGATTCTCCCCCCAACTCTGCTCCGCAGATGCAGTCTGTTCTCTTTCTGCTCCTCCTCCTATTTTGTAAGTGCCTCCCATACCACACACCACAGGCAAATATCATTTGACTTTGCTGCCTGTGGTGTGTGGTATGGGTGATGCTTGCAAAATAGGAGGAGGAGTGGAGCACTGCCTGGAGAAGAATGGACTGTATCTCCAGAGCAGAGTTGGGGGAAGGATATGCACAGCCTCAGCTGCTTGCCTTAGACTTGAATTGGGGAAGGGGACTCAGACTTTATTGTGTGGCTCAATGTGGGTGATTGTGTCAGTATGAGAAAAGACTGGGGGGGGCACCAGATTGAACTGGGGGGCACTGAGGGGAGTGTGAACCAGCCAGGTTGGGTGACGGCAAGGCTCCGGTGCAGTAGTGGTCCCCTGTGGCGAGATGAGCGGGTTTTCTCCCTCTTGGAGGGTGGTACCAGCCCAGTGTGTGCTGCCATCGTTCAGGCTGCCAGAAACTACACCCAGTGTGACACAGTGGTAGGCAGGGTCAGGGCAGAATAGGGACACATATACAAAATATATGCTTCAGCTGTCAAGAATGATGGTCCCCCTCATCCCCTGTCCTTGCACTGTATGGATTCCCACCAGACATGAGGGTGGGGAGAGTGGCAGTTGGTGCTGCGTGTCAGCTGGGGACCCGATGTAAGGAACAGGCAGTGGTCGCTGGGCCAAACAGCTCTAAGGGAAAAAAAAAAATAACCTTGGCAGTGTTCAATGGAATAGCCCAAACTTTGGCATGCACTGTTTGGCTTGTAGAGTCTCAAGACCTGAAAAGTTTCGTGATGGCATCTTGTGCAGTTTTTGAGATCTGGAATGTTGATTTTTGGAAAAGGGAAGACTTTTTTTCCTATACCTGCTACACTTTTTCTCTCACCTACAGCCTAGATTGTATGGGATTGTTTCATGATATTTTCAGGGTAGAAGCAGCTTGTGCTGAGGTAGGGCCTTTCAAGGTTTCGGGAAAAAATATTAAATGGTTCCAGAGTCATTAGGATTTTTTTTTTTTGAGTATGCTCAGAGGTTTTTTTTTTTTTTTTGATAACCCTCTGATACAAGCCGAAGATTTTTGGTTTATGACACCATTTTTGGTTCATATCACTTAGGTGTCATGAACTGAAAATGATTCTCATGAACCAATTTTTTTTTTTTAGTTTGCAATGGCCGCCATATTATTTTTTCATGTCAGTTAACAAAAAAAATATGAAAAGCAATTTAAATAAACAATAAAAAAAAAAAAACATGAATCTTGCTACATAGGACCTCCTAAGCAAGATTCTGATCTTTGTTTTTTTAAATGAACCCAGGGCAATATTTTGGGACTTTGTGGTGGCCATCATCTAATTTTTGGTTTGTAAGATGTCTTTTCAGTTTGTAAGACACATTTTCAGTTTGAACTGCAAATTTTGATTCACACTGAAAATTTTGGCTCACATCGGAAATTGAATTTTTGAGTCAAACCCAAAAACTTCAAGTGGATTTTTGGGTCCAAGACATCCTTTGGACCCTAAAAGTGTCCATGCACACAGGGCATTGAGTTCATGTCTCTATTTCTCATCTGAGTGTGGAAATGGAGTTTCTAGGGACATGGATATGTTGTTCATCCACACTGTTTGGCAGGTTCCTTGCCGCTTTAAATCTTGCTGGAAGGTCTTCAAGCTGGCTCCTCCCACCCACCCGGGTGGTAAAACTCTCAGCTCCGCCCCATGACGCCAGATCTTGCTTACCGCTTGGAAGCTCAGGTTCCCTCCTTAACGCTCTGTGTGATAGACTGGATCCTAATTCTTTGATTCGCCCGAAACTCATTTTAAATTTTCAAGACTTCGTCAACTTTCTCCCTCGCAGCTGCGCGGCGGACAACCGACTCCTGGTTCGGGGCGGTGCCCTTGTGGGCAGAAGATGTCCAGGACGGACCTCGAGACTCCACGGGCATCTACTGCCTCGGGCCTGAACACGACCTGCAGGCTCAAGTAGTCATGCCGCCTTTCCGGCCAACGTCCTGGAGGACCACGCTGCCCGGTTACAGCTGGGGCGCCTCAAGAAGCGCTACCCACCAGTTAAGTCAAAGGAGGTCCGTTGAGTGGTTACCGTGGTGGCTGGCTCAGCTGAGCAGCTCGAACAGATGATCACCTTCGAGGAGGAGGCGGCCCAGGCTGCATCATCCTCTTCCTCGGTCACAGCATTTATCCCGCTCTCTCTGGGTACCTCATATTCAGCTTCATTCAAGGAGCTTTGCCAGTCCCTTTCCACAAAGGGAGAAGGGCCATCGGGACATTCCTCTCAGTCCAAAAAGAAGGACTCTAAGGGTAAGTCCCATCGTCGGCGTTCGTGGGAGCAGGAGAGGTCTCCTTCCCTGGACAGCCAACTGTCGACTTCAGTCGAGGTTGCAGCTAAGGCCACTGGCTCACAGCGTCCCCATCAGGCCAGCCGTCCGAGACACCCGTCAACGCGGTCGAGATTTTTCTCGACCTGTCAGACGGGCTGTCGACTGCTGAGACCAACAACCCTTCTTCACCGGTTCCCCCGGTGGAGACCGAGGATTTGCCTGCACCCCCGGTGCAGCAGTCCCAGATTAAGGCGTCCGAGCCAAGGGAAGATTGGGTGTCCCCCGCTCCTTCCCAGACCCATCCTCGGAAACACCGAGGATCTCGGTCTCGGTCTCGGACGTCTTCTCGGTCTAGCCAATCCCGCCGACATCGGTGGTCTCAGTCTCAGCACTGAGGTAAGCAGCGCTGCCGCTCATCCTCGTCTTCCTCCTCGGAAGAGGAGAGGCTTTGGCGCAAATTGCGTCGACGCTACGAGGACCTGATGTGGCAGCAGTTACTTCTGTCCGGGAGCAAGTCAACGCCGACGCCTTCCCCGGCCATCAAGTGGCTATCACCCGAGTGGCTGAAACAACCCCTTGCCATAGTCGAGATGCCCAAGCCTGGGCCAGTTGTTCAGCTGAAACTTGCTGCCCCACTGATTGTGGTGGAACCTCTGCCTCCACAACCAAAATCGGGGGCACCGACCAAGGACTCTCGGTCGGGTCAAGGCCTGCCCCACAGGTTGTCGGTCACCTTCACTCCCGACCATCCTCAGCAGGTGGAGAGTGGTTCAGGCCCCAGGCAGCTCTTTGCGGACTCCTCCGAGTCTGACGACGACTCCTCCCTGTTCTCCAGGCCGGTTGATCTGGAGTCCTCTGGAGGCCAGTTGTTGGATGAAAGCCCATCGTCCTTCATGGGTTTGCTTCAGCTCATCTCAGAGTCCACCGGGATGCAGCTCGAGCCCGTATCTAAATGGGCCAAGTATCCCCTGATGGAGATACTGGACCAAGGGGATTCCCCCACGAAGGCCTTTCCGGTGGCTGAGGCTATTGTTGGCCCAGCCTTGAGCTTGCAGCTGCCTGCTTCCTGCCCTGCGCCTCGGCCAGGATGGCCAGGAAGCATGAGTCCCACTGGCTCTTGCCCGGTTTGAACACCCCTCTGCCGAGGGGTTGGTCACTGACAGCGCTTTCCAGCGTTCCAGAAACTCTAGGGACATGGGCAAGCCCCCCGACAAGGAGTCCAAAAAGCTGGATTATGCCAGGCGCAAGGTGTATGCTGCATCCTCCCTTGGCCTCCACCAGGCAGCTCAGCCATGCTGATGGCACACTTCTCCCACTCCCACATGGGCTCCCTGGATGAGGTGACCCCTCATCTCCCTGCCGACCTGCAGACCACGGTCCGGCAGGTTCGGGACCAGGGTAGGGCAGTGGCTAAGCAGCAGCTCCAAACGGCTTTGGACATAGGAGACTCCTGTGCCAGATTGGTTGCGGCCACGGTGGCCATGCGCTGCAGAGCATGGCTGAGGATATCCACCTTCACGACAGATACCCAGCACAAATTGGCAGACATCCCCTTCTTGGGGACTGACCTCTTCGGCCCTGGAGTGGAAGGTCACCTCCAGCAGATCGAGAAGTCCAATGCCACTCTGGACTCAGTCACCTCTGCCCAGAAGGACAAAGGCCTCCGACAGCAGCAGCACAAGTCCTTTCACCCTTCTGCACCTGCGGCACGTCCGGCCCAACAGCACCAGCACCAGGGCCAGCAGGCTAGTGCTTGGCATCCCAAACCCAAGCCCCCGGCTTCCTCCAATAGGAAGCAGGGAGTTAAAGGTCCAGGAGGTCCCCTGGCCGGTCCCTCCTCCAAGCCTGCCCAGTGACGGGTTGAGGGGTGTCACCCCCAGCCTCGTCACTCCCCCCTGGGTTCCTCCTGTGGAGGGACTGCCCCGCCACTTCCTTTCTGCCTGGTCCGCTATCACCACGGACCGCTGGGTGTTGGAGGTGGTAGGAAAGGGTCTGCCTCTGGAGTTCGAGCAGGCCCCACCCTTCCGAGCTGTCGCCCCTCGGGGGGCCACGGGGTCCACAGCCTCTCTGTCAGCCCGCCGAGCCAATATTGCCCTGCTTCTTGAAAAAGAGGTGATCAGGAAGGTGGCGGATCCTCCTCCAGACCCGGGGTTTGTGTCCAGGTACTTCCTGGTCCCAAAACGGACGGGGGGCTGGCACCCCATTCTTGACCTGCATGACCTGAACAGGTTCCTAAGGTCTCGGACCTTCAGGATGGTCACTCTGGCTCAGATTATCCCATCCTTGGAACGAGGTGCGTGGTTCTGTTCCCTGGACCTTCGGGATGTGTTCTTTCATGTCCCAATCCGTCCGTCCCACCAGAGATTCCTCCGCTTCAGAGCAGAGGGATCCCTCTACGAGTTCCAGGCCATGCCCTTCGGCCTTTCCCTAGCTCTCAGGGTCTTCACCAAATGCATGGCAGTGGTGACAGCATTCCTGCAGCACTGAAGGGTCCAGGTGTACCCCTACCCGGATGATTGGCTGATTGCAGCCCCCTCCAGAACGGAGGTGGAGCGGTCCAGAGATCTGGCCCTCCAGGTTTGCTCTCAGGTTGGCCTCCTCATCAATGAGGCCAAGTTGGAACTCATGCCAAAGCAGGTGATACAATTCATCGGGGCAGAGCTCGACTCTCAACGAGCCAGAGCATGGCTCCAGGACAGGGCCAAGGTTCTTTCCTCCTTGCCAATCATTTCAGGTTGGGCACCGCGCCCTGCCCGGGACTTCCTATGCCTCCTGGGCTCATGGCGGCCTGCACCAGCGTGGTCCATTGGGCCCGCTGGTACATGCATCCCCTTCAATGGGGACTGGCCAGCCAATGGTCACAGCACTTCGATCCGCTGGATCAGCTAGTGACAGTGACCCAGGGGATGTGGAACGCTCTCCAGTTGTGGACCGTTCCAGCACATCTGCAGGAGGGCATTCCATTTGTCCACCCCAAGCCGATGGTCTCCCTATCGACCAATGCCTCTCTGATGGGTTGGGGTGCCCATCTGGGGGAGCACAGAGCACATGGCCTCTGGTCCCCTCAGGAGTCCCGATGCCATATCAACCTGCTGGAGCTTCGAGCAGTTCATCTAGCCCTCATCGCCTTCACTCCATTTCTACGGGGTCAAGTGGTTCAGGTCCAGATGGACAATACCACGACCATGTACTACCTAAACCGCCAGAGCAGGACGCGCTCCATCCCTCTGTGCAGGGAAGCTCTCTGCATTTGGTCACTCGTACGCAGCCTGGAGGCGGAGCTCCTTGCCATTCATGTGGCAGGAGCCTCCAACACCCTGGCCGATGCTCTAAGCCGGAGAGGCTGCATCCCACGAGTGGTCTCTCCTGCCGGAGGTGGCACAAGATCTGTTCTCCCTCTGGGGCACGCCTCAGGCAGACCTGTTTGCCTCCAGGGAGAATGCGAAGCTGAGACTGTTTCATGCCCACCCCCCTCAGCAGGGCTCACTACAGGGAGATGCCTTCTCGAGGCCGTGGACCCCGGGCCTCTTCTACGCCTTTCCCCCATTTCCCTTGATCCACAAGGTGCTTCTCAAGGCGAGGAGGGACAAGGCGCAGGTGATTCTGGTAGCCCCAGACTGGCCCCGCCAGTTCTGGTATCCAGATCTCCTCAGTCTCAGCTCCAGGCTCCCGAGGTGGCTTCCAGCCCACCCGGACCTGATCTCAGTCAATCAGGGGAAGGTATTCCATCCGGACCTTCAATCCCTGCACCTATCAGCCTGGTTCCTGAGTGGCTAGAGTTCCAGGCCTTGGGTCTTTCCGACGAGGTCCTCAACGTTGTTGAGGCGTCCCGTAAGGAGTCGACCAGAAAATGCTATGCCTTCAAATGGAAGAGATTCTCCATTTGGCGTCAGGGCAAGGGCCTGGACCCTTCCTCCTGTTCCTTGGCAAGCATTCTGACTACCTGTGGTCCCTTCTCAGCAAGGGCTTCGGTCGACGACCCTTAAGGTGCACCTGCAGCCATCTCTACTTACCGGCTGGCCGGAAACAGTCGGTGTGCAGGAGGTGGTCGGGTTTCTTCAAAGGCCTTGATCACATATCCTCCGTAGTAGAACCTCTCACTTCCGTGGATCTACTGCTAGTATTGGCTAAGCTCATGGGCGTTTATTCGAACTGGATGCACAGGTGTGACATCTCTCACCTGTCATGGAAGATTGCCTTCTTGGTGGCTATCACGTCAGCCAGAAGGATGGGAGAGCTCCAGGCGCTTTCCATCGAGTCTCCTTATCTGGTCTTCCACAGGGACAAGGTTGTCCTGTGCTCCACCTGAAATTCCTTCCGAAGGTGGTGTCGGAGTTTCACCTTAACCAGATGTTGACTCTGCCGGTGTTCTACCCCAATCACACTTCGGAGGCCGAATATAGGCTCCATACTTTGGACCCTAGAAGAGCTCTTGCTTATTATAAGGAGTGGACGGCCGAAGTTCGGGGAGAGGTTCGCCAGCTGTTTGTCACCTACGCTGAAGCCGCACCTGGCAGACCTGCAGCCAAGCGGATGATAGGCAGGTGGGTCACCTCCTGCATAGATCTCTGCTATAGGTTGGTGGGCATGGAGCCTCCCAGAGGGATAAGAGCTCATTCTACCCGCCATACCGCTGCATCAGTGGCTGCTTCCAGGGATGTCCCAATCCAGGAAATCTGCACGGCTGCTACCTGGAAGTCAGCACACACCTTCATCACCCACTACCACATCGACCTTGAGTCACACCGGGATGCTGGTTTTGGGGCCTCGGTTCTCCAGTCCTTATTTCCCAAGTAAGTATCGGGGGTGTGCGCCTTGCCTCCTCCCCGGAGAACTGTTAGAGTCTGCCAGACAGTGTGGATGAACAACATATCCATGTCCCTAGAAATACAGGTTATCCAACTGTAAAAGGAGTCTAGGGAATGGTATATGTTGTTCATCCACACAACCCACCCGACCTCCCTGGCTTCAAGCACAACCTGGCTTCCAGCGGCTAGATCTAGCGTCATGGGGCAGAGCCGAGAGTTTTACCACCCGGGTGGGTGGGAGGAGCCAGCTTGAAGATCTTCCGGCAAGATTTAAAGTGGCAAGGAACCTGCCAGGCAGTGTGGATGAACAACATATACCATTCCTAGAACTCCTGTTACAAGTGAGTAACCTGTATTTTGGGGTTGAACACTTCCTGAGACCCATCAAATTTTCTGTGTGCATCATGAAGTGAGTTTTATGGTTTCAGTTTGCCACTGTTCATTGCTCCCAACCAACCCACTTTAACTCCCCCCCCAAAAAAAAACTACAATCCCTTTCCACCCAATACAGTTGATTGGGATTGTTATTAATCATACTAACCCACTTTCCTCTTTATGTCTGCAGGTCCAGTGGAATAGTGAGGACAAGTTGCCAGACCCAATGTTGGAGGACATTGACCATGCTTATCAGATAAGTACTATGTTTAGTGTACACTGTTTGTCCCAGCTAGTCACTGAAGAGCTGCAGATCCTTTGTGACCCCATTGCTGTTCTTATTTTATTGGTATGACTGGATGTTCCCTCAAGTTGCCCAACCCCATCCCATATTTCCCAGGATCCAAGTAAGAAACCTTTATTATTAGTGCTGTATCTAAGTTAGGATTGTACGGTGTAACAGTGCCACTACAAGTATCAAGATGCTTTTGTTTCTCACTTGTTAGTTGGTTGGCGAAGCAGAGCTACAAATAGCTCTAAAGGTAAAAAAAACAGCATGATGTGCAGAACAAATAAAGTATGTGTGAGCCACCCCTCTCAGGGCTGGCTTAGTAAACTGTACCATCCCCTGTTTGGCTAGGTTCCTGTTTTGGGCATCCTGTGTTCCACCTCCAGGGGGCATTCCTCCATTGCCTGGGTTTAAAAGGGGGGGGTCCCTGCAGAGGGGGAGCAGGTGAACTGCATGTAAGGCAAGTCGGGCTGTGGTTTCAAACCCCTGGCCCAGGAGGTACCAGCTGTTCTAACGTCAATGGCTACATGGGTTTTCTTTTTGTTTTCCAATGGGGAGGGTGTCAGGAGTGTGGCGACTATTGGAGGCTGGGGTTCTCGGGAGCTCAGCATCGGAAAGGACAGCAGCTGGGGTAAAACCATCATGGCTGGGTTCGGGAGGCTTAGTGCTCCAAGTAATGGAAAGGTGTGGCAGTGGGGCTGTTGTGGTGGTGGCAAGGTCACGACAGGGCGTCATGGAGGTGGCAGCTCTAGGAGTTCAGTTTCCCCATGTAGCACATTGTCACAGGCAAGTTGGATTGGTGCATTCTAGGATTCACTTTATCGGGCTTGCGGTGCCCGTGTCTGGGGCAGGACCATGTTAGACCCATTAAGGAATGAAGGGGAAGGTGCAACAGAAGAAATGGTGCCATGTTGCACACTGTAAGTTTAAGCTGGCATCTTGTTTGATGGGAAAGAGGGTCACGAAACTGGTTGGATTACAGGCAAGAAGGGTTTTCAGGACGGCCACAGTATGGTTTAAGGCCGCATCCCCAGTATCAGTTACGTCAGTGTGGAGAGTACGGCACTCCCCAGGTACAGGTTTCAGGATATGTTTTTCATACCCTATAAGGTCCTGAACTTTATTTCAGCTCTGGGAGTCTGCGTGGAGTCTATGCCTGGTCTAATCTTTTAGGCCTCTTCTGTAAGCATGTGTATCAGCCTGGTACAGTTCTAGTACCCCCATCTTATGTCCTACGCCTACTCTGTCTCCCGACTCCATGGAGCTGTGCACCCACTTATTTAATTTATTAATTTTAAAGAAGAGAAAAATGAGAAACAGAATAACATTTCTTTCTTTGTTTTTCTATTTCATGTCTGCTAGGATTATTGAATGAACTGATTATTTCCTCTAAAGAAGCCGAAATTCCAGCTTTTATCCCCCCAGGACCAGCCTGAAGTTTGTAGCCGATGGTAAGCTGAAGCCCAAGGGAGTGTTACAATCTACATTATACTGCTAGAACTGCTAGTCAAGGTAAGGTCTTGTGTTTTCTTGTGACCTTCTGGCCTTACCCGTCCATGGAAGGCTCCCCCCCCCCCAGATTACCATCAGGACCCCTCGACAAATGTGGGGGGGGGCAGCATGGTGGTGTTGCATAAGAACTCACATAGGTAGCTGCAAAAGATTTTAATGTGGAACAAAAAAATGACAGCACTGAAATCTCGAGGAGCCTGTGCAAATGAGGATACAGTTCCACTATCACAAAAAGAAGGAACATTCACTGCAAAAAACTACATTAATGCAGACATTAAGGTTGAAAAACCTCAAGTGTACAAAGTAGGGATATGAAAAAACAGTAGGCTTTTGGGTCTCTAGACCCTTACCAAATGTGACACAATGGCAACACCATGGCACCACAATGGCAACACAGTGGTGAGCCACAGAATGTGCAATGGTACTACCCAGTGGTACCATGGTTGTACTTTGGTAGTTTACATTTTGATTATTTTTGTTGATATGGTAGGACAGTGGTACAATGGTATCACAATTGAATTGAATCAAACCACTGTGATTCCATGAAAACCTTAATGGTAGTACAGTGGTAATCACAGTGGTATTGCAATGGCAAATGAGTGGTATTACAGTGGTATTCTGAAGAACTTTTTGCAAGAGGAGTCTTGAATCAGTGGTGGGGTCTTCCTTGGGGTTGTCAACCCTAATGCTCACCCCCGCAGCCCATAGCCTCCTGTCCAAAGCATAGGGTACAGCTCCAAGCCAGTGTCTCATAGTGATACACTCTTCAAAGGCAGAGAAGTATGTCTTGCACATTTTGCCAATGCAATCTGTTGTAGTTTTCTTCTGAAGAAAGGAGATTGCATCTGATGATGATTGCTCTGGGAACGGGGTGGGCATTAGGGTTGACAACCCCAGGGAAGACTCAACCCAATTTGCTAAGGTTCCAGAGACCAAGAACCTTTAAGTTTCTTTCTTTTGTTGCTTGGGGGTGAGGAGTTGGAGTTGGAAGCCCTAATGCCCCATTGCCCTACTTTTGTGGCATTAACTCGAAGCCTAACTGGTGAATTAATGCAGTTTTTGCAAAGAATGTCCTTTCTTTTTGAGATAGTAGAATCATATACTCATTCATGCAGGTCCCTTCAGGACCTTTGTGAACATATGCAGACACGCAGGACCCCCTCTGGGCCCTGTGCCAAGGGAAGACTCCATCCACCTACAGAAGTGCAGGGTCCTCGTGGGCCCTGCACTTCTGTGCAGTGAAATATATCGGGAATTCATGGGACTGGCCGGTGGGCTGCGGAAGTGAAGGGCCCTCTGGGCTCTGCACTTTCTTGTAGCCTCAGATAAAGATGCACAGAGCAAAGAGTCTATCTTTTAGCAACCCACAGGGCCCTGCCACCCATGGTGCAGGGGTACAGGAGCCTATGCCAAGAGAAGAATTATCATCACTATATGGTACTTCAACCTGTGCGGGCAACCCTGCACCTTCCATTCCCTGGCTGGGAAGGGGGGTTGCATAACAGTGCCATCCCCCACACCCAAACTCAGCTCATAGGCATGGGATCACAAAGCACTAACTGCTGGGATCAAGACAGGCACTACACACAAAATTTCTGAATAATTACATAGAAACCCAGAAGCATAGAAATTGTCGGCAGATAAGGATTGCTAGGCCCATCTAGTCTGACCATAAGCCCTACACTAGTTTGTGGCCTTTGAGCCTACCTGGTCAGTGGCTTTTCACCCCTCTTTCCCAGCTCTAATGTTCCCTTATGCCTGTCCCAGGCATGCTTAAATCCTTCCACCGGCCTCCAGAACTGCACACAGTACTCCAGTTGAGGCCTCACCAGCATTTTATACAATGGCACCATCATTTTATACAATGGCATCACTACCTCCCATCTTCTGCTAGTGATACCTCTGCCTATGCATCCCAGCATGCCACTGGCCCTTCCTGCAACCTTTGTACTCTGTTTGGACACCTCTAGGTAATCTGAAATGACAACCCCCAGTCCACCAACAGCCAGGTCGATCCTGGGTCTAGCAAACAGAAATTGGGACACAGCTCTGACATCAACCAGGGGACATCTCCAGTAGGTGTTGGCTGTAACTCCTCCCAGACTAATGGAAAGCCTTCATTGGTCAGACTGGACCATGTTTGCCCCTGACAACCCACTTGGGGAGAGCTTTGAATGAATAGAGAATAGCCTATCAAGGAAGTAGTGATCAAACTGTAAACACTTTTCTAGTGACAACACTCCCCCAGACTGCAGAAAGGTCGATTGTAACAGTCTGTACACAGTGCTGAAGAGTTGAGCAGGTCTGTTGCCCCCTGCAACAATCATTCGTGACAGGAACTCTGCTTTTCTCAGGGTGAAATACATGAATAGAGAGGTAGATTGTTTAACACACAATAGATCTGTGACTTTTCATGACATTTACAATGACTGACTTTGGTTACCTTGGCCATGACAATACCATGATCTTCTACAAAACTGTCCATTGTAAAAGCACTGGCTTAGAGATATGATTATACAGTACAGGCCTCTCAATGGGGCTCTGGAAATCCAGTTATCTCACTGCAAGAGGCCAACTAACATTGCTGGCAATGCTGCGCTTGGGGACCAGGCTCCAGCACATAACAAATTCAGTCAAGGGAAGTGAACATTGTTTTTTCTACTGTTGATAGAAGAAGGTCTTGTGTAATATCTGGTCTGTCTGTGACATTGTACATGCTACAGGTTTACAGCCCTTATAGACATACGGAATCAATTGTAAAGAGCTGGGGAACATTTGGAGACCAAGACAGGGGGGATGTGGAAGCCAGGGCAAGGAAGCAGGTGGGGGAATGAAGGAGTGGAGTGGAGAGGTTGGGATAACTTGGGTTGGGGGCACAGGGAGGTGGGGAGAATTGTGAGCTGCAATGGGTGTGGGGCAGCACTGTTTCTGGGAACCTGGTGGATGGTGGGGAGCTGTCCAGTATGCAGGATATTCAGACAACTTACGCTGGAGACAGTGAACTTGAGACAGGAACTGGGGAAGGGGACAGGTATGAGGGGTTGAGGAGGAGAAGGGGCACAAAGGCAGGGAGGGTTCCATTGCAAGATAGAACAGGCTGCCACGGGCTGGGAGGGGGTGCTTGGCAAGGGGGACCAAATCCACAGGGTTCCGGAAGCACCAAAAGGGGTTGTTGGCAGGTGGTTGGGAACATGGGTAGATAGAGAGGAAGTAGGAAAGAGGTTCAGGATAAGCAGAGGCAGAAAGGGATTTCAGGGGAGGGCAGGAGGTTGGAGACAACAAACAGGTATGCAAACTGGTTGATGAAGCACAGCAGGATGTTGGGGAAGCCACCATAGAACAAGAGTCAGGAGATCAGGATGGAAGGGGGGAATATACAGTTCAAGGAGAGAGGGAAGATGGTGGTGTAAAAGTGGGGAGGGGCAGGGAAGTAGGTCAAGTTGACACGAACATACTAAATAAAGGGGGAGGAAGGCCAAAACATGTTGGGGGGAGGAGGTGGCACAATGCAGGGGGCAGGGAGAATGTAAAAGTAGTGGAGAGGGAGTGGTTGGGGAAGGGAGAGAGCACAGAAAGGACAGAGGAGTAGGACAGCAGATGGAGGCGCAACTGGAGGAGAAAGAAGAGGGAAAAGGGCAGGATATGACAGCAGAGGACACTGAGGAAAAGGGGTTCCTAGGAGGGCAAACCATGGGAGCAGTGTAAGGGATGGAGGAGCGGGTACTTGTATTAGGGGATTCTATGCTCAGGGGGTGAGATGGGGACGTAAGGAAGAGCCGAACCTGGGTGGAGTGTATGCCTGGTATAACAGTGGGGAGAGTGGTGCAGTGCATTCAGAAATGTGTGGAGAAAGTGGGAGGGAAGCCTCATACTATTGACACCTAGGAACAAATGACCTAGAGGGCAGTACAGTGGAAGAAGTGCAGGGGATGTTCAGGGAACTGGGGGGTATCTGCAATCGGGTGGGAAGCTCAGTGACGTTCTCCGAGGTACTCTTGGTACCTAGGGAAAGCACAGCAAGAAAGCTAAGAATACAGGAGTTTAATAAGTGGCTGAAAAGTTGGTGTGCAGACATGGGGTATGTGGTAGTGGGGGGGTGGGGCGAGACATGGAACAATAACGGGCTTTATGCCAAAGATAGGCTGCATCTCAACATCGAGGGTACAAGGGCATTCACACAGGTGCTAGATAAGTACATTAAAAATAACATAGATTTAAACTGAGGAGGGGAAGGGGCTGAGTCAGATCGCAGGGAGGAGGCACCTTCCAGGGGAGACCAGAAGGTCTCGCCCTCCAGAGATGAAGGAGGAGAATGAGGAGACATTTCCAAGACAAAAGTGGAAGGGGGAGAGACGGGAAGAGGAGGGCAGGGCACAAGGTGGACTGTAGTATCCTTGAATACAAAGAGCTTAGCAAACAAGGTGGCAGAGTTCCAGGCAATGATGGCGGAGGGGGAGGTAGATATTTCTGCTATCTCAGAGACCTGGTCCACCCAATACCATGAATGAGATCTCACAATCCTGGGATACAAGGTGTTCCGCGGGGGCCGGAAGGGGGAAGGGTGGCTATTTATGTCAGAGAGGGGATACTGTGTACCAGGGAGGAAGGGGATGAGGGGAGGCCAGAAGCCATATTGGTATTGCTCCAAAGCCCTAAAGGTAAGAAACTCAGGATGGGGGTGGTGTACAGGCCTCCCTCACAGAACAAGGAGGTGGCTAGGGAGCTGGGGAGCAAGTCAGGAAGGTCAGTGGCAAAGGGAAAACAGTTATAGTGGGAGACTTCAACCTACCTGGGGTTGACTGGCAGACAGTAACTACGGTACACGTGAGGGAACAGGTGCTGCTGGAGGCTATCCAGGACAATTACCTAGTGCAAGGGGTGATGGATCCTACTAGGGAGGGGAACATACTGGACTTGGTGTTAACAAATGGAGACCAAGTCCAGAACGTGGGAGTACAAGACCCTCTAGCAGGAAGTGACCACTGCTCAGTGTGGTTCCTCCTCAACACAGGGAGGGAGTCTGCTAAGACCAGGACAAGAGTGTTGGATTTCAGGAAAGCAGATTTTGCCAGAATGGGCAGCATCCTAGAGGGATATTTAGCTGAAATTAACCCAGGGATGGATGCTAAACAGAAGTGGGCAATCGTTTGGAAGGGGTTAAATGAGGCCAAGAACATGTGTACCAAATCTCAGAGTAAGCAGTCCAGATCAAAAAAACCTAGCTGGCACAGGAAGGAGGTGGTGGGGAAGGTGAGAGAAAAAAGGATTGGCCTTCATTAAGTTCAAAAAATCTGGGTGTGAGGAGGATAGAGAAGTGTTTTCAAAGGCATCTAGGGAGGTGGCCAAGGCAGCAAAGGAGATGAAGTTGGCTCAAGGGATCAGAAAGGGGGGAAAAGGGGTTCTTTAAATACATAAAGGAGAAGAGGAGTTGTAGGGATGACATCGTTAGAATCAAGAGAGAGGGAGGATGGGCAGAACAAGAGGAAGATCAGGCAGAGGCACTCAATGAGTATTTCTGCTCGATGTTCACAAAAGAAAGGGATGGTCCAACACCGCAGGGGGAAAGGGGGCAAGGGTGGAGGGGGGGGCAGATAACAGAAGAGGTCATCCAAGAGGATAGAGTTCTGAAGGGTCTTAAAGCCTTGTGAGTGGACAAGGCACCAGGACCAGACGTTGTACACCCAAGGTTCCTGAAGCAACTGGCAAAGTTGTTGGCAGGCCCTCTGACGGACTTGTTCAACACTTCCTTGGAGATGGGGAATGTACCTAGGGACTGGAGAATGGCTCACGTGATGCCCCTTCACAAGAGTGGACCCAAGGACCAACTGGGTAACTACAGATCAGTGAGCTTGACTTCCGTAGTGGGGAGGTTGATGGAAACCATTCTGAAGGAGAGGTTGCTAACCTTTCTTGATAGCAATGGACTGCAGGATGAGAGACAGCATGGGTTTGTCACGGGAAGATCTTGCCAAACTAACCTGATCGATTTCTTTGACTGGGTTACTAGGGCGGTTGAGGAAGGCCATGCTGTGGATGTCCTGTATCTGGACTTCAGCAAGGCTTTCGACTCTGTGCCACACAGGAGGTTAATAAGCAAGCTGAGGGACATGGGAGCGGGGGAAAAACTGGTGAGGTGGGCTGAGAGCTGGCTGCAGGGGAGACAACAGAGGGTAGGTTGTGTGGGGGAGACATCCAAGCCATGGACAGTAAGGAGTGGAGTACCACAGGGTTCAGTGCTGGGCCCTGTTTTGTTCAATGTCTTCACTGGAGACATTGCAGAGGGGGTCAAGAGTAAGATCTGCCTGTTTGCAGATGACACTAAGATTCATGCAAAAGTGGACAATGAGGAAGAGAGGCAGGTACTCAAAGAGGATCTAGCTAAACTAGAACACTGGTCTAGGGAGTGGCAGTTGGGGTTTAACACTAAGAAGTGCAAGGTCATGCACCTTGGAGCCAGAAATCCCAAGAAGAGCTACTGGCTGGGGACAGTGCAATTAATGGCTTCAGAGGAGGAAAGGGACCTAGGGGTAATAGCCACAGGGGACATGACGGTATCTGCACAGCGTAGGAGAGCTGCAGCAAGGGCAAATAGGATGCTGGGGTGCATTGCCAGAAAGATCACCTCTTGAAAGGGGGAGGTCTTCCTGCCACTGTATAGATCATTGGTGAGGCCACACTTGAAATACTGTATACAGTACTGGTGCCCATACCTCAAAAAGGATGTGAGATTACTGGAGGGGGGTGCAGCATAGGGCTACAAAAATGATCATGGGACTAGGGGAGTTGCCATACAAGGAAAGGTTGAAAGAGCTCAACATGTACTCGCTGGAAGACAGAAGGGTACGAGGGGACATGATAGAGACCTTTAAGTACTTGAAAGGCATAAATAAAGTCAGGAAGGGAGGCTTGTTCTGCTTAAAGGGGGGAAGAGTCACTAGGGGGCACAGTCTGAAACTGGAAGGGGAAGGTTTAAGAGGGAGATGAGGAGGCCCTACTTCACAGAGAGAGTGATGGCAGGTTGGAACGTACTGCCAGAGGAGTTAATTGCTTAAAGGACAGTAGATAGCTTTAAGCAGGGTTGGGATAGAGTCAAGGGCAGGGTTAGTACAGACAAAAAACACAAAGGGAGGAAGGACCAGAAAAGAGGAGTTTGGGTGGGGTTGGGGCATCTATAGTGATATGAAACTAACAGCTGCACAATCGGGCAGACTTGATAGACCTGTGGGCCTTTTTTCTGCTGGAATGTTCATATGTTTGTATGTTCGTATGCCCCCAGGGGATCAGGATCAGTCTCTCTGCCTCCCCTTCCAATCCTCCCCCATTCCTTGACCATCCCTTTGTGCTCACCCCCTCTGAAAGTTCTCTGCCATTTTTACACTGACCTGTGCTTCAGGTAACTTGTTCAACCCTCCACCACACTCTCTGTAAAGCAGTCCTTCCTCACGTCTCTCCTGAACCCTTCCCCACTAGTTTCTGACTACTCCCCATGATATTTTTACTGCCACTGTTTGTGAACAGCCCCCTAGAATCCACTTTGTTAATACCTTGCATGTATTTAAGTGTTTCAATCATGCCCCCCCTTCCCTTCTGGTTTCCAATGAGTACATGTTGAAGCAATCCAAGCTTTGTTATATGTCCTCCCCAACTGCCCCTGAATCATTTGGTCCCTTTTGATATTGCTGATGGCAACAACAGCTCACTGCCATAGAAGGCCTTTTTCAATGTTGCCATCAGATGCGGTGACTCCCCTGTTTGACAGTTACCCAAACTGCACCCCCAAGAAAATATATGGCCTAAGCTGTCAGTACATTTTCCTGGTTGGGAAAAGAACACCACCAGAATGTTGTACTATCAGGAACAATTGACAAATATAGTGTAAGCAGCACAGGAAGCAGCAGAGAGTGAGATGAAGGCATTCCTGTCAGGGACTCTCGGGTGTGTGTTGGACATCAACTAGTGCCCTACTGTGCAACTGTATAGGAAAAAAAGAGTTAGAGATGGTGCTACAGTCCACTGACTGTACAACTACACAGACCACACAACTGATACATAGCCGATTCACTAAAAGGTAACACTAATCTTGACAAAATTAACATAAAGCACCAAAGGTACTAAAAGGTCCCAAAGGAACTGATTTGTGTTATATAAATCAAATATTTCTGACCAGGAGATGTCTCTAATCAAGAATGCCTCCTCATGAATTCTTAGGGTTAAAAAGAAGGGAAGAAATGGTGAAT
This sequence comes from Neoceratodus forsteri, assembly GCA_016271365.2. NCBI lineage: Eukaryota > Metazoa > Chordata > Ceratodontiformes > Ceratodontidae > Neoceratodus > Neoceratodus forsteri. Next base: position 1,244,287,758 of record CM057455.1, read on the forward strand.
GCTTCTGGAACCCTAAGAAGTTGCAGCGGGATGCTCTGAATTAGCCAAGAGACATCATGGGGCCCCATTTACTTTTGATTACATTTTTTTTCTAACTCTAATTTAACTCCTGAGGAAAATGCAGTTGCTTTGGAGTAAAGAGTGAAAAAAGAATGCAGTTAGATAACTGATACGCCTGAAGAACAGGATCATGCTAGCAAAAAAGATTACCTTAAATCTCCTACCTTCAAGGGTTCAGTCCTTACTGGCCCCCTGCTGCAGCCCCTGCCTAACCAGGAGCTCAGAATATGTTACTTTTTCTGTTCCACACTACCGCACTACCCAAGGACAACGCTCCTTTACATACAGAGCCTCATCCTGGTACAACTCGCTTCCACCTGCTGTTACCGACTACACTGTCCTGGGCACTTTCAAGTGCAACCTGCGTCAGCACCTTGTCACAATGGCCTCCTGTGAATGTTTCTTCTAACTAAACTTACTCTCCTTCCCTCTAATTTCCCTCCTCTAAGTCCCTCCCAACTTTACCCCCCCCACACTTTCTCCTATCTCCTCCCTTTTTATTTCCCGTCTATTATTTACATTCTCTCCCCATAGCTTCCTCTACATGTATCTACCATCTCTCCTAGCAGTTTCTAATTTATTCTAGTGAACCATATTACAATTGTGTTTTTTATTGTACATATATTCTTGAATAATATACACAAATTACTGTAACTTAATATACATACTGTGAATCATTGTACATATTACAGTAATTCCATATGAAAGCTTTAATGTACCTGACAAAGCCTATGGCTGCTTGAAACTACTGTTATTGTCCTCACTATGTTCTGTATTCTTTCCCCAACATGGAACCTTTGTAAAAGAGCCTTGGCTCAAAGGTATCTTCCGAAATAATAATAAATACTAATCACTTCCATGCCTGGGTTTCATTTTGTGTCAGAGCTTTGCCATTTTTATTAAGTATTCTATCTTTTGTTTATGAAAAACAACATTTTAAATTTCCAGTCTTGCTAGCTGGACACCCAACCTGGCAGTAAACATGCACTAGAAGCTGAGGTCCCCATATTCAGTCACAACAGTTTGAGCTGCACGATATTTATTTTCTTCAAATGTTTTATCGAGAAAATCATTCTACTAGCTTCCAGATGCATCACCCGGGAGGGGGAAGAGAAGATAACAGAACAGATACAAGTAAAATGAATAAAAATAATACAATTATATGTAAATTAATATAACAAAACACACAATTACAAGAACACTACATAGTAAATTACCATACGTACATTGCAGGATGGGCAAAATAACATTAAACAGTGAGCACACACCAAAACACAAGGAACAGGGAGAAAAGACAGATACTAGGGGAGTGGGGCAGTGCCGATGTCAGTGTGGGGTGAAAGGCAGGTGTGGAGTAGTGCTGGTGTCACTGTGGGGAGAAAGGCAGGTGACAGGAGTCAACCCCAACATTAGAAGTAAGTGAACGAGTGATTAGAGTAATCATGGCGGAGGGACTTCAGAGCAGGAAAGGAAGGGCAGAGGGAATAAAAGGTGGAAGAGAGCCCTATAGTTTAGGGAGGCAGAACAAGAAGACAGCTTGGCCAGCAGCAGATTTTACTGGAGGGAGTGCAAGAGAATGAGAGCAAGCATTGTGAAGGGAATAAGAGGTAGAAGGGGAAAAAGAGAGGAGAGAAGCAAGATACGAGGGGAGAGAACCAAACCAATATTTGGAGATAAAGAAGGTACAGTGGGTAAGGCACCCGGCATCAAGAGAGTGGAGGGAAAGGGATGAATATGAAGTACAGTGATGAATACACAGGGGTCTGTCAAGTGCAAAGTGACAGAAGGAGTGAAAAAAGGGTACAGTCTAGCTAAAGTGAACTTTGGAGCAGCAAAACAATGTTTCCATAGTCATAGTCTGGGTCATGCCTGAAAACAGTCCCTGGGATCAGTGCACCTATCCGGTTAACAAAGTCATAAATAGAAAATTGGGGAGAATCATCTTAGTGAGGATTTTTCTGTGTGCAGGAAGCAGAATGCTTCACTTATTTCTGTATAGCACACTAAGTCTGAGGTGGAGCTTCTTCTGGATAGCACTCACATGAACAGAAAAATCAAGGCAGAGATGCAACCAGACCCCAAGGTACTTAAAGGAAGAGACAAAAGTGTCAGTGGCTCAGTAGGTAGCACACTCGCCTGAGGCCGGAAGATCAGAGAACTGTGGGTTCAGTTCCCACATCTGGCACTTGGGTTAATATCCCAGTACTGACACTGTAGTGCAGCATGAGAGGGTGCTGCACTTCTGAGGTGCCGTCTTTCGGATGAGACATTAAACCGAGGTCCCATCTGCCTGAATTGGTGGTAGTTCAGGTGGATGTTAAAGATCCCATGACACTTATCGAAAAGAGTAGGGGAATTTTTATTGGACAAAACTTCATTGCAACACAAAATTGTAGAGTCATACTTTTCAAAAAAAATTCACACAAAACAACATGTACAACAGTCCCATCCCGCAAATCATCTCCTACCCACCCAGGTGCAACAAATCCCCACCAAATCACAGCTTATACCCACTACATCATTTACATACCATGTATATAAGTGCACTAGCGAGTTCTAAGATCTCACCTAGATTAAAAAACTAACCCCACTGGAGTCCCTAATACAGTTACTTCCTGTAAACACTACTGTAATTCAAAATATGTAGCTCTCTATGGAACATACTCCCACCCTATATTCCCTACTCCAAAGTACCTTCCCACCCGCAATGTACACTACCATTTTCCCCTCTTCAAATCTTTTACTCTGTGACCTGAAGAAAAGGAACTGAAACCCAACCCCTCCACCAGTTTCGAATCACAGTCCTTGATAAAGTAACACATTCTTTATTATAAACCATGTGAATTTCCTGCTCAAATTTAAGTTTCATTCCTAATAACAGTAACTGTTTCTGTTGCAACACAAATTGACATCTTATCTGCCATATTACCCATTTTATTATGGCCATCACCACTCTAGTTGTCCCTTTATGATATCCCCTCCATTCACCCTGCCCATACTGTCCATATATTAAAATTTCATAGGTCATGTCCTGTAACTGTGATACCCCCCCAAGAATTTGCCAATAACTTCCACAGGTTCCTTATACACCCACATTCAAAAAAAAAGGTACATCATTGTTTCTATTTCCGTCCCACAACCCTCCCTTAAACAATGAGGTTGTCAGACCAACCTCGTTGAATTTTTTGACTGGGTGACTAGGGAGGTGGATCAGGGGAGGGCAGTGGACATGGCCTATCTGGACTTCAGCAAGGCCTTTGACACTGTGCCACATAGAAGACTATTACACAAACTGGGGAATATGGGTGTGGGCAGGACAGTAGTGTGGTGGGTAGGTAACTGGCTGGGTGGCAGGACACAGAGGGTGGTGGTAAATGGCTGTCACTCCACAGAGGGAAGAGTGACCAGTGGGGTACCACAGGGATCAGTGCTGGGACCAGTCCTATTCAACATCTTCATCAGTGACATTATGGGACCTAGAAGGCAGAATTTCACTGTTGGCTGATGACACAAAGCTCTGTAACAGAGTAGACACACCAGAGGGTGTAGACAGAATGAGAAGCACCTGCAGAAACTTGAAGAATGGTCAGGGGTTGGCAGTTGAAATTCAATGCAAAGAAGTACAAGATAATGCATATGGGCACAAAAACCCTGGCACAATATATCAGTTGGGGGTGAGGATATAGCATGCACCAAGCAGGAAAGGGATCTTGGGGTTATCATCTCTGATGACCTCAAGGTAGAGGAAACAGTGTGACAAGGCAGCAGGTAAAGCAAATAGGATGCTGGGATGTATGAGGCAGAGGCATCACCAGCAGGAAAAGGAGGTCATAATTCCATATACAAGACACTAGTGAGGCCCCACCTGGAGTACAGTGTACAGTTCTGGAGACCATACCTACGTAAGGACATAGACAGGGTAGAGAAGGTTTAGAGGAGGGCAACCAAAGATGGTGCATGGATTGCATCACAAGTCCTATGAAGACAGGTTGAAGGAACTGAACATGTACTCCCTGGAGGAGAGGAGGGAGAGAGGGGATATGATAGAGACATACGAGTATCTTACAGGGAGGAACAGGGTGCAGGAAAACACTATTTTTAAGCGAAAAAGATGTTCCAGGACTAGAGGGCATGGGATGAAGTTGGAGGGAGGACGATTCAGAGGAAACATGAGAAAGAATTTCTTCACAGAACGGGTGGTGGACAAGTGGAACACCCTGCCAGAGGAAGTGGTGGGGGCTGAAACAATCACGGGATTTAAGAATGCATGGGATAGACATAAAGGAATTCTGGAAGTCAGGGGTATGGGGCAACAGACTTCTAGGAAAACAAACTGAACTTACAAGCTCAAATGGGCAGACTGGGTGGGCCATAGGCCCTTATCTGCCGACACTGTCTATGTATCTATGTATCTATGTAATGATCTCTTTAGAATACTTTTATGAAAATGGTTGCCCCGAACATTCAGTCTAGAATGGCAAAACAGCCACAAAGAGTCTCATACCTTAGGAGGGACTCTTGGCTCCGTCAATTGTCCGATAACCTCAGATATAACTACCAACTCTGGCGTTATAGTACAAGGATCTATAAGGCACACAGATTGCAGGATTTTTTGGTACTCCATTTTCCTAGTATTACGAAAAGCTCTAAAGTGGTTATATGCCATTCTTTTAATTTTATGCATACTTCCATTAAATAGGTGTACATACCCTTTGGGATTGCCCAAAATTTCCCCTATTGTTGGGTTTCCCATCTCTGCCAAAAGTAGGTACATCTCTCCTTTAACAGAGGTACCCAATCTAATTGTTTCCAAACCAAAATTGGTACTAAATTAGCATAAATAAACATGGAAGAAAAGAACAGTTCATCATATTAAGTCCACCCTCACCAACTGGCCAATAAATACTATTCCTCTTTATAGGGTTCAGCTGACTCCCCCAAATTAATTGGAAAGCCACGCTATACATCCTCACCTCCAATTTAACTGGCAAGGATAAATTTGGCTAATATTTAAAAAAAGAGGTACAATAAAAGTCTTATACATGTAGACCCGCTTCTTTTTAGTCATGGGGTAACCTTTCCACCTACCCACTTTCTCATCTGCTTGAGATAAGGCCAACTCCAGTTCATACTTGCCGAATCCCTAGCTCCAAACCATAGTCCTAAAATCTTAATTGGTGGTTCAGTTACGAATATACCCCCAATTACCTGCTGGTCTCCCCCTTGAATATGTATTCCTACAACTTTACTCTTTTGTTTATTTATTTTAGATCCTGATATTGCAGAAAAGGAGTCCACAACTGCCATAGCCTGCTCCCCAGATATCAAATCTGCCACCAAGATATTAGTATCATCAGCGTAGGCCAAGGCCACTGGAAAATACACATCCCCTATTCCCTGAATGGGTGAAATCCTGTTCCCCCATTCAATTTCCTCAAAAGAGGGTCCAAAGAGAAAACATACAAAAGGGGACTCAAAGGGCACCCCTGTCTGACACCCAGCCGAATCTTCACATATTTCCCAAGTCTACCATTGACCAGGGGCCTTGAAGAAGCTTCCTTATAAATAATTCTAATTTATTTAATAAAAATGTCAGGGATTCCATAATGTTCTAATACTTTAAACAAAAATTTGTGGGGAACCTCATCAAAGGCCTTGGCCTGGTCCAGTGAATCAGGTACCCTGAAACCCCTGGGCCATCAAAAGCCTCTCTTATTATTTTTACCAAGTCCCCCATACTACGTTGGGGAATGGCACATGTTTGCCTAGTGGAAATCACCTCCTGGGCCACCATCACAAGTATTTTGCATAGAATTTTATGTATGTAAAATCTTCCAGTCTACATTAATTAGACTTATAGGCCTCTAATTCCGGAGATCCACTCTATCACCTTTTTTATGCAAAAAAATTAAAAGGCTATCCGCCAGTGCTGCAGGAAAACGAACCAAACCTGCTAATATGTCATTATAAATTACCACCATGTAATTACTTAATATTCCCATAGTTTTTTTTATAAAACTCCCCTGGTATTCCATCTGGACCAGGAGAGGAACCATTCTGTAAACTACCTACCACCTCCTTTTTAGATATCAGAGAGCTCAGCAGTGTTTTGTCCACCTCTAGCAACTCCAGTATCTCCAACTGGTGGAGAAAATCAGTAATCCCATCAAGATGTGGAGTTTGATCTCTATATGAAGCTTCCACAAAATCCTGGACTGTGTCCCCCTATCTCTTCTTCTGTATTCACAACTGTCCCTGAATCTGTTCTAAGAGCAGCCATATATTTAAATTCAACCCTTCGTATACAACAATCATATGGATTGACATTTTGAGCTTTCCCCTGTGTTCCGAATTTTTGCTCCACTAATAATGATTGGGCTCTGTCATACTGATATTTACACATTTCTGCCTTAATTGCCAGAATGTCTTCAGTGAGAGCCCCTCCTGTTTCTACTGACCGGGATAACAACATCTGGAGTCTATCTCTTAATCGTAGATAGGTTAGATATTTATTATTTGCTGCTTTTTTAGCCAAGGAACTACATAATATCTTTATATCCCATTTGGTGTCTTGCTACCAAAAGAGTGAGTTTTTATATAACTCAAAAACCGAAACCCTGGCCTCCAACGCCTCGTGGATTGCTAACAATACCTCCGCATCCTCCAAGGCAGCTGTATTCATCCTCCAAACTGGATTGGAGCCAGGTTTATTTAATGGTTTCCCCACCATTGTTTTAATCAATCTATGGTCAGAGTTTTCCACAAGAGAAACTGAAAAAATTAGCACTGGGACCCAATGGAAGGGAAACAAGAAGTCAATCTGAGTTGATAAACACCTCTTAGAAAAGGTATGATCTGGTACCTGGCCAATTTCAGCCACACAGTCCTTAGCCATGCTTGCTTATACATCCTGTTCAGAAAATTTGAGTCACTATACAGTTTCTGTGTTCTACCTGTTTTATGTGACAATGACAAAATACAATTAACCCCCCCCCCAAAAAAAAACACTGATCTTGTTGTATAAAGGTATGGTTGCACTTTTTTCATTAACTCTACCCTTTGATACTTGGTTTGATAATTATACACATTAATTAACCTAAGATCCTGGGCCCCAAGTCTCGCATCCAAAATACACACCCTGCCAGGTACCAAATCAATAAGGCGTGACACTCTGAGGTCAGGATTTAAAATTAAAAACCCAACCCCAGAGCACACCTCCTCCTCTCGCAGAGACCAAAAAGAAGAACCCTGAAACCACTCATTTGATGCCCGATGAGCTTCCCGGATCATGTGTAAGCGAGTGTCCTGCACTAGGCAAATGTCCAACTGATGATCTGCAATAATACAAAAGGCGGTTTGCCTTCTTGTTTGGTTCTTGATACTATTTTCATTAATACAGCCCAAAGTCAACTGTAACTCCATGGTCATGTGTTAGAAACGACATCAGTTTTGGGTACCACTACCCTTGGGGCTTTTGTAGCAGCGCTTTTAGATTTCTTTTTTTTCTTTACCTCTCCCCTCGTTTCTTGAATAGAAACTTCAGAATCAGTCATATTCTCTGGTTGAGAAGAAAGCTTGGAAGAGAAATCTGAATCATCCCTCTCCTCCTCCCATTGTTTCCTCTTTCTATTCTTTATGCAAATCCCTGTATCAGTCTGCTCACTAGATCCCCTTCCCAATTTCTGTGAAGCACGCACGTCATCCTCCTAGAGTTCTGATGCTCCCACTCCTCCATCTGTGGTGGTGGTATAGTGAGTACCTGCATTGTAGATGGTCCCAGTTGTGCAACTTGACCAACATCTCCACTGCCTCCCACGGATTCTTGTGACAAATGTGGTCCTTCTACTGTATTTCAACCAAGGTGTCCCCTTCCGAAGATGCCACCGCTGCTGAAGGGGGCCTCTCAGTGGCAAAGGAATGGGAATCTTCTTGCCCCCTAGGAGAAACTAAAGATGGTGCAGAATGAAATGACAACAGGAGGTGTCGGGTGAAGGGCTGTTGTGGAATATCCATATTCGATGTTGCCCCAGTCTGCCTTGTAATATTCTCCTCTTCTTCATCATCACATCCCTCTCCACTGGCATTATGTGATACCCAAGGACAATCTTTGAAAGTATGACTGGTATCGTCACAGAGATTACGTACTACAGGGGTCTGGCATGTAAAAGTCACATGTTCGATCCCTCCGCACAGTGAACACTTCATTTTGTCACAAGCACTGCTTAAGTGTGTGTGAGCCCCACACCGAAAGCATGACCTCAGCTGACCTGCATAAAAAAATAAAGCCTCAGTCCTTCCCCAGGTAGAAGCAGCTTGGTAAGTGTTGGATAAGACCTTTCTTCTGAGGTAGGCGCACCTGGATTCACCACCCCCAGTCCAAATGTCCTCAGAATCAATAATGGGGTCTGGAAGTCCAAGTACAGAACACTTTGCTCGTAACCAAAAAAGAATATCAGATATTGCCACTCCTTCATTTTTAAATAACACTGTTATCATTCGGTAGGCTGGTTTTGTTAGTGGAATTACAATAAATGCCTTCCACACTGGTGCTCTTCAAACAGCTTGATACCATTCCCAGAAAGTTCTAAACCTGCTGCCATCTTGAAACTGGTGTCAAAATTTGGGTCCCCAGACGTATGGACCAAGGCATAGATTTCTCACGCTGAAAATCCTAAACTGTCCTTCAGAAGTGTGCGACCAACATATATATGATCAGGAAAAGTCTCTAGGCCACCCTTATATTTAATGCGAACAGCATTTTGTCTCTTTGCTGGTTCTGGAGGTGCATGGAAAAGACCAGCATATATTTTTTTTTTTATTTAGTTGTTTAACCAGGTACAGCACACTAAGCTGGAAGCTTTTTTACAGGAGCAACCTGGATATGTTCTGCATATGTTCTGCTAGAAGAGGCCCGACCCCTATTGTAAGATGCCACTGTGTTATCATTTAAATTTCTTGCCTCAGGGGAGGGGGCAGAATGTCTCATCTCAGTGTCAGGGATTACAGGGTTAGATACCATCGGTCTTGCAGCTGGTGGGGTTCCTTGCCCAACAGTAATGTTATTGTTTAGGGAAGCCAAAGGAGTTTCATGTGTCACAGGAAACAAAACTGAGGAATTCACCATTTCTAGGGAGGAGGGAAGGTCTAAAGGGTCTATCTGCTCCTCCACTGGCCGAGCCAGAGACACCCATGGCTGATCTTGGGCTTGCTTCACCCACCCTGCGGCTTGTAAAGCATCAGCCACAGTTCTCCCAGTAACCAGTATGTTCTCATCATAATTTGGGTGCTCTGACACATTTTCAAGGTTCATACCTTCTTCTCCCAAACCCACATTGCATGGTGCCTCATCGAGCAGGATCTAAGAGCTCGATCCCCCAGAGCCCATATCTTTAATAATGCCCCCCTCCCACCTCTACTGAAGTCATTCCACTTTGTAGCATATCTGCATCAAGAACATCAGGTAAAACATTTTTACTTCCCTGTTGAATGTCAAAGGCTCCATCAGCGCATTGCCATCAGGTGAACACGGTTCTGTAAAAACTCCTTCATGTCCAGGAATACTCTCTCATGCAGCTCCAACATCAGCGCTCTAAATCACAGAGGACTTGTCTCCACTAGGCTCGAGCTCCATACCAGGCAATTTTCTCGGTAAGCCGTAGAAGCTCTTCTCTGCACTCGCCAAGGCCTCCTCAGCCAACAGTACCCGCAAATAATCACTCTGGGACCGAAACTGCTGTCCCCTTAGCAAGTCCTCGCTCAGCTCAGCTTATGCTGATATTGCAGATAGCACACTAGGACCAGCAAAAGCTCTTTGCTCCGAAAAGCCTCGTTCTTCATTTTCAGTATGATCATTCATCTCCCACTGCACAAGCACAGATTCCTGGTTGGCAACTTCCAAGCCACCTTTCCGTTCTCAGAAAATGCCTCTCGCAGAACTGGAACTGAGGAGGAGGCAATCTCCTCTGCTCCTGTAGCCATCTCCTGTCCACCTCCTCCTGGATCCACAGGTTCTGCTATCTTGGCCAAGGACCAGGATGTCAAGGTCCCCTACCTGTGAGTAGGGGAATTTCCCCGGTGTCCTGGCCAAATTTCCTTCATTCACTAAAAAAATACCACCAACAGCTTAATTTGATTCAAGGTCAGTTGGCATTCATCTGTATCCCCCTCCCCCGGGTCATGCCTGAAAATAGACAGGATTTGTCTATTGCACTTACCCAGTCAACAAAAGCTAAAATGAAAAATAAAAAAAATCTTCAATAGTTGCGCCATCAAGGGTATGAAAGGAGGGAAGAGGGGCACTATAGCAAGCCTCTGCCTGGTGCCACAAGTCATTGAGACTAATGACTGACCCAGTGGTGTGATGCAGAGGGCTGAGGCACCAAGCCGCACCTGCCGCCATGCCAGTGACCCGGGCTCAGGAGTGACCTTGAGGCATCAGGTAGTTTGTCCAGGGAGAGGAGGACTGAGTGTCCCAAGGACTGCTCTCCTCCTCCTCCTGGGAGGGAAGGGGATCAGTGGCCAGTGTTAGCCTGGCCCCTAGCAAAGGCACACCAACATTGCAGAATGGGGGCAGAGGTGGGACAGACGCCCCGCGTGCTGTGCACAGGGCATGCATGACACCACCATTTGTATCTACGCATGCCCTTCCTCTGCGCTGAGGAAAAAATAGGGGCACAAAACTTCCCGGTCATGCACGATGACCACTGGCCTCCACAGGCTCCACAGCCTGGCAACTCAGGCACCTCCCAAATCTAGATCCAGTCTGGTGGGTTGAGGGGACTCACCAATCCCTGCCACAGAGGGCAAGCCATGGGGGACACCTGGAGAAGGTAAGTCCTGGAGGGTTGCTGGGGGAAGGGGCTGGGAGGTTTGATGGGAAGGAGGGGCCAGTCAGGACGAGGGGAAGAAATAAAGAAACTAAGGGGGAAAAAAGTGATTGAGACTGTTTTGTTAGCACTGAGGGATAAAGAATAGTTAAGTAAGAACTTACCATAACAGTAGATCTTTGACAGAATCTCCTCCATTAGGCCACACCTTTGGAAGTGTAAGCGATCAGCATTAGGACTGCATGGAAACTTTTTGCTAGCAGGGGACTGCCCACAGTGACATGCAGCGTTGACATGTATATAATGTGGGCGGCACCATCACTCCTCAGTTCACCACCAGAAATTAGCTTCAGAGGCCCTCTAACTGTGAGGAACCAGAAGATTTAGGTTGACAGAATAGCCTAGAGGTTAGAGTAACAAGCTGTGAATGAGCTTGCTACATCTAGCAGACCTGGGGTTGATTTCCACAACCTCCACTTGTCTACTGTGTGACTGAGCAAGTCACTTAACCACCCCAGTGTTCCCAGGTCACCCCTGAAAACAAGCACTTGTGCCTAGTGGGCCTTACTTGGTTACCAAAGAATAACGATAACAAAAACAATTATACCAGTACCAGGCAACAAGGGAGGCATTTGACTGGAAACATAATGCATGGAGGAAGGCTTTAGGCACAACATCTGCTATAACTCTCAGGATACTGAAAGGGAGAAGGAGGGAGGGACAAGATGGCCTAACGGAGAAGATTCTCAAAGATCTACTGTTATGGTAAGTTCTTACGTAACTGTTCTGTCTTTGTCAAGGATATCTCCTCCATTAGACTACACCTTTGGAACAATTCCCAAGCAGTACAAAGTAAACTGGGAGGATGGCACAGTCTGATATGTGATCAGGATAAAGGCCTTACAGTGCAGCAAGACCAAACCCAGTGTGTCTGCGAGAGACGATGTCCAGACTGTAATGTTTAGTGAAAGTGTGACATGAACAGTGCTCCAAGTGGCTGCAGCATATATACATAAGCAGCAGAGTCAGTCTTGAAACATGCAGTCAAAGTGGCCATATTCCTTATAGAGTGACCATATACAGGCTCAGGAAGTTCCATACCATACTTCCTATAACAAAATGTAATACAATCAGGCAACCATTTGAGCATATATTGTTTAGACACAAGAGCACTCCCTGTTCCAAGGGCAAATAAAGCAAAAAGCTGAGAGGATTTTCTGCAGTCCTTGGTGTGAGTAACGTAGTAACTCACTATTCTGTGTACATCTAAGGTATGAAGCAGCACTTCGCCTTGGTTGGTATGCTCAGGATAATAAACAGGAAGGTGTATAATTTGGTTCAATGTAAATTCTGATACCACCTTTGGTAGAAAATTAGGATTTGTACACAAAGAAACTCTGTCTTTGTGAAAAATCAGATGCAGAAACTCAACATTAAAGCCGGAGGCTCGACAATCCTAGAAGCAGAAGTCATAGCAGCTAGAAAAAACTCTTCCATAACAGGAAACATAAGCCACAACTCATGGCAGCCTCAAAAGGAGTCAATGTCAAGTTCTCAAGTATGAAATTCAAGTACCAAGATGGGACTGGATTACGGACAGGAGGTTTCATATGAAGGATATCTCATAGAAGTGTATGGGACACCTCCAATTGGGCAAATGTATCACACATCAGTAAAGGCATGGAAAGTAGATTTAGCAGCCAAATGCACTTTGAGAGAGGAATACTGCAGGCCTGAGTCAGATGGGGAAAGCAAGTATTCCAGAATAGAATTCACAGGACATGTAAAAGGGTCCATATTCCAGGAAGCAGTCCACAAAGTAAAGCACTTCCATTTCAGGGAATATGTATGTGAGGTAGACGGCTTCCTATTCAGAAGCAGGACATCAGCAACCTGAGGGGATACCCAAAAATGTGTGGTGGCTATGTTTCCAGGAGCCATGCATGCAGATGTAAGGACTTCAGGTCCAGATGAATCAGAAACCCCCTGCCCTGTGATAACAAACCCTGACACAGAGGAAGAGGAACAGGATGCTCCACCACCAGATGCTGGAAGAGTGGAAATCATAGCTGGCAAGACCAGGACAGAGCAATGAGGATGACAGTGGCACTCTCTACCTGTAATTTGAGAAGAACCCTTTATATTAGAGGAATGGGGGAGGGGGGGATGTGTATAGAATTTCCCTAAGAGCGGGACAGTGCATCTCACCCAAAAACTCCAGGCTTGTATTGAGCAGAAACACGGCAATTTTATGTTGTGTGGGGATGCAAAAAGGTCCAACTCTGGATGACACCATTTTGCAAAGATGTTTAACAAGGAGGTCAACAGTTCCCATTTGTAAGCCATTAACTGGGACCTGCTTAACCTGACTATCAAAAGATTTTGGAGACCTGAAAAAAACAAGGCCAACAGTTGAAGGCCAAGAGACAGAGCCGGTACCATACTCTCATCGCTTCCCTGTATAGGGGATAGGAGTGAGTGCCTCCTTGTTTGTTGGTGTAATGCATCACACTGACATTGTCCATCTGGATTAGCAGAGGACCAGGGCAGAGATGATTCTGAAAAGCCTGGAGGCTGTACAGGAAAGCTTTCATCTCCAGGACATTTATATGCAGCTTAGCCTTTACCTTGGTCCATGACCCTTGTGTCTGGTGAGGGCTGAGATGTGCACCCCAGCTGGAGCCCAAAGCATCCATGGTGAGCTTCTGTACAGGAGCTGGTACAGGGAATGGAATGCCTTTCAGTAGATTCTCTCAGTCCATCCACCATAATAATGCTCAGTGCAGTGGAGAGATGATGATAAACATTTGTTCCAACTCATCTGTCAACTGATCCCACTGGACCCTGAGCATCCTCTGTGGTATCCGCATATGAAGTCAAGCTAGTAGCACAGTCACTATGGCCTCCAACCTGAATCACTAGCTATCCCTGTACTGCTGCAGGCTCTCATCTCTAGGCACAGTACCAGCGGACGCCCTCAACTTGGATTGGACAGGGAAGTTCCTGTATGACTTCCCTCCTTTTTCACTGATCCTTAGAGTTCTTCTGAAGCTCCAAACCCAGCCTGCCACCATGATTTTGGTGGCACCAGACTGGGCAAGACAACCTTAGTATTCTGTGCTCCTGGGACTGTCAGCCAAACAACCAGTCTGACTGCCTTTGAGCCACAGTCACCTGATTCTACCTCGGATGTGGATAACATACTCCAACATAGTCTCTTCACCTCAAAACATGGTACTTGAAGAGCTAGAGTACCCAGACTCTCAGTACTCAGAACAGGCCCCAAGGATTCTTCGCCTGGCTTTGAAGCCTAATACTAAAGACCTATGCTTCAAAATAGAGAAGATTTTCCCTGTGGTGCAAGGACAGGCATATTCAACCACTGAAAGCTACCCTCTCTTTAGTGCTTGACAACTTGGTACACCTTCAGGCCTCAGGCTTATGTGCCTCATCTTTGAAAGTTCATCTAGCAGTCACGTCTGCCTATATTTCGGCTGGGAAGGAAAAGTCTTTAATCTCCCATCCCATCTTTAAGAAATTTTTTAAGGGCCTGTTACACCTTCAACCCCCTCTTAAGGAACCAATCCCTCCCTGGGATTTGAACCACTGCATAGCCAAACTCATGGAGCCTCCCTCTGAGCCTATGGCCACAGCAGAGCTAAAGTTCATCACTTGAAAAACCATCTTTTTGGTGGCAGTTACCTCAGCAAGAAGAATTTCAGAGCTTCAGGCTCTCTGCACTGAACCTAACTGCATTATCTCCCACAAGGATGAGGTAGTTTTGAGGACAAAAAAAAAATTCCTTCCTAAGGTAGTGGCAGGCTTCCATCTGAACCAGTCTATAACATTTCTGTTTTCTTCACAGACAATTCCACTCCTGGTGAGCAAAAGCTCCATGGTTTGGATGTGAGAAGGACGCTGACCTACTACATGGAGCATACCATGCAGCTCAGGGCTTTGCATACTTAGTTTTTTCTCACCTATGACCAGGTGGGGAAAGGCAGACCTGTCTCTAAGAGGACTATCTCTGGTTGGATAGTCTACTATATTCAGTTCTGTGACAGTAAAGCTGGCAAGCAGCCACCTCAAGGCCTCAGGGCCCACTCCACTAAGGGCACCGCAGCCCCGGTGGCAGCCGCAAGGGACATGCCTTTGCTGGAGATCTGCAAAGCAGCTACCTGGAAGACTGCGCACACTTTCACAAAACACTACTGTTTGGATGTACAGTCCAGGTCAGATGCCAAATCTGGCATAGCAATATTGCAGAACCTCTTTCCAAAGTAGGTTCTGTACCCGCCTCCCAGCTACACTGTTTTGTAATCTGCACCTATCAAGCATACTGGAAAATTCCTGGGTTGAGAAAAAAAAAGTACTCACCGTAGTAATATCATTTTGTCCAAGGTATTCTTCAGTATGCTTGACCTCTCATCCATCCTCCCCTACATAGCCTGAGTAGTTCCGCAGTCCATACTTTGGGCCAAATTTCTCTGTATGAACTTTATACTTAAATCACTATAGTTGTGGGTGTTTTTTTAGTTCTTATGTATTGTTCTTGTTTTTATAGTTTAATAGTTCTGATAAGTACTATTGGGGTCTTCTGCCCTTTAGCTTCAAAATTAATCTGACTGACTTCCCACTCTAGCTCAGGTAGCACTCTCTCTTACTGCTCTCTGATTGGCTGATGCCAGAAGTCATTAGCATTAACTCCTCCTCCAGGGCAGCTGAGCCCAGCTGGCATACTGCACCTGTCAAGCATACTGAAGAATACCTTGGAAGAAATAATATTACTACGGTGAGTAATTTTTTTCTTCTCCACCATTCCTTGTGCTCAGCCATTTTGTAATAACTAGATATGGATAAAGTATTTAAAACTGTGCAGTTAAATAGAACAGTTACTCACTGCACCCTTTGGGAAATATAGTAGGCAGATCAGGTAACAATAATCAGAATGCAAAATAACAGCAATATTTTAATCTGCCATCCCTAACTCAGTCCAATATACATGCTAATAGTCCCCAGCATCCCAGTATTCAGGACCATGCTTCCGACTCTGATGAGTCCTCTCCGCTGTCCTATGGGGTTCTTCTGAATTCTTCTACAATCTCAGCCAATTTGGAGAACAGACTTACTCAGTGAATAAAGTGTATAACATTTTTATTATCCACATGTTATCAGTACTGCCTTACAGAGACCAAGCCAATGTTTCGAGGAACGTACTCTTGCAACAGTCCCAGCTCTGACTATTGCCTACAGTCAGCACAGGCCATTGCCAACAATCACAGCACTTACCCCTATCCCCATTCACAGTACTGTCCCAACCTTCAACATTCACAGCACTAACCCCACCAATAATGGTGACAGCATTAACCCCTCACATCCAACAGTCACACACTAGCAACAATCTCAGATGTCACAGCACTGATCCCCACTGCCCAATTTCTTATTTTTTTTTTTTTTTATTTTAGTCTTTGGTAACCGGTTAAGGCCCACTAGGCACAAGTGCCTGTTTTCAGGGGCAGCCTGGGAGCACTGGGCAGTTAAGTGACTTGCTTAGAGACACACAGTATGCAAGTGGAGGTTGTGAGAATCAAACTCAGGTCTGGTCTGCTGGATGTACCAAGCTTACTCACACCTCATTCCTCTAACCTCTAGGCTATACTGCCAGACCACACTAATGCCACACGGCTGCTTCCCAACAGTTACATAACTGACATCCTACACTTCAGCTGTAGCTACACAGACCACTACACCCTCACAGCAAAGTACTGTTACCCTACTCTCAGTCACAGCACTGCACCCACCACCAACAGCAGTCACAGCATTGACCCCTACCCCCCAGCAGTCACATCATGGATCCACACCCACCTCTTACAACACTAAATCCACTCCCAACAGTCACAGCACTGCACCCACCACTATCAGCAGTCACAGCACTGACCCCTACCCCCAACAGTCACATCATGGATCCATACCCACCTCCCACAACACTAAATACACTCCCAACAGTCACAGCACTGCACCCACCACCATCAGCAGTCACATCATGGATCCATACCCACCTCCCACAACACTAAATACACTCCCAACAGTCACAGCACTGCACCCACCACCAGCAGCAGTCACATCACTGACCCCTACCCCCCAGCAGTCACATCATGGATCCACACACACCTCTTACAACACTAAATCAACTCCCAACAGTCACAGCACTGCACCCACCACCATCAGCAGTCACAGCACTGACCCCTACCCCCAACAGTCACATCATGGATCCATACCCACCTCCCACAACACTAAATACACTCCCAACAGTCACAGCACTGCACCCACCACCAACAGCAGTCACATCACTGACCCCTAACCCCCAACAGTCACATCATAGATCCACACCCACCTCTTACAACACTAAATCCACTCCCAACAGTCACAGCACTGCACCCACCACCATCAGCAGTCACAGCACTGACCCCGACCCCCCAACAGTCACATCTTGGATCCATACCCACCTCTCACAACACTAAATCCACTCCCAACAGTCACAGCACTGCACCCACCACCAACAGCAGTCACAGCACTGACCCCAACCCCCCAGCAGTCACATCATGGATCCACACCCACCTCTTACAACACTAAATCCACTCCCAACAGTCACAGCACTGCACCCACCACCATCAGCAGTCACAGCACTGATCCCTACCCCCAACAGTCACATCATGGATCCATACCCACCTCTCACAACACTAAATCCACTCCCAACAGTCACAGCACTGCACCCACCACCAACAGCAGTCACAGCACTGACCCCTACCCCCCAGCAGTCACAACATGGATCCACACCCACCTCTTACAACACTAAATACACTCCCAACAGTCACAGCACTGCACCCGCCACCAACAGCAGTCACATCACTGACCCCTACCCCCCAACAGTCACATCATGGATCCACACCCACCTCTTAAAACACTAAATACACTCTCAACAGTCACAGCACTGCACCCACCACCAACAGCAGTCACAGCACTGACCCCGACCCCCCAACAGTCACATCTTGGATCCACATCCACCTCTTGCAACACTAAATCCACTCCCAACAGTCATAGCACTGCACCCACCACCATCAGCAGTCACAGCACTGACCTCTACCCCCCAACAGTCACATCATGAATCCACATCCACCTCTTGCAACACTAAATCCACTCCCAACAGTCACAGCACTGCACCCACCACCATCAGCAGTCACAGCACTGACCCCTACCCCCCAACAGTCACATCATGGATCCACACCCAACTCTTACAACACTAAATCCACTCCCAACAGTCACAGCACTGCACCCACCACCATCAGCAGTCACATCACTGACCCCTACCCCCAACAGTCACATCATGGATCCACACCCACCTCTTACAACACTAAATCCACTCCCAACAGTCACAGCACTGCACCCACCACCAACAGCAGTCACAGCACTGACCCCTACCCCCCAGCAGTCACATCATGGATCCACACCCACCTCTTACAACACTAAATCCACTCCCAACAGTCACAGCACTGCACCCACCACCATCAGCAGTCACAGCACTGACCCCTACCCTAAACAGTCACATCATGGATCCATACCCACCTCCCACAACACTAAATACACTCCCAACAGTCACAGCACTGCACCCACCACCAACAGCAGTCACATCACTGACCCCTACCCCCCCAACAGTCACATCATGGATCCACACCCACCTCTTAAAACACTAAACACACTCTCAACAGTCACAGCACTGCACCCACCACCAACAGCAGTCACAGCACTGACCCCGACCCCCCAACAGTCACATCTTGGATCCACATCCACCTCTTGCAACACTAAATCCACTCCCAACAGTCACAGAACTACACCCACCACCATCAGCAGTCACAGCACTGACCCCTACCCCCCAACAGTCACATCATGGATCCACACCCACCTCTTAAAACACTAAATCCACTCCCAACAGTCACAGCACTGCACCCACCACCATCAGCAGTCACAGCACTGACCCCTACCCCCCAACAGTCACATCATGGATCCACACCCACCTCTTAAAACACTAAATCCACTCCCAACAGTCACAGCACTGCACCCACCACCATCAGCAGTCACAGCACTGACCCCTACCCCCCAACAGTCACATCATGGATCCACACCCACCTCTTGCAACATTAAATCCACTCCCAACAGTCACAGCAATGCACCCACCACCATCAGCAGTCACAGCACTGACTCCTACCCCCCCAACAGTCACATCATGGATCCACACCCACCTCTTGCAACACTAAATCCACTCCCAACAGTCACAGCAATGCACCCACCACCATCAGCAGTCACATCACTGACCCCTACCCCCAACAGTCACATCATGGATCCACACCCACCTCTTACAACACTAAATCCACTCCCAACAGTCACAGCACTGCACCCACCACCATCAGCAGTCACAGCACTGACCCCTACCCCCCAACAGTCACATCATGGATCCACACCCAACTCTTACAACACTAAATCCACTCCCAACAGTCACAGCACTGCACCCACCACCATCACCAGTCACATCACTGACCCCTACCCCCAACAGTCACATCATGGATCCACACCCACCTCTCACAACACTAAATCCACTCCCAACAGTCACAGCACTGCACCCACCACCAACAGCAGTCACAGCACTGACCCCTACCCCCCAGCAGTCACATCATGGATCCACACCCACCTCTTACAACACTAAATCCACTCCCAACAGTCACAGCACTGCACCCACCACCATCAGCAGTCACAGCACTGACCCCTACCCTAAACAGTCACATCATGGATCCATACCCACCTCCCACAACACTAAATACACTCCCAACAGTCACAGCACTGCACCCACCACCAACAGCAGTCACATCACTGACCCCTACCCCCCAACAGTCACATCATAGATCCACACCCACCTCTTACAACACTAAATCCACTCCCAACAGTCACAGCACTGCACCCACCACCATCAGCAGTCACAGCACTGACCCCGACCCCCCAACAGTCACATCCTGGATCCATACCCACCTCTCACAACACTAAATCCACTCCCAACAGTCACAGCACTGCACCCACCACCAACAGCAGTCACAGCACTGACCCCTACCCCCCAGCAGTCACATCATGGATCCACACCCACCTCTTACAACACTAAATCCACTCCCAACAGTCACAGCACTGCACCCACCACCATCAGCAGTCACAGCACTGATCCCTACCCCCAACAGTCACATCATGGATCCATACCCACCTCTCACAACACTAAATCCAGTCCCAACAGTCACAGCACTGCACCCGCCACCAACAGCAGTCACAGCACTGACCCCTACCCCCAGCAGTCACATCATGGATCCACACCCACCCTTACAACACTAAATACACTCTAACAGTCACAGCACTGCACCCGCCACCAACAGCAGTCACATCACTGACCCACCCCCAACAGTCACATCATGGATCCACACCCACCTCTTAAAACACTAAATACACTCTCAACAGTCACAGCACTGCACCCACCACCATCAGCAGTCACAGCACTGACCCCGACCCCCCAACAGTCACATCTTGGATCCACATCCACCTCTTGCAACACTAAATCCACTCCCAACAGTCACAGCACTGCACCCACCACCATCAGCAGTCACAGCACTGACCCCAACCCCCCAACAGTCACATCTTGGATCCACACCCACCTCTTACAACACTAAATCCACTACCAACAGTCACAGCACTGCACCCACCACTACAGCAGTCACAGCACTGACCCTACCCCAACAGTCACATCATGGATCCACACCCACCTCTTGCAACATTAAATCCACTCCCAACAGTCACAGCAATGCACCCACCACCATCAGCAGTCACAGCACTGACTCCTACCCCCCCAACAGTCACATCATGGATCCACACCCACCTCTTGCAACACTAAATCCATTCCTAACAGTCACAGCAATGCACCCACCACCATCAGCAGTCACATCACTGACCCCTACCCCCAACAGTCACATCATGGATCCACACCCACCTCTTACAACACTAAATCCACTCCCAACAGTCACAGCACTGCACCCACCACCACTGCAGTCACAGCACTGACCCCAACCCCCCAACAGTCACATCATGGATCCACACCCACCTCTTGCAACACTAAATCCACTCCCAACAGTCACAGCACTGCACCCACCACCATCAGCAGTCACAGCACTGACCCCTACCCCCCAACAGTCACATCATGGATCCACACCCACCTCTTGCAACACTAAATCCACTCCCAACAGTCACAGCACTGCACCCACCACCATCAGCCGTCACAGCACTGACCCCTACCCCCCAACAGTCACATCGTGAATCCACACCCACCTCTTGCAACACTAAATCCACTCCCAACAGTCACAGCACTGCACCCACCACCATCAGCAGTCACAGCACTGACCCCTACCCCCCAACAGTCACATCTTGGATCCACACCCACCTCTTACAACACTAAATACACTCCCAACAGTCACAGCACTGCACCCACCCCATCAGCAGTCACAGCACTGACCCCTACCCCAACAGTCACATCATGGATCCACACCCACCTCTTACAACACTAAATTCACTCCAACAGTCACAGCACTGCACCCACCACCATCAGCAGTCACAGCACTGACCCCTACCCCCCAACAGTCACATCTTGGATCCACACCCACCTCTTACAACACTAAATCCACTCCCAACAGTCACAGCACTGCACCCACCACCATCAGCAGTCACAGCACTGACCCTACCCCCAACAGTCACATCATGGATCCACACCCACCTTCTTGCAACACTAAATCCTCTCCCAACAGTCACAGCAATGCACCCACCACCATCACCAGTCACATCACTGCTCCCTACCCCAACTGCCACATCATGGATCCACACCCACCTCTTACAACACTAAATCCACTCCCAGCAGTCACAGCACTGCACCCACCACCATCAGCAGTCACAGCACTGACCCCTACCCCAACAGTCACATCATGGATCCACACTCACCTCTTACAACACTAAATCCACTCTCAACAGTCACAGCACTGCACCCACCACCATCAACAGTCACAGCACTGACCCCTACCCCCCAACAGTCACATCATGGATCCACACCCACCTCTTTACAACACTCAAATCCACTCCCAACAGTCACAGCAATGCACCCACCACCATCAGCAGTCACAGCACTGACCCCTACCCCCCAACAGTCACATCATGGATCCACACTCACCTCTTACAACACTGAATCCACTCTCAGGCACAGCACTGCACCCACCACCATCAGCAGTCACAGCACTGACCCCTACCCCCAACAGTCACATCATGGATCCATACCCACCTCCCACAACACTAAATACACTCCCAACAGTCACAGCACTGCACCCACCACCAGCAGCAGTCACATCACTGACCCCTACCCCCCAGCAGTCACATCATGGATCCACACACACCTCTTACAACACTAAATCAACTCCCAACAGTCACAGCACTGCACCCACCACCATCAGCAGTCACAGCACTGACCCCAACCCCCAACAGTCACATCATGGATCCATACCCACCTCCCACAACACTAAATACACTCCCAACAGTCACAGCACTGCACCCACCACCAACAGCAGTCACATCACTGACCCCTAACCCCCAACAGTCACATCATAGATCCACACCCACCTCTTACAACACTAAATCCACTCCCAACAGTCACAGCACTGCACCCACCACCATCAGCAGTCACAGCACTGACCCCACCCCCAACAGTCACATCTTGGATCCATACCCACCTCTCACAACACTAAATCCACTCCCTGCCAGTCACAGCACTGCACCCACCACCAACAGCAGTCACAGCACTGACCCCACCCCCAGCAGTCACATCATGGATCCACACCCCACCTCTACAACACTAAATCCACTCCCAACAGTCACAGCACTGCACCCACCACCATCAGCAGTCACAGCACTGATCCCTACCCCAACAGTCACATCATGGATCCATACCCACCTCTCACAACACTAAATCCACTCTCAACAGTCACAGCACTGCACCCACCACCAACAGCAGTCACAGCACTGACCTCTACCCCCAGCAGTCACAACAACGTGGATCCACACCCACCCTTACAACACCTACTACACTCCCAACAGTCACAGCACTGCACCGCCACCAACAGCAGTCACATCACTGGACCCTCACCCCCAACAGTCACATCATGATCCACACCCACCTCTTAAAACACTAAATACACTCACCAGTCACAGCACTGCACCCACCACCAACAGCAGTCACAGCACTGACCCCGACCCCAACAGTCAGCATCTTGGATCCACATCCACCTCTTGCAACACTAAATCCACTCCCAACAGTCATAGCACTGCACCCACCACCATCAGCAGTCACAGCACTGACCTCTACCCCCCAACAGTCACATCATGAATCCACATCCACCTCTTGCAACACTAAATCCACTCCCAACAGTCACAGCACTGCACCCACCACCATCAGCAGTCACAGCACTGACCCCTACCCCCCAACAGTCACATCATGGATCCACACCCAACTCTTACAACACTAAATCCACTCCCAACAGTCACAGCACTGCACCCACCACCATCAGCAGTCACATCACTGACCCCTACCCCCAACAGTCACGTGAGTCATGGATCCACACCCACCTCTTACAACACTAAATCCACTTCCAACAGTCACAGCACTGCACCCACCACCAACAGCAGTCACAGCACTGACCCCTCCCCCAGCAGTCACATCATGGATCCACACCCACCTCTTACAACACTAAATCCACTCCTCAACAGTCACAGCACTGCACCCACCACCATCAGCAGTCACAGCACTGACCCCTACCCTAAACAGTCACATCATGGATCCATACCCACCTCCCACAACACTAAATACACTCCCAACAGTCACAGCACTGCACCCACCACCAACAGCAGTCACATCACTGACCCCAACCCCCCCAACAGTCACATCATGGATCCACACCCACCTCTTAAAACACTAAACACACTCTCAACAGTCACAGCACTGCACCCACCACCAACAGCAGTCACAGCACTGACCCCGACCCCCCAACAGTCACATCTTGGATCCACATCCACCTCTTGCAACACTAAATCCACTCCCAACAGTCACAGAACTACACCCACCACCATCAGCAGTCACAGCACTGACCCCTACCCCCCAACAGTCACATCATGGATCCACACCCACCTCTTAAAACACTAAATCCACTCCCAACAGTCACAGCACTGCACCCACCACCATCAGCAGTCACAGCACTGACCCTCACCCCCAACAGTCACATCATGGATCCACACCCACCTCTTAAAACACTAAATCCACTCCCAACAGTCACAGCACTGCACCCACCACCATCAGCAGTCACAGCACTGACCCCCACCCCCAACACTCACATCATGGATCCACACCCACCTCTTGCAACATTAAATCCACTCCAACAGTCACAGCAATGCACTCACTCACCATCAGCAGTCACAGCACTGACCCTACCCCCAACAGTCACACTCATGGATCCACACCCACCTCTTGCAACACTAACCTAATCCCAACAGTCACAGCAATGCACCCACCACCATCAGCAGTCACATCACTGACCCCTACCCCCAACAGTCACATCATGGATCCACACCCACCTCTTACAACACTAAATCCACTCCCAACAGTCACAGCACTGCACCCACCACCATCAGCAGTCACAGCACTGACCCCTACCCCCCAACAGTCACATCATGGATCCACACCCAACTCTTACAACACTAAATCCACTCCCAACAGTCACAGCACTGCACCCACCACCATCACCAGTCACATCACTGACCCCTACCCCCAACAGTCACATCATGGATCCACACCCACCTCTCACAACACTAAATCCACTCCCAACAGTCACAGCACTGCACCCACCACCAACAGCAGTCACAGCACTGACCCCTACCCCCCAGCAGTCACATCATGGATCCACACCTCACCCTTACAACACTAAATCCACTCCCAACAGTCACAGCACTGCACCCACCACCATCAGCAGTCACAGCACTGACCCCTACCCAAACAGTCATCATGGATCCATACCCACCTCCCACAACACTAAATACACTCCCAACAGTCACAGCACTGCACCCACCACCAACAGCAGTCACATCACTGACCCCTACCCCCAAACAGCAGTCACATCATAGATCCATACCCACCTCTTACAACACTAAATCCACTCCCAACAGTCACAGCACTGCACCCACCACCATCAGCAGTCACAGCACTGACCCCACTTCCAACAGTCACAGCATCCTGGATCCATACCCACCTCTCACAACACTAAATCCACCTCAACAGTCACAGCACTGCACCCAGCAAAACAGCAGTCACAGCACTGACCCCTACCCCCAGCAGTCACATCATGGATCCACACCCACCTCTTACAAACACTCAATCCACTCCAACAGTCACACGCACTGCACCACCATCAGCAGTCACAGCACTGATCCCTACCCCAACAGTCACATCATGGATCCATACCACCTCTCACAACACCAAATCCAGTCCCACAGTCACAGCACTGCACCCGGCCACCAACAGCAGTCACAGCACTGGACCCTACCCCCAGCAGTCATATCATGGATCCACACCCACCTCTTACAACACTAAATACACTCCTAACAGTCACAGCACTGCACCCGCCACCAACAGCAGTCACATCACTGACCCCTACCCCCAACAGTCACATCATGGATCCACACCCACCTCTTAAACACTAATACACTCAACAGTCACAGCACTGCACCCACCACCATCAGCAGTCACAGCACTGACCCCGACCCCCAACAGTCACATCTTGGATCCACATCCACCTCTTGCAACACTCAATCCACTCCTGAGTAGCAGCACTGCACCCACCACCATCAGCAGTCACAGCACTGACCCCAACCCCCAACAGTCACATCTTGGATCCACACCCACCTCTTACAACACTAAATCCACTCACAACAGTCACAGCACTGCACCCACCACCATCAGCAGTCACAGCACTGACTCTTCACCCCCGACAGTCACATCATGGATCCACACCCACCCTTGCAACATTAAATCCACTCCCAACAGTCACAGCAGTGCACCCACCACCATCAGCAGTCACAGCACTGACTCCTACCCTCCAACAGTCACATCATGGATCCACACCCACCCTTTGCAACACTAAATCCATTCCCAACAGTCACAGCAATGCACCCACCACCATCAGCAGTCACATCACTGACCCTACCCCACTACAGTCACATCATGGATCCACACCCACCCTTACAACACTAAATCCACTCCCAACAGTCACAGCACTGCACCCACCACCACTCAGCAGTCAGCAGCACTGACCCCTACCCCCCAACAGTCACATCATGGATCCACACCCACCTCTTGCAACACTAAATCCACTCCTACGTCACAGCACTGCACCCACCACCATCAGCAGTCACAGCACTGACCCCCACCCCCAACAGTCACATCATGGATCCACACCCACATCTTGCAACACTAAATCCACTCCTACCAGTCACAGCACTGCACCCACCACCATCAGCCACAGCACTGACCCTCACCCCCAACAGTCACATCGTGAATCCACACCCACCTCTTTGCAACACTAAATCCACTCCCAACAGTCACAGCACTGCACCCACCACCATCAGCAGTCACAGCACTGACCCTCACCCCCAACAGTCACATCTTGGATCCACACCCACCTCTTACAAATACTAAATCCACTCCCAACAGTCACAGCACTGCACCCACCACCATCAGCAGTCCACAGCACTGACCCCTACCCCAACAGTCACATCATGGATCCACACCCACCTCTTACAACACTAAATTCACTCCCAACAGTCACAGGCACTGCACCCACAACCATCAGCAGTCACAGCACTGACCCCTACCCCCAACAGTCACATCATGGATCCACACCCACCTCTTACAACACTAAATCCACTCCCACAGTCACAGCACTGCACCCACCACCATCAGCAGTCACAGCACTGACCCCTACTCCCCAACAGTCCCACTCATGGATCCACACCCACCTCTTGCAACACCCAATTCTTTCCCAACAGTCACAGCAATGCACCCACCACCATCACCAGTCACATCACTGACCCCACCCCAACTGCCACATCATGGATCCACACCCACCTCTTACAACACTAAATCCACTCCCAGCAGTGCAGCACTGCACCCACCACCATCAGCAGTCACAGCACTGACCCCTACCCCAACAGTCACATCATGGATCCACATTCACCTCTTACAACACTAAATCCACTCAACAGTCACAGCACTGCACCCACCCACCATCAACAGTCACAGCACTGACCCCTACCCCCAACAGTCACATCATGGATCCACACCCACCTCTTACAACACTAAATCCACTCCTAACAGTCACAGCAATGCACCCACCACTCATCAGCAGTCACAGCACTGACCCCCCCTGCAACAGTCACATCATGGATCCACACTCACCTCTTACAACACTGAATCCACTCTCAGTCACAGCACTGCACCCACCACCATCAGCAGTCACAGCACTGACCCCTACCCCCCAACAGTCACATCATGGATCCACACCCACCTCTTAAAACACTAAATCCACTCCCAACAGTCACAGCACTGCACCCACCACCATCAGCAGTCACAGCACTGACCCCTACCCCCCAACAGTCACATCATGGATCCACACCCACCTCTTGCAACATTAAATCCACTCCCAACAGTCACAGCAATGCACTCCACCACCATCAGCAGTCACAGCACTGACTCCCACCCCCAACAGTCACATCATGGATCCACACACTTCTCTTGCAACACTAAATCCACTTCCAACAGTCACAGCAATGCACCCACCACCATCAGCAGTCACATCACTGAACCCTCACCCCAACAGTCACATCATGGATCCACACCCACCTCTTACAAACACTCAAATCCACTCCAACAGTCACAGCACTGCACCCACCACCATCAGCAGTCATAGCACTGACCCCTACCCCCAACAGTCACATCATGGATCCACACCCAACTCTGCAACACTAAATCCACTCCCAACAGTCACAGCACTGCACCCACCACCATCACCAGTCACATCACTGACCCTACCCCAACAGTCACATCATGGATCCACACCCACCCTCACAACACTAAATCCACTCCCAACAGTCACAGCACTGCACCCACCACCACAGCAGTCACAGCACTGACCCCACTCCCCAGCAGTCACATCATGGATCCACACCCACCTCTTACAACACTAAACCACTCCAACAGTCACAGCACTGCACCCACCACCATCAGCAGTCACAGCACTGACCCTCTACCCTAAACAGTCACATCATGGATCCATACCCACCTCCCACAACACTAAACACACTCCCAACAGTCACAGCACTGCACCCACCACCAACAGCAGTCAGCATCACTGACCCTACCCCCAACAGTCACATCATAGATCCACACCCACCTCTTACAACACTAAATCCACTCCCAACAGTCACAGCACTGCACCCACCACCATCAGCAGTCACAGCACTGACCCCACCCCCAACAGTCACATCCTGGATCCATACCCACCTCACAACACTAAATCCATCTCAACAGCCACCCAGCACTGCACCCACCACCAACAGCAGTCACAGCACTGACCCTCACCCCCAGCAGTCACATCATGGATCCACACCCACCTCTTACAACACTAAACCACTCCCAACAGTCACAGCACTGCACCCACCACCATCAGCAGTCACAGCACTGATCCCTACCCCAACAGTCAGCATCATGGATCCATACCCACCTCTCACAACACTAAATCCAGTCCAACAGTCACAGCACTGCACCCGCCACCAACAGCAGTCACAGCACTGACCCCTACCCCCAGCAGTCACATCATGGATCCACACCCACTCTTACAACACCAAATACACTCTAACAGTCACAGCACTGCACCCGCCACCAACAGCAGTCACATCACTGACCCCTACCCCCCAACAGTCACATCATGGATCCACACCCACCTCTTAAAACACTAAATACACTCTCAACAGTCACAGCACTGCACCCACCACCATCAGCAGTCACAGCACTGACCCCGACCCCCCAACAGTCACATCTTGGATCCACATCCACCTCTTGCAAAACTAAATCCACTCCCAACAGTCACAGCACTGCACCCACCACCATCAGCAGTCACATCACTGACCCCTACCCCCAACAGTCACATCATGGATCCACACCCACCTCTTACAACACTAAATCCACTCCCAACAGTCACAGCACTGCACCCACCACCAACAGCAGTCACAGCACTGACCCCTACCCCCAGCAGTCACACTGATGGATCCACACCACCCTCTTACAACACAAATCCACTCCCAACAGTCACAGCACTGCACCCACCACCATCAGCAGTCACAGCACTGACCCCTACCCTAAACAGTCACATCATGGATCCATACCCACCTCCCACAACACTAAATACACTCCCAACAGTCACAGCACTGCACCCACCACCAACAGCAGCTCACATCACTGACCCTACCCCCCTAACAGTCACATCATGGATCCACACCCACCTCTTAAAACACTAAACACACTTCCTCACAGTCACAGCACTGCACCCACCACCAACAGCAGTCACAGCACTGACCCCGACCTCCAACAGTCACATCTTGGATCCACATCCACCTCTTGCAACACTAAATCCACTCCCAACAGTCACAGAACTACACCCACCACCATCAGCAGTCACAGCATTGACCCCAACCCCCAACAGTCACATCATGGATCCACACCCACCTCTTAAAACACTAAATCCACTCCCAACAATCACAGCACTGCACCCACCACCACTCAGCCAGTCACAGCACTGACCCCTACTCCCCAACAGTCACACCTCATGGGATCCACACCCCCTCTTAAAACACTCAACCACTCCCAACAGTCACAGCACTGCACCCACCACCATCAGCAGTCACAGCACTGACCCCACCTCCAACAGTCACATCATGGATCCACACCCACCTCTTGCAACATTAAATCCACTCCCAACAGTCACAGCAACACCCACCACCATCAGCAGTCACAGCACTGACTCCTACCCCTAACAGTCACAATCATGGATCCACACCCACCTCTTGCAACACCAAATCCACTCCCAACAGTCACAGCAATGGACCCACCACCATCAGCAGTCACATCACTGACCCCTCACTCCCAACAGTCACATCATGGATCCACACCCACCTCTTACAACACTAAATCCACTCCCAACAGTCACAGCACTGCACCCACCACCATCAGCAGTCACAGCACTGACCTCACCCAGCACAGTCACATCATGGATCCACACCCAACTCTTACAACACTAAATCCACTCCCCAACAGTCACAGCACTGCACCCACCACCATCAAGTCACATCACTGACCCCTACCCCCAACAGTCACATCATGGATCCACACCCACCTCTCACAACACTAAATCCACTCCTAACAGTCACAGCACTGCACCCACCACCAACAGCAGTCACAGCACTGACCCTACCCCCAGTGCAGTCACATCATGGATCCACACCCACCTCTTACAACACTAAATCCACTCCCAACAGTCACAGCACTGCACCCACCACCATCAGCAGTCACAGCACTGACCCCACCCCAAACAGTCACATCATGGATCCATACCCACCTCCCACAACACTCAATACACTCCCAACAGTCACAGCACTGCACCCACCACCAACAGCAGTCACATCACTGACCCCTACCCCCAACAGTCACATCAAGATCCACACCCACCTCTTACAACACTAAATCCACTCCAACAGTCACAGCACTGCACCCACCACCATCAGCAGTCACAGCACTGACCCCGACCCCCAACAGTCACATCCTGATCCATACCCACCTCTCACAACACTAAAATCCACTCCCAACAGTCACAGCACTGCACCCACCACCAACAGCAGTCACAGCACTGACCCCTACCCCCAGCAGTACTACATCATGGATCCACACCCACCTCTTACAACACTAAATCCACTTCCCAACAGTCACAGCACTGCACCCACCACCATCAGCAGCTCACAGCACTGATCCCTACCCCAACAGACACATCATGGATCCATACCCACCTCTCACAACACTAAATCCAGTCCCAATAGTCACAGCACTGCACCCGCCACCAACAGCAGTCACAGCACTGACCCCACCCCCAGCAGTCAGCATCATGGATCCACACCCACCTCTACAACACTAAATACATCCAACAGTCACAGCACTGCACCCGCCCACCAACAGCAGTCAGCATCACTGACCCCTCACCCCCAACAGTCACATCATGGATCCACACCCACCCTTAAAACACCAACACACTTCAACAGTCACAGCACTGCACCCACCACCATCAGCAGTCACAGCACTGACCCCGACCTCCAAGTCAATCACATCTTGGATCCACATCCACCTCTTGCACACTAAACCACTCCCCAACAGTCACAGCACTGCACCCACCACCACTGTGCAGTCACAGCACTGACCCCAACCCCCAACAGTCACATCTTGGATCCACACCCACCTCTTACAACACTAAATCCATTACCAACAGTCACAGCACTGCACTCTACTCACCATCAGCAGTCACAGCACTGACTCCTACTCCCAACAGTCACATCATGGATCCACACCCACCTTCTGTAACATATTAATCCACTCCCAACAGTCACAGCAATGCACTCCATCACCATCAGTAGTCACAGCACTGACTCCTACCCCCAACAGTCAGTGATCATGGATCCACACCCACCCTCTTGCAACACTAAATCCATTCCTAACAGTCACAGCAATGCACCCACCACCACTCAGCAAAGTCACATCACTGACCCCTACCCCTGAACAGTCATACATCATGGATCCACACCCACCCTTTAACAACACTAAATCCACCCCAATAGTCACAGCACTGCACCCACCACCATCAGCAGCAGTCACAGCAACTTGACCCCTACCCCCAAAAACAGTCACATCAAGGATCCACACCCACCTCTTGCAACACTAAATCCTTCCTAACCAGTCACAGCACCTGCACCCACCACCATCAGCAGTCACAGCACTGACCCTCACCCCCAACAGTCACATCATGGATCCACACCCACCTCTTGCAACACTAAATCCACTCCCAACAGTCACAGCACTGCACCACCCACCATCAGCCGCCACAGCACTGACCCCTACCTCCCAACAGTCAAGCATCGTGAATCCACACCCACCCTCTTGCAACACTACAATCCACTCCCAACAGTCACAGCACTGCACCCACCACCATCAGCAGTCACAGCACTGAGACCCTACCCCCAACAGTCAGCATCTTGATCCACACCCACCTCTTACAACACTAAATACACTCTCAACAGTACAGCACTGCACCCACCACCATCAGCAGTCAGGCACTGACCCCACCCCAACAGTCACATCATGGATCCACACCCACCTCTACAACACTCAATTCACTCCCAACAGTCACAGCACTGCACCCACAACCATCAGCAGTCACAGCACTGACCCCACCCCCAACAGTCAGATCATGGATCCACACCACCTCTTCATAACACTAAATCCACTTCCAACAGTCACAGCACTGCACCCACCACCATCAGCAGTCACAGCAGCTGATCCCTACCCCCTAACAGTCACATCATGATCCACACTCCACCTCTTTGCAACACTAAATCCTCTCCCAACAGTCACAGCAATGCACCCACCACCATCACCAGTCACATCACTGACCTCCTACCCCAACTGTCACATCATGGATCCACACCCACCTCTTACAACACCAAATCCACTCCCAGCCACAGCACTGCACCCACTCACCATCAGCAGTCACAGCACTGACCCCTACCCCCAACAGTCACATCTTCATGGATCCACACTCACCTCTTACAACACTAAATCCACTTCTCAACAGTCACAGCACTGCACCCACCACCATCAACAGTCACAGCACTGACCCCTACCCCAACAGTGCCACTCATGGATCCACACCCACCTCTTTACAACACTAAATCCATCTCCACAGTCACAGCAATGCACCCACCACCATCAGCAGTCACAGCACTGACCCTACCCCCAACAGTCACATCATGGATCCACACTCACCTTACAACACTGAATCCATTCTCAGTCATGCAGCACTGCACCCACCACTCATCAGTGCAGTCACAGCACTGGATCCCTACCCCCAACAGTCACATCATGGATCCACACCCTCCTTTAAAACACTAAATCCACTCCCTCAACAGTCACAGGCACTGCACCCACCCACTCATCAGTGAGTCACAGCACTGACCCCTACCCCCAACAGTCACATCATGGATCCACACCCACCTCTTGCAACATTAAATCCACTCAACAGTCACAGCAATGCACCCACCACCACTGTGCAGTCAGCAGCACTGACTTCACCTCCAACAGTCACATCATGGATCCACAACTCACCCTTTGAACACTAAATCCACTCCCAACAGTCACAGCAATGCACCCACCACCATCAGCAGTCACATCACTGACCGATCAATTCCAACAGTCAAATCATGGATCCACACCCACCTGCTACTACACAAATCCAATCCTTAACAGTCACAGCACTGCACCCACCACCATCAGCAGTCACAGCACTGACCCTACCCCCAACAGTCACATCATGGATCCACACCAACTCTTACAACACTAAATCCACTCCCAACAGTACACAGCACTGCACCCACCACCATCACCAGTCACATCACTGACCCCTACCCCCAACAGTCACATCATGGATCCACACCAGTTCCTCACAACACTAAACTACTCCTGAACAGTCACAGCACTGCACCCACCACCAACAGTGCAGTCACAGCACCTGACCCTCCCCCAGCAGTCACATCATGGATCCACACCCACCTCTTACAACACCAAATCCACTCCCACAGTCACAGCACTGCACCCACCACCATCAGCAGTCACAGCACTGACCCTCTACCCTAAACAGTCACATCATGATCCATACCCACCTCCCACAACACTAAATACACTCCCAACAGTCACAGCACTGCACCCACCACCAGCAGCAGTCACATCACTGACTCCTACCCCCAACAGTCACATCATAGATCCACACCCACCCTCTTACAACACTAATCCACTTCCAGCAGTCACAGCACTGCACCCACCACCATCAGCAGTCACAGCACTGACCTCCCCCCCCAACAGTCACATCCTGGATCCATACCCACCTCACAACACTAAATCCACTCCCAACAGTCACAGCACTGCACCCACCACCAACAGCAGTCACAGCACTGACCCCTACCCCTCCAGTCAGCCTCATGGATCCACACCCACCTCTTACAACACTCAACCACTCCCTAACAGTCACAGCACTGCACCCACCACCATCAGCAGTCACAGCACTGATCCCTACCCCAACAGTCAGCATCATGGATCCACACCCACCTCTCACAACACTAAATCCAGTCCCACAGTCACAGTTCACTGCACCCCACACCAACAGCAGTCACAGCACTGACCCCTACTCCCAGCAGTCACATCATGGATCCACACCCACCTCTGTCAACACTAAATACACTCCCAACAGTCACAGTTGCACTGCACCCGCCCACCAACAGTGCCTCATCACTGACCCCTACCCCAACAGTCACATCATGGATCCACAATTCCACCTCTTAAAACACTAAATACACTTCTGCAAGCTCACAGTGACTGCACCCACCACCATCACAGTCACAGCACTGACCCCACCCCAACAGTCACATCTTTGATCTACATCCACCTCTGCAACACTAAACCACTCCCATCAGTCAGGCAGCACTGCACCCACCACCATCAGCAGTCACAGCACTGACCCCAACCCCAACAGTCACATCTTGGATCCACACCACCTTCACAACACTAAATCCACTACCAACAGTCACAGCACTGCACCCACTCACCATCAGTGTCACAGCACTGGACTCCTACCCCAACAGTCACATCATGGATCCACACCCACCTCTTGCAACATTAAATCCACTCCTATCAGTCACAGCAATGCACCCACCACCATCAGCAGGTCACAGCACTGACTCCTACCCCCAACAGTCAGCATCATGGATCCACACCTACCTCTTCGCAACACTAAATCCATTCCCTGACAGTCACAGCAATGCACCCACCACCATCAGCAGTCACATCACTGACCCCTACCCCAACAGTCACATCATGGATCCACACCCACCTCTTACAACACTCAATCCACTCCCAACAGTCACAGCACTGCACCCACCACCATCAGCAGTCACAGCATCTGGCCCTCACCCCCAACAGTCACATCAAGGATCCACACTCACCTCTTGCAACACTAAATCCACTCCCAACAGTCACAGCACTGCACCCACCACCATCAAAGCAGTCACAGCACTGCCCCTACTCCCCAACAGTCATATCATGGATCCACACCCACCCTTTGCAAATTAAATCCACCCTGATCAGTCACAGCACTGCACCCACCACCATCTAGCCTCACAGCACTGACCCCTTACCCCCAACAGTCACATCGTGAATCCACACCCACCTCTTGGCAACACTAACCACTCCTGACAGTCACAGCACTGCACCCACCACCATCAGCAGTCACAAGCACCGACTCCCACCCCCAACAGTCTAGCATCTTGATCCACACCCACCTCTTACAACACTAACACACTTGGGACAGCTCATGCAGCACTGCACCCACCACCATCAGCAGTCACAGCACTGACCTTACCCCAACAGTCACATCATGGATCCACACCCACCTCTCTTACAACACTAACCCACTCCTCAACAGTCATAGCATCAGCACCCACAACCATCAGCAGTCACAGCACTGACCCCACCCCCAGTCATACATCATGGATCCACACCCACCTCTTACAACACTAAACCACCCCAACAGTCACAGCACTGCACACCACCATCAGCGGTCACAGCACTGACCCCTACCTCCAACAGTCACATGCTTGATCCACACCCACCTCTTGCAACACTCAATCCTTTCCCAACAGTCACAGCAATGCACCCACCACCATCACCAGTCACATCACTGACCCCTCACCCCAACTGTCACATCATGGATCCACACCTACCTCTTACAACACTAAATCCACTCCCAGGCGGGCCACAGCACTGCACCCACCACCATCAGCAGTCACAGCACTGACCCCTACCCCGACCAGTCACATCATGGATCCACACTCACCCTCTTACAACACTAAATCCACTCTCAACAGTCACAGCACTGCACCCACCACCACTGGCACAGTCACAGCACTGACCCCTACCCCCAACAGTCACATCATGGATCCACACCCACCTCTTACAACACTAAATCCATTCCCCAACAGTCACAGCTACTGCACCCACCACTATCATGAGTCACAGCACTGACCCCTACCCCCAACAGTCAGCATCATGGATCCACACTCACCTCTACAACACTGAATCCACTCTCAGTCACAGCACTGCACCCACCACCATCAGCAGTCACAGCACTGACCCTACTCCTCCAACAGTCACAGATCATGGATCCACACCCACCTCTTCAAACACTAAATCCACCCCCAATAGGCAGCACTGCACCCACCACCATCAGCAGTCATAGCACTGACCTTTCTACCCCTCAACAGAAGTCACATCATGGGATCCACACCCACCTCTTGCAACATTAAATCCACTCCCAACAGTCACAGCAATGCACCCACCACCATCAGCAGTCACAGCACTGACTTTTACCCCAACAGTCACATCTTGGATCCACACCCACCTCTTTGCAACACTAAATCCACTCCCAACAGTCACAGCAATGCACCCACCATCCACCGCAGTCACATCACTGACCGATACCCCGGCCAGTCAAATCATGGATCCACACCTACCTCCTTACAACACTAAATCCACTCCTAACAGTCACAGCACTGCACCCACCACCATCAGCAGTCACTTCAGCACTGACCCTACCCCAACAGTCACATCATGGATCCACACCCAACTCTTACAACACTCAAATCCACCCCAACAGTCACAGCACTGCACCCACCACCATCACCAGTCACATCACTGACCCCTACCCCCAGACAGTCACATCATGGATCCACACCCACCTCTACAACACTAACCACTCCCAGCACAGCACTTCACCCACCACCAACAGCAGTCACAGCACTGACCCTACCCCCTGCAGTCACTTCTGGATCCACACCCACCTCTACAACACTAAATCCACTCCCAACAGTCACAGCAGCATTGATCTACCACCATCAGCAGCCCAGCACTGACCCCTCCCCAACAGTCACATCATGGATCCATACCCACCCCTACAACATTC
Organism: Neoceratodus forsteri; assembly: GCA_016271365.2. NCBI lineage: Eukaryota > Metazoa > Chordata > Ceratodontiformes > Ceratodontidae > Neoceratodus > Neoceratodus forsteri. The sequence continues at coordinate 1,244,325,190 of CM057455.1, forward strand.
AAATACACTCCCCACAGTCATGGCACTGTTCCACCACCTGCAGCAGTCACATCACTGACCCCTCCCCCAACAGTCGCACATAGATCCACACCCACCCTTACAACACTAAATCCACTCCCAACAGCTCAGCACTGCACCCACCACCATCAGCAGTCACAGCACTGACCTGACTTCCAACAGTCACATCCTGGATCCATACCCACCCCCAAATACTCAAACTACTTTGAAGAGTCACAGCACTGCACCCACCAAATACAGCACTGACCCTACCCCCAGCAGTCACATCATGGATCCACACCCACCTCTTACAACACTAACCACTCCCAACAGTCAGCACTGCACCCACCACCATCAGCAGTCACAGCACTGATCCTACCCCAACAGTCACATCATGGATCCATACCCACCTCCTCAACACCAACCCAGTCCCACAGTCACAGCACTGCACCCGCCCACCAACAGCAGTCACAGCACTGACCCCTCCCCCCAGCAGTCACACTTCATGGATCCACACCCACCTCTACAACACTAACACTTCGCCAGTCACTGACTGCACCCGCCACCAACAGCAGTCACATCACTGACCCCACCTCCAGCAGTCACATCATGGATCCACACCCACCTCTTTAAACACTAAATACACTCTCAACAGTCAAGCACTGCACCCACCACCATCAGCAGTCAGCACTGACCCCACTTTCAACAGTCGCTACATCTTGATCCACATCCACTCCAATACTAACCACTCCTCAGCAGTCACAGCATTGCACCACCACCACTGTAGTCCCAGCACTGACTTAACCCCCAACAGTCACATTTGGATCCAGTTCCACCTCTTACAACACTAAATCCATTACCAACAGTCTCAGCACTGCACCCACCACCATCAGCAGTCACAGCACTGACCTTACCCCAAGTCAGGTCACTCATGGATCCACACCCACTCTCTGGGAACATTAAATCCACTCCCAACAGTCACAGCACACCCACCACCATCAGCAGTCGGCACTGACCCTACCCCCAACAGTCACATCGTGATCCACACCCACCTCTTCCAACACCAACTATTCCAATATTTCATAATGCTCCACCACCATGGGCAGTCACATCACTGACCCCACCCCCAACAGTCACATCATGGATCCACACCACCTTTTACAACACCAACCACTCTCAACACAGCACTGCACCCACCACCATCAGTGTCACAGCACTGACCTCACCTCCCAACAGTCACATCATGGATCCACACCCACCTCTTTGTAACACTAAATCATTCTGAACAGTCACAGCATGCACCCACCATCATGTGCAGTCACTGCACTGACCTACCCCCAACAGTCACATCATGGATCCACACCCCCCTCTTGCAACACTAAATCCACCCCAACAGTCACAGTACTCACCCACCACCATCTGCTGTCGCAGCACTGACCCTACCCTAAACAGTCACATCGTGAATCCACACCCACCTCTTGCAACACTGAATCCACTGAACAGTCAAGCACTGCACCCACCACCATCAGCAGTCAGCAGCACTGACTCTCCCCCAACAGTCAAGCCTTGGATCCACACCTCTCTTAAATACTTCACACACCTAACAGTCACAGCACTGCACCCACCACCATCAGCAGTCACAGCACTGACCCCTACCCCTCAACAGCCATCATGGATCCACACCCACCTTTTACAACACTAAATTACCCCAACAGTCACAGCATTGCACCCATGTTCATCAGCAGCCCACACTGACCCTCACCCCAACAGTCACATCATGGATCCACACCCACCTCTTACAACACTAAATCCACTCCCAACAGTCACAGCACTGCACCCACCACCATCTGCAGTCACAGCACTGACCCCCACCCCAACAGTCACATCATGATCCACACTCACCCTGCAACACTAACCTTTCCCCAACAGTCAGCAGCAATGCACCCACCACTATTACCAGTCACATCACTGACCCCACCCCCAACTGCCACTCATGGATCCACACCCACCTCTTCAAACACCAAATCCACTCCCAGCAGTCACAGCACCCACCCACCACTGTGCAGTCACAGCACTGACCCCAGCCTAACAGTCACATCATGGATCTGCACCACCCTTACAACACTAAACTACTCCTCACCAGTCACAGCACTGCACCCACCACCACAACAGTCACAGCACTGGCCCTCACCCCCAACAGTCACAGCTTTGGATCCACACCCACTTTTTACAACACTAAACTACTCCCACAGTCACAGGTATGCACCCACCACCATCAGCAGTCACAGCACTGACCCCACCCCCAACATCAATCACGATCCACACCTCTTTAAACACTGAATCCACTCCAGACAGCACTGCACCCACCACCATCAGCAGTCATGGCACCGACCCCCCTCCCCAACAGCCCATCATGGATCCACCCACCTCCCACAACACTAAATACACTCAACAGTCACAGCATTGCACCCACCACCAACAGCAGTCACATCATGGACCCCAACCCCAACAGTCACATCTCAGATCCACCTACTCTTTTTGGACACAACCACTCCTACAGTCCCAGCACTGCACCCACCACCACTGTTTTAGCACGACCCTGCCCCCAACAGTCACATCTTGGATCCATACCCACCCTCTCATGACTTTAAATCCATCTGAACAGTCACAGCACTGTACCCACTACCAACAGCAGTCAAGCAGCCCTACCCCCAGCAGTCACATCATGGATCCACACCTACCCCTTAAGGGCTACATCTACTTTCAACAGTCAGCACTGCACCCATCACCATCAGCGGTCAAGTCATTGATCCCTACCCCAACAGTCACATCATGGATCCTACCCACCTCCCAACACTCAACCACCCGTGCAGTCACAGCACTGCACCCACCACCACAGCAGTCACAGCACTGACCCTACCCCCAGCAGTCACAACATGATCCACACCCACCCTTACAACACTCAATACATCTAACAGTCACAGCACTGCACCCGCCATCAACAGCAGTCACATCACTGACCCTACCCCAACAGTCACATCATGGATCCACATTCACCTCTTAAACACTAAATACACTCAACAGTCACAGCACCACCCACACCAACAGCAGTCAGGCACTGACCCTACCCCCAATAGTCACATCTGATCCACATCCACCCTTGCAATACTAAATCCACTCCAACAGTCATTAGCACTGCACCCACCACCATCAGCAGTCCAGCACTGACCTCTACCTCCCCAACAGTCACATCATGAATCCACATCCACCCTTGCAACACTAAATCCATCTCCCAACAGTCACAGCACTGCACCCACTACCATCAGCAGTCACAGCACTGACCTCACCCAACAGTTACATCATGATCCACCCTACCTTACAACACTAAATCCACTCCAACAGTCATGCACTGCACTCCCACCACCATCAGCAGTCACACTGACCCCTACCTCAACAGTCACATCATGGATCCACACTCACTTCTTGCAATACTGAATCCACTCAATAGTCACAGCACTGCACCCACCACCAACAGCAGTCACAGCACTGACTCTACCCAGCAGTCACATCATGGATCCACATCATCTCTATAACACTAAATCAACTCCTGGCAGTCGCTGCACTGCACCCACCACCATGAGCAGCACAGCACTGACCCCACCCTAAAACCGTCAGATCATGGATCCATACCCACCTCCTGCAACACCAATACACCTCTACAGTCACAGCACTGCACCCACCACCAACAGCAGTCATATCACTGACCCCTACCCCAACAGTCACATCATGGATCCACACCCACTCTTAAACACTAAACATACTAGCAGCCTGCACTGTACCCACCACCAACAGTGTCACAGCATTGACCCCGACCCCCAACAGTCACATCTGATCCACATCCACCTCTTTGCAACACTAAATCCACTCCCAACAGTCACAGCACCACCCACCACCATCGGCAGTCTCTGCACTTACCCTACCCCCAACAGTCACATCGTGGATCCACACCTCACTCTTGCAACACTAACCCATTCCCAACAGTCATGTACGCACCACCACCATCAGCAGTCACAGCACTGACTCTTACCCCCAACAGTCACATCATGGATCCACACCCATCTCTTAAAACACTAACCATTCCCTCAGTCACAGCACTGCACCCACTCCATCAGCAGTCACAGCACTGACCCCTCCCCCAACAGTCGCATCATGGATCCACACCCACCTCTTGCAACATTAAATGCACCCCATTAGTCATGCGATGTACCACTACCATCAGCAGTCACAGCACTGACCTACCCGTCAACAGTCATCATGGATCCACACCCACCTCTTGCAACACTAAATCCACTCCCAACAGTCACAGCAATGCACCCACCACCACCGCAGTCATATCACTGACCCTACCCTGGGCAGTCACACTGCGGATCCACACCCACCTCTACAACACTAAATCCACTCCAACAGTCACAGCACTGCACCCACCACCATCAGCAGTCAAGCACTGATTCTACCCCAACAGTCACATCATGATCCACACCCAACCTACAATACTAAATCCACTCTCAACAGTCACAGCACTGCACCCACCACCATGGCCAGTCACATCACTGACCCTACCCCCAACAGTCACATCATGGATCCACACCCACCTCTGCCAACACTAAATCCACTCCTTACTAGTCACAGCACTGCCCCACCACTAACAGCAGTCAGCACTGACCCCTACCCCCAGTCAAGCATCATGGATCCACACCCACCTTCACAACACTAAACCACTCCGAACAGTCACAGCATCACCCACCACACCGCAGCTGTCACAGCACTGACCTCCCTAAATAGTCACATCATGGATCCATACCACCTCCCAACACTAAATACATCCCACGGTCACAGCACTGCACCCACCACCAACAGCAGTCCATCACTGACCCCTATTTCTAACAGTCATGATTATAGATCCACACCTGCCTCTTACAACACCAACCTACTTTAGCAGTCACAGCACTGCACCTACCACCATCAGGTGCCGCACTGACCCCACCCCCAATAGTCACATCCTGGATCCATACCCACCTCACAACACTAAATCCATTCCCAACAGTCACAGCACTGCACCCACCACTGCACAGCAGTCACAGCACTGACCCCTACCCCCAGCAGTCACATCTGATCCACACCCACCTCTTTCAACACTCAATCCACTCCCAACAGTCACAGCACTGCACCCACCACCATCAGCAGCCATTGATCCTACTCTAACAGTCACATTGGATCCACCACCTCACAACACTAAATCCAGTCCTAACAGTCACAGCACTGCACCCGCCACCATCAGCAGTCATGCACTGACCCCTACCCCAGCAGTCATATCATGGATCCACACTCACTTTTACAAATCAACACACTCTAACAGTCACAGCACGCACCCGCCACCAACAGCAGTCGCATCTGACCCTACCCCCAACAGTCACATCATGGATCACACCCACCTTAAAACACTCAACACTTCAACAGTCAAGCACTGCACCCACTCACCATCAGCTGCTGTACTGACCCCGACTTCCAACAGTCGCATCTTGGATCCACATCCACCCTTTTCAACACTAACCACTCCCAACAGTCACAGCACTGCACCCACCACCATCAGCAGCTTCAGCACTGACCCCAACCCCCAACAGTCACATCTGATCCACACCCACCCTTACAACACTAACCACGCGCCATCACAGCACTGCACCCACCACCATCAGCAGTCACAGCACTGACCCTATCTCCAACAGTCATATCATGATCCACACCCACCCTTTGCAACATTAAATCCACTCCCAACAGTCACAATACCTACATCATCAGCAGTCGCTGTACTGACTCCATCCCCCAACAGTCACATCATGATCCACACCCACCCTTGCACACTAAACCATCTTGTGCCAGTCACAGCAATGCACCTACCATCAGCAGTCTGGTCACTGACCCCTCCCCAACAGTCACATCATGGATCCACACCCACCCCCAACACTGAACCACTCCCACCAGTCACAGCACTGCACCCACCACCATCATGTCACAGCACTGGGCCCTACCCCCAACAGTCACATCATGGATCCACACCCACCTCTTGCAACACTAAATCCACTCCTAATAGTCAGCACTGCATCCACCACCAGCAGCCAGCACTGACCCTACCCCAACAGTTATATCATGGATCCACACCCACCCTAACACTAAATCCACTCCCAATGGTCACAGCACTGCACCCACCACCATCACTGTCACAGCACTGGCCCTCTCCCCTAACAGTCTCACATGGATCCACACCCACCTTGCAACACTAAATCCACTCCGAATGTCCCACTGCACCCACCACCATCAGCAGTCACAGCACTGACCCTACCCCCAACAGTCGTCTGGATCCACACCCACCCTTACAACACCCTAAATACACTTACTGTCACAGCACTGCACCCACCACCATCAGTGTCACAGCACTGACCCCTACCCCAACAGTCACATCATGGATCCACACCTACCCTACAACACTAAATTCACTCCCAACAGTCACAGCACTGCACCCACAACATCACTGACCCTCCCCAACAGTCACATCATGATCCACACCCACCTCATAACACTAAATCCACTCTCAACAGTCATGGCAGCACTGCACCCACCACCATCAGCAGTCACAGCACTGACCCCACTCCCCCAACAGTCACATCATGGATCCACACCAACCTACAACACTAACCACTCCCACAGCCGCACTGCACCACCATCACCAGTCACATCACTGACCCCTACCCCAACAGTCACACTCATGGATCCACACCCACCTCTCACAACACTAAATCCACTCCCAACAGTCACAGCACTGCACCTACCACCAACAGCAGTCACAGCACTGACCTCCCTCCCAGCAGTCACATCATGGATCCACACCCACCTCTTAAATACCAATCCTTTGCACAGTCACAGCACTGCACCCACTACCATCAGCAGTCATAGTACTGACCTGACCCCCAACAGTCACATCCTGATCCATACCCACCTCTACAACACTAACCATCCCTAGAGCTTCAGCACTGCACCCACCACCATCAGCAGTCACAGCACTGATCCTCCCCCAACAGTCCATGCTGATCCATACCCACCTCTCACAACACTAAATCCAGTCCTGTAGTCCCAGCACTGCACCCGCCACCAACAGTGGCTTGCACTGACCCCTACCCCCAGCAGTCACATCATGATCCACCCACTTCTTACAACACTCACTCCCAACAGTCAGTGCACTGCACCCGTCACCAACAGCAGTCACATCACTGACCCTACCCCCAACAGCCATCATGGATCCACACCTCTTAAACACTAAATGCTCCTCAACAGTCACAGCACTGCACCCACCACCATCAGCAGTCACAGTACTGACCTCACCCCAACAGTCACATCTTGATCCACATCCACCTTTTGCAACACACATCCACTTCTACAGTCAGCACTGCACCCACTACCATCAGCAGTCACAGTAATTGACCTTACCCCCGCCAGTCAGCATCATGAACCACATCCACCCCAAACTTTATCCACTCCAACAGCCAGCACTGCACCCACCACCATCAGCAGTTACAGCACGGGATCTCTACCCCCAACAGTCACAATGATCCACCCAACTTTTACAACACTCAACCACTCCCAACAGTCACACTGCACCCACCACCATCAGCAGTCACATCGTATCCTCTCCCTCCCCTGTCTTATCGTGATCCACACCACTTACAACACTAACCACTCCTAATAGTCACAGCACTGCACCCACCACCAACAGTGACCACCCCTACCCCTGCAGCACATCATGGATCCACACCTCCCTTCTAAACACTAAACTACTTCTAACAGTCACACTGCACCCATCACCATCAGCAGTCAAGCACTGGCCTTACCCTAAACAAGATCATGGATCCACCCACCTCCCAGTCACTAATACACTCCCAACAGTCACATCTGCACCCACCACCAACAGCAGCACTGACTGATCCCTACTGAAAGTCACATCATGATCCAGCCCACCCTCTTAAAACACTAAACACACCTCAACAGTTGACAGCACGCACCACCACCAACAGCAGTCACAGCACGACCCCACCTCTACCAGTCAAGGATCTGATCCACATCACCCTTGCAACACCAACCACCCCAACAGTCACAGAACCTCACCCATCACCATCAGCAGTCTCAGTACTTTGATCCTACCCCTACCAGTCACAGATGGATCCACACCACCCTCAAACACTAAATCCACTCCCATAGTCATGGCATCACCCACCACCACGTAGCTCACAGCAGTGATCCCTTTTACCCCAAGTAGTCACATCACTTGGATCCACACCCACCTCTGTTACTAAATCACCCAACAGCACTGCACCACCCACCATCAGCAGTCACAGCATTTGACCCCTGCTTCCCAACAGTCACATCATGGATCCACACCTGTTCTTTGCAACATTAAATCCACTCCCAATAGTCACAGCAGTGCACCCACCACCACTGCAGTCACACTGACTCCACCCCTAGCAGTCACATGGTGGATCTCCTGCCCTCTTGCAACACTAAACCATCCTGTCATCGCTCACTGCACTCACCACCATCAGCAGTCACACTGACCCTACCCCCACAGTCACATGGATCCACACCCACCTCTTTGTAACACTAAATCCATCCCAACAGTCACAGCACTGCACCCACCACCATCAACAGTCACAGCACTGACCCTACCCCCAACAGTCACATCATGGATCCACACCCACTCTTATAACACTAACCACTCCAACAGTCACAGCACTGCACCCACCACCATCACCAGTCACATCACTGACCCTACCCCAACAGTCACATCATGGATAAACACCCACCCTCTCACAACACTAAATCCACCCCACAGTCACAGCACTGCACCCACCACCAACAGCAGTCACAGACTGACCCCCTACCCCCAGTGTCACATCATGGATCCACACCCACTCTCTTACAACACTAAATCCACTTCCCAACAGTCACAGCACGCCCCCACCATCATCAGCAGTCACAGCACTGACCCCACCCTAAACAGTCACATTATGGATCCATACCCACCTCACACAACACCAACACCCAACAGTCACAGCACTGCACCCACCACCAACAGCAGTCACATCATGACCCCTACCCCAACAGTCACATCATAGATCCACACCACCCTTACAACACTAAATCCACCCAACAGTCACAGCACTGCACCCACCACCACTAGCAGCACTGACCTTTTTCCCCAACAGTCACATCCTGATCCATACCCACCTCTCACAACACTAAATCCACTCCGAACAGCCTACACCACCCACCACCAACAGCAGTCACAGCACTGACCCTCCCCCAGCAGTCACATCATGGATCCACACCTACCCTGGCAACACTAACCACTCCCACAGTCACAGCACTGCACCCACCACCATCAGCAGTCAGAGCATTGATCCCTACCCCCAACAGACACATCATGATCCATACCCACCCCTCACAACACCAAATCCAGTCTGTTGAGTGGCTGCACTGCACTCCCACCAACAGCAGTTCAGCACTGACCCCTGCCCCCAGCAGTCACATCATGATCCACACCCACCTCTTACAACACCAACATTCCCAACAGTCACACTGCACCCCACCAACAGCAGTCAAGCATCATTGACCCTACCCCCAACAGTCACATCATGATCCACACCACTTCTTAAATACTAAATACACTTCTACAGTCACAGACCACCCACCACCATCAGTAGTCTTGCAGTACTGACCCGACCCCCAACAGTCAGTATCTTGATCCATATCCACCTCTTGCAAATCCACTCCAACAGTCACAGCACTGCACCCACCACCACTTGCAGTCACAGCACTGACCCAACCTCCAACAGTACATCTTGATCCACACCCACTTCTTACAACACTTGAATCCACTACTGACAGTCACAGTACTGCACCCACCACATCAGCAGTCCACACTGACCCCTACCCCCAACAGTCACATCATGATCCACACCCACCTCTTGCAACATTAAATCCACTCCCAACAGTCACAGTAATGCACCCACTACTATCAGCAGTCACAGTATCAGCCCACCCCCAACAGTCCCATCTTGGATCCACACCACTTCTTGCAACACTAACCATTCCTACAGTCAAGCAATGCACCCACCACCTCAGCAGTCACATCACTGACCCCTCCCCCAACAGTCACATCATGGATCCACACCCACCCTTATACACTAAACCCTCCTTAATAGCAGCACTGCACCCACCACCATCAGCAGTCACAGTACTGACCCCTCTCCCCCAACAGTCACACTCGGATCCACACCCACCTGCAACACTAAATCCACTCCTACAGCCGCAGCACCACCCACCACCATCAGCAGTCACAGCACTGACCTCACCCCAAACAGTCACATCATGATCCACACCCACCTCTGCAACACTAAATCCACTCCAACAGTCACAGCACTGTACCCACCACCATCAGCCACAGCACTGACTCTACCTCTACAGTCAGACGTGAATCCATACCCACCTCTTGCATACTCAACCACTCCGAACAGTCACAGCACTGCACCCACCACCATCAGCAGTCACAGCACTGACCTACCCCCACAGCCACATCTTGGATCCACACCCACCTCTTACACACTAAATATATTCCAACAGTCACAGCACTGCACCTACCACCATCAGCAGTCATAATTGACCCCTACTTAATAGTCATGTCATGGATCCACACCTACCCTTATGGGCACAATTCACTCCCAATAGTCACAGCACTGCACCACATCCTCAGGTCACAGACTGACTTCTACCCCCAATATCCGGCATCATGGATCCACACCCACCTCTTACAACACTAAATCCACCCCAGTCATGCACTGCACCCACTACCATCAGCAGTCACAGCATTGACCCCACCGCCGCAGCATCATGGACCACACCCACCTCTTGCAACACTAAATCCTCCCCAACAGTCACAGCAATGCACCCACCACCATCACCATCACATCACTGACCCCTACTCCCAACTGTCACATCATGGATCCACACCCACCTCTTACAACACTAAATCCCTCTCCAGCAGTCCAGCACTGCACCCAGCACCACTCAGCAGTCACAGCACTGATCATCTCACCAGTCACATCAGGATCCATACCTTACAACACTAAATCCACTCTACAGTCACAGCACTGCACCCACCACCATCAACAGTCACAGCACTGACCCTACTCTGGAACAAGATCATGATCCACACCCTACTTCCTTACTAAATCCACTCCCATAGTCACAGCAATGCACCCACCACCATCAGCAGCTCAGCACTGACCCCTACCCCAACAGTCACATCATGGATCCACACTTACCCCTACACTGAATCCATCAGTCACAGCACTGCACCCACCACTGTGTAGCCTACACTGACCCTACCCCAACAGTCACATCATGGATCCACACCCACCTCTTAAACACCAACCACTCCCAATAGTCACAGCACTGCACCCACCACCATCAGCAGTCACAGCATGACCTACCCCCAACAGTCACATCTTGGATCCACACCCACCCTTGCAACATTAAATCCACCCACAGTCACAGCAATGCACCCACCACCATCAGCAGTCACAGCACTGACCTACCCCAACAGTCACTCAAGGATCCACACCCGGCTCTTGCAACGCTAAATCCACTCCCAACAGTCACAGCAATGCACCCACATCATGTGCAGTCACATCACTGACCTCTCCCCAACAGTCACATCATGGATCCACCCACCCAACACTAGTCCCTTCCCAGTCACAGCATTGCACCCACCATCAGCAGTCACAGCACTGTCTCACCCCTAACAGTCACATGCTGGATCCACACCCAACCTACAACACTAAATCCACCCAATATCACAGCATCACACATCACCAGTCACACTTTCCCACCCCAACAGTCAATTTTGATCCACACCCACCTCACAACACTAAATCCATCCCAACAGTCACAGCACTGCACCCACCACCAACAGCAGTCACTGACCTGACTCCCCCCCAGTCACCATGGATCCACCCACCTCTTACAACAACAACCACTCCTAACAGTCACAGCATGTGCACCCACCACCACTGTGCAGTCACAGCACTGACCCCACCCTAAACAGTCACATCATGGATCCATACCCACCTCCCTGAATACTCCAAATATTCTCAACAGTCCAGCACTGCACCCACCACCAACAGCAGCAAGCATCACTGACCCTACCCCAACAGTCACATTAGGGATCCACCCACCGCTACAACACTAAATCCACTCCCACAGTCACAGAACTGCACCCACCACCATCAGCAGTCACAGCACTGACCCCACTTCCAATAGTCACATCCTGATCCATACCTCCCTCCTCACAACACTAAATCCACCACAGTCACAGCACTGTACCCACCACCAACAGCAGTCATGGTACTGACCCCACCCCTGTTAGTCACATCATGGATCCACACTCACCTCCTTATAAACACTAATCTATTTGAACAGTCACAGCACTGCACCCACCACCATCAGCAGTCACAGCACTGATCCCACTCCCCACAGTTAGATCATGATCTGTACCCACCACAACACTAAATCCAGTCCCACAGTCACAGCACTGCACCCGCCACCAACAGCAGTCACAGCACTGACCCCTACCTCCAGCAGTCGCACCATGGATCCGCCACCCACCTTTACAACACTAAATACACCCCAACAGTCACAGCACTGCACCCGCCACCAACAGCAGCTCACATCACTGACCCCTACCCCAACAGTCGCACATGGATCCACACCCACCTCTTAAAACACTAACACACTCTCAACAGTCACAGCACTGCACCCACCACCATCGCAGTCACAGCACTGACCCTGATCCCCAACAGTCACATCTTGATCCACATCCACCCTTGAAACACTAACCACCTGAACAGTCATAGCATGCACCCACCACCACTGTGCAGTCACAGCACTGACCTCTCCCCCAAATACATCATGAATCCACATCCACCTCTTGCAACACTAAATCCACTCCTGGCCAGTCCCAGCACTGCACCCACCACCACTGCAGTCACAGCACTGACCTCACCCCCAACAGTCACATCATGGATCCACACCCAACTCTTACAACACTAAATCCACTCTAACAGCCTTACACTGCACCCACCACCATCAGCAGTCACATCACTGACCCCTACCCCCAATAGTCACATCGTATCCACTCCCACCTCTTACAACACTCAAATCCACTCCCAACAGTCACAGCACTGCACCCACCACCAACAGCAGTCACAGCACTGCCCTGCCTCCAGCAGTCACATCCTGGATCCACACCACCTCTTAAACACTCAATCCATTCCCAACAGTCACAGCACTGCACCACCACCACTGCAGTCACAGCACTGACCCTCACACTAAACAGTCACATCATGGATCCAACCACCCCACAAATTCCAATACCCCCACAGTCAAGCACTGTACCTACCACCAACAGCAGTCACATCACTGATCCTACCCCCAACAGTCACCATGATCCATACCGTCTCTTAAAACACTAAACACACTCTCAACAGTCACAGCACTGCACCACCACCTCAGCAGTCACAGCACTGACCCCAACCTCTAATATTTCATCTTGATCCATCCACCTCTTGCAACACTGGAACCACTCCCAGTCACAGAACTACACCCACCACCATCAGCAGTCACAGCACTGACCTTACCCCCAACAGTCACATCATGGATCCACACCACCCTTAAAACACTAACCACTCCGAACAGTCAGCACTGTACCCACCACCATCAGCAGTCACAGCACTGACCCCTACCTCGCCCAACAGTCACATCATGGATCCACACTCACCTTACAACACTGAATCCTCTGTCACAGCACTGCACCCACCACCATCAGCAGTCACAGCACTGACCCTACCCCCAACAGTCACATCGTGGATCCACACCCACCTCTTAAAACACTAAATCCACTGAATAGTCACAGCACTGCACCCACCACCATCAGCAGTCATGTACTTACCCCTACCCCCAACAGTCTCATCATGGATCCACACCCACCTTCAACAAATCGACTCCCAATGTCACAGCAATGCACCTACCACCATCAGCAGTCACAGCACTGACTCTACCCCCAACAGTCACATCATGGATCCACACCTGCCTCTGCAACACTAAACTGCTGGGCCAGTCACAGCAATGCACCCACCACCATCAGCAGTCACATTACTGACCCCTACCTCACCAGTCACCTCATGGATCCACACCCTCTTACAACACTCAATCCTCCGCAACAGTCACAGCACTGCACCCACCAACATCAGCAGCCCAGCACTGACCTCTCCCCCCAACAGTCACATCGTGGATCCACACCCAACTGCAACACTAAACTCCCAACAGTCACAGCACTGCACCCACCACCATCACCAGTCACATTACTGACCCTTCCCCCCACAGTCACATCATGGATCCACACCCACCTCACAACACTAACCACTCCACAGTCACAGGACTGCACCTACCTGCACAGCAGTCAGCCTGACCCCACCCCAGCAGTCACATCATGGATCCACCCACCTCTTACAACACTAAATCCACTCCCAACAGTCACAGCACTGCACCCACCACCATCAGCAGTCACAGCACTGACCTCTCCCCTAATAGTCATATCATGGATCCATACCCACCCCCACAACACTAAATACACCTCAACAGTCATAGCATTGAACCCACCACCAACAGCAGTCACATCACTGACCCCTACCTCAACAGTCAGAATTGATCCACACCCATCGCCACAACACTAAATCCACTCCAACAGTCACAGCACTGCACCCACCACCATCAGTAGTCACAGCACTGACCCCTGACCCCCAACAGTCACATCCTGGATCCATACCCACCACACAACACTAAATCCACTCAACAGTCACAGCACTGCACCCACCACCAACAGTAGCTCAGCACTGACCTCTACCCCAGCAGTAGTATCATGGATCCACACCCACCTCTTACAACAACCACTTCAATAGTCACAGGACTGCACCCACCACCATCAGCAGTCACAGCACTGATCCCTCCTCCTACTGGGGCATCATATCCATGCCCACCTCTCACAACACTAAACTAGTCCGACAGTCACAGCATTGCACCCCACCAACAGTAGTCACAGCACTGACCCTACCCCAGCAGTCACATCATGGATCCACACCCACCTCTTTACAACACTAAATACACTCCAGTCACACATACTGCACCGGCTACCAACAGCAGTCACATCATGACCCTACCCCAACAGTCAGATCATGGATCCACCTACCTCTAAAACACTCAAATACACTCTCAACAGCTCTGCACTGCACCCACCACCATCAGCAGTCACAGCACTGACCCTGACTTCCAACAGTCACATCTTTGGATCCACATCCACCTTTGCAACACTAACCACTTGCACAGTCATAGCACTGCACCCACCACCATCAGCAGTCACAGCACTGACCTCACCCCAACAGTCACACCTCGAACCACATCCACCTCTTGAACACTAAATCCACCCCAACAGCCAGCATCATTGCACCCACCACCATCAGCAGTCACACTGACCCCACCCCCCGCAGTCACATCATGGATCCACACCCAACCTATGGCACAACCACCCCAACAGTCACAGCACTGCACCCACCACCATGGCAGTCACATCATCGACCCCTACCCCAACAGTCACATCATGGATCCACACCCACCCCTTTACAACACTAACCATCCAACAGTCACAGCACTGCACCCACCACCAACAGTGTCACAGCACTGACCCCACCCCCAAAGGTCCCACTTGGTGGATCCACACCCACCTCTTGCAACACCAACCCACTCCTCAACAGCCTCTGCACTGCACCACCACCATCAGCAGTCATGCACGACTCTCACCCTCAACAGCGCTCTTGTCGGATCCATATCCACCTCTCCACATCACTCCTACACACTCCCAACAGTCACAGCACTGCACCCACCACCAACAGCAGTCACATCACTGACCTCTACCTCCAATATCACATCATGGATCCACACCTATCCTCTTAAAACACTAAACACACTCTCAACAGTCACAGCACTGCACCTACCACCAACAGCAGTCACAGCACTGTCTCACTTCCCAACAGTCACATCTTGGATCCGCATCCACCTTTGCAACACTAAATCCACTCCCTAACAGTCACAGAACTACACCCACCACCATCAGCAGTCACGTGCACTGACCCCACCCCCCAATCAGTCAGGATCATGGATCCACACCCACCTCTTTTAAAACACCAAATCCACTCCAACAGCTCGCAGGCACTGCACCCACCACCATCAGCAGTCACAGCACTGGACTCTACCCCCAACAGTCACAGGTCATGGATCCACACCCACCTCTTAAAACACTAACCACTCCTTACTAGTCACAGCACTGCACCCACCACCATCAGCAGTCACAGTAACTGACCCCTACCCCCAACAGTCAGCACTCATGGATCCACACCTACCCTTGCAACATTAAATCCACTCCCAACAGTCACAGCTATGCATCCACCACATCAGCAGTCACACATTGACTCCTACCCCCCAACAGTCAGCTAATGGATCCACACCCACCTCTTGCAACACTAAACCACTCCCAACAGTCACAGCAATGCACCCACCACCATCAGCAGTCACATCACTGACCCTCACTCCCCAACAGTCACATCATGGATCCACACCCACCTCTTACAACACTAAATCCACTCCAACAGTCACAGCACTGCACCCACCACCATCAACAGTCACAGCACTGACCCCTACCCCTAACAGTCACATCATGGATCCACACCTAACTCTTACAACACTAAGTCCACTCCCAACAGTCACAGCACTGGACCCATCCACCATCACCAGTCACATCACTGACCCTCACCCCAACAGTCATCACATCATTGATAAACATCCACCTCTCACAACACTCAATCCACTCCCAACAGTCACAGCACTGCACCCACCACCAACAGCAGTCACAGCACTGACCTCACCCCCAGCAGTCAGCTCATGGATCCACACCCACCTCTTACAACACTAAATCCACTCCCAACAGTCACAGCACTGCACCCACCACCATCAGCAGTCACAGCACTGACCCCTACCCTAAATTAGTCACATCATGGATCCATACCCACCTCCCACAACACTAAATACACTCCAACAGTCACAGCACTGCACCCACCACCAACAGCAGTCACATCACTGACCCTACCCCCCAACAGTCACATCATAGATCCACACCCACCTCTTACAACAATAACCACTCCCAACAGTCACAGCACTGCACCCACCACCATCAGCAGTCACAGCACTGACCCCACCCCCAACAGTCACAGTATCCTGATCCATACCCACCTCTCACAACACTCAAATCCACTCCCAACAGTCACAGCACTGCACCCACCACCAACAGCAGTCACAGCACTGGACCCTACCCCCAGCAGTCACATCATGGATCCACACCCACCCTTACAACACTAACCACTCCCAACAGTCACAGCACTGCATTCCACCACCATCAGCAGTCACAGCACTGATCCCTACCCCCACCAGACATGCATGGATCCACACCCACCCTCACAACACTAAATCCAGTCCTAGTTCACAGCACTGCACCCGCCACCAACAGCAGTCACAGCACTGACCCCTACCCCCCAGCAGTCACATCATGGATCCACACCCACCTCTTACAACACTAAATACACTCCCAACAGTCACAGCACTGCACCCGCCACCAACAGCAGTCACATCACTGACCCCTACCCCCAACAGTCACATCATGGATCCACACCCACCTCTAAAACACTAAACACATCTCAACAGTCACAGCACTGCACCCACCACCATCAGCAGTCACAGCACTGATCCCCTCCCCAACAGTCACATCTTGGATCCACATCCACCTCTTGCAAACACTAAATCCACTTCCAACAGTCACAGCACTGCACCCACCACCATCAGCAGTCACAGCACTGACCTCAACCCCCAACAGTCACATCTTGGATCCACACCCACCTCTTCAACACTAAATCCATCTACTAACAGTCACAGCACTGCACCCACCACTCATCAGCAGTCACAGCACTGACCCCTACCCCCAACAGTCACATCATGGATCCACACCCACCCTTGCAACATTAAATCCACTCCCAACAGTCACAGCAATGCACCCACCACCATCAGCAGTCACGGCACTGACTCCTACTCCCCAACAGTCACACATCATGGATCCACACCCACCTCTTGCAACACTAAATCCATTCCTAACAGTCACAGCAATGCACCCACCACCATCAGCAGTCACATCACTGACCCCTACCCCCAACAAGTCACATCATGGATCCACACCCACCTCTTACCAACACTAAATCCACTCCTAACAGTCACAGCACTGCACCCACCACCATCAGCAGTCACAGCACTGACCCCCACCCCAAACAGCTCACATCATGGATCCACACCCACCTCTTGCAACACTAAATCCACTCCTATCTGGTCACAGCACTGCACCCACCACCATCAGCAGTCACAGCACTGACCCCTACCCCCAACAGTCACATCATGGATCCACACCCACCTCTTGCAACACTAACCACTCCCAACAGTCACAGCACTGCACCCACCACCATCAGCCGTCAGCACTGACCCCTACCCCCAACAGTCACATCGTGAATCCACACCCACCTCTTGCAACACTAAATCCACTCCCAACAGTCACAGCACTGCACCCACTACCATCAGCAGTCACAGCACTGACCCCTACCCCCAACAGTGCAACATCTTGGATCCACACCCACCTCTTACAACACTAAATACACTCCTGAACAGTCACAGCACTGCACCCACCACCATCAGCAGTCACAGCACTGACCCTACCCCAACAGTCACATATGGATCCACACCCACCCTCTTACAACACTAAATTCACCCCAACAGTCACAGCACTGCACCCACAACCATCAGCAGTCACAGCACTGACCCCTACCCCCAACAGTCACATCATGGATCCACACCCACCTCTACAACACTAAATCCACTCCCAACAGTCACAGCACTGCACCCACCACCATCAGCAGTCACAGCACTGACCCCTACCCCCCCAACAGTCACATCATGGATCCACACCCACCTCTTGCAAACACTAAATCCTCTCCCAACAGTCACAGCAATGCACCCACCACCATCACCAGTCACATCACTGACCCCTACCCCCAACTGTCACATCATGGATCCACACCACCTCTTACAACACTAAATCCACTCCCAGCAGTCACAGCACTGCACCCACCACCATCAGCAGTCACAGCACTTGCCCTACCCCCAACAGTCACATCATGGATCCACACTCACCTCTTACAACACTAAATCCACTCTCAACAGTCACAGCACTGCACCCACCACCATCAACAGTCACAGCACTGACCCCTACCCCCCAACAGTCACATCATGGATCCACACCCACCTCTTACAACACTAAATCCACTCCCAACAGTCACAGCAATGCACCCACCACCATCAGCAGTCACAGCACTGACCCCTACCCCCCAACAGTCACATCATGGATCCACACTCACCTCTTACAACACTGAATCCACTCTCAGTCACAGCACTGCACCCACCACCATCAGCAGTCACAGCACTGACCCCTACCCCCCAACAGTCACATCATGGATCCACACCCACCTCTTAAAACACTAAATCCACTCCCAACAGTCACAGCACTGCACCCACCACCATCAGCAGTCACAGCACTGACCCCTACCCCCCAACAGTCACATCATGGATCCACACCCACCTCTTGCAACATTAAATCCACTCCCAACAGTCACAGCAATGCACCCACCACCATCAGCAGTCACAGCACTGACTCCTACCCCCCCAACAGTCACATCATGGATCCACACCCGCCTCTTGCAACACTAAATCCACTCCCAACAGTCACAGCAATGCACCCACCACCATCAGCAGTCACATCACTGACCCCTACCCCCAACAGTCACATCATGGATCCACACCCACCTCTTACAACACTAAATCCACTCCCAACAGTCACAGCACTGCACCCACCACCATCAGCAGTCACAGCACTGACCCCTACCCCCCAACAGTCACATCATGGATCCACACCCAACTCTTACAACACTAAATCCACTCCCAACAGTCACAGCACTGCACCCACCACCATCACCAGTCACATCACTGACCCTCACCCCAACAGTCACATCATGGATCCACACCCACCTCTCACAACACTAAATCCACTCCCAACAGTCACAGCACTGCACCCACCACCAACAGCAGTCACAGCACTGACCCCTACCCCCCAGCAGTCACATCATGGATCCACACCCACCTCTTACAACACTAAATCCACTCCCAACAGTCACAGCACTGCACCCACCACCATCAGCAGTCACAGCACTGACCCCTACCCCAAACAGTCACATCATGGATCCATACCCACCTCCCACAACACTAAATACACTCCCAACAGTCACAGCACTGCACCCACCACCAACAGCAGTCACATCACTGACCCCTACCCCCCAACAGTCACATCATAGATCCACACCCACCGCTTACAACACTAAATCCACTCCCAACAGTCACAGCACTGCACCCACCACCATCAGCAGTCACAGCACTGACCCCGACCCCCCAACAGTCACATCCTGGATCCATACCCACCTCTCACAACACTAAATCCACTCCCAACAGTCACAGCACTGCACCCACCACCAACAGCAGTCACAGCACTGACCCCTACCCCCCAGCAGTCACATCATGGATCCACACCCACCTCTTACAACACTAAATCCACTCCCAACAGTCACAGCACTGCACCCACCACCATCAGCAGTCACAGCACTGATCCCTACCCCCAACAGTCACATCATGGATCCATACCCACCTCTCACAACACTAAATCCAGTCCCAACAGTCACAGCACTGCACCCGCCACCAACAGCAGTCACAGCACTGACCCCTACCCCCCAGCAGTCACATCATGGATCCACACCCACCTCTTACAACACTAAATACACTCCCAACAGTCACAGCACTGCACCCGCCACCAACAGCAGTCACATCACTGACCCCTACCCCCCAACAGTCACATCATGGATCCACACCCACCTCTTAAAACACTAAATACACTCTCAACAGTCACAGCACTGCACCCACCACCATCAGCAGTCACAGCACTGACCCCGAACCCCCAACAGTCACATCTTGGATCCACATCCACCTCTTGCAACACTAAATCCACTCCCAACAGTCATAGCACTGCACCCACCACCATCAGCAGTCACAGCACTGACCTCTACCCCCCAACAGTCACATCATGAATCCACATCCACCCTCTTGCAACACTAAATCCACTCCCAACAGTCACAGCACTGCACCCACCACCATCAGCAGTCACAGCACTGACCCCTACCCCCCAACAGTCACATCATGGATCCACACCCAACTCTTACAACACTAAATCCACTCCCAACAGTCACAGCACTGCACCCACCACCATCAGCAGTCACATCACTGACCCCTACCCCCAACAGTCACATCATGGATCCACACCCACCTCTTACAACACTAAATCCACTCCCAACAGTCACAGCACTGCACCCACCACCAACAGCAGTCACAGCACTGACCCCTACCCCCCAGCAGTCACATCATGGATCCACACCCACCTCTTACAACACTAAATCCACTCCCAACAGTCACAGCACTGCACCCACCACCATCAGCAGTCACAGCACTGACCCCTACCCTAAACAGTCACATCATGGATCCATACCCACCTCCCACAACACTAAATACACTCCCAACAGTCACAGCACTGCACCCACCACCAACAGCAGTCACATCACTGACCCCTACCCCCCCAACAGTCACATCATGGATCCACACCCACCTCTTAAAACACTAAACACACTCTCAACAGTCACAGCACTGCACCCACCACCAACAGCAGTCACAGCACTGACCCCGACCCCCCAACAGTCACATCTTGGATCCACATCCACCTCTTGCAACACTAAATCCACTCCCAACAGTCACAGAACTACACCCACCACCATCAGCAGTCACAGCACTGACCCCTACCCCCCAACAGTCACATCATGGATCCACACCCACCTCTTAAAACACTAAATCCACTCCCAACAGTCACAGCACTGCACCCACCACCATCAGCAGTCACAGCACTGACCCCTACCCCCCAACAGTCACATCATGGATCCACACCCACCTCTTAAAACACTAAATCCACTCCCAACAGTCACAGCACTGCACCCACCACCATCAGCAGTCACAGCACTGACCCCTACCCCCCAACAGTCACATCATGGATCCACACCCACCTCTTGCAACATTAAATCCACTCCCAACAGTCACAGCAATGCACCCACCACCATCAGCAGTCACAGCACTGACTCCTACCCCCCCAACAGTCACATCATGGATCCACACCCACCTCTTGCAACACTAAATCCACTCCCAACAGTCACAGCAATGCACCCACCACCATCAGCAGTCACATCACTGACCCCTACCCCCAACAGTCACATCATGGATCCACACCCACCTCTTACAACACTAAATCCACTCCAACAGTCACAGCACTGCACCCACCACCATCAGCAGTCACAGCACTGACCCCTACCCCCCAACAGTCACATCATGGATCCACACCCAACTCTTACAACACTAAATCCACTCCCAACAGTCACAGCACTGCACCCACCACCATCACCAGTCACATCACTGACCCCTACCCCCAACAGTCACATCATGGATAAACACCCACCTCTCACAACACTAAATCCACTCCCAACAGTCACAGCACTGCACCCACCACCAACAGCAGTCACAGCACTGACCCCTACCCCCCAGCAGTCACATCATGGATCCACACCCACCTCTTACAACACTAAATCCACTCCCAACAGTCACAGCACTGCACCCACCACCATCAGCAGTCACAGCACTGACCCCTACCCTAAACAGTCACATCATGGATCCATACCCACCTCCCACAACACTAAATACACTCCCAACAGTCACAGCACTGCACCCACCACCAACAGCAGTCACATCACTGACCCCTACCCCCCAACAGTCACATCATAGATCCACACCCACCTCTTACAACACCAAATCCACTCCCAACAGTCACAGCACTGCACCCACCACCATCAGCAGTCACAGCACTGACCCTGACCCCCAACAGTCACATCCTGGATCCATACCCACCTCTCACAACACTACCAATCCACTCCCAACAGTCACAGCACTGCACCCACCACCAACAGCAGTCACAGCACTGACCCTACCCCCAGCAGTCACATCATGGATCCACACCCACCTCTTACAACACTAAATCCACTCCACAGTCACAGCACTGCACCCACCACCATCAGCAGTCACAGCACTGATCCCTACCCCAACAGACACATCATGGATCCATACCCACCTCTCACCACTCAAATCCAGTCCCAACAGTCACAGCACTGCACCCGCCACCAACAGCAGTCACAGCACTGACCTCTACCCCCAGCAGTCACATCATGGATCCACACCCACCTCTTACAACACTAAATAACATATCCCAACAGTCACAGCACTGCACCCGCCACCAACAGCAGTCACATCACTGACCCCTACCCCCCAACAGTCACATCATGGATCCACACCCACCTCTTAAAACACTAAATACACTCTCAACAGTCACAGCACTGCACCCACCACCATCAGCAGTCACAGCACTGACCCCGACCCCCCAACAGTCACATCTTGGATCCACATCCACCTCTTGCAACACTAAATCCACTCCCAACAGTCACAGCACTGCACCCACCACCATCAGCAGTCACAGCACTGACCCCAACCCCCCAACAGTCACATCTTGGATCCACACCCACCTCTTACAACACTAAATCCACTACCAACAGTCACAGCACTGCACCCACCACCATCAGCAGTCACAGCACTGACCCCTACCCCCCAACAGTCACATCATGGATCCACACCCACCTCTTGCAACATTAAATCCACTCCCAACAGTCACAGCAATGCACTCCACCACCATCAGCAGTCACAGCACTGACTCCTACCCCCCAACAGTCAACATCATGGATCCACACCCACCTCTTGCAACACTAAATCCATTCCAACAGTCACAGCAATGCACCCACCACCATCAGCAGTCACATCACTGACCCCTACCCCAACAGTCACATCATGGATCCACACCCACCTCTTACAACACTAAATCCACTCCCAACAGTCACAGCACTGACCCACCACCATCAGCAGTCACAGCACTGACCTCACCCCCAACAGTCACATCATGGATCCACACCCACCTCTTGCAACACTAACCACTCCCAACAGTCACAGCACTGCACCCACCACCATCAGCAGTCACAGCACTGACCCCACCCCCAACAGTCACATCATGGATCCACACCCACCTCTTGCAACACTAAATCCCCACACAGTCACAGCACTGCACCCACCACCATCAGCCGTCACAGCACTGACCCCTACCCCCCAACAGTCACATCGTGAATCCACACCCACCTCTTGCAACACTAAATCCACTCCCAACAGTCACAGCACTGCACCCACCACCATCAGCAGTCACAGCACTGACCCCTACCCCCCAACAGTCACATCTTGGATCCACACCCACCTCTTACAACACTAAATACACTCCCAACAGTCACAGCACTGCACCCACCACCATCAGCAGTCACAGCACTGACCCTACCCCAACAGTCACATCATGGATCCACACCCACCTCTTACAACACTAAATTCACTCCCAACAGTCACAGCACTGCACCCACAACCATCAGCAGTCACAGCACTGACCCTACCCCCAACAGTCACATCATGGATCCACACCCACCTCTTACAACACTAAATCCACTCCCAACAGTCACAGCACTGCACCCACCACCATCAGCAGTCACAGCACTGACCCCTACCCCCAACAGTCACATCATGGATCCACACCCACCTCTTGCAACACTAAATCCTTCTCCCAACAGTCACAGCAATGCACCCACCACCATCACCAGTCACATCACTGACCCCTACCCCAACTGTCACATCATGGATCCACACCCACCTCTTACAACACTAAATCCACTCCCAGCAGTCACAGCACTGCACCCACCACCATCAGCAGTCACAGCACTGACCCCTACCCCCAACAGTCACATCATGGGATCCACACTCACCTCTTACAACACTAAATCCACTCTCAGACAGTCCAGCACTGCACCCACCACCATCAACAGTCACAGCACTGACCTCACCCCCAACAGTCACCATCATGGATCCACACCACCTCTTACAACACTAAATCACCCCAACAGTCACAGCAATGCACCCACCACCATCAGCAGTCACAGCACTGACCCCTACCCCCCAACAGTCACATCATGGATCCACACTCACCTCTTACAACACTGAATCCACTCTCAGTCACAGCACTGCACCCACCACCATCAGCAGTCACAGCACTGACCCCTACCCCCAACAGTCACATCATGGATCCACACCCACCTCTTAAAACACTAAATCCACTCCCAACAGTCACAGCACTGCACCCACCACCATCAGCAGTCACAGCACTGACCCCTACCCCCCAACAGTCACATCATGGATCCACACCCACCTCTTGCAACATTAAATCCACTCCCAACAGTCACAGCAATGCACCCACCACCATCAGCAGTCACAGCACTGACTCTACCCCCAACAGTCACATCATGGATCCACACCCACCTCTTGCAACACTAAATCCACTCCCAACAGTCACAGCAATGCACCCACCACCATCAGCAGTCACATCACTGACCCTACCCCCAACACGTCACATCATGGATCCACACCCACCTCTTACAACACTAAATCCACTCCCAACAGTCACAGCACTGCACTCCACCACCATCAGCAGTCACAGCACTGACCCTACCCCAACAGTCACACATCATGGATCCACACCCAACTCTTACAACACTAAATCCACTCCTGGGCCAGTCACAGCACTGCACCCACCACCATCACCAGTCACATCACTGACCCCTACCCCAACAGTCACATCATGGATCCACACCCACCTCTCACAACACTAAATCCACTCCCAACAGTCACAGCACTGCACCCACCACCAACAGCAGTCACAGCACTGACCCTACCCCCAGCAGTCACATCATGGATCCACACCCACCTCTTACAACACTAAATCCACTCCCAACAGTCACAGCACTGCACCCACCACCATCAGCAGTCACAGCACTGACCCCTACCCTAAACAGTCACATCATGGATCCATACCCACCTCCCACAACACTAAATACACTCCCAACAGTCACAGCACTGCACCCACCACCAACAGCAGTCACATCACTGACCCCTACCCCCCAACAGTCACATCATAGATCCACACCCACCTCTTACAACACTAAATCCACTCCCAACAGTCACAGCACTGCACCCACCACCATCAGCAGTCACAGCACTGACCCCGACCCCCCAACAGTCACATCCTGGATCCATACCACCTCCCCAACACTAAATCCACTCCCACAGTCACAGCACTGCACCCACCACCAACAGCAGTCACAGCACTGACCTACCCCCAGCAGTCACATCATGGATCCACACCCACCTCTTACAACACTAAATCCACTCCCAACAGTCACAGCACTGCACCCACCACCATCAGCAGTCACAGCACTGATCCCTACCCCCAACAGTCACATCATGGATCCATACCCACCTCTCACAACACTAAATCCAGTCCCAACAGTCACAGCACTGCACCCGCCACCAACAGCAGTCACAGCACTGACCCCTACCCCCCAGCAGTCACATCATGGATCCACACCCACCTCTTACAACACTAAATACACTCCCAACAGTCACAGCACTGCACCCGCCACCAACAGCAGTCACATCACTGACCCCTACCCCCCAACAGTCACATCATGGATCCACACCCACCTCTTAAAACACTAAATACACTCTCAACAGTCACAGCACTGCACCCACCACCATCAGCAGTCACAGCACTGACCCCGACCCCCCAACAGTCACATCTTGGATCCACATCCACCTCTTGCAACACTAAATCCACTCCCAACAGTCACAGCACTGCACCCACCACCATCAGCAGTCACAGCACTGACCCCAACCCCCCAACAGTCACATCTTGGATCCACACCCACCTCTTACAACACTAAATCCACTCCCAACAGTCACAGCACTGCACCCACCACCATCAGCAGTCACAGCACTGACCCCTACCCCCCAACAGTCACATCATGGATCCACACCCACCTCTTGCAACATTAAATCCACTCCCAACAGTCACAGCAATGCACCCACCACCATCAGCAGTCACAGCACTGACTCCTACCCCCCCAACAGTCACATCATGGATCCACACCCACCTCTTGCAACACTAAATCCATTCCTAACAGTCACAGCAATGCACCCACCACCATCAGCAGTCACATCACTGACCCCTACCCCCAACAGTCACATCATGGATCCACACCCACCTCTTGCAACACTAAATCCACTCCCAACAGTCACAGCACTGCACCCACCACCATCAGCAGTCACAGCACTGACCCCTACCCCCCAACAGTCACATCATGGATCCACACCCACCTCTTGCAACACTAAATCCACTCCCAACAGTCACAGCACTGCACCCACCACCATCAGCAGTCACAGCACTGACCCCTACCCCCCAACAGTCACATCATGGATCCACACCCACCTCTTGCAACACTAAATCCACTCCCAACAGTCACAGCACTGCACCCACCACCATCAGCCGTCACAGCACTGACCCCTACCCCCCAACAGTCACATCGTGAATCCACACCCACCTCTTGCAACACTAAATCCACTCCCAACAGTCACAGCACTGCACCCACCACCATCAGCAGTCACAGCACTGACCCCTACCCCCCAACAGTCACATCTTGGATCCACACCCACCTCTTACAACACTAAATACACTCCCAACAGTCACAGCACTGCACCCACCACCATCAGCAGTCACAGCACTGACCCCTACCCCCAACAGTCACATCATGGATCCACACCCACCTCTTACAACACTAAATTCACTCCCAACAGTCACAGCACTGCACCCACAACCATCAGCAGTCACAGCACTGACCCCTACCCCCCAACAGTCACATCATGGATCCACACCCACCTCTTACAACACTAAATCCACTCCCAACAGTCACAGCACTGCACCCACCACCATCAGCAGTCACAGCACTGACCCCTACCCCCCAACAGTCACATCATGGATCCACACCCACCTCTTGCAACACTAAATCCTCTCCCAACAGTCACAGCAATGCACCCACCACCATCACCAGTCACATCACTGACCCCTACCCCCAACTGTCACATCATGGATCCACACCCACCTCTTACAACACTAAATCCACTCCCAGCAGTCACAGCACTGCACCCACCACCATCAGCAGTCACAGCACTGACCCCTACCCCCAACAGTCACATCATGGATCCACACTCACCTCTTACAACACTAAATCCACTCTCAACAGTCACAGCACTGCACCCACCACCATCAACAGTCACAGCACTGACCCCTACCCCCCAACAGTCACATCATGGATCCACACCCACCTCTTACAACACTAAATCCACTCCCAACAGTCACAGCAATGCACCCACCACCATCAGCAGTCACAGCACTGACCCCTACCCCCCAACAGTCACATCATGGATCCACACTCACCTCTTACAACACTGAATCCACTCTCAACAGTCACAGCACTGCACCCACCACCATCAGCAGTCACAGCACTGACCCCTACCCCCCAACAGTCACATCATGGATCCACACTCACCTCTTGCAACACTAAATCCACTCCCAACAGTCACAGTACTGTCCCTGAATAGGTGTATCTGCGACACCCTACACATTAGCAGTGACTTCACAAAACGTAACACCCTGACAGTCAAAATACTTATTGACCCCCATCCAACAGTCACAGCATACCCCCCACTGCAGTCACAGGACTGAAGCTATACCCTAACAGTCACAGCACTAACCTCATAAGCCACAGAGCATGGTATTCCTGCCAACAGTCACAGTAGTGCCCCACTCCCCCAAAATTCACAGCAGTGACCCCCACCACCCAAATTTCGCAGCACACCTCCCAACAGGTAGATCACTGACATCCTATACTTCAACATTCACTGCACAGACCACTATACCCTAGCAGTCAAGCTACTGATCACCCAGCCCAACATTCACAACACTGACCCCCTTCCAACTGTTGCAACCCTTTCCTCCACCCCCCAAAATTTGCAGTACTTACTCTCACTTCCTTCATAGCACAGAACAACAATCACAGAACTGACACCATCCCTCACTGTCAGCACTGGCCCATCCCACAACTGACAGCACTGAAGCCCACTCCTCAACATTCACAGCACTGACCTGACCTCTCAAATGTTACAGCACTTCCTCCAAACAGTTATATCACTGACACCCTATGCTTAACAGCCACCGGACAGACCACTATACCATGGCAGAGTGCTGATCCCCTTACCCCTAAGATTTGTTCCCAGGTTTTCTCCTTGAATGGGGCAGTTAATGTTGGCCTTACACATGCACAGCGTGCCCCTGCAGCAGAAGCAAGCTCCCCGGCCTGACTGCAGGGGTCGCTGCGGTGCTGTAACCTGCCACCTGCCCTCTTTTGCCAAGACAGGTCCCCATGTTCAGACATTTAGTGACATCTAACCAGGGAGAGTGGGAGGGCATGCCCCATCAATGTCTATGGGACTCATTTTCAAAACTTTTTTTAAGTGATCAATCCATTTCTGGAATATTTGAAAGACATTGCTCAACTAATAGAGGGTCTATTAGTTGAGCGGAGGCTTTCATATATACCAGAAAGGGACTGATCACTTAAAATAAGTTTTGAAAACGAGCCCCATAGACTTCAATTGGGCGCGCCGCTGCCTTCTCCCTGGTTAGACATCAGTAAATGTCAGAGCATGGGGGCATGTCTGACAGACCACAAATGGGAGGGATTGGCCAGCCATTGGGCTCAGCATGATTTAAGATTCATTCCCTAACTAAAAGGGCTATCAAAAACATTTCTTTTATGACTCACAGGAGTTACATATCGGTCAGGGAACGGGCTATAATAAAGCCTGACCCCAAGTGTCTGAAATTAACTTTAATGAAATAAATAGGTCCACTGTGAGGCCCCTGCTTGGCAAGTGGGACCATGCACCATACCTAGAATGACTGGAGTGGAGTCCAGCAGTGAGCTGAAGAACTGTCCATGTGGTCCCTCTCCTCCTGGGGTAAGGGTTTAGTGTGCACTGCTCCTAAAGCAGCTCTTGGGTTACTACATGTTGCCATGCACCCCCCCCAACACTTCAATGTGTGTAAGGGTGGAGGTGCATTGTCTGTTATTGATGACATTGTCTGCATGCTGAGGTGTAGCCAGCATGGGGCGGAAAACTTTGCAGAACAACTGAATAGCAATTAACTTGGTTTAAACTTCACATATAAAGTGGAAAAATGTGAAATGGACTTCCTTGATGTGATTCTGAAAGGAAACAGGGTAAGTTAGTATCTACTAGTGGATTTCGAAAACCTACAGCCTGTAATTCCCTATTATACACAAGCAGTGTTGATACAAGTGTTGAAAGAGTCTATCCATATACACAGTTCCTCCAGACAAGGAGGAACTGCAATGAGGATTCAGTATTTGAACAGCAGGCAGATGAACTGTCTGAGAGACTCCTCAAAAGGGGCTATGACAGAAGAGTGATGGAAAATGCACGTAGAAAAGTAACCTTGAAGGACAGGGGTGATCAGTTACATGTGGAAAACATTATCCATTACAGAAAGAGACCAACTGACATTTTCCCTGGAATTTATTTCCATTGCAGGACAGATAGGCTCAGTCATACATTAATTCTGGGACATTCTGATGTCCGATGCCACATACTGAAGAGGGAGCTTGGCCCCAAGTCACGAGTTACCTTTAAAAGGGTGATGAATATTAAAGATATTGGATGCAATTGTAAATGATATTTTCTCTCAATTCGCCTTCCAATAAAACTGATGATGAAGATAAAATAATACACAGGAGAGATCAGCTGTCAACATTGTCTGATCCTAGAAATTGATTACCCTTTGAAGGGATTTCATTATTGCAAGAACTGCAACATTTGTGTTTATTGTAAACTAGGGAAAATCTTTGTACATCCAGCTACTGAGGGTATTTACCAGACTGAACAATTGTTGACCAGCAGTACCACATTTGAGCTGTACGTTTTTGTCCTGCAGCTGTCAAAAGCTGTACTTGGGAAGGATAGTGAGGCCTTTCAAACAGCATTTACAAGAACACATAAGGGACATCACCTTGAATCATAAAGATATTCCCTTAGGTGAACATTTTGACTTAGTTCGTAACAGAGACCCAAAGGAGATGCGGTGTGTTGGCACAGAGCATGTGCAAATCAATGTCAGGGGTGGAGATAGGTTGCATTGGTTATTTCAGAGGGAATCACAGTGGATCCACAGATTAGGTAACTTAAAACCTTTGCATCACAGGGATGAGTTTGATTTAAAATGTTTTCTGTGAAGAATTTCCACCATCTCTCATGTTAATATTAGATAGACTGATGTGCTGAAATACTGTATATATTGGCCATTCATTTTTGGGTAGTAGTAGTATAACTACCTGAACCCATCTGTTAAAATGTGGACAAATGTATTATACTGTTACTAAAGCTGCCCTTTTTGTTTATTCTGAAGCACTTGAAACCCCTGGTAATGAGTCACTGACATGAGCCTGATTATCTCCTGTCAGCCCTCAAAAATTGATCCGTCAAGAAGCTCACCTAAATTTGGGTTTGCAGCTCAGAAGAACCCTCTGACACCTTTCTCCAAATATGGGACATGGAGAGAAAAATACAACTGGACCCAGTTATTCTGTGTGCTTATTTTGAAAGTTTATGGACATTGTCACACTAAAATGTGACTCTTTAGAATGGCTATTACAGTCTCTATTTTTACTTTTGAAAAGTAAATATTGTAAAATGAGAGAACCTGGATAGTAAGCTACTTTGCACTTGTAACAGTATTTGCACTTGTCACTTAAATGTGGGGTTGACAACTGTCTGGCTAGTTAAGAGGACGTGTTTGGTGTACTAGCCATGCCCCACCTTACAAAGACCTTGGTGGGCGAAGCACCGGGGCTGAGGAAGGTGAAATGCTGTAAGATAACATTCACTGATTCTTCTAGTATGCTGCTGCAGTATTTTGCACATATTTTTGCATCTGCATTTCTAACTACACTTTATAAAAAGCACTTTATCAAAGGCTACCAGAAAGAAAACAGTATATGAGCATTGGCTTAGGTAGAGCCATTTATTGTAAGTCACAGTGGCACAGCCACATAATCTATTTTAGACTGTAGTGTTTTGTACAAAGTTTTAAACTGCATTTGCAGCATCTGTTTATCAGCCTTTCATCCAACACTTAATGTGTATTTTCTGATAGAAAGCAGTATTTCCTCATGTTAAGCTGTTTTTTTTTTTTGGCAATAAACCATTTGTGAATGTGTAGAGTGTAGGTACACCTTGTTTTTGAAGCTGATGTATAATTTTTATAGGCAATATCCAGCCCAGTTCCCCAGCACCACCCCGCCTATCCATTTATAGCAAAAAAAAAAAGGGAAAAGTCTTCTTTGGCATGCTAGGTGATGGCTCACACATTTCCCTTATGCCACCTGACTCCTCAGTGTGCTGACTGCACTTCCCCTAGCCATTGTCCCAAAGTTGTTCCTCTTTGGTTATAATATGTGGGCTGGGATGAACTTGAAACTGTGGGACAATGGAACACCAGGGGAGCCAGGAGGAGAAAGATCGGAATGCATGAGGTGATTCCTGTGGGCAGTGGGGGGTGCTGAGGGGTATGGGAAGAGGAAACTATATATCTGAACTTCCATCATTTACTGGTTATACTACAGATTTGTTAGAACATATTGCCATTAGAGAAATGTACAGGATACAACACTGATCACCAGGGATGTTAACAGCCTTAACACAGACATCCCCCATGAGGGGGCTTTGAGGTTTAAGGCTATATTCTTTGAGAACAGATCTAACAGAATTATATAGGCAACAATTTTATTGGACTTGATGGATCTTATTTTGAATTTCATCTACTTTCAATTTTCTGCCTTATAATTAAGGGCATGGTTGTGGGTGCAATGTTTGTTCCAAATTATGTAACTCTATATATGGGTCAATGGATGCAGGAGATGACCTGCTGTATGCCAGAGGTAACACATTTTCAGAATTCATAAAGTCCTGAAAGAGACACATGGCATCTTTTCAGCACAGTAATAAAGAAATATGAAATACTTTTAGATTATATCAGTAACTAATCCACATTTTGAAATTCACACAAGGTATCAGCAAGACAGATTCAGTTTGTGGATGTTTTGATTTACAAAGGAGAAAAACAGGCTGTGCAGCATACCATAAGAAAGATACAGACAGGAATGTGCCAGTGGGACACTTTCATTCAAACTGTTTAATTAGAAACACACTGGTGGGTCAGTCTCCTATGATCAAGAGGAACTGTGAAGAACGCAAGGAATTTAATAAAATGGCACATAAGGTGGGAGAAGATTTTCATGCCATAAGCCATCTCAAACACAACAAAAGCAGAGTATGGAACAGTGTGGAGACTACTACCAAGTAGGTCCTTCTCTCCACCCCCAAAATGCAAATGAACCAGGAAGCTGGACATGCACTTTTGTCAAATAATACAACCCTCTAGGCAGTAAGGTAACCAGTCAAATAGGCAACTCAGTTTGAGAGCCTGGATTAATAGCAACAGTTACAGAATATTGAGGAGGAAGGAGAGTGACTGGAGAATAATAATAATATTTATTTCTATGGTGCTTTTCAAAAAACCAAGGAGCCTTACAAAATTTAAAAACACATCAAACAGTTCAACTCATAAAATATGTGAAACTGCTGACACAAGTGAGCAGTTAAAATCAATCACCAAATGCTTTAGTCCATAAATGTGTTTTCAGGGCCTTTTTAAATCCCTCCACGGTCGAGCACTCCCGTAACTGATGGAGTAGAGAATTCCAGAGAGTAGGGGCCACATGCATAAATGTACAGGCCCAGGAAGATTTCAAACACACCCTTGGGATCTCTAGCAACCCTTAATCAGCTGAGCAGAGCAATTGCCCAGGGCAGTAAGGAACCAGGAGTTCTTTCAGCTAGTCCAGGCCAAGTCCGTGTGTAGGGCTTTGAAAGTCAGAAGACTGACTTTAAAGGTGATCCACCACTGTACTGGCAGCCAGTGCAGCACCAGTGAAGTATGATTGGACCTGGAGGTACCAGTCAAAAGCCAGGCCGCTGTGTTCTGCAGCAGCTGCAGGCAGCAGATTTCCACCCCAGGAAGTCCTAGGTAAAGGGAATTGCAATAGTCCAAGTGCAAAGACACAAAGGCATGGACCAGCGTAGGAAGCACACTGGATGGAACAAGGTGCTTAATCCTGGAGATACTCCTCAGATGGTAAAATGAGGACATGACAATGGCAGACACCTGCGAATGCAGAGTCAGCCTTTCATCAAAAATTACCCCCAGGTTGCACACCTGTTCAGAGGTTGGGAGTGAAACACTCCTGAGATAATTCCCAAAGGGAGAAATAACCCCCCGGCCCGGCGCACCCGATCCACAACCAGCACCCCTGTCTTTTCCAAGTTCAACTTCAGCCAACTTGAGTCTATCCACTCCTGGATTTCTTTGAGGCAGTTATTAAAGACAGAGAGAGCTCTATCCTGGTTGGGTGCAAAAGAAAGGTAGAGCTAGGTATCATCAGCATAGTAGTGAAACCTCAGCCTGTATCTTCTTTATTTTTTTATTTATTTATCAAGTCTAGGATTACAAATACCTTTGAGCCATGGCTCTTTTACAAAGGTTCCACATCAGAGAAATACAAATTATGGGGAACATCAAGACAGACATTACAACAATGTGGACATTGCAAACAGAGTACAGATTAATACAGTTCAATGGTAGCATTGTAACAAGGTAGCCAGCAGCATTTGTCAGAGAAAATAGACAACAGATAAGAAGTGCCAGAGTCATAGGGAGAGGGAAGAGGGGAAGGGGGGAGAAGGAATGTAGGAAGGGTTGAGAGGGTGAAAAGTGCAGCATTGGGTATACCAAGATGTGAGGGTAGAATCCAGTGAGGAGGGGAGGGAGGGGACAACTAGAGCAGAAAGGGAAGTGGAGAAACAAGGTTAAGTTGGGCAGTCACAGGAGCTGTTGGTAGTGAGATAGTCCCGGAGCCTAGTTTTAAACATACCAATAGTTGGGGCAGAGGAGATGGTTGGGCTGAGGCCATTGAACCAGAGTGGCGCTCGATAAGCAAAAGAGCGTTGTCCCTGTAAAGTGTGACAGTGGGGGGACTTTCAGTAGCTATAGCGTTGATCTCCTAAGGCACCATTTGTTAATTCGGTGTTGTAACAGAGTTGAGACCCCAGAAGGTGCAAGGCCAAGGTAGATTTTTTTTCACCATGGAGCTGGTGAGAAACTTTATGCGGTTTGATAGTTGGAGCCAGCGGTCTGAGTGTACAGGTCACATGTGTGGGTGAGATGGTGAGCACCAGTGAAGAGCCGACATGCTTTATTTAAGGCAGTTGAGAGGCGTCTAAGGGTTGTGGTTGTGGCCAAGCCATAATTGATGACACCATAGTCTATTACAGAGATCACAGAGCTCAGGACTGCAACCTTCAAAGCTTCTGGCGTGAGGTGTGGTCTGTAGAGAGGACCAAGCCGTTTTATTTTTATTTTATTTTAATTTAGCTTTCGTTGACCAGGTAAGTGCACTAGACAAGGCCGTGTATTAGCAGCCAGGGTCGGACTGGCCTGGCCGGATACCCAGAAATTTCCGGGTGGGCCCCCCCCGCTGTGCGTACTTCACATAAATCAATGCATATATGGAGGGGGCAGCTGTTGGAATGGAACAGAAACTGTTCAGACCCCTAGTTTATGTATGCTGAGAGCGAGTGAGACTGGAACTGCAGTAAACAGTGCAGGTGTGAGGGAGACTGCGATCAAAAGAAATGTCCGGTGCAGCAAGTAAGTGTGACAGTGCCCCTCTGCCTTTGATCTTCTTCACGCTAAACAACTTAAACAAAGGAAGGATTAGGACAAGAAATCAGACAGTGGCACACCCTGACTCCTTCCCTACATGAGTTTTGCGCAGTTACTGCTAAGCTAATTGGTCAACTGGTGTGAGGGGGAGTGGTAAGCACTGGTGGCGGGCTCTTGCCTCTTCAAACTACCAGGATTTCCTGAGTCTGATTCCCGGGTCTGATTCCATTTGTTGAAATCCTTCTTTGGTTGTTCAAGTGGTTGTCCAGTGGTGGATTCATGCTTCTTCGGCACAAGGGCGTACGCCACAGCGCAACATGTGGCTTGCACACCGGCTGCATCTTGGGTGAGTGTCTCAGGAACTAACTGGAAAAAATGTTCAGTGTCACTTTCTCTCTCTCTTCCGCCGGCAATAGACCTCTGCCCAGACCATTTCAGTTTTACAGGTACTCTGCATATAAAGTTTGAGATGGGAGGGATAGGGACTCGGAAGGGGTGAGTCAGAACTGCGTTGGCCGGTACCCAATCGGTAGGCAAAAAGGCTGTTTACATAGTAAACTGTTGAGCTGTTGGAAGGGGGATCAGCAGGCTTTTTAAAATGGATTGTATTTGTTTTGTAGTGTATCCAGAAGCGGTCTGTGGATGGTTTCTGGTGGAATCAGAGCTGCAGCAGCAGGCACTCGGACTAAGTCATGCACAGGCTCCTCTCCTGCAGGTCAAAAAATCAAAGCAGGCTGTGGGATAGATCAGCACATGACTGTAGTCACAGCTGGCTTACACATCAGGTTAGAGGGTGAGGCTCAGTCTGTGGTTGAGTTTTGTGCTGGTGGATGGTGGTCACGACTGAGGGGTGAGTGGAGTGGATGTGGATGCCGTAGAAGTTCTGTGCTAGTTGTACGGGGGAGGGGGGATTCTGCTTGGCCTAAGAGGCTGCAGCTGGTAGAGTGGCTGGGTAGGGTGTTTTAAAAACTGATGGAGGAGTTCTTGAAACTATCAACTATTGTGAAGTGGTGTTTGAACAAAGCTTGGGGGGATGAGAAGAGTCTGGTGCTGGGTATGGAGATAGTTTGCTGTTGGTGGGGAATCTGTCTGTGTCTGCTTGGGGGTGAGAGCGGGGACCAAGACAGCAATGTGTATTTGTGTAGGTGGGGGCTTGAGACTTTCACAGCTGTTGGGGTAGAACCAAAGTATGGTGCTGGGTTGACGATCATCTGCTTTTGACTAGAAATGTCTGGTTTGGTGGTGATAGTGGGCTGAAACTGTCTGCAGTGCGTATGTTGTGGAGTCTTGTTTTGTCCATCGTTGGGGGTGTTGAACCAGAGTCTGGTTCTGGGGGTTTGGGATTGTCAGCGTCTGCTGTTGGTGGGAAATCTGTCTGGTTGGGGTGTGTGTGTGTGCATGTGCTTGAGCTTGTAACTGTCCACCACTTCGGGGCTGTATCAGAGTCTGGTACTGGGGCTGGGGATCATCTGCTGCTGGCGGGGAATCTTTGTCTGTTTTGGTGGGGGGGGGCAACATTGTCTGCAGTTTGTGTGTGTGGGCTAGAGACTGTCCTCCACTGGGCAGCATTGAACCAGAGTCTGGGGCTGGGGTTGGGGATCAACATCTGCTGCTAGTGGGAAATCTGTGTCTGATCTGGGAGTGAGAGGGGAACTGAGACTGCAGTGTGTGTGTTTTTTTTTTGGGGGGGTTGAATTGGAATCTGGTGATGGGGTTGAGGATCATCTGCATCTTTGTCTCATTTGGTGGCGTGAGGAGGTCTGAGACTGTCTGCAGTGCATGTGTGTGTATGTGTGTGTGGTGGGGTGGGGGCACTGGGGGCATTCAACCAGAGTCTGGTGCTGGGGTTGGGCACCATCTGCTGTTGGTGGGGAATCTTTGTCTTGTTTGGTGGTGTGAGGGGGTCCAAGACTGTCTGGGGCTGGGACTAGGCACCATCTGCTGTTGGTGGGGAATCTTTGTCTCGTTTGGTGGTGTGAGGGGATCCGAGACTGTCTGGTGTTGGGGTTGGGCACCATCTGCTGTTGGTGGGGAATCTTTGTCTTGTTTGGTGGTGTGAGGGGGTCCGAGACTGTCTGGTGCTGGGGTTGGGCACCATCTGCTGTTGGTGGAGAATCTTTGTCTTGTTTGGTGGTGTGAGGGGGTCCAAGACTGTCTGGGGCTGGGGTTGGGCACCATCTGCTGTTGGTGGGGAATCTTTGTCTCGTTTGGTGGTGTGAGGGGATCCGAGACTGTCTGGTGTTGGGGTTGGGCACCATCTGCTGTTGGTGGGGAATCTTTGTCTTGTTTGGTGGTGTGAGGGGGTCCGAGACTGTCAGGGGCTGGGGTTCATCTACAGTGAAAATCTTCGTGGTTGCTGACCTGCTCTGGGGAGGGAGGGCATCAGGACTCACTGCAGTACCCCCACCTTGAGGTGGGAGGGACATCAGTGGTGTGTATTTATTTTACTGTCTTATCTTACCTTCTATTTATTTTAACATCACCAGCTGAGATAAACCTTACATTATTACTTGAAGGGAATCGTCCACCTAACATTAGGCCCCACCTCGGTGTGAGGCAGGGTCCAGTTAGCATTTTCGCAGTTTTTTATGTTTGCTTGCACGCATGTGCAAGAAACATAGTGCCATCATCTGAGTTTTTCAGAGGTGTGTCAGCATCTTCCAATTCAGTCAGTGTGTTTGCAGGCGTGGTCACAGTTCTCCAATCACTGCTGAAGCTGTCTATGACAGCAGCTGAAAATGCAGTGGCATACAGCTGAAAGAGGGAGCTATGTTTCAGTGAGCAGCTTCCCCCCCACACACACACAGATCAACTGTGCCTGTTGCCTGATAGGATGGTGTAGTCTTGTCTAGCTTAGAGAGACAAGCCACACATCATTACTTTAATAAACTGTTCCCTGCCAAAGCAGGACCACTAAAATATGTGGGTGCCTAACAGTCCTTACACATGCCAGCTCTCCAAAGCACACCTTCATGGACTCCATGGGTTCTAATCCTCCAGAAAAAAAATACCTCAGCATTTGATATGAAAACTCATACTTCGTTGTATGTGTAATTCAAGCATTTTCTCTTACTAGACTCTGTCAATGTGAACTCCCCGCTGCTAAAACCTATGCAAACAAACTTAAGCATACTGTACTACCTGCAGCTGAATCAAAGAACTGCCAGAATGCACAACATACTGCTGTGCATTTCAGCAGCAGCCAGTGGGGGAGGTTTTCATGACTGAAGCACTTTAATGCGCTTTTTAGTGCTGTCATATACACACCCCAGTGTGGTAATTCACTAAACTGCACACTTAGTCTGGTAATGCAGGTTCAAAATATTTTTTTTTTCTCTGAATTGCCGTGAGCTGGCATTTAGATAGAATCACACAGTTCTTTCTCAAATCAGATGCTCAATGAAGTCGCATCACCTTGTGACCCTAAACATCTTAGGGTTGGACATGTGCCCTAACAAAACAGCAAAAAGTAGGTATAGAAAAAGAAAACACAAATTCAACCGTAGCTCACAATCAAATCCACCCTTTTCTCCAGTGAATCTGAAGCCGCCTAACAGCCCACCCCTGGGTGCTCATGCACTCCCTGCACCCGCACAACATATGGCCGATGGGGGTGCTGTTGCATTTTATTTCATAATTTCCTGATCCCATTACTGCCACCATACTGATACAGTAATACTTTTCATGGCTCGAAAACTGCTTGACATTAGCTGAATTATAAATGGCATCCCTGTTTGACACTGTGGTGTGGAATATGGTGGTGCTCAAATTTTAAGCCAAGTATTACATGCCAATATGTTGTTATTGACTCATGTCACTTACCATTTATACATCTATTGATTTTTTCAATTCACTTTTGCTGACAAATGTTGATCGCAGGGATTCTGTTGTCACAATTCAGTACGGCGACGTGTAACATCTTAGTGCAGATGCTAAGTAACTGTTTTAAAATGCTGAAAAAGTTAACAGCGATGAAAGTGCATGAACTTCTTTCTTCCGTGTCTGGAGCTGTAGTGGTGTTATTGGCAAGTGCATGTCCCTTTGCTCCAGATCTATCAGTGAGATGTCTATTCTGTGCAATGTACAGTGGCTGAATGTTATCAGCTGACAGTTTTCATTTCATTATCAACAGATAAATATTCAGGGCTTTGCAAATGCAACTTTGCTGGTAGCACAGTTTCATGCCCCCAAGTGTCTCATCAGTTAGTGGTTATATCTTAACCGATGATCACAAAAAGTATGAAAAAGATTTGCCGCTGAGTAATGTAAATGCCAATCCACCTAAGCACCTTTAGGCTGCAAACATAATTTGAACGTATAGGGATTCTGGACCGGTGTATCACTCTGTGGCACAGCAATGGTTAATAAGTTTAAGCACATTCTCAGGACATTGTTTCACTTGCCCCCTCTCCCCACTATGATCCTGGTCACCTGAAATAAACCTGACATTTTAGTATCTGTTTTATATCTTGGCTCAGTTAGGCAATCAACGCTGTAAGAACACAAATGGACATATAAATGGGGACTATAAGAACATGCCGTGGGTGCTTGTGCCTTAGTCCAGCTGTGCAACATCAGCCTGAAGCTCAGGTAGGGCTTACTGTCTACCACTTTGTTCACCCCCCCATGTACCTGTACCGTTTCACATCCTCCCTTGCCTTAGTCCAGCTGTGCTACATCAGCCTGAAGCTCTGGTAGGACTTACTGTCTACCACTTAGTTCACCCCCCCATGTATCGCTGTGCTACATCACCTGAAGCTCTGGTAGAGCTTACTGTCTACCACTTTGTTCACCCCCCCATGTACCTGCACCATTTCACATCCTCCCTTGATCTACAGTGAGTGGATCCCTCATTCATACGTCACATATGCACACACACAAAAAAAAAATAAACGGTCTTCAAAAATTAAGATACATTTTTTATGTTTGTTATGTTTGCTTGCACGCATGTGCAAGAAACATAGTGCCATCATCTGAGATTTCAGAGGTGTGTCACCCGCTCTTCTAATTCAGTCACTGTGTTTGCAGGCGCGGCCCCTATAAGCCAATGCATGACGGAGCTGTCTATGACAAGCTCCAAAATGCAGTGGCATACAGTTCAAAGGGGAATGCGCTTCAGTGAGCAGTGATAAGATGTGCTTGCTCATGCACAGCTCCCCACACACACACACGTGCCCCCACGCAGCACAACATACTGTACAGCCGACGGGTGCCCAATCCCGTCAGCTGTGCTGCACTCCCCCCGCACCCCAAAAGCCTTCCAAATGCCACGCTGGGTGCCCACCCCAGCGTGACAACTCATGATATAGCTGGGGGGTGCCCAATCCCCCGTCAGCTCCACTGTCCTCCCCCCTGAGTACAGGGTGCCATGCTGGGAGCCCACCTCAGCCTGGCAATCGATGCTTTGGGCGACGGGGGTGCCCAATCCCCCATCGACTGAATGCCCCCCCAACCGTCCTTGTGCCACGCTGGGAGCCCACCCCAGCATGGCAAACGTCCCGCGTCATCATTGGAAGCAAAAAGAACACCTATAAAGAAAAAATAGTCCCACATAGTCTCCCTGGCCCCCTCCCACAACCTGCACCCACCCACTGCGCACCCTGCCTCCCCACACCCCCCACCCCATACTTACCTCCGGACCTCGGCGCGATGATCTTCGGTGGACCAGGAATACGTCTGCACTCTTCAAAGCTGACCGCAAACTGAGGAAATGCCGGTAAGCTGTATAATGGGCTAGATAGGGGGTTTTCAACTTTGTTGCATATCTCAGGCATTTTTTGGAATTTTTGCACCAAATTTTCAACATGGGGTTTTTAGGACCCCTTTTCATGAGTGATGTCACTGTCATGGCATTATTCAGGCCCAAAGGGTGATTTCACAGTCACTGCGCAAAACCACCTTTCAGGACCGATTGATGAAATTACACTGCCAGTGTTCATAAGGTGGGCTCTCAAGAAGCCTATTTTGAAAATTTGGTGGAAAAATTTCAAACGACGACTGTTTTACGAGCATGCATTGCGCAGTTCCTACACACGCTCGTAAGTTCGCAAATTTTCAATATTTTCACTCCAGATTTTCAACATTGCCATTTTACCCCACCTCCTTATGAGCAGTACAGCAGTAATTTTTCACATCTTGCCCAAAATGTTTTTCCGCCCATGGTGCACAATGGCAGTCGATGTCTAAATCAATGTATGGGACACATTAAGAAAATCACAGTGACACTGTTCATGAGCAGAGGTCTTAAAATGGCTATGTTGAAAATTTGGTGAAAACATTCCTAAAAATGACTGCTTTACGAGCATGCGTTGCGCAGTTCCTATGCATGCTCATAAGTTTTCAAATTTTATATTTTCACTGCAGATTTTCAACATTGCCATTTTATTACACTTCCTTATGAACAGTACAACTGCCATTTTTCATATGCCGCCCAAAATGTGTTTTCGCACATGTAGCGCACAATGGTGCTGTTAGTGTGTGAAAGCAATGTTTGGGACAGATTAAGAAAATCACAGTTACACTGTTCATGAGCAGAGGTCTTAAAATGGCTATGTTGAAAATTTGGTGACAAAAGTCCATAAAATGACTGTGTTACGAGTGAGCATTGCGCAGCTTCCACACACCCTCGTAACTTCATGACTTTGTAATATTTTATGTCCAGATTTTCACCAGTGGCATTTTTCCACACTGCCTTATTTACAGTACAGCTGTCATTTTTCACAACATGGCCGAAGTGTGTTTTCACACTTTCAGCACAGAGATGCATGGTCGCTGTGGGAAATCATTGTTCAGGACAGATGAAGAAAATCACAGTGACACTGTTCATGATCGGAGGCACCAAAATGCCTGAGTTGACAATCTGCTGTAAAAAAATCCCCAACCTAATTATATTACGGGTGTACATTGCACAGTTTCTATGTACGCTCATGACTTCACCATTTTTTTAAATATTTTTACTGCAGATTTACAACATTGCCATTTTTTACACCTCCCCATGAACAGTACAGCTGTCATTTTTTACATCCTGTTTGGAATGTTTTTGCACCTGTGGTGCTAAATGCTGTATTCTCTGTGCATAAGACTGCTCCTAGTCTCTGTAATGTAATACTCTGAAGTCCACTATTGTCCACTCTGAGTCCATGATGGTCTATGAAATATGTATTCAGTGATTCTAATGTCTATCTATGTCCTGTAACAATTTGTACTATGTGTGGCAGTATCTCTGACCTTATACAAGCGTTGTTATAGCTGTTTTTTTACTGTATCATGCTGTTTCTCCAATGTTGCCATGTATGTATACTGTATGTTTTGTGCTCTCCCGGGTCGTTCCTGAAAATAGGCATACTACTTGTCTAGTGTACTTACCCGGTAAACAAAAGCTAAATAAATAAATAAGCAGCTTTCGGCTAAGAAACTGATATTCCCCCCGTTCATGAGGTGGGGTCACAAAAAAACCATGTTCAACATTTGGAGTGAAAATACCAACGAATGCCTGCGGTATTAGGGTTTCCAACCATAATGCCCAACCCTGTAGAGAATGACAGGCATCAGGGGTGTGACTTGGGATTCTTGCCTGCAATACTCATACCATTCCACACCCTGCAGCCAGTGAGAAGC
Source organism: Neoceratodus forsteri (assembly GCA_016271365.2). NCBI lineage: Eukaryota > Metazoa > Chordata > Ceratodontiformes > Ceratodontidae > Neoceratodus > Neoceratodus forsteri. The sequence goes on from CM057455.1 coordinate 1,244,369,186, forward strand.
ATTGAGGTATGCCTTGGACTCTTCGGCCCCAAAGTTCACCCCATTCTCCTATATCGCACTCATCCCACTGAATTTCCTAATGGAATGGGGTGCGCATAAGGACCAAAGACCCCAAGGAACACCGTGACACTTGCCAGTGTCTGCAGGGTGGGATGTACTGAAATGGTGTGGCCGTTATGCCTGATGACTCAAAGGAACACCCCAATGCCTGTCATTCTCTGCAGGGTGGTGGTGGAGTTGGCTTCAGTTCAATACTTCACTGCCATTCCTATTACGCAGCTCTATAACTTCTACACTACCACTGCCAATGCCAGCAAGCAAACATTCGGCATTGACAAATGCTTGTTTAACTTGCACTGAGATTAGTTATTTAGATTTTATCTGGTTGATCCCGCTGCCACTTTGAAAGCAGTGAACTGCTAATCTATACTTGATCTTGATATAGCACTGAGACAGCTACAGTACAAACTGGAGCCATTAATAGCTCCAAATAAACAGGACCCCATGCACTCTCCTGCAGCTACTCCATGGCTCATACGCCATTCTCGGGACAACTGTGGGAGGTTGTGATGTGCTGCTAGGAGGTGCTTGCTTTCAAAATGCTGGTGGGAGGGATGGCAGGATCAACATGATACAATATAAATAACTCAACTATGTGTAAGTTAAAAAATTAGATTGTTTGCAAAAATGCTAATCAGGCCCCAAATCATACTGAGGTAGAGCCCGATTTCAAGTGGACATTTCCCTTTAAGTCTTGGACAGTGTTAGTAGAAAGCATTGCTACTCCGTCAATGCACTCCACTGTGGGCACTGTATAAAATAAAATAAAAACTAGCCCTGAGGATTGCAGAATAATAATGCCAGCTAGTCTGACATTGTTGGTGATTGAAAGCAGGAGTCTGAGACAAGATTTGGTTGCAACTAGCAAGCTGGTTCCCCTCTTAGAGTTACTGTTTGATTGACTGACAGCACAGGGTTGAATCTAGAGGAGGGAGAGACTGTGTGTACAATGTCTAGGGGTTGTGGTATTAGAGGCCACTAGGATGAGTTTTCTGTTGGTCAACTCAGATAGAGTTGTTTGGACCTCTGTTTTGACCTGTGATGCTCTAGGGCCACCATCTGAGGAGTGAAACATATGAGCAGGACTCAACAGCCAGGATCCTAAGCAGAGAGTGGAAGGGGTGAGTCCAACAATAGGTGGTGTTATATATGAGTGATGAATGAGGGCAAGCTAGCAGTGACCTATTGTTTTTGTGGTGTTTTCTTTGGCTTTTTCTAAAGCTATCAGGGTTACTAAAATGTGAAGGGGGTGTTTTCTGGGAGGGGCTAAACCAGGAGGAGGTCTGCTCTTGCTCATTGACTTTGTGGGCGAAACAAGTTACATTTTGCCTTATTGATCTGAAGGGGACCCACCCCACCCACTTGGCCTTTCTGGGCTGTATGTACCCCTTTATTCTACCCTCCACCCCCAGTCACCAGCCACCAATAGGTCCAATACTGCATGATGATCCCAATCCTCCTATTACCTTCAGGCTCAAATACTAGCATTAAGCATTCTTGCCTAAGTAATGCACCCCAATTACTCTACTGAGGCAAGAATGATCCATTCAGGTCAAGATGTGATGAGAAGATTTGGACTATCATGGAGTGTTGGCCCTTTAATAAACTTAAACTTGCAGGGGTGACTGGTTGTTGGATGGTGGTATTCATGTGGGAATGTCTTGTCAGATAAACCCAATAAATTTCTTTGACTGGGTAACCAAAGTAGTTCAGCAAGGCATTTAACACAGTCCCGCACTAAAAATTAATAAACAAATTAGCCAGCCTGGGAGTTGGTCACAGGGTGGTAGCCAGGGTAAAACATTGGCTGGCTGGGCAACTGAAGAAAGGGTGTTACTAGTGGGGTATTGCAGAGTTCAGTACTGGGACCGGTCCTTTTTAATGTCTTTATAAGTGACATTACAGATGGACTGGAAGGAAAAGTATGTCTCTTTACAGATGACACAAAGACCTGCAACAGGGTTGATACACAAGGAGTTGTGGAAAGGATGAGAAGGGATTTGGCAAGATTGGAGGAATGGTCAAATGTATGTCAACTTAGATTCAATGCAAAGAAATGCAAAGTAATGCACTTGGGGAAACAAAAACCCAGGGGAACAATACACAATGGGGGAAGGGATGAGATACTAACAACAACAAAAATGGTAAGGGATTTGGGGGTAGTTATATCAGATGACCTAAAGGTGGGCAAGCAATATGAGAAGGCAGTAAGGAGGGCTGGGGGGATACTGGGATGCATAGGGATGGCATCACCAGTAGAAAACAGGAAGTTGTTATCCCTCTGTACAGACAGACTCCATCTCTACAAAGACATACACAGGGTGGAGGCTATCCAGAGAAGGGCAACCAAAAGGGTACAGGGTCTGCACTAGAATACATATGAAGAGAGACTAAAGGAACTTAACATGTATACCCTTGAGGAAAGAAAGGAGGGAGAGGGGGGACATGATTGAAACTTTCAAGTACCTCAAGGGAATCAACAAAGTCCAAGAGGGTAGCATCTTTCAGAAAAAGAGATGTGCAAGAACAAGGAGGCACAATTTGAAGATAGGGGGGGAATGGCTCAGAGGTAATGTGAGGAAGTATTTTTTCATGGAGAGAGTTGTGGGTGCATGCCTTCCTGAGGAGGTTGTGGAGTCAAAAACAATGGGGGAATTCAAGAATGCATGGGACAGACATATGACAATTCTAGTGGGGGGTAGGAAGAAGTAGACTGTTGGTAAACTAGGATCTGCAGCTTATCCCTTTAGGTAGGGAAATGGGCAAAGTAGGTGGGCCAAGCTGTCTTTATCTGCCATCAAATTCTATGTTTCTATGTTAAGCCCACTGCATGCCCCCGACAGTACATCTCCTTAATACTGCATTCAGGCAACAGGGGTATGGGCTCAATCCTGGTGTGGGACTAGAACCCACAACCTCCTGGTCTGGAGAGGAATGTGCTAGCAATTGAGACATGCTGACAACTGTCTTGGTCCTAACTTCCCTGAGCTGGTAAGATGTTGCCTTGATCTGTTTGCATCATGCTCCAACCTTGGGGGAGGGGGTTGGTATGTCTTCTGTGGTGGGAAAGGAAGACAAACACCCATAGAAAGGGAGGTGCCATGGGGTATGCAAACAAAGGAGAGAATGGGGACACTTGACTGAAAGCACAGTTGTCCACAGTCCACCCACCTGCTGGAGGATGAGAGCTTTACTGCCAATGCTATTATGACTGGGGTATAGGCCAAAGTTACCCAGAACTTTGCTGTCATTAGGTTATTTTTAAAAATTGTTTACTACACATATGGGACGGATTGGAGTAAGTGTTAAAACTGGGGACATCCTTTATTTGGAATGTGAGGAAGGTTAGTGCAGAAGAAGGTCCAGTAGTAGTAGGAAATATACACAAAGTCTTGCAAAGATTATCAGACAGCAGCCAATGGTAGCACATTCAGAGGTGTCTCTCTGGCCCAAGGTTTGTGGAATGGCTATGTAAATGGCAGAGGGGATTAACCCCAAAACATTAAAGCAAGAGTATAGTCAAATGAGCACAACTGTTGAGCAGTAAAATAATGAGAGGATGCTGGGAAGACTAATGAAAAGATTAATCCACAGTAAAAAGGGTGAAAAGCAAAGGGAATGGGGAAACAGAGAAAAAAAATAATCACACTGACCCAGCCAATCTGAATTTTTAAATATTTTTAATACTTGTGTGTCATTGCAGGACAATATTGAAGTAAAAGTATATGCATTACTAATAGTAGTAGACTTAGTTAACACAGTTCCCAATGCAGGCTGAGTGTAGCCAGCACAAGGAAAGGAAGTTTTTTTGGGGGTTTTCAATTGTTTAACCAGGAGTAGCACACTAAGTTGAAAGCTTGTTTACAGGTGTGACCTGGGAGCACAGAGAAGTTAAGTGACTTGCTTAGGGTCACACAGCATTCAAGTGGGGGCTGTGGGATTCAAACCCAGGTCTTCAGATTTGCAGCTCAGAGCCTTAAACCGCTATGCTATACTGCCTGCTTAGAAAACTGAGAATAATGCATTGTGACTGTGTGTGATGAAGTTTGGTTTTATTTACATACCAGAGGTACGTGATATGTAATACATAATCCACTACAGGGTGTGCAGTTGTACTCTGATACCTGCATGCCTTGGTGTGTGTAGTGACTGCACAAGGCTGTAGGCTGAGTGCGTTTAACCATCCAAAGCATTCATATAGTAGAGCACGACAGCATGCCCTGTAGTGGATTATCTGTCTTATGAAATGTCCAGAAAGTTCTAAGGGATGAAACAAAGGGCATGTGTATGGTCCCTGTGGCTGGCAGTATATCCTAGAGGTTTGAATACTGAGCTGAGAATGAGCTTGGTACCATACATCCAGCAGACCTGAGTTTGATTCCCACAACCTTCACTTGCATACTGTGCAACTCTAAGCAAGTCCTTAACCTCCCCAGTGCTCTCAAGTCACCCCTGAAAACAAGCAGTTGTGCCTAGTGGACCTTACCTGGTTACCAAAGACCAAAACCATAATGCTTCATCCAGTCAGGAGGCTGGCCTTTCACGTAGTTTTCTTACCCACCTTATAAACAGACATATACTATGTGTATGTGCATATATACAATAAACTTCATAAACACAGACCCTTATGTCTTTATAACTGGTGCAGGGAATAGCTTTCTTCCAAATGGGATATGTGCTGTTACTTTATGGTTGAAAATACAGGATACAGTTTGTATGCTGGGGCATACCACTGATGTGCAACAGTTTGTACATGAAGGTATAATGCGGCTGGTACAAGGGCTCCTGTGACCCCATTTCCAGGTGGGCCCTTTGCTTCTCAGTCCGACCCTGTTAGCAGCTCTAGCTACATTATCTACATGAAACCCATAAGAGAGATTAGGGTCAAGCTGTATCCCTAAGTATTAGAAGGACCCCACCAGATCTAGAGTGTTCCCCTGGGTGGTGGAGATAGCCAAGTGGTGTAGCTTGTGTGGGTTATGAGAGCTGCAGAAGAGCATAGATTTGGTTTTCTTGTCATTGAGGACCAGTTTATGATTAAGAAACCATATCTCTACAGAACTGAAACCAAGTTGAAGGTTGTGTTGAAGAGTTGCAGGATCTTTGTGAGTGGAGAATACAACAGCATCATCAGCATATAGTATGATCTGCTCAGAGCAGTGGTAAGGAGGAGTTTAAGAAAAGGTTAAAAGGAGGGTCCCAGTATGGATCCTGTGGACACCAGGCGAACAGGCAGGGTGTTAGAAAGAGCATCATAATTTTACTCTCTGTGACCAGTTTTCTAAGTAGCTTTTAAACCAGAGAGAAGAGTCAGGTGACAGTCCAGCATTCAGTAGTTGGTGTATTAGTAGTCCATGGTGTACTGTATCGAAGGCCTTGGAGAGGTCGACGAAAACGGCCCCTGTGAGAAGGCTGTTGTCGAGGGATTTGTGCAAAGCTCCAGTGAACTCAAGAAGGGCTGTGGTGGTGTTGTGACCTTTCTGGAAGCCGTGTTGTTGTGGACAAGGTATATTGTATTTATCCAAGTGGTCGGTAAGTTGATCAGCCACGATGCGTTTGAGTGCCTGAGAGAGTGGGGGCAGTATGGAGATAGGGCGATAATTTGAGTGATTCGTCTTGTCCCCACTTTTACGGACGGGTGTCACGGTGGCTGTTTTCCATAGGTCCGGGAATTTTCCACAGCTGAGAGAGAGGTTTAGGATTTTTGTTAATGGATGAATTACCTCATCGAGGGTGAGCAACAGAAGCTTAAGGTCCAGGGTGTCGCTACTAGATCTAGATTTAGAGATAGCTGCAGTAATATAGCGGGTGAGCTTCATTCAACCTTACCTTCCTGAAGTAGAAGAGGGGATGGTTAGACTGAGGGGCTGAGGTATTTGGGGAGTAGGCCCCACTTTCGAAAAAGTCATGGGGTAGAACAGCACTAAAGTCTGAAAAAGCCATGTTAAAGATGTTTGCGATCACCTTGGGGTCAAGGGTTGAGGATCCATCAACTATTAACATGGCCTGAGAGGTTTTTGGCTGCTTCCCTGTGACATCCTTGATATTGTCCCAGAAAGCACGACCATTTCCCCATGTATTGGTGAGAGCATCTTTGTAATAGGTGGATTTCATTAGCTGTATGGCTTTTGTGCAGGCATTTCGTGCTTGTTTGTAATTTTGGATGTCCAGTTGTTTGCCAGTGGCCCTGGCAACTGCCCAGAGGTGATCCCTTAGTTTCAGCTGTGAGAGAAGAGCCACGGTGACCCATGGGTTAGAGAGAGATTTTGTTTTGTGCCTTTTTGCAGGGGCAAAGAGGTTGCAGGCTTTGTTGAAAATTGAGATGAAGTGATCAAGAGCCAAGTTAACATCTGTTGCTTCATAGATGGGTAGCAAGTCTTGTAGAAGCAGGTGTTGTTTGAGATGTGGAAGTTTTCCACGAGGAAGGACTCTGCTAGCGATACTTTTGGGAGGGGGCTTAAGGAATTTGTTAGACCATGCACACATGACTAGGGGAGTGGTCACTGAGTGAGTCTGGGTGAATGGTCGTACGAGAAATCCTTGTGGGGTGAGTGGTGAGGACCCAATCCAAGAGGGTACTGGTGCCAGTCTTGTAGTTAATCCTAGTAGGGAGTTTACCATTTGCGTGAGGTTAGTAGCTGAGATGGGTCTTTATAGGCACTGGCACTCGATGCTAACCAGTTTATATTGAAATCCTAGTAGAATAAGTTCAGCTACGGGAGGATGAGAGTTGATAAAGTGTAGGACGTCATTAAATCCATGTTTAGGGTCCCTGGGCGGGATGTATATGGAGACAATAGTCAGGGCTTTATGGTTGGGACCTAGGACGATTTGTATTGGCAGAATCTGGGCTGAGGCAGAAAGTGATGGAGTTGCTACAGGATGCCAAGACAGGGAGTCTTTGATATAGATTGTGCAACCACCGCCTCTTTTGGATATCTGGTCCAGCCTGTGGACATTGTAGCCCTGTATTGTTACTGCTGAGTCAGGAACTTTAGGTGTCAGCCAAGTTTCCACCACTGCAAGGATGTCAGGGTTGTGTTGGCATATGAAGGCTTGGAGTGCATCCAGCTTTGGTAGTAGGCTGCAGATATTAATGGTTGCAAGGATAAGGGCACCTGGAGTTTGTGTGTGGCCTGAGCTTCTAGGGCCAGGATTGGGATGGACGCTGCCTGAGATGAAAGGAGGAGGAGTAGGAGTTTTAAGGAGCAGAGTCGCAGATCTTTGAGAGATAGTTTTGATTGTTGTTTCCTGGAGTAGAAGTTGCAAGATTCCAGGCGGTGTCCCATATGGACTGCAAGGTGGTACAGTGTAGAGGTGGCCACACTTGTTGAGAGTAGTGGTAGGTTAAGTAACAGGAATATCAAATGGTGCACCAAGCACAAATCTCGAGTGGAAGTGGAGAGTTCCTTGGAGTAGCAGTGGAAACCAGAGTAGAGGGTGGCGGGGGTTGGGGTGGCTAGGACCAGGGAGAGAGAAGAGGGGGGCCAGGGCAAGGAGGAGGAGGAGGAGAGGCGAGAGAAAGGCAGAGAGAGCCCATATGGCTTACGTACTAGATAAAGAGATAGAGATATGGCCCTCTAGTGGTGAGAGGATATAATCTGCTAATGGAAAAAAAAGCTCTAAATTCTTACAATGTCTCTGAGGGGCAGCATGTACACTGCGAACAAAATGGGGAAAACATGGAGCCCTGAGGAACCCCACAAGGCAGAGAAACTGGACCCTAGGAATAAACCCCGGAAACCACTGTCTGCATTCTCCTGGTGAGGTAAGATGTAAACCACCTGAGGACTGCACACAATAGTCTACAGATGAGTCTCAGGCGCTCTAGTAGAATCCCATGGTCCACAGTGTCAGAAGCTGATGAGAGATCTTGAAGAACCAAGATGGAACAGTTCTTCCGGTCCCTGGCCATCAGGAGATCACTGAGCACCCGAACCAGCACTGTCTCAGCACTGTGCCTCTTACAAAAACCAGACTGGAGGGATTCATAGATAGCATGGATAGTCAGGTGGTTCTCCAGCTGTATGGCCACTACCTTCTTAATCACCTTCCCTAAAAGGGAAGGTTAGAGATTGGTCTGTAGTTTGCATAGCAGTCAGAGTCCAAAGAAGCTTTCTTCAAGAGGGGTGTTACCACCGCCTCCTTCAGGAAGGAAGGAAACTCACCTGTTTCCAAGGAGCACCAGACTATCTGTGCTAGGAACGGACCGATGGAATCAAGACAATCCAAAATCAGGGAAGTTGGTCCAGGATCCAAACTACAGCACGTAGGGCATGCACCACAGACAATCCGCATGACATCTATGAACTCTGGTTGGTTGAAGGTACTCCAGGAAAGCCGAGGAGCAGCGGCAAAGCACTGGTCCAAAGCAACACCCATAGAGTGTGCTGGTTGGAGCGCCGCCCTAATGTCAGCCACCTTAGCTGCAAAGAATCGAGCAAGTTCATCACACTCTATTTGCAAAAAGGCTTTTAGGACATGTAGGCAGTCTGGGTTGCACAGTCTGTCTACAGTGCGAAAGAGATGAGCTGGTCGATTCTGAGCAGCTGCAATCTCCCCGGACAGGAACTCTGCCTTCTTACGGGTGACTGCTGATTGATAGGCTTGATAATGCTCCATCCACCTAAGGTGGTCAACATCAAGGGAGGATCTCCGTCAGCAACACTCTAACCTTTGTCCTAGTCGCCTCATGTCCCTCAAGGTCCCATCAAACCATGGCTACCAAAGGCGAAGGGGGCAAACACGGACAGGAGCAATGACATTCGAGTCCACCAAGATAGCTGTGTTATAGGCTACCATGAAGGCATCTGGGTCACTGTTTGCCACTGAGATGGTCGATAGGCCAAGTACCACCGCCAGGCCTTCAGAGCTAACATCTTGTAAAAGGCGATACCTGACCATCTCCACAGGGGTAGGCCTACGAAGGGGGCGTTAAAACTAAAACGCATGGTGTAATGATCAGACCATCCAAATGGTTCCACCCCCAAATCAGAGGCCTCAGTCCCTAATAGAAAGACTAAATCAAGAGAGTGACCATGTTTATGGATAGCAGTGGTAACTATCTGTGTAAGGCCCAGAGATAACATCAACTGGAGGAAGTGTTGTCCAAACTGCAAGAGCTCGTCATCGACCCAGGCACTGAAGTCGCCCAGAACCATCGGTCTGGGTGACTCAGATGCCATGTCAATGACAAAGTCAGCCACTTCCTGAAGGAACCGCTTCTCATCTCTGGGTGGATGGTAGATGAAGGTGATCCTACAACCAACACCTGCTACCACGGTACACTCAAATGATTCAGTCTCCTCAACTGGTACACTCATGACGTTAAGTTCATTCTTAAAACAGACCGCAACCCCCCCACCACCACCCCACGTGATCCAATCTTGGGCGGTGAATCACCGAGTACCTGGCTGGAGTTAGAGCCTCCAAAATGGGGCTAGAATTCTCATCCAGCCAGGTCTCGGTGATGCAAGCCAGATCCACCATTTCCACACGATCTGCAATAATTGCAGTCTTGTTTGTAATGGACCTGGCATTGCATAACACAGCCTGAATTGGATGAACTTCCAGGGCCACCTACCCACCAATATTGGTAGTGCTCTTGGGTATGGAAACCAGACATGGTGAAACACGTTCTAGGTTCCTCCTGATTCTCACAACCCCGATGTGATGGCCCCGCTCATTCATCCTCCATTGTTCACTACCCCTGCCCTCCTCCTCCCCTTATGAGCAATACCCAGTGCACTACAGTGCTGGTAAGTTGTAGACTGCAGTAGGGGAGGAAAAAAGAGGTGGAGAGCACGGACAGTAGAGGGTGAATAGCGCACAACCGTGGGGGCAGGCCTCTGACATATTCTAACAGTCAAATTATCAGGCCATTCACACTTAGCAAACCCGTAAACTAAAAACCAAAATAAAATAACATAAAAATCCAATAAACAAAATCAACACTAAGGCAAGGATTGAGCTCAGAGGAGCCCCACAGGAGAGCACAGAAGTCCCAGAGGTAAAATTGCCTAGGGCAACCTGCTGCATTCTCCCAGCCATGTAGGACTCAAACCAGTGCGGGACTGTGCCACTGAGACCTACATAGTTCCTCAGGCGATCCAGTAGCACGCAGTGGCAGCTGTGCCAAATGCCAATGAGAGATCAAAGAGGACCAAGACAGAACAAAGTCCTCAAAGGAGATCATGGGGTTACCTTGATGAATGCAGTCTCAGTGCTGTGGCAGGGCCTAACACCTGACTGGAGAGAGGTTACTAGATGTCATGATTCTCCAGACAATCCACAAGTTCATACACCACCACCTTTTTGATAACCTTCTTCAAAAAGGGAAGACTCAAGACAGGCCTATAGTTTGTAGAACATCAGGGTCCAAGGATGGCTTTTTTAGGAGGCTACTGACCACAGCCTTTTTCAGAGCAGATGGAGAAACACCCTCCCTTGAGGAACCACTGATGATCTCGGCACTCACCAGACCAAGGGGTTTGCTGCAGCCCAAAAGCAACCAGGTTGTTCTCTGGTACAGTATACAGCAGGTGGGATGCAAACTAGAGATTATGCGGAGTACCTTATCCTCAAAAAACATCTGACACTCACTCCAGGTAGGCAGATCTACATCACCAGAAGGTCGACCACAAATAGCCCATGACAGACCACCTGCAGAGATACCTGATATAGTGGAGGAGACCTTATCAGAGAAAATGTTACCTCACTCTGCATTTTTATGCTGAAAAAGCTCTGAAGGATCACAGATGGGGAGACAGAAGCAAATAGAACTGTGTCATCTGCACACATGTGGATGTGTGAGGAGACACAGGTGGAGGAGAGATCATTTGAGAAAATAGAGAAAGGGGCTGGGCCAATGATGGAGCCCTGTAGAATGACAGACTTAATGGGGTGAATAGCGCATCACCCAACTGAACTGATTGGAGTTGTTGCAAGAGGTAGGAGCAGAACCAACTGACTGGCAGGTTGGACAGGCCAGCAGCATGTGATTTATCCAAGAGAAGGGGGTGGGCCATAGTATCAAAGGCCTTTGTTAGGTCTATGAAAATGGCAGCAATAAACAGAAAGATCCTTGAGGATCCCTTTGTTAATGACAGACAAGCAATGCTGATAAGTGTTTGCTAATTAGACTTGAGTACAGTTGGATAAGTAATTTCTAAACTACTGTGCAGGGTTGTTTCTCAGCCCATGGAAGGGCAGTTGATTCAGTCAGAGTTCATAGTTGACAAGGCCAAAAGTCTTGATCAGGTTCATGAAGACTGCCTCAGTTATTTGGCCCTTGTCATTTGATTAGTGAACATGACCAATGTAGTGGTTGTGCCATGAGTTTCCTGAAGCTGTGTTTTGTCTGGTAAGAACAGACTGTGTGCAGATAATCATTCATCAGTGAGAAAACGACCTTTTCTAGAATTTTGCTTAGTGAAGAAAGTATGGATATCGGGAGATACTGTAGTTTTCAGTATGCAGGGGATTATAACCTTTCTGTCTGCAAATCTGTCCATTTTCCCAGCTCAGGCTAATTAACACTACTTGCGATTTTCAGTGAACTGCTTGTGACCATTGCTGTGGAAATCATTGTGTTGTTTCACTCTGAGGGTATGACTAGGTCTGTGCCTTTGTCTTAAAAAGTCATGGATTCCATGATTTTTTCCCAATTTTATGAACACTCCATAATTTGTGGCATTTTCCATGACAACCCTATGCTTTTGGAATTTTCCATGATGATGCCACGATTTTTAGCATTTTTATGAACAAAACGCCATAGGTTTTGTTGTTAGCAAATAACAGATCCATAATATTGTGCATTATTACCACAATGTACATAGTGGTCCCCAGTCATCTCTAATGTGGGATTCTGTGGCTTGCGTGTGAGCCTTGGTCTCAGAGTTTGAAGCACAAACTCCTGCTGCTGGACCAGCCCAACAATACGTTTTTAAAAACATTTAAATATTTGCCAAAGTGTTTGTATAAAAATGAGTCAACATAGTGGAAATTTGTTTAACACACAATGAATCCATGTCTTTCTGTGACTTTCAGCATGATTGCCATGATTTCCGTCATGTTGACCATGACAATAGCATGATTTTCTCCAAAACGTTGCATAATAAAAGCACAGCCATAGTTATTACCTCAGCTAAAGAATTAGCATCAAGAGGAGAGATGACTAACTCCAAGGGACCTATATCTTGTGCTCATAAACAACACACTAATAATAAAGAATGAAATGTATTGGGATTGATTCAAATTTTTTCTCAAGCAGCTGTATTTGTTTGTAACCATGTAGTATTTTTTCTTCAGCAGCAATGTTCATCTGGCAAAAATATCAAGATGCACATTTTCCTTTTCGTTTTCTTTCCTTCCTGAACCAAGATACAGGATTTAGAAGTTTTTGAAAGTTCCCACTCCTGTGCCATGATCACCATAACAAAATTAAATATCTTGGTGTGGCTCTACGCATCTTACCATCAGAAATGTATGGTAGCAACATCCTAATACATCTACAGTATGAATCTGGCATGTACTGTACATTCAGCAGGTAACCTCAGCGGAAGAGATTTTTAAAAATGGTGAGTGGCAGTTATCTTTAATGACATGAATCATTAATTACACAATTGGCTATAAAAGTGGTTTTAACAGTATCTGAGAAAACTAAAAATACACTGAGGGTGAATCGTTGGATGTCTGAAATACATTTTTGCTAAAACAAAAAATGTGTGTGTTTTTTTTTGATTAACAAATGGTGCTGCTTTAATGTTACATCATTGGGTTGTGCTAATGTCACTTTATTTTACTTTTTTTACTTGTAACACACACCCTCTTTAGTTTCACAAGCTTTACTGCCTGGTACCATGTGATAACAGCTAAAACAAAAATACTGAGTGTCACAACAGCGACCACAAATTGTTGAAAACAATTTCTGCAATCAGCACAACAGCTACAAAAACAAAAGCAACAGCACATCACAAAAACAAAACTAAATATATTAAATTACAACATTTATGTGGAGGGCTGTTCCCCCGCACCTCCCATTATTAAGTAACCAACTAGGGGGGGGGTGGCAGACACTGCGGAAAAGAGGCAAACACAGGAGGGGCTACTCAACGCAGGGGGAGAATGTGGGAGCAACCTTCAGGTGGGGGTACATACAGTCGAGGCATAAAAACCACCACTAAAAAATCCCAAAAACCCACAACAAAACAACGATCAGCAAAATAAACCCCACTCTAGTAGTGAACCACGGACCACCATCGTTGCAGACTGCAGCCCTACCCACCACACCAAATGGCCAGCTTGATTGGCCTTGCCAAAAAAAAAACCTACAACCTTCATCTGCGTACTTTCATGTACCTTCCCTCATTATGCCACACCTCACATTCTTCTCATTATTCATTTAGCCCCTCATCAAGTTTGCGGCAGCCACGCTGGGCTAGCTGCTGAGGAGAAGAATTGTATTTAATTTATTTTATTATTTATTTTACTTTTACTTCTGTACTCGATACTACCCAACAGTAGAATTATCAGCATAGTTAGACAGGGGCCCTCTAAGTGAAGCAGTAAGATTAGGTGCGCTTTTTGGGTGGAAAGAAAAGTGTAGTGGAAAAGAGAGAAAGTTAAATTTCACTCCAAGCATTTTTGGAGACACCAACATAACCCACCATTAACGCTTCTACCTTCTAACTGAACAACTCCATTATTTGAGTCATGGATAGTTCTTAGATTATTCATTTTACAATTTGAGTCAGGTCATAAATTGGCCTGTCTGAGTTGAAATTTGGTGATATATCATTCACCAGGTTATTGGTGGCCGTGGAGCAGTGGAGACTAAGTGGGGGAGGTTCTGTTGGTGACCCGGCTATCCAGGAGAGGGGGACCTACAGGAGGATTTCCTTGCCTGGAGAACAGGCATTGTGCTTGTCTGGGAGTCGAGTGACTGAGGAGTTAGACTCTTTGCCAGACTGTTGCCGGAAAATCTGTTATTATTTCTTCATGAGGAATGGGAAGTGCTTCTGGTCTGGGACTGGTCATCTGTGGGGTTTGCTGCCGGTGCGGAGGGGGATCCAACTCTGTCCTGGGACTGAGCCAGCTGGAGAGCCGGCTGACGAGTACTGAGTATTTCTAGGCCATCAGGGGGGTTGACTGGTGGGCCCAACACTAGCTGAGGGCCGAAGTCACAGTGGTGGAGATTTCTGGCAGTGGCCTCCTGGGGCTGAGTTACTTGGGCCCCCCCCCACCAGTCTTTCATAGACCCTAATCCTGGAAGAAGAAGTGTACTGTTCCTTGGGAGGTATTGGAAGCCTTGAGCGGGGCCTTATCCTGGACATGGTCAGACCTCTTTTTCCTTTTTCTACTTCTTTTACATCCAAACTTTAATTTTACAGGCAGCGAGAGTGCCTTGTTAAATTCTTTGTATATATTAATTCTGTGGTTCCGTCTTTCCTATGTGAGAGGTAGTGCAGACAGAAATCATATTGGACATTCTGTTTGTGGAGATGTGAGCTCCTTGAATTAACTACTCTATTTGAGAGACATTCGGTGACTGTTTTTATAGTTTGCAGCTTAAAAAAAAATACTACTTTATCTACTGCTTTAATAATTTTCATCTGTATATTGGGTAATATTGGTTGTGGGGGAAACTATTGTTGTACTGTGAGTGGTCATGTAAGGGTTGGGAGGGAGTGAGGTGTTATTTTGTTTATATTATATTTTATTTATTTTTATTTTGTTTAAATCCCTGTCCTCTGTGAGAGAGAGGAGGAGTAATTTTTAGATATTAGAAGGGGTAGGTTTTTATGCTGTGGTATTGTATTCATGTTATTTTTAATTTTTCCCCCACTCAGTGAGAGAGAGTAGATGATTGTATTGTATTTTTGGTTCTCCATGTATGTGTACTCCTTGGGGAAGATCATTAGATGGTATGGGGTTGTTTCACTGCAATGCAGCTTCACACTAGCCTGTCCTGCCACCAATTTCCTCCATTTTCTCCCTTCCCCAAGCTGGGGCATGCTTGTCAAAGTGTGTGTGTGTGTAGACATGCGCAGTGTGGGGTCTTGTACGTCTACTGCTCCCATCCCACACTACTACCTGGCCTCCACCTGGTGGCAGCCATTTGGCAGAGCACGCAGTCCTCCATCCCCGGAAAGGAAAGCAGTCCTTTGGATGCTCGAACCTCTCCCACCCACCCATCCAACCCCTGGCAACTTGTGCTTGTTTCCAGACACAGGTCACCAGCATAGAGTGAGGTGTGGAGTCCAGTGTTTCAACCCTCAGCACCACCAGGCCAGCATATGGAGCAATATCTTGCCAAGATCAGTGACTGGATGGCATCAAACTGGCTATGTTTCAACCCAAGGAAGACCAAGGTCATGATGATCATAGCCAGGTTGGTGGAAGTCAGTAATGATGGGTGGTTTGGTGACACGTTCTTCACTGAGTGGCCAGCCACTCCGAGCTGGGGATGTAGCAAAGAATCTCAGGGTTATTTTGGTGATTAGAGCATCAGGGTCCAAAGATGTTGTTTTCAGAAGGGGTCTGACAATCACCCTTTTCAGGGTGGATGGAAAAATACCCTCCCTCAATGAACACCTGACAATCTCAGTGATAACTGGAACTAGGGACTCCCGGCGGCCTAAAAGCAGCAGGTATGTCTAGAGTCCAGCATGCAGCAAGTGGGATGCAAACCCAAAATCACCTGGAGCACCTCCTCAACCACCAGCCAGAAATCATCCAAAGTAGGCAGATCTAAATCACTCACATGTCGACCACAACCGGGGCATGACAGACCACTTGAGGAAATACCCAATCAAGTGGAGAATACCTTGTCAGAGAAGATTCTATTTACAGTATTCATTGAAAAATTCAGTAATTATCTTGGAGCACAAGTTCTCATTTACAGTGTTTCGACATCCGAGTTTGATTTTTACTATTATAAATAAATAACTTATGGGTGCAAATATGGACTCACAGTCTCCTAGTACCTTCTCTTTCCTTAGTATAAATATATAGTCGCAAAAAACATTACAAGTACAATAAACAGTTACAGAGGAAATACAGTCAAATCAGGCTCAAAGCACTTAAGGCAGAAAAATTACATACAAGTCTGAAAAAAAAATCCATACAGATCATTGTGTAAGAAGTCTCAGTTTATATACAGAAAGAAACTGAATAAAAATATTTAACAGAATAAAAGTGGTTAAGGGTGGTAGATTCTGCCAAACTCCACTACTTTTCTGCAGAAAAGACTTGCACGGACCACAGACGGGGGGTTAATCAACCTATCTACGATGCAAAAGAGCTAAGCTGGCTGGTTCTTCCCTGCAGCAATCATCCTTGACAGGAACTATGTCCTTTTCAGAGTGACTGCCTGTTGATACCATAGTGAGTCTTCAGTGCCAACCTGTCCTACACACACTGGGAACTTCAACAAGACTGCTCTAACTTCTGTCTCTAAGTCTTCAACCAACGCATTTCATCACAATACCAAGGTGCGCTGCACTGGGATGTCAAGGAGCAAATGTGATAAGGTGTTAGGGAGTCTAAGGCAGCCATGGTAACCATATTACAGTGCTCTACAGCATTCTCCACTTCCTGCACACAAGCAAGCACCCTACCCCAGTTGTCCAGTACCTCCAAGAGTTTGTGAGGCTCCAAATTATATTTTGGACAGTACCTGATCATCTACATTGGGGGGTAGTAAATCAGGACCCCACAGAGGAACAACACCGCATGACTATCTGTCCTAAAGACTGGATTAGCCATGACTGCACTGTCAAGTCCCAATGAAAAGACAAGGCTCAACATGTGACCAAGTTGATGTGTACCAGAGGTAAATGCAAGCAAGCAAGTAAGGTTTTATTTCTAAAGCACCCTTTCCCTGAGGCTCAGGGTGCTATACAGAATACAGACAGATGAAGAAACTAATTAGTGCAAATGTAAAAGACATAATAGTAAAATCAACAATTAAAGACAGTGTACTAAGCCCTGAAGGCTTCTCTAAAAAAGTGCACCTACAGACCCCGTTTGAAAACTTCCACCAATGGGGCCTCCCTCAAGGACCTGAAAAGCGAGTTCCAAAGGACCGGTGCCACCACCTCAAAGGCATGATTGCTTGATGTTTTTAGCCAGGCTCTGAGAACTGCTAGGAGGCCCTGCTCAGCAGAATGGAGGGAGCACAGGGGGCGGGCAGGAGTCAGGAGGTCTCGCAGACTGCCTTGACCCGAATCATACAGGGCCTTGTAGGTGAGTAAACCCACCTTGAAGGAGATCCTCCACCTTACCAGCAGCCAGTGCAGGCCACGCAGAACTGGGGTCACATGACAAGACCTCGACAGGCCTGTCAGCAACCTGGCTGCCACGTTAAGCAGCAGCAGCTGCAGGGAGCACAGGACCCTTCCACTGACTCCGAGATATAGAGCATTACAGTAGTTGAGTCTGGAAGTCACAAAAGCATGCTCTAGCAATGGTAGGTCACCTGAAAGTATTAAGGTTTTAATCTGGGTATTATTCCTAAAATGGTAAAAAACAATCTGCACAACAGACGACAACAGAGTCTCAAGTGTCAGTCTGTTATCTAGTATCATGCCCAGATTTTTCACTTTCACGGATGCCAAAAGAGGAATTGTCCCAAGCATCAAGCCCATTTCAGCCCTCATGGTGTCCTCCTCCTCCTCCCTCTGGCAGCCCAGCTTAATCACCAGCACCTCCATCGTACCTGGGTTGAGCCACAGCCAGTTACAGGACATCCAGTCCTGGATCTCAGCCTGACATTTGTTTAATACCACCACTGCATCATGTGTCCCAGGCGAAAAAGACATATAGAGTTGGGTATCATCTGCACAGCAGTGAAACTCCACACTGTAACATCTAATGATCTCTCCCAGGGAGCAGTATGTACACTGTGAACAACATGGGTGAGAGGACAGACCCTTGGAGAACTCCACAAAGCAGAGGCTTGAGGCAGGAGGAAAAACTTTCCATTACCACCCTCTGAGTCTTGCCTGTGAGAAAGAACTCAAACCAGCTCATGACAGTGCCGATGAGTCCACATAGCCCCCTCAGGTGATCCAGCAACACCGCATGGTCCACAGTTGCAAATGCTGATGAGAGATCGAGGAGAACAAGAATTGACTAGTCCCCTCTATCTCTATCCCTGAGGAGATCATTTTGCACCTTGACCAAAGCAGTTGCAGTACTATGACTGGACCTAAATCCCAAATGGCGGGGCTTATACATGTCAAAGGCTGCGAGGTGTGCCTCGAGCTACAGAGCCACAATTTTCTCAGTCACCTTGCCCAAAAAGAAATGTTTGTTGCCGTATTGGTCCTTGTACAATAAGATGCACAAAATAGGTGATTTGATACCTTTTATTGAACCAACAAAGTTTTACAGAAAAAAACCTTTAGCTTTCGGACTGCACAATGGAGTTCTGCATCAGAAAATGTCAGTATGCCATTTTCTGACAAATGAGTCTGTTGTGTAGTCTGAAAGCTAAAGTTTTTTTCTGTGAAACTTTGTTGGTCCAATAAAAGGCATCAAATTACCTATTTTGTGCATCTTAGTTTGAGACTAGTCTGTAATTTGCCAAGATGTCCAGGTTGAGGGATGTTTTTTTCAGAAGGGGCTTTACGAGTACCTTTTTCAAGACATCTGGAAATAGCCCCTCCAAAAACAAACACTGGACCAACGGACCTCCACACATCCCATTAGAAGACAGGTTGGGCCCAGGTCTGGTTTACAATGTGTGGGCCACAGCTTCAAAATCACCTCACAGACCTCTTCTATCCCCACCAGTCTGAACTCACTCCAGGCAAGGGGAATGCTCTCAGGGACATCCGAAACACCACCGCTGGGCCGAGATGACCTGGTTGGGAAAACTGAAGCCCTGATGGAGGAGACACTGTAAGAGAAGAACAGCATGAACTCATTGCATTTCACTGCCCAAACTTCTCTAACTGGCTGCAGGCAGGCCGGATGAAGCAGCCTGTCCACAGTCCGGAAGAGCTGAGCTGGTATGTTCTTCTGCACAGCAATCTCCCTGCACAGATAAATTTCCTTTTTATGGGAGATTGCCCTCTGATATTCACTGTAAAGAGTTCTCAGAGCCAGCCTGTCCTCCTCTAACCCCAATTTGTGGCAACAATGCTCCAATATCTAACCTTTGGTCTTCATCTCCTTGAGCTCTCCTTCAAACAAGGGGGACTTCAAGTGAGAGGACCTAGGTCACATACAGACAGACACAAAAGAGTCAAGCATCAAGGTGACAGTCATATTATACGTTGCCACCACTTCACTTGAGCTGACCGCACAGTCATCACTCACTACTGAGAGGTCCATTACCACCATAAGACCCTCTGGGGACAATCCCCTTGAAAGGCAGTAGCGTATGAACTCCACAAGGGAAGGGCTTATGGGGCAGACCCCCGAACGAGAACCACACTGTGCAATGATCCAGATCACTCTTGAAAACACCAGTCTCAAGCACAGTAAGAATACAAGGTTCAAGGCATGACCATGGCTATAGATCACAGAAGCAACTGCTTGTGCAAAGCCCAGGGATGTCATCAGCTGGAGTACATCATGTCGAAACTGCGATGATTAATCATCGATCCAAGCATTGAAGTCACCCAAGACCAGCCACTTGGGTGACTCCAATGCTCTCTCATCAATGAATTCTGCAACTTCCTTCAGAAACTCTTTCTCATGCCTCCAAGGCTGGTGAACAAGAAGGATTCTGCAAACTGCTCCTGGACTCCCACACACGGCCATGCATTCAAACAATGAAGTAGATCCCACTTGGTGTGCACAGAAGTTCTGACTGGATCAAAAATAGATGGCCACACCTCTGCCCCAGGCTACCTCCTTGGATAGTGTACCACAGAGAATCCTACTGAGATAGACACCTCTAAAACCGAACAAGCATCATCTCCCAGCCAGGTCTCCATAATGCAAGCCAGACTGACTGAGGAAATCAAGTCTGCTATTACTGTGGGCTTGCTCCTGATTGATCTCGCATTACACAACACTATCCAAAGGGGACTGGTAGAGGCTGTTTGTCTTTGACCCAGTGAAGTCATCAATTGGAGGAGCTGCTGACTAAGGGGAGTGGTTTCTTCACTGACCCAGTACCAAGGGTTTGGGGTTATTCAACATCTTACTCCAGCATGCCAGAGGTCAGTATATGAGGATTATTTTGCAACTAACACTTGAGGCGCATCACACTGCCATATATTCAAAAGACCTGCAACTTTCCATGGTGTATGCAGTGAGTCCCAAAATGTATTTAAAACAAATGGCACCCCCATCCCCATGATCCCACCTTGGGCAATGCACCACTGAGTATAGGACAGATGCCTCCAGAACTGGGCTGAAGTCACACCCCAACCAGGTTTTAGTAATGCAAACATGGTCAGCTGAGGAATTACTGATGAAGTCCTCCATCACCTCTGTTTTATTCCTTGATGATCTTGCGTTGCAAAGAATGGGTCAAAGGGGAGCAGCAGAGATGGTGACTGATTATTCCTTTCTTGTTGACATTAAGAGGAGCCCTGTGGAGGGGACTAGACAGGGAAGCCCCCGATCCAGATCCCAAACCTTCCCCAGTTGTCTCTTGGGTCTCAGCAGCCCACTCATCCTCCTACCTCAATAATTACAATGTGGATTTTACCCCACCTCCGAAGGATCTCCAGTCCCCTGCAGCAGATGAGGTCTCTGCAGGGAGGGCTAATAGGGTTCCGCTGAAGGAACGTAGCTGCCACAGATGTTTGCCAGACTAAAAGACTAAATGAGCCCCATGCACTAATGCCTCTACACATATTCTCCCCCAACAGTAATCCTAGAACCTGGAAATCCACCACCCTCCCCCAATATAAACAAAACAATCTCACCAAAAAAACAAGAAATCAAAACAATAAAATCCCAACACACCTTTCCCACACTTAAGACACACTCATTTATTTTTATTAATTTAAAATTTGATGACCAGGAAAGGCACACTGAGCCGGGGGCTCATTTCCAAGTGTGACCCGGGGAAGGGGAGAGGGATTACGCATACAGAAAAAATTTTTAACTTCAAAATACAAAAACATCAGAACAGCAAAAAAATTAAAATGCAATAACAAGTACAGAATTCCAAATTGTAGTAGCTGTAGTAGTAGATTTTATTTCTTTCGGGCACCCTTCCCGATAGGCACAGGGCATCCTTTCAAAGTATAAAACGGACAAACCACAATGATATATACAAACAGCTTATAAAGCAAATAAATAGAAATAATAAATAGTATTCACTAAAACTCCTAGTAATCAACCATCAAACTGCTTGTCATATTAAATAAATATTCCTCAATCCCCAAAGGCCTGTTGAAAGAGGAAGGATTTTAAATTCCTTTTAAACATCTCCACGGGTGATGCCTCTCGGAGGTACCCTGGCAGAGAATTCCAAAGGATTGGGTGGACACTTCGAATTCCCAAACCCCAGAAGATTAACGTTTCTCTATAGACCTCCAGGAGGGCTTCCCCCACAGATCGGATAGAGCAACTTGGGGTGTAGAGATGCAGAAACTCCTTCAGGTAACCTGGACCCAGCCCATGTAGGGCCTTATAGATCAAAAGACCTATTTTAAAGGAGATGTGTCAGCACACTGGCAGCCAGTGTAGTTCACGCAGCACCAGTGTAACATGACTGGACCTCGGAAAGCCCATCAATAGCTGGGCCACAGTGCTCTGCAACAGCTGCAGATGCTGCATCACACCTCCCTTGACCCCAAGGTAGAGTGTACTACAGTAGTTGAGCCTCAAGGTGACAAACGTGCACACTAATGTGGCCAGATCACCAGGAGGAATAAGGGATCTAATTTGGGTGATATTACAAAGATGGTAAAAACCAATCCAGACAGCAGCCGACACCTAAGAGTCAAGTGTTAGCTCACTGTCTAGAACAGCACCCAAATTCCTGACCTTAGGGGAGGCTTCTAGTTTGGTCAGACCAATAAAATGCCCTAAACCTACCCCAGAGGCCTCCACTCCCCCCTTCGTCCCGGCTCAACCACCAGTACTTCAGTCTTCCCAGTGTTAAATCCCAACCAGTTTGATAATGTCCAAGTCCGGATCTCGGACAAGCACTTATTCAGCATGTCGACCTCATTAGGTCTTCCTGGTATGAGAGACAGGTAGAGCTGAGTATCATCAGCATAGCAATGAAAAATCAGCCCATACCACCTTATGACCTCACCCAGGGGCAACATTCTGAGTGTCAGTGGCTCAGCGGATAGCACACTCGCCTCTGAGGCCGGGAGATCAGAAGGCTGTGGGTTCCATCACCACATCAGGCACTTGGGTTAATATCCCAATGCTGACACTGCAGTGCAGCATGAGGGTGGGGTGCTGCACTCCTGAGGTGCCATCTTTCGGATGAGACGTTAAACTGAGGTCCCATCTGCCTGTTCTGGTAGTTCCGGTGGATGGTAAAGATCCCATGGCATTTCTTGAAAACAGTAGGGGAAATTTTTATTTCAAAAGCATAGCGAAACAGTGTTACATCACACAAAAATGAAAGCAGAAATTTGAATAAGGTCAATGAAGTAATACAGTCATATAAAACGTTTCTACTACAAAAGAAAAAAACACAGCAAATCTCAACCTAGAAAAGGAAAAAAAACCTCCCCCCCAAAAAAAGAAAGAAAAAATTCTTATTTCCAAACTATAAATTAAAAAAGTATACTAAATAGTGTCAGTTGCACCCCCTGTAATAAGATAACTTAAAGGGCAAAACAAAGTATTCCAAATTATTTGTATCAAAAAACCAAAAAATTCAGTCTGTAGGAGAAAAAAACTTCAGTAAGTAAGACATGCATATATTTCTAACTAGAAACAAAGGGAGAAAGACATCAAAAAGAACATAATCTATCAACCTACCCAAGGTACATTTTTCCAAAGAATCTCACCTACAGTAGTCCCCAGTGTGTTAATTTCATAAGCATATAATGCATCCAGGTCACCCTGTATATGAAAGAAAATTTCTTGGATAGAGTAAATCTTATTTTGTAGAATTCTCAAACATCGTGCTTGCCAAATATGCCATTTAAGGCAAGCCAGAATAACATATACCGTACTTTTATGCCATTTACACCATACTAGTGGGAGTTAGCCCAATATCAAGATATTATATGTAATAGACTCAAACAATGGTTCTCCCCACCAATGTGCCAGTGCTGACCAAAAAGCGGTGGTGTGTGAGCAATCGAAATATACATGTTGTATCGTCTCCAACTTTCCCTGACAGGAAACTTCTGGACAAACCCTATCACATATTTGTGCTTCTGGTTAGCTTTTACATTTAGTTTCTGATGGGCACACAACCAAACCACATCTCACATTTTCTACGGTAATCTGGGCTCTATTATACTGGCTAGCAAAAAGGATGTATTTATATCAACAGAAACTAAAAAAAGGGGTTCCTCAAAATAACAAGTAGAAACAATATAACTATAAAAGGACTTTCTCTTGTGTGACACAAACCAACTTAATTCTATTTTCTACAATCGAATATATTTAAGTGCGTATTGCACATATAAAGGAAGCTGCCTTTCTACAGGGTGCCATTTTCCTCGACCCCAAGCTGCTAGAAAAGGGGCTCCCCACAGGGACATACACATAGTACCTATAGCAGTATTATCCAACAAAAGAGGTCGAATAGAGGAATAGAAAAAATTCCCAAAAAAATGCACAATAGGGTGTAACATACCTAAGCCTCCCTCTTTCCAGGGTCTGTAGGTGTGTGCTTTCTTCACAGGATTCAAGCGACTACCCCACAATAACTGGAAAAAAAGACCCATAATTTTAAAATGCATTATAAAAGGCAAAGGAAAAATATGAGACAGAAAAAGAAAAAGAGGGGCTATGTAGGATTTTAACAGAAAAACACGTTTCTTTCTTGTCATTTTCCATGCTTGCCATTTTTTTACTTTAGAAGAAGCCATATCATAAATTCCGTCCCAATTACTATTTACTGATTCATGAGAACCCAAAAACAAAACCCCCAAGAAATTTCACTTCAGTACCTAAAGGCAACATAAAACACTTAGACGTATTAATTTTAATACCAGTGCCCAATTGTACAGAATGTAAAAAATTCAAAATGTGTATCCCAGAATCTACATCTGCAACAGAGCAGATACAATCATCTGTATAAGCTAAAATCTTTGAAAAACAGAAACTCTCAGATGACAGAATAGCCTGAATCTGCGTATCCCTGTCAATATATCTCAATAAAGGGTCCAAACTGCATACAAATAAAAGCGGACTCAAAGGGCAGCCCTGTCTAACTCCTATCCGATAAGGGACCGGAACTCCCAAATGACCATTGACCAAGGATGTTACCATTGCTGAGCTATACAGGGTTTAAGTAGATTTAAAAAAATAGCCGGTATGCCATAGTATGTTAAGACATCCCAAAGATGATCATGTCTTAAAGCATCAAAAGCTTTTTCTAAATCTAACACTAGAAGATAACCAGTTAGCTGTTTCTTTAAACTTTGCTCTATTAATTCCCTAATAAAAATTACATTTTGGGAAATATTCCTTCCTGAGACTGCACAGGTTTGAGTAGAAACCAATAATTTTTGTAAAACAGCTAATAGTCGGTTATTTAAAATGATAGCTAAAATTTTATAATCAGTGGTTAGAAGACTTAAAGGTCTCCAGTTCTGTAATTCCGTAGGGTCTTCCTTTTTATAAACAAAAAAAAGGACCCCATTTCCCATACTAAGAGAAACTCTTTGTTCTTTCCATATAGCTTGGAAAACAACCAACAGCCATGGTGCAATAGTATCTCCATATTTTTTATAAAACAGATTTGGCAAACCATCCCCACCAGGTTTTGTATTAGTGGACAAATGACCAATTGCCTGTTTAATTTCAACTAAAGAAAAAGGAGCCCTTAAGGCAGCAATTACCCAATCCATAAGTAACGGTATGTCTAAGATGTGAAAAAGGAAACAGGGGATGCTAAACCAGGTGTAGAAAAGGTCTTTTCAACATGCTCTTGCACCACGTTTCTGATCTGACGAGTATCATCAACCAAAGTTCCATCAGAAGATTTTAAAGAGGTCATACATAAATGTGGCAATTCTTGACTAGATAAATCAAGAGGATTCACTATCTCTCTAGTGCCCGTAGTACGATATTTCTGCTGCATCCTATATTGTTTTTCTCTGTTATGGAGAAAGGCTATCATTTTTTCATTGAGAGCCAGAAATTATTGCCTCTGTACACCCTTTGAGGAAACTGCCTTTGATAAAAAAGCCATATACCGTGCTCTATACCCCAAATATGTGAGATAGGCATCTCTAGCTCTATGTCTTGAAAAGTGCAAAAAAATACATTTTAAATCCTTTTTCGTGTTCTCACACCAATCCAGAGAGCTATCATATAGAAAAGAAATATCAGACCGTAAGGAAAAAAGAAATCTGAGCAGCAAGAGTGACATCCTGTAAAAGGGATGTATTTAGCTTCCAAAAACCACGGCCTAGAGCAAGTTTTTGATAAGCTCCGAGAGTAAATTTAACAATTAAATGATCAGATGTTTCCAAGGGCAACGTCGAAACAGAACTACAAGAAATTCTCTGAGATACAAACCAAAAATCTATTCTGGTAGAGATTGATCCTTTATGAAAGGTGTGCTCTGGCATTTGGTGAAGTATGTCATAGGGGTCCACCAAATTGTTTGTTCTTAAAACATACAATAAAGCATTCGCATCACAGAATAATTTTTTTGGCTTACGTCCCCAATCTCTATTTGTTAAACCACAGTTAAAGTCACCCCCAAAACCACCAATTTCGAGGTATGTAAATATGGGGAAATCTGTTTAAATAAAGCTGCTCTATCAGCTTTGGACTGGGTAGCATAAATATTTAAAAGTCGGTAAATGTAATATGAAGCAACTATATCCATGAGCATAGCTCTACCAGGCACTATATCTAAAAGTTGTAACACTTTAACAGATAAGTTGGAAAAAAACAAAATCCCTAAGCCATCACAAACAGCTTCCCCTGGTGACCAAAAGGAAACACCCCAGCGCCAGTCCTGACTTGCTTCTTTAATACAGGCCAGGGAATTTAACCTGGTGTCTTGTAAAAAAATAATAGAACCAGGATGAGTACTGAGACTGGCAAAAGTAATTTGTCTCCGTAAAGGAGATTTTATACTGTTAACATTAACAGTAAGTAATGAAATATTCATTGCCAGAAAGGTTTAGATGAGAGGAAGAGAAAAAAAAACCAATAAACCCTAAAAAGATAAAAATCACTTCAATTTTTTCCGCTTTTTTGGTTTAGGCTTATCTTTGACTTCAAAATCCTGGACAAGTTCAGGGAGTGAGGAGGCAATAGACGAGAAATCAGAATCTGCCTCCTCTTCATCTCCATCTTGTAAAGGAGCAAATGGGTTCGTCATTGTGGTGCATTCTGTTTCTGGAAAAAAGGTGGGGCCCCTGAACTCATTCTAGATGCTTTTGATCTAGTGACACGTTGAAAGGGGGTATCGGATAATGCTCCAGAGGGAGGCATATAAAGGGGTTCCTGAGTAGTGTGAGGTACAGTAGATAAATGAGAATCAGAAACTGTCAGCTCCAATCCAGGCTGCACAGTAGTTTCTGTCAGGGGCAAAGGGTTAGAGACCAAAATTCCAATCTGTCCTATATCAATAGAAGATGGAGGAGCCAGTGCACTGGTATCCATTTCATCAGGGATCGGGATGTGAGAGACCACTCCCTCAGTTAATCTAGGAACAGGGTCCTGAACTACTTTCTGAGCTGCAGTATGGTCTAGCAAATCCTGCAACCTTTGACGTTCTCTTTGTGCATTTGCAATAAAAATGTCTTGTTCCGCTCTGCGGGCAGTGTCAGCTTGGTTATGCAACGCCCAAGAACATGTACGGAAAGTGTGTCCCTTTTCCTCACACAAATTACATTTGATAGGGTTTCTACAATGTGCACCTATATGCCCCAAATCCCCACATAATCCACATTTTTGCTGGTCACATATATTACTCAAATGACCTAAAGCCCCACACTTATAACAGGCTCTGGGCTGTCCTGGTTAAAAAAGCACCCCTCTATCCCGACCCAGAAAAAAACAATTCGGCAAGTGCTTAGTCAAACCATTCTCAATACGTAAGTCAATTTGATATCTCCAGCCCCCTGTCCATAGATGCTCATTATCAAGAATGGGTTCCGGGGGACTTTTAACAGAACAATGCTGTTTCAACCAGTATGTAATGTCAGCAACATTCACCCCTTCATTTCGAAATAGAATAGTAACTTTCTTTGAAACTGGTTTAGTCAAGGGTATTGCCAAGTAAGAGTTCCACAAAGGTGTATGTTTCAAAGCTAGATATTGCTTCCAAAATCTGTCCAAACCTGCCGGGTGTTTAAAACTTGCATCAAAAACTGTATCCCCTGGCATATGAATCAGAGCATAAATCTCATAGGTGTAAAACCTCATACTGTTTTTTAACAAGTCACAACCAATAAAAAGTCTATTCGGGATCTCCTCCTGTGACCCCCCTAAATTTCAAACGAACAGCATTTCGTCGTGCAGCAGGCTCATACCCAGTCCAAAAGTGGCTGGAAAAAGGCGTTCAGCAATGTTACCTTGCCACACAGAAGGACCTTCATCCTGACCAAGCTCAGTTGTTTGCCCTGGTAAAGGGGAAGCAATACTATCATGGGCAACCATATTGGGGGGGGTCAGGAGACCGACTTAAATCACCCTCTTACAGTTCCTTAATATGCTCCAACATATCAGGACTAGGAGCCTTAGAAAAGGGTCTGATGAAATAGCAGATGGTTGACCTAAAGGAATACTGGAAATGCTGGGATTCATAGAAACTGCTGAGGGCAAAGAAGCCTCTAAAGGCTTTACATTCGCGTCCCAGGATTTCCCATCTGGGGATCTGACCCAACCAGCAGCCTCCAAAGCTGTGGCCACCCACGGAGGAGAATCACGAGCCTCAACAGATCCCGTTTGGATGAAGTTCAGTTTTTGAAGGGGGGGGCTTCTGATTCAGGCAAGATAGATAACTTTGTGTTTGAAACACAGGTATTAATAGTCAGGTCTTCTAAACCACCCATAGGAGTCTGAGAACCCAATGTCTTTGATACATCTTTATGAGAAAGTCTTTCAGTCGAGACCAAGGTTCCTGCAGTGTCTGCTGCAGACGTCAAAAGAGTGATATCCATATCAGAAGTAGAAGAAGACTCACCCTTCGATTGCACAGGTGGAGGAACACAATTAGGTAGTTCCTTAGCGTTCATTTCACTTTCCGAAGCTCCGGTATTCAAAAAAACACTTTCTGATTCCTGCGGGGGCTCTCCCTATGCAACTTCCGTGTCCTGGTGATGCGCATCCATCAAACCGGACCAGCGTTGCTCCAACTCCATCAGCAAAGCATTCTGCCTTTCACAATACTGCTGTTCCATGACATAAAGCTGCTCCTGGATATTTTCCTCCACACTTGTTACATTGTTCCTGGGATCGGACTCAACGTCCATAGTCGGCAATGAAACCACTGCCCGTGCAGCACTTCCTTTCGAGGTAGGTTCCATCTTTTAAAATTAGTGCAGCTGATAGCTGAGGAGGAGAGCAGCTCCTCAGCTCCCCACATGTCCTTTTCCATCGGTGTCTGCAAGCACTCTGACTGAAAAACCGTCCAACAGTGCCCTCCAGAGTAGGGGAATTTCCCCGGTGCCCTGGCCAGAATTTTCCCCAGTCACTAAAAATACCACCAACAGATTAATCTGGTTCAAAGTCAGTTGGCATTCATCTGTACCCCCCCACCCCGGGTCGTGCCTGAAAATAGACAGAATTTGTCTAGTGCACTTACCCAGTCAACAAATACTAAATAAATAAATCTACACTGCGAATAAGATGAGGGAGAGGACAGAACCTTAGGGCACTCCACAGGACAAGGCCATAGGCGTTGAGGAATAATTCCCCATCACCACCCCCCTCTGGGACCTGTCCCAGAAAATGGACTCGAACCAGCTGGTGAGTCCAACATATTCCCTCAGCCTGTCCAACAACACCCCATGATCCACAGTGTCAAAAATGCTGATGAGAGATTGAAGAGAGCGAGAATCGATCACTCTCCTTTATCTCTCGCCCTGAGCAGGTTATTCAACACCCATACTAAAGTGGTCTCCGTGCTGTGCATTACCCTAAACCCAGACTGGAATGACTTATAAATCTGGAAGTCCTTGAGGTGACTTGAGCTGCTCTGCGACCACCTTCTCAAGTGCCTTCATGTACTGGTTTCAAGTACTGGCTTCACCACAGCCTGTTTAAGAAACTTATGGAACCCCCCCATCGCTAAGGAACACCTGACAATCTTGGCAAAAACTGGACCCAGGACTCCAATGCAATCAACAAGTAATCATGTCGGGCCTGGGTCTAGGTCGCAGAAAGTTGGCTTCAGCCTAGAGATCACCCCGCAGACCTCCACTGTTGTCACCAGTCACAACTCTCCCCAGGGGGTCCGAACGTGCCTGGCCACCCGAGGCCCAGTCTAGCTGGATGAAAGTATTCCACCCAAAGAAATCTCAGCCCTAACAGAAGACACTCTGTCTGAGAAGAACCAAGCAACCTTCTCACATTTCTGAGCTGAAAAAGATCTAATGGATTCCAGACATACCAGATGAAGCAGCCGGTCGACAACCCAAAACAGTTGACCTGGTTGATTCTTCCCAGCTGCAATCATCCCAGACATAAAAGCTACTTTTTTTGTGGGTAATTGCATTCTGATATTCATTGTAATGGGCCACCAGAACCAGCCTCTCCTCCTGGGTCCTGGTCTTCCTCCAACGTCTCTCTAACCTCCACCTCCTGGTTTTCAGTGCCCTCAACTCAACACCAAACCAAGCAGAGCCAAGAAACAAAACCAGCAGGCGCACATGGACTGGCACCAGATGGTCCAGGACCACTGTGACGGCCCTGTTATAGGCTGCCACGGCCTCCCCAGACCCTCCACACACACTTCCAACACAGACAAAATGTCCAGCTTCACCAACAATCCCTTGGGCCATAGCCCTTTTAAAGGGTGGAAATGAACCATTTCCACAGGGAAAGGGATACTGGGGGGGGGGCTCTGAAGCTGAACCTGACAGCATAGTGATCCAATCAAGCAAACGGATCAATCTCGAGGGTGTTAATCTAAAGCCCTAGGGAGAACACTAGGTTGCGCGCATGCCCTGAGCACACAATACAAAGCAGCAGTTTACAATGCAATACCAGGTTTCGAGGCATTGCACTAAAAACAAATGTAAATGTAAAGTCTTGTGGAATAAGGTTAGGGGAGGTTTTGCCCATTCTAGAAGGCAGGCAGAGAAAGGGAGACTGTGAAAGTAGGAGCCTGGGGGAGAAAGGGAGCAACAGGTGAAAAAGAAAGATGAGGAGTCTGGAGAGGAGGGGTAACAGAAGCAAGGTGGGGAGGAGAGAGAGCCTGATAAGGTGTTTTAAAGAGTGGAGGGAGGGAGAAGAGGAAAGGGCAGCAGACTCCATAGAGAGGGAAGCCAGTAGAAGCCAGCTTGACCAGAATATGAGCAGGGGAAGGAAGAATGTGCGGGGGTCCCAAGAATGTAGAGAGTAGGATGGGGGGAAGTGAAGAGAGATAGGATGGAAGGTAGTAAAACCAGTATTTGGCAATGAAGGGCTGGGGAGATGGAAAGGGATCAGTGGTGGGTGCAGGGAGGGGAGTTAGAGACAAAATGACAGAAGACACTGAAGAGGGTGTCCAGTCTGGCTAGAAATGTGGGGAGATGAACAGCTATATACCACAGCAGCATAATCAAAGATTAAGAGGATCATTTTGGTTAACAGATTTTAGCGGATGGGGGGAGGCAGCCCTTATTACAATACAGGATGCCAAGCTTGGGGTGAAGTTTGGAGTGTATGGCATCAATGTGAGTAGAAAAATCTAATTTTTGCTATCCAGTCAGACTCAAAGGTATTTGAAGGCAAGAATAGACTCCAGAAGACTGCCATCCAGGGTGGTGAAGGCTGAGGAGATGAGAGCCTTGAATGTTTCTGGGAGGAGCCAAAGGTCGTAGACATGGTCTTATTGGTATTAACTTTGAGCTGGATTGCCCGGAACGAGTGTAGCACATTGAGAAAGTCACTTTGGAGTGATGCTTTGACTGCAGATGGAGAAAGACCTGATGAGTTAAATATGGTGTCATCAGCATACATGTGTATATGTGAAGAGACACAAGCAGAGGGGAGATCATTAAGAAATATGGAAAACAGTATGGAGCCCTGAAGGACACCAGTTAGGATGGGGGAGGGTGACAATTTGCCACCCATCTGAACTGTCTGTTGCCAGCCTGTGAGGTAAGAGCAAAACCATGCCATTGCTGGGGCAGCGAGGCCAGCTGAGGACAATTTACAGTGGCTGATCCAGCAGTGAGATAGATGGGAGGGGGATGAAGTTGGATTGAAACTGTAAACTATAAGGTGGGGGTCTGCGGGCCACATAGGCCCCCAGACAATTTTTTAAATTTGGCGCATTCTAGTGTCATTATTTAAACAGAATTTTCTACCCTGTTACTCCCTCCCCATGCCCAGTAAGTTGTACCCTTGCCCCCTCCCCAGAGTCCCCATGATCCAGTTGTTGAACCACCCTCCCCATAAAAAAAAAAAAAGAGTGTGCTAAGACTCTCACTGAGAATAAAATAGACTGTGTTAGATTGTCTGATTCTAACACTTCATTGCAAAGATTACATGTTGGCAGCAACACATCTCAAACACATTTTATTGCTAGTGCCATTACAAAGTTACGAAAGTGTCGCTGAAAAGTTTTATATTTTGTTTTGCCTAAATTGTCACACTAAAGTCACGGCTGAGGGGCGCTAATGAGCAGCTAAAGAGAAAGGATGCAAACCTCCAGGGCTCTGCACTGCAAAGATTATTATTCCTACTTCTGCAAACTACAGATCTCTTCAAAATCACGAAATAACCCTTAAAAGAGTGCCAATATGGATGAGTACCTGACACCAGGGAAAGCATTGAGGCAAGGGGCTAAAAATCAAAGGAAAATCCAACATCTGGCCTGGGCCCAATCTCCTTCTCAGCGATTAAACTCGCGATGATCAGCAAAGCCATCTCAGAATAGGTGGTGGCAGATTTACAACTGTGATAGGATAGAGTGGACAAGTCATTGGCAGGGCTAAACACAGAGCTTAAACAATATTTGGGGCATCTAGCTGAGGTCGAGCAATGCCTATCGGATTTGGAGGATAACTCTGGGCCAATCTCTGAAAAAATGCTAAAAATGGAACAGGAAATGGAAGATTTACAAGAAACACTTGACTACCAGGAGAATTATAGCCGAAAAAACAATTTTAGGATTGGAGGTTTACCAGATGGGGCCAAAACAGGTAATTTACTGGAGTTCTGTAAAACCACTTTCCCTAATCTGCTCAAAATGCAAAACAAACCGACGGGTCTAAAAATAGAACAGGCCCATACAGCACTTGCTCCAAGGCCACCAGGGGATCAGCCGCCCAGGCAAGTCATTTTCCGACTCCACCACTACCCAGACAGGCAGGCCATTCTATCAGTGTATCGAAGCCATAAAGAATTAAAGTCTGAAGGCCACCGACTTACAATTCACCAGGATATGTCAACACATGTTCAGAAAAAGAAGCAACAGTTCAACCCATACATGGATCGGCTACGGGAAAGGGAAGTCGAATTCTTTATGACATACCCGGCAGTTGTTAAGGTGAAAACGGAAGGGGCTACCTTCTCTTTTTGGGAGCCAGAAAAGCTGAACACTTTCACTGAAGAATGGGACAAAAAGAATAAGCAGAGGTGAAATAAATGTACCGATGCCTCCAGTATGATTCTCTTTTTATTCTAGTCACCTAACATTCTTGAAATCCACTCTGGCTCATGGGGGGGGGGTTGCTTGAGCATCCATTCGATGATGGAAACTCCAGCCTAAATAACCATGGTTGCAGAGTCAGACACTATCAGAGACACAGGAAAGGAAGGTAGTGCTTGTGAAGGGAACAGAACTTAGGTAATGTAAGGCTTAACAAAGCCTTTTTAAGCACTAGACTTTGAGAAGTCTCCATCTCATGGCTTTTTTTTTTTTTATCTTTCCAAAATGGTGCAGAGGTGTATTGCCTCAATGACTGGGCAAAGGTCTGTACAAAAGCTTTTTTGAGAGCCTTTGAACAACCACGGTATTATTTGTTAAGTAAAAACATTTTACTGATGGGCGGCAAGTCAAATTACATATGGATGTAGGACTGGATGGATGGGCATGTTTACTTCCAGATACACAGCTGGGGGGGAAGGGGAGGCTGAAGATCACATAGGCCCCTGGAAGAATGAAGGTGGCTACTTCATGAATATGACGGGTAATGTCTGTGGGGGATGGGGGAAACAAGTGCTAATGCCTTGTGGGCAGGGAAGAAAGAGGGAAGCTGACAAACTGAGAGAGGGAGAGTGAATTTGGAAGAAAGGAATGAGGAAAGGGATATTTGAGAGGGGGAAGAAAGGGAAGAAGAGCTGTAATGGAAGCATAAAGTGACTAAGAAAGAAGGTGCGGAGGGAGGGGGCGTTGGGGGGCTTTGATACATGAATTTCTGTACGCTAAACTACTAAATCAGAAATCTAGACTTGCACATCATATTACCAGTAATTGTTTTAATTGCTGGAATTGATGTTCACCCAGGACAGTTACTGTTTTTGGTTGACAATCAAATGTTGCAATTTATTTTTTTTACTATGCAAGGCTGTATGCTGAATATTATGTAGAAGTAAAGGGAAAGAAATATTCTGTTGCTGTTAAAAACAGATATGTGGGGCAATTCTGGACGAGTACTGATGGGGACCATGGCTAGGCCTTAACACTGTAATATAATCTCATGGAAAGTAAGAGGCTTTACATCCCCTGCCAAGAGAGCCAAGATCTTAGTAGCACTTAAAAGACAAAATGCAATGATCGTAATGTTACAAGAAACTCATTTGACACACAAAGAGCATAGAAAATTGGTGGGAGAATGGGTTGGGGCCTGCCATGCCTCCTCATACAGCTCTCATAAGAGGGGAATGGCAATTCTCCTGCACAGGAGCCTGCCCTTTGAGCACATTTGTACGGTTAGAGATCCACTGGAGGGACATATGTGTTCATAGTGGGGAGAATACAGGGGAAGGAGGTCACACTGGGCAATATTTGTGCACCCGTGGCGCCTGACCCAGAATTCTACCAGAAAATGTTAGATCAGATGATTAGAGAACAATTCCCCACCCTGATTCTAACAGGGAATTTTAACTATGTCCTAGATCCAAAATTTGATTACTCAGGTAAGAGGGCTAGAGATACCCCCATCAGTAAAACAATGGCAACAGGGCTTGAGGGACCTGGAATTAGTGGACACTTGGAGGGTGGCAAATCCTGGTGCCCAAGAATACACATTTCATTTGAGCCCTCATGACACGTGGTCCAGGCTGGACTATATATTCATCTCCAGTGGCTTATTCCCTAGAGTTATGAAGGTGTCCCACTGCCCAATTTTTCTATTGGACCACGCTATGGTCCTGGTGAAGTTAGACCTCATTCACAAGGGGGGGGGGTGGGATGTGGAGATTCCCATCCTATCTATTAACCAAACAGGAATTTAAGGAATTCCTCCAGGCACAATGGAAGGAATATGAGACCATGAACAAAGGGTCAGTTGAATCAGTAGGTACATATAAAAAGGTGCACCTAGTTTGTGCCTACAACACTCCGAAGGGAGGCCTACCAGGTCTTTCCTCACTTCTTGACTGCCTGAGGGACAAAGTTGGCTCAAATGAGTTAATAGTACTGGGTGACCTTAACCTCAATTAGCTGGGGCCCACCACCAAACAATTTGAACCGCTATTCTCAGGCCTTGCTCTCAGCCAGCTCATCACGATACCTACAAGGATCTCCTCCCAGGGGAATAAAGGATCACTTATCGACTGGGTATTGAGCAATAGACCAGACAGAATTGTCTCTACAGGTATTCTCCCCGACGTCATCTCAGATCACTCTCCAACTTACTGCATATGGGGCATCTCCTCACCCAAAATCCCCAGCAAGGTGATCCAGATGAGGGACTATTCTAAATTTATACTTACTGACTATCTTGTGGATCTACAGCACACCGACTGGTCCAGGGTCGCTGCCACCAATGACCCTGTAGCAGCCCTTTTGTTTGTCCCCTTGCAAAACAAGCATGCCCCTCTCACCAAAAGGAGATTGAGGGACACCGTCACTAAGTGGCTCCATGGAGGCCTATTCCCCCTTATGAAATGGAGGGACAAATGCTGGGAGGAATACAAGATCTCCCACAACAACAATGACCTCCTAGAATATTGGCAGCTTAGAAACTCTTGTAAAAGAGCCATCCGTACCGCCAAGAATGAATACTACCAATCTGCCCTACTAGCCACAGCCAAAAATCCATGAAGTTTCTGGCAAAATATTAAAAACCTGGTCGGTGGGTCTGCCAGGGAACTGGTAGCTGACATACACATCAGTAGGATCAACTGCAACAACCCCAAACTATTGCAAATGCATTTAACTCCATGTTCTCTGACCAGCCTGCTCTCCCTTCCTCCCAGCCCCCTGCCCTAAAACCCCTGAGTGGGTGCACCCCACCAACCGCCCTTCTACCTAAAACGGGTCTTAGTTATGGAAACCCAGAAACTCCTAGCTGGTCTCTCACCCCACACCAGTGCGGGACATGACAGCCTCGAGCCAAAACTGCTCAACTTGGGAGCTCCCCTCCTTGCCTGGCCTGTCTCTCACATCTTCAACACTTCTCTCATCATAGGGATCATCCCAGACATATGGAAAGTTGTCAAGGTTGTCCTTGTCTTCAAACAAGATGACACCAAAGATATCATGAATTATCACCCTATTGCCATAATTTCTGCTATCTGTAAGCTCCTTGTAAAGGTAGTTGCCTCACAACTTTCCCACACTACCTTCAGAGTTACGCTCTTCTCTCCCCCGTACAACATGGCTTCAGAAAAGGGCACAGCACATCCACCATGCTTGCCGTAGTTACATCCGAGATAAGGACCGTGTCTGATCAAGGCAAACTATCTGGTGCCATCTTCGTGGATCTCTCGAAGGCCTTCGACTGGGTTGACCATTCCCTCCTCTGCTTCTCTCTTCAATCACATGGATTCTCCCCCCCTGCCCTTGCCTGGTTCTCCAACTACCTTGACGGTAAACAGCAATACACCAACTTCAACAGTACCCTCTCTGGGCTGTCCTCAGCTGCCTGCGGGGTCCCCCAGGGTTCCGTCCTTGGACCCATTCTGTAGTCTCTATTTATCAATGAACTGCCCTCTGTCACATCCTATTGGCACTCCACCCTCTATGTGGATTACCTTGTCATTCTGACCAGCTCCCAAGATATCTCTGTCATCAACTCCAAGCTTAACTCTGACTTCGTGCTTATCCAAAACTGTCTAAGGGCCATAAGCTGACCATCAACCTGAAAAAGATCCAAGTCATGCTCTTTGGCTCTGCAGCCAAAACTAATTCCTGCCCTGCTCCCCTAAACGTCTATGGAACAAATGGCACCCTCCTGCAGACCGTGGATTCCGTTACGTATCTGGGAGTAACCCGTGACCCGCAACTCAACCTCACCACGCATCTTCAGAATATATGTAAGGCAACTAACGTCAAGCTTGAACTTGTATACAGAGCGAAAAGTTGCCTCACCCCAGCTGCCCGACTTGATCTAGCCAGGGGGATACTCCTTCCCACGCTCTGTTATGGGCTTGTATCCTTTTCCCCTGTCCTGAAATCTAGTCTCACGAAATGGGACACTGCATATAACAATATATGTTGCTTTGCACTCTCTGCTCCTCGTCTTACATATCGCCATGAACTTTACTCGTGGCTGGAGTGGCTTTCTTCTGAAAAGTACCACGCCTCGGTAGCTTCATTGATAACATTGTCAGAATGACCACCCCCTCCGTGCTTGCCCTCCCCTCAAACATGAAACTCCGGCCTACCACCTAAGATCCTGTGCTGCACAGGATTGTCTGGTTCCAAAAACCCACACCCGTACTGGGGATCAGGCCTTCTCTGTCCATGCACCTAGATTGTGGAACTCCCTTCCTGCATTAACTCGTTCCTCTCCCTCCCATCCCTACTTCAAAGCATCCAGCTGGAGATTTCTTAAATCAGTCTCAGCCTGTCTATGTGTCATTGGACACTAGCAGTGTGTCTCTCTCTCTCCTCCAGTCGACTGTTTTGGGGGCAACACCCTTGTACGCTATTGCTATAATGACCGCTGCTTAATTTTGCTGTAAATTTGCACTAGGCACTTTTTTCCACCACTTTGCCCAGAGGGAGTGACCCTGTCTTATCCCTACCTCTTTTCCTGGGCTCTCTTGACACTGAATGTACCTGATATTTCTATGTGTTACCACATTTTTATGTTATTTAGTTGTTTTCTACTCATTACTACTGGTATGTATCCTGTTGCTCTCTTCCTACTTAACTGTTTACGCCCGATGTCCCATATGCTGTATCACCTACTTACGTATGCCTGATGCTCCTGTATGTAACCATGACTTTGTCTGATGCATTGTATGTACCTGTAATCCTCCCGGGTCGTACCTGAAAATAGGCACTTGGCTGTCTAGTGTGCTTACCTGGTAAACAAAAACAAATAAATAAATTGGTAAGCTGGCAAAGCTTTTATGAGGGGGGGGTCATAATAGGCTACACGGCAAAGATCAAGAGAGACCACAAAAAGAAGCAGCACAAATTGGAGGAAAGGGTGAAGGCATTGGAAATGATGGTAACAAAAACAGGGGACCCCAAATATGAGAGAGAATTGTTAATGGTGAGAGATACCCTAAACTGAAATGTGACAGAGGAGGGGAAGGGAAAATAGTTTTTTTGCTCAACAGAGAATATACAAGTGGGGGAACAATCCTGGTCCCTTATTGTTAAAATTACTGAAAGGTGGTAAAACTATGAAAAGAATAACAGCAATTAGAGACACTAAGGGAATGTTAATACAGGGGGAAAGAGAGATAATGACACGATTTAAACAATTTTATGAAACATTATATAAAGCTGAATGTAACGATACAGGGGAGGCTATGGATAGCTTTCTGGAAGGAGTGACCCTCCCACAAGTGACAAACTCAGAGGGCCAGACTAGGAAATAGAATTACAACAGAGGAGATAATACAGGCTATAGGGATGCTTAAGAGGTGCAAGGCAGCGGGACCGAATGGGTTTGGCAGCGAATATTATATGGAGCTCCAGGGAGAGGTGGCTGCAACTCTTAGAGATGTCCTGAAGGAGGTGAGGGGGGTGAGAGGGTTGCCCAAAATGTGTTGCGAAGCCAATATTTGCTTCATCCCCAAGCCAAATAAGGATGAAAAGGAGTGCGCCTCATACCAACCCATTTCATTATTAAACTATGATTGTAATATTAAGACTAAGGTATTAGCACTTCAATTAGAAGAAATGTTACCATCCCTCATACATACAGATCAAACGGGTTTCATACAGGGTAGAATGTCTTACCATAATATTAAAAGACTACTGAATATTATTCACTGGGGATCCAAAAATAGAAGAGGGCAAACGTGTCAAGTCAATGGATGCCGAAAAGGCATTTGACAGAACTGAATGGGAATACCTGATGAATATATTATCTAAATTCAGATTAGGGGAGAAATTCATCCAATTAATGAGTGCCTTTTATAGAACACCCACTGCTAGAATCCTCGTTAATGGGTCGGTATCTAAGGTGTTCCCTTTAGAAAGTGGGACGTGGCAGTGTTGCCCTCTCTTCCCCCTGCTCTTCACAATGGCCATAGAACCATTAGCAGCCAAAATTAGGGCAGATCCTGGAATCAGAGGTGTAACGGGAAGGGCAGGTCGAACATTGTCATCACCATGTATGCTGATGATATTCTTCTCTCAGTGATACAACCTGAGCAATTGATCCCTCCCATAATGAGAATTATAGAAGATTTTGCCAAATTCTACGGCTATAAATTCAACATAAACAAATCAGAAATAATGTACCTGCGGGGAGCCGAGAGAGGAAAGGAGAAACCGTGGGGTTTAAAAAGCGAGATTGATGCCTTCACTTATCTGGGAATAAAGGTGGGAAGGATCCTCCAATGAATGTATAAGTTCAATTACAAACCCATTATAGACACAATATCTAAAGACCTACAGAGATGGAGAGCACTGCCTATTTCATGGATGGGTAGGATCAATTTATTAAAAATGAATGTGTTACCAAAAATCTTATATGTTACACAAATGGCACCCTGGGCCAAAATAAAAAAGATTTAAAACAATTATAATGAGGATTTACTGATTTTATCTGGCAAGGAAAAAGGCCAAGGGTAACAAGACTAAAGGCTGACACCACAAAGGGGGATTAAACTTCCCGGATATTGAAGGATACTATCTGGCCACACAACTCAGATATATCCATAATTGGGTTAATAGAGGGGAGGCAGCAAATTGGCTAGACCTGGAAGAAAAAGGTAGTCCAGGAAGAATCTCAGCGTATCTAGGAGAGAATGGGCTAAAGGCTTATAAAGCATTGACAATCCAAATCCCATGGTGGTGACCAGCATGGAGAGAGATGAGAAAAAGACAAAATATGAATCATATACACACCCTCCTTGTACCAATAGCTAATAATCCAGCTTTTGTACTGGGGTTAGAAGATGAAGGATTTGCGGAGTGGCAGAGGAAAGGGATTCGGTGCATGTGAGACTTGGTGGAAAGAGAGGAATTAATCACTTTTCAAACTATTCAAAAAAGTCTAAACATCCCTCCGTCCCATCTATTTCAATACTTCCAGATAAGGAATTATTGGAAGAAGTTGGATAGAACAGTAGTTATGGAACCATCCATGTGGAAAGGGAGAGACTAGTCATGGGAGCAAAATACAATGAAAAGGGACTCATTGGGAGAATGGCAAAGTTTGACAGATCCCATTTTCAAGGAGAGACACAAAAAGTAAAACAAAAATGGAAGCGAGACCTACAGTTAGTGATCTCAAAAGAAAACTGGGAAATGATTCTGGGCACCCACATGGGTTTGCTCTTATGCAGGGGCGCCAACAGTGCAGGTGCTCAGGTGCTTGAGCACCCACAAAGTTAAAATGGGCACCCTCAATTTTCAGCCCACCTCTGGTCACCCCAACCAGCCCAGTCCAGA
The DNA here is from genome assembly GCA_016271365.2 of Neoceratodus forsteri. Lineage (NCBI taxonomy): Eukaryota > Metazoa > Chordata > Ceratodontiformes > Ceratodontidae > Neoceratodus > Neoceratodus forsteri. Next base: position 1,244,409,507 of record CM057455.1, read on the forward strand.
GCCACAATGTCCACTCATTCATGATTATTTTTTTGTTTGGGTCGGGATGAGTGACAGTGCTGGCCAGACTAATCTCCTCCTCCGTTCCATTGTTGGCATTAGCAGCGGCTCCACCCAGCGGCCGACAATGAACAAAACACTCTATCTTACATCCCACATGACGTGTACACTCACTCTGCACAGGCGCATGCCCGCACGCTGTCTTTGAACTCAACTGCATCTGCGACGGCGTGCGTGTGTGTTGGTGGGCTCAGTTTACTGGCTGGCATGTTCAAGCATCGGGCACCAGCAGGGACAGTCATGGTGCATTAGGGTCAGGGACAGCATGTGTCCTCCGAGCTCTGACCTCCTCCAATCCTTGGCATGATCTAGCTGCCAGTCCAGATGAGTCCTTCAGTTCAGCAGCGAGTGAGTTGAGTTAGTGTGTGGGCTGGGATGCAGACTGCAGTCAGACTCTCACTCAGAGTAAGTAAAAGGGACGTATGTGGGACACGGCAAATGATCTTTCATGTTTAAGTCAGAAAAAAAAGTTGTAAAATGAAAATCACTTAGAAAAAAAAGAATATTGAAGTGGCCTGGGTAATTTTTTTAACTGTTCATTAACCCAGTTACTTAACTCGACTATGTGTACATGGCATTGGCAGCTCATAACTGGTTACTAAAAGCTAATAAATAAATAAATAGCTTACTAGCTTGTGGGCATGGCCCGGGCTAGCGGAGGGCGGCTGCTGCTGCTGACTGTTCAATCACGAGTTGTCAACTTGTCACACATAACCTAAACAAATATAAAAAAAGAAAGGAAAGTTCCAAAGTACAGTACGACTGGGGGGATAAAAACAAAATTTGGCAGCAGACAATGTGTGGTCTCTAGTCTCTGTGGCTGCCTAAGCCTGAATGACCAGGACTGGATTTACTGTTATTCAAATTATGCTTGTGCACAGGGGCAAGGGCCCTTGTTTTCTGAGGGCCCTTTTTGGGTAGCTGTGTTGACTTTATGCAAGTTATGCACAGCATTGCTTTACAGTTGTTTCCAGCGTTGCACTTAAGTTGTCTCCAAGGGCAGGAGGACAGAACCGCAGATTGACTGATGTAACATTACACATGCTGATAACCCCCTTCCCACCCACCACCTACCTCCAATGACCTTCCCTGGCTCCAGTTGTCTTTGTGCACTGCTGACATTTGTTTTGGTGGTGTGATTTTGTATTGTATGTGTGCATCCTTCCCCAGATTTTGGTGCCATAATGTCACTGTAGAGAAACAAGGAGATCAGAACTTAGCCAGGATGGGGTGGTTGAGGTTGAGTTGATCTGAGACTGGAGGAGCCCAGTGAGGTGACAGGTCAAGAAGGATGACCAGATGGAGTCAGGTCAGTGCAAGTACAACCCAAACCAAGGCCACAGCCAAAGTTGTTGTCAGTACTGTGCGGAGGGTAGAATTCAGTCAGTGGGTGAGGGCATGAGGTGCAGACATGGCTGACACTCAGTGAGGCAGCATTATCCTGGGTTAGGATAGTGTGGGCAGCCAGCCAACCAGTATATGGTGGGTGAGGGTGGCGAGTTTTACTTATGTCTGTCAGCTACTCAGGACTTGGGATCATTGAGTCGGAGGCCAAGAATGGGTATTTGTGGGTAGTGTGGAGTGCACACAGTTGACCTGGCTGTGAGAGTTATCAGGGTCCCAGGGAGAATTTTGTCTATGTGAAGGAAGCATTAGCCAGCAAGGAAAGCAAAGTATGGACTTATTTGTTAAAAAGAAAAGCAGAAGAGAAGGCTTGGAAGGTACAGCAGCTCCCCTTATTTCAATATTTAATTGTGGGTTTGGGGCAGGCTAATGTATGATCCTGCAGCAACAGCAAGCATAGCAAGAAAAGTGTCCCATGATGTGCAGAAATTATGACTAGTGCAATAAATAACCTCTCAACCTGTTATTACTGAAATGTGTGGAACATAAACCCTCAAAATGTGGGACAATGTAGACACTAGCCCTCTAATGTGGGGCACTGTAATAAACTAAGGAGATAAAAGCTCAGAACACTATGGAAATGCATGCTTTTATGTGTACAAAGTTTGTTTGTTTCTGCATCTTAGAGTACTATGAATTTTTGCTTTAAAGTCAGAGTTGACAGTACTTCTCTGTGGGGCAGCACATGTCTGTGGGGGGACAGGGTGGTGTTGGAGAAGCCCATGATTACTGCTGTGCATAAGGCCCATGACAAGGTAAATGTGTCCCTCTGTGTGACCACATGTGTGTGAGGGTCAGAGTGAGATGAGCCTTAACCAAGCCTGTTGGAGAGTCCTCCTGTCCAGACAAGTTTCCGTCTGTCCATATTAAAAGCTACAAAATGAAACACACTCAGATAGTGGATTTAAGAGGGGGTCTGTGGCAAAATTAAAGTGAGTAGGATTTGGGGATAAAATAAATATATGGCAGCAGTGGTCTGTCTGTGGCTGCCTGTAACTGTGTGTGTGTGTGTGTGTGTGTGTGTGTTGAGCTGAGCCTTAGCAAAGCCTGTCACTGTCAGAGTCCTCCTGTCCTGTCCAGAAGTGTCCATCTGTCCAACAAATGACAGAAGAGAAGAAGGCAGGAAAGGAGGAGGTGGGTAAAGGAAGGGATAAGAGGTAGGGCATAAGTAGTAAAGTAGGAATTCAAAGACTTGGCAACAGCACAGGGGTCAGAAATAGGGAGTTAAAGAGACTTGCATCCTCTATAGTGGAGTAGTTGTGATGGTGGCATATTTATTCTAAGATGTATCAAAATACCCCCAAAATGCACCCCAAAGCATGAAAAATCCTGTAGCTTCTGGGGACCTAGGCGGCCCTGGCCTTTTATAATTATCCTGAGCACCCACAATTTTTTTCAAAACTTGGCACCCCTGCTCTTATGCAATAAATTCAAAGAGCTCCAATACAAGTTTTTGCACAGACTCTATTACCCACCCAACATTGTACATAATTTCAGTCCAGGGATTTCCCCCCGTGTGGAAAATGTGGGAGGGCTAGAGGTACAATACTACATTACTGGGATTGCTCATGAATCCAACAATACTGTAAAGATATATGGGGAGAAGCAGTTAAAATGGGGGAGGGGTGAGGAGGTGAGGTTTTTCCTCATGCTCTCTGCTGCTAGGAGTGGCTGATCAGGATGAGGAATCCTGGAGTCTTTACCCTAGATGGATCAGAATTCTCCTAGTAATTGCGAGACAGGAGATGCAAAATTTATAAATAACAAACCTTACCCCAACAGTATCCCAATGGAAAAACTCAGCTATTAAGACTCTTTCCACTGACAGGCTAAGATATGCTCTTAAGGGCAAGGAGGAGGCTTTCAAGAATGTGTGTTGGGTGGGGGGGTTCGTGACACCTTATCCCCCACTGAGTCAGAAGTGTTGTAGGTGGGATGATCTATATGAGAATAAAAAGCACACACCAGGCAAGTAATAAAGAGTGGATGCTTCTTTATTAAATCTCCTATACTCAGTAATCACACAATAACTGAAGTTTTTAAATGCCCATAGATAGTACAATATATATATATATATATATATATATACTGTATATCAATGTGACATCTTCGACTTCTCTAAGTAATAAAGGATACAGCCAATTTCAACTTTATTCAAACTAAATAAGCACAATTTTGTAAAAGTTATCCATTTTTTTCTTTTTTGTTCTGCCTTTTATTGTGTGTTTTAATATATGAATTAACTTTACCTACTTGCCTAGAAAGCTACACTTCTCCCTGCTGTTAAAGGGAGGATTTTACATAATGGTAGAATAGAAATATGGAACTGTACAAATTACAACGTTTGTGTTTGCCTTGTTATATCTGTGAACATGCACCACAAGAACCAATATAGGCATGTTACAGCAACACAAAATTTTACAGCTGTAGATGTAAGATCTGTAGAGGTGTTATAAATGATTAACTGTTGTTGAGACCACATGTTGGATAAGAAATTGTTACAAGACTGATTCATGCCTGTATTGTGTAAGCTATATATCAAATATGTCTAAAGCATGTTACACCTAAATAAGTTTAATAAAAAGATTATACCAAAAATAAAGTCACAGCCGACACCCACTATTTTCTTCGGGCACTTTATAGTAAGAGGTGGTGCAGCACTGACGGTCTGTCCTGGCTTACTTGCCGCCCTTCCCTCACTTGAGGCCGCCTGGCACTTCTCACATGGGTCCTCCTTCCTGGCCAGAATATAGACTGGCTGGGTACTCTGTTCCCTCCTAGCTTTTTCCTCTTATTACTGCCTGTATTCTGTCCACCTTCTCCCTCTGCTCATCTTATGCTCTGCCCCCCACCCCAATGGTAGACCTGCAGTAAGCCAGTCTGCTTTCTCAATCTGTGGAAGAATAACCTCGGTCTCCCTATCAACACACCCTCTCTTCCACTGGTCACACTTCTAAAGCAGGTACCTGCAGCTGGTCACTCCTCCTGCATTACACTGCAGTCAGCTTATTATTATTTGTTTCTCTCTGGGGAATACTCTGCATTTTTGCTTCACTACTATGTGCCCATAAATAAATGCAGAAAGAATAAAAAGTCCCTCTATTAAGATTTGCCTTTGCCTGACCTGTAAGAGTGCACAGTCTGTCATCCCACAAGTCAGAGACATCGTCGGACACCCACTTTTTCTAAATGGGGCACATTATTAAAGAAGTGATGTGCAGCACTGACAGTGACTCCTGGCAGCTCGCCGCCCACCCTGCCACCCAACAGTCACACGGTATTTCCCCGGGGCAGACTTATTTCATTTATATGCAACCAGCTTTAAATAAAAGAGTGACTGCCCTGAGGAATTAACACTTTCTGCTGACTCTTGAGTGAGAGACCTGCCACCCGACAACAGTCACACAGGTATTTTCTCAGGGCAGGCTTTTCATTTTGTGAAAGGCAAGCAGCTTTAATGAATAAAATTAAAGAGCGAGTCTGACAAGGAATTAACACAGTGCCGACTCGACCTGGGGAGACTTGCCACCTGCCCTGCAACCCAACAGTCACTCATGCTATTTCCTTGGGGCAGAATTATGCAGCAGCTTTAATCAAATTAAAGAGTGAGCCATGCCATGAGAAATTAATACCTGCTGCTGACTCAGTGAGAGTGGAGGCTCACGTCAGAATTGCAGAGCCCGCTTGCCCACGCCCCGATGACCCTCATGCCACAAATCAGAACAGTTTTTGCAATTACTCATACTGTACAATATACTTGCTGCACAGAGTGAGTCAGCCACCTGACAGTCATTATCCTTTCCTTCCTCGAGGTACACTTTATCCGTCATGGCTGCATATCCTTACTTAACTTGCTGCACCTCATCAATTAGAGAGAGACAGACGGATCTGACAGCACAACACACAGCTGGCACCTGCACCGGTAAAGTAAACACAATCCTGCTCTGCTCTGAGAAGCTGCCAGCCTGCAAATCAAAATAGGAGACCATCCACATACCTTCTTTTGGGTGAAGCAGCATCTGCAGGACTTGGATCTGCACAGAAAAATCGATAATTGTTTTACTCATCTTCGAGCTGCAGCTCATGACTGCAGACTTGTGGTGGGCGTACAAAGTAGAGGTCAGATTAGGACATGAACCCCACCATATGCACCGCAGATCATGAGCTGCAGTTTTTTAACCCCTTGTGTGCTGAAGAAAGCAATCATAGGTGCCGGAAGATAGTAAAAACTGAAGAGGCAGAGGCTCAGAAGGGCACTTACGAGAGTAAAAAGGGCACTTTTTCGACACTAGTTTTTGCCATACAAAAATACGATAAATGTACACATATGATGATCATAACATTAAGAATACAGTCCCATATAGGAATATTTATGCAACTACAGACATATGAATGTGCCAGCAGAAATAGACCACCCAGTCTAAGTCTGCTCAAGTGTGCAGCTATATTAAGAGAGCAGCTGTCGACTCATTTCCTCCAATAGCTCCACATGATGACGTTTGAACCATACATTGCTTAACCTGTTACAGTGGCTGACCAGGTGAAACAGAGAGATGGCATAGTATGGTAATATGTGTATCACCAGTCCCAAGCATGCAGTCTTCACACTAATGAGTTCGGAGTTTTTGGTTCCACTAACTTCAGGATAGAAGTTAGCAGTTAACCCCAACCGCCAGTGACAAGGTAAACTCCTGAGGCTGGGGAAATAATGACACAGAGCCATTAAGTTTACACAGCTTATTTATTAATGAATCACAGTGTACAATGTAAAGTATATTTATTAATGAATCATAGTATACAATGACAGTAAACAATATTATTGTACAACAATATGGGTATAAAACAGATTTTACAGCAAAGTCTGGATGGATGGAGGAGTAGGATACATTTGGAAATGGGCCACTGTTGCCTAAGAATTCAATAGACGAAAGCCATCTGCTCATTCATTCCTGTACTGTTGCAACTGCATACCACAGACTCACCCAACCAACCAATTTACCATCACATCTATACTTCTGCCATGAATTAATCCTCTGGATGCTCTGGTCACCACTTCAGGCTGGTATGCCTGTACAAGCCATTACCAGGCCCTGGTGGCCACCAAATCACCCCATAAATGCGCTGGTTTCCACCTCAGGCTGGTATGCCTGTACAAGTCAATACCAGGACCTTGGTGGCCACCAAATCACCCCATGAATGCTCTGGTCACCACTTCAGGCTGGTATGCCTGTACAAGCCATTACCAGGCCCTGGTAGCCACCAAATCATCCCATGAATGCTCTGGTCACTACTTCAGGCTGGTATGCCTGTACAAGCCATTACCAGGCCCTGGTGGCCACCAAATCATCCCATGAATGCTCTGGTCACCACTTCAGGCTGGTATGCCCATACAAGCCATTACCAGGCCCTGGTGGCCACCAAATCATCCCATGAATGCTCTGGTCACCACTTCAGGCTGGTATGCCCGTACAAGCCATTACCAGGCCCTGGTGGCCACCAAATCATCCCATGAATGCTCTGGTCACCACTTCAGGCTGGTATGCCCATACAAGCCATTACCAGGCCCTGGTGGCCACCAAATCATCACATGAATGCTCTGGTAACCACTTCAGGCTGGTATGCTGGATGAGTCATTCCCAGGTCCTGGTGGCCACCAAATCACCCAGTCAGCCAATTTACCACCACATCTATACTTCTGCTGTGAACGAATGTTCTGGATGCTCTGGTAATCACTTCAGACTGGCATGCTAGACAAGTCATTCCCAGGCCCTGGTGGCCACCGAATCATCCAATCAACCAATTTACCACCATATGAACTGTTCCCTAAAGTAAAGATTTTCAGTATCAAATTTTTCCAAAAAAGTTACGTCGTCTTTCATTTTGTTGCACAAACTCCCGAACAATTTGTGTCCGATCCAACTTGTCTGTTCTGTCTTTGTGAATGTTCAACAGCATTAGGTGACTGTACCTCTTCTCTGTCATGGTGCTTCTTAAGTAAGACTTTATCCTCCACTGTGTTGAAAAGGATCTCTCCCCAGTTGCTGTACACATTGGGACAAGGAGGTAAATTTGAAAGAGCTTCACTACTTCTGAATACAGTATCTGCTGCTGGCAGTCTTTTCCCACTAAGGCATCAATAATGGTGTTGATTGAAGTTACTGCCCTCACCTCTGGCAAAACATGCTGCACAAGTCCTGGGGGCAAATTCAGTTGTGCATTCAGAATGTCAATGTCCAAGTCCTTATCTCCATACAACTGTGTGATCTGAGAAGGAACTGAAAACACCTTTGCACTGGCTGCTTGAAGCAACAAATTCTCCATAGATGACAGCAAAGTGTAGGCTTCTTGATCAAAACATCGGTCTAGTTCAACAAGGCAAGCATCAGTGGCTTCATAGTACATTTGTCAATACCAGTCCTTAGCAGATTCGGGATGGTGATGCGGTGCACTACCATGTTGCAGCCTTGCTGGGACACAGCGCTGTCTGGGAAGTTTTGGCTCCTTCACATTTTTCAGTAGTTGTGCTTTCTCTTTGATGCCTTCATAGATCTGGTCAAGGTCATTGCGCTGGCTTTGTAAATTTTTCTTCAGGGAGTTTACACTTATCATTGTAGTTTCTGCTGTTAGTGTTTTTGTTTGCAAGACTGAAGCCACTTGTTCTGATACGCTGAATATATTGTATGATACAACCAGTCCAAAATAGGTCAGAAACCTTTTCATCATTGAAAACAGGCCCTTGACCTAACTTCGTACATCAGTAGATTTGTCTTGTTTCAGCTCCTCTAAGGTTTCATAGAGTGCTCTGTAGTTTTTGAGAACCGACTTGATGCTCTTTGTTGTTGCTGTCCATCTTGTTGGACAAAGTAAGTGCAGGCCTACTACCATCATGTAAGGGTCCTCACTGTCATTCACTGCAATATTTTCATAAAGAGCCAGCCTCTGTGGTGATCCCCGAATCAACACACTTAAATTCTGGACAAAGCTGAGGGCATTTTCAATGGCATCACTTATTTTGCCACAGTTTGCAACACCAGGTCCAAGGAATGATTTGCACAATAGACATTCAATGCAAGTGGATTTTCTCTCTTAATTCTTGTTGCAGCTCCAGAAATATATCCACCATATTTGCTGCTCCATCATCACGCCTGTCCCTCAGTTGTTGATTGGTAAACTACATCTTACTAAAACATCCTTAATGGAACTGGTGATGGATTCTGCATCAGTCTTGCCATTTCATACATCCCAATAAAATCTTCATGTATAACAAATGGGTAGGGAAACCCATCATATACATATTGTCATCTGTTCATATTGGCTAATATCCGAGATTCATCTGCTATGATTGCATACAGCTTTGATTCATTGCATATCTTCCAGAAGGTTCCTCAGCAGCTGATGTGCCATGAGTTCCATGACTTCATTCACAATATCTGAACTCTGATATTTCCCTTCCTGGATCCATCTCAGTAGTTCTGGTATGTCAACTGCCCTACTCAGCATTTCCTGCCTCAGGTTGCGTTCCTCTTCTTCTTTGCCACAAATTGCTAGTCCTTGCCAAACTAGAAACTGTATTGCATTTAGCTGTTTCAGGAACAGGTCTCTGTTTCTCACCTGTTCCTGTGCAAGATGCTGGCTGAGCTGAGCACCAACATTCATCCTTGTGTTGTTGAATGCAGTGTACTTCTCAACAGCTTCACGGTGGAATAATGATGTCTGATGTTTCTTAAATTTGTCAAGTGCTTTCTTCCAATCACTAAATCCTGATGAAATGAAGGTAGTTTCACCACAACGACTGCCCATGATTAGTTTTCTTTCCACTGCTGCCCGACAGTAGTAGCAGAATACACATCCTTTTGAAACACAGTAGGTTAGCCAGCTGAAAGATGAAAACCACTGTGTTTGACAAGTTCTTGTTTCAGTTCTCCCATTGGTTCGCAGAATCACTTGTTTGACGGACATGTCTGTAACACTGCTTGGTTGAAAAACACTGTTAAGACTGTGGCAACAAACAGAAGAGCAGGAGGGGAGAGACAAAGAGACAGCAAATTCAGACACTGCTTCAACTGCAGTGACCCAGGTATTCTCAGAACAGGAGGGGAGAAACAAAGAGACAGCAGATTCAGGCACTGGGTCAACTGCTGTGAGCTGGGTATTCTCAGAGAGATGCATGATGTTGTCATCGCTATTGCTGTTCATGGGGAACAGCTCTGCAGCTCTGTTTTCTGTATCAGAGCAGGCCTTACCATCCAGGGACACTGGAATAGCAGCTGCAGGAAAATCCTCATCAGGCAAGGAACATGTCAGTTCTGGCACTGATGCAGCATTTGAAACCAACATGGCTGTATTTGACTCTATCAAAGCCATTGACAGCGAAGCTGTATGCACAGTTACATTGTCACTTACAAAACCGGTACAGCTGACTGCTGCAGTGCTTGTGACAGTGTCAGTGGTATTATTCTCAGTAGCAATTTCCCTTGCATGCTCTGAAGATATTGGTATCTGGGCACTCCCAAAACAGTAATTACGTTTTCTTGGCAGCAATTTCAGCCAGTTGTTTCTCCATCTGTCGTTTTCGTCTCTCAGACCGTGGCATATTTGAATGCAATGACACAGACCGTGCAGGCTCTGAGAAAGAATTTTGTGAATGCAGTTTAGTGAACCCATCTGATTGTCTTCTTCTGATAAGGCACTGCAGCATGAACATTATTAAGCAAGCTAGCAATGAAATGTCTATGGCAAAAAAACATTTTTTTATATCTTGCCCTTCCTCACCCCCCCCCAAACTTTGTCAATAGTTAATATTTATCCTCAAGTACTGGGGCTACTTTAATTAGATATTCTTGGCTGGTGATACATGCACCAACATGCTCGTGTACTGCACCACTATTGTACAAGACATGAAGGTCCAATAAAATTTATAATGCATGATTTGGCTGGTACTGATAATGAAACTATTATTTTTTATACCACTGTTTTTGCTCAGCTGCCCAACAGTTACAATGGCAGGGCTTTCGTCCATGATTCAGTATTGGGAAATTTGACTACTCCTCCCATATGCCACACATCAGCCAACCTCTCCCAGCAGCTGCAACTCACAGAATTTTCAAATGCTCCCCAACTTCCCCAACTCATCCTTCTCTGAAATGCTTTCTCCCCTTGCTGCTGGGTCCTCAATTCCCTATCACTGCCTGGCTCGACAACCAAGGGTGGGGACAGAGAAAGGCCAAAGTTCAGTGTACGCAAGCACTATACGCTATTCACCCAACAATGAATTGTTTTAATATGAGAGTCACATCAAACCTCATTTTTTCACAAACAGTGTCCACAGGGAGAACTTTGACATAGTGGTACTGCTTTTTAACAATGCTCCCTATACCTCTCACAGTGGTTTATCTCACACAAGACATGCAGAGAGAGTGCCAACTTAATTTACCACCCCTGAACACATCAATGCCACACTCCAGTCCAACATGCAAGGCAGATTCCATGCCACTGTCTGCCAGTGCCACCACAAACAAGTGCCACGCTACGTAAACAACAACATGAATCATTAATCATTCCAAGCACTCTTACAGCTGCCTCCTTCATACCCAGCTCAGTTTACAGACACATTTGCACATCATCACTTCCAATACAAATAAGGCTCCCTAGATTTCTGAGATGTCAGTCCTGGCAATCCAAGCAATTGCACAAAGTAAATGCTATGCTTTAAGTTTTTAACTGTAAGATTATTTTAATCAACATTTTCAGCCATGTATATATTTGTACATATCTGTACATAAACTGGCAGTATTATTATAAGCTGTGTCAGCCTGCGTGAACTGTTTATTGTCCGTTTTGATGGCACACCTCAAGATAGGTCCTCAGCCTAGTGTGGCTGATCTAACTAAAACAAAATAATAAATGATGCTAGAGTGAAAATGATGCTATATTGGTCTGTCAAACTTAGTGCTCCCAGATGCCAGATCTACAGGGATGGCTATATTTAACAGAGAAATAGACCAGTCAACAGTGGGAATAGTTATGACTGACTTGCATGTTGTTATACAGCAAACTAAACCAGAACTCATGTTCCACAAGAAATAGGGTTAAAAACATACCCATTATATACTGATTGTGCAGTTTTCTGAGAAATACGCATCTAACTCTTTTTTCCCCCCTGGACGCACCAAGAAACAAGCTGCTGTCACCTCATTTTTGTATAAATGAATACAAATGGCACCCGTGATCTGTATTTCAAATTCAACACCATTGACCAATAAAGATTTAAGTTGTTTAGTTTGAAGTAGATCCAGAAGTAAATGGTGGTGTGATACCTTTTATTGGACCAACACAGATGTTACAAAAAGAAAAACAGTGTTTATGCTTTCAGACCATTACACTTTCTGACTATTTTGGTCAGGTCTACCTTTGAAAAGAGATTTTGCTCATATAAACCATTCTTTATGTCTTTAATCTCCTTTCACTAACTTGCTTATTTTTCCCTAGGTCTTCTTCATCCTGTTTTAACCTCTCTTGGGATCTATTACTCCTCCCTCCCTCCCTCCTTCCCACACTGTTAAGTGTTAATGACAACTGCTGGACAGGGCACAATTATGTATTTATCTATTATTTTTTAAATTCTTCTTTGTTCACACACTATGACTGCTGCTTTCCAGTAGACCATGTCACTCTGTAAACATACATAATAGTGGCACTGGCACAGGCATTCAGCAGAAGGCAACTGAGATTATTACAGCCCTGAGCCCAAGTATAGTGCTAGCTTCATTAAGGGCCTGTATAGCTTTTTGCCACTGATTTGATGCCTATTCCCCAAGTTCACAAACCCATTTATATTCAATGGAAAGCAGGAAAGTGCAAGTTTTATTTACTGCAGTTTTTTCTCCTACTAAAAAAATAACACATTGCACAACATGGTACAATAAGTAATTCAGTCTGTCACTATACATGGGACAGTGGATGGGAGACTATGCATAACCACTGTATTTGTGGCACCGAGGGGTTCTGATACCCTGTGACCTTGAGAGTGATGCTTGAGGGGTCCATGGGAATCAGATCCCTGAGGTGGCACAACACACTGGTTGTGCATAGACTTGCCCATCCACTATTATATATAGTGTATGGGCATCCATGCCTATTTCTGACACTGCACTTTGTTTCAGTGAACTGCTGGTTTGGGGGGGCACTTGAGGGGTGGTGGTAGGCCCAAAATTATTGACAGTGTGATGCTGATGTCTTTGCAAGTTCAAGTAAAAAAAATACAACACACCTTTCAGATTAATAGGATTGGGGAAATCAAGTATGTGGCAGCATTCCAAGTTGTTCTGCTGTAGTACTGACATCACCAGTGCAGCAGAACAACATACTGATGTCAGTACTGCAGCCAGCAGAACAAGCATGTTCCAGGCATGGAATTATTCCATGTATAACTGCATTCCATCATACACTATCACTGCATTAACAAGCATTTGTCAATGCCGGATGTTTGCTTGCTGGCATTGGCAGTGGTAATGTAGAAGTTACAGAGCTGCGTAATAGGAATGGCAGTGACGTAGTGAACTGAAGCCAACCCCACCACCACCCTGCAGAGAGTGACAGGCATTGGGGTGTGCATTTGGGTCGTCAGGCATAACGGCCTCGCCATTTCACCACACCCCACCTGCAGACACTGACAAATGTCACAGTGTTCCTTGGGGTCTTTGGCCTTATGCACACCCCATTTCATTAGGAAATGCGGTGAGATGGGTGCGATATAGAGAATGGGGTGAAGTTTGGGGCTGAAGAGTCCAAGGCATACCGATGCCTCTCACTGGCTGCAGGTGTGGAATGGTATGAGCATTACAGGCAAGAATCCCAAGTCAACACCCCTGATGCCTGTCATTCTCTACAGGTTGGGCATTATGGTTGGAAACCCTAATACCTCAGGCATTATTGGTATTTTCACTCCAAATTCAACATGTTTTTGTGGCCCCACCTCATGAACAGGGGGAATATCAGTTTGTTAGCCTAAAGCTGCTTATGCACAGCGACTACGGCATTTAGCACCACAGGTGCAAAAACATTCCAACAGGATGTAAAATGACAGCTGTACTGTTCATGGGGAGGTGTAAAATGGCAATGTTGTAAATCTGGTAAATTATTTAAAAAATGGTGAAGTCATGAGCTTCATAGAAACTGTGCAACGATAATCTGTAATATAATTAGGTTGGGGATATTTTAAGCAGATTGTCAATCAGGCATTTTGGTGCCTCTATCATGAACAGTGTCACTGTGATTTTCTTTATCTGTGCCGAACAATGATTTTCCACAGCGAATCATGCATCTCAGCGCTGAAAGTGAAAACACACTTCAGCCATGTTGTGAAAAATGACAGCTGTACTGTTCATAAGGAAGTGTGAAAAAATGCCACTGGTGAAAATCTGGACTGAAAATATTACAAAGTCATGAACTTACATAGGTGCATGGAACTGGCGTGATTGCTCACTGGTAATACACAGTCATTTTATGGACTTTTGTCACCAAATTTTCAACATAGCCATTTAAGACCTCTGCTCATGAACAGTGTAACTGTGATTTTCTTAATCTGTCCTAAACATTGCTTTACAGACACCAACAGCACTATTGTGCTACATGTATTGCGAAACACATTTTGGGCGATTATAAGAAAAAATGGCAGCTGTACTGTTCTATAAGTGAAGTGTAATAAAATGGCAATGTTGAAAATCTGCAGTGAAAATATTAATTCTCTGTAAACTTATTTAGCATGTATAGGAACCGGGCGAACGATGCTCGTAAAACAGTCATTTTTGAGAATTTTTTCACCAAATTTTCAACATAGCCATTTTAAGACCTTCTGCTCATGAACCGTGTCACTGTGATTTTCTTACTGTGTCCCATACATTGATTTTGTACACATACTGTGCCATTGTGCACTACATGGATGGAAACACATTTGGGTAAGATGTAAAAATGACATATACTGCTCATAAGGAGGTGTGGTAAAATGGCAATGTTGAAATCTGGAGTGAAAATATTGAAAATTTGTGAACTATTTCGTGCATAGGATGTGTGTACGCCATTGCCGTAAAACAGTCATTTTTAGGAATTTTTTCACCAAATTTTCAACATAGCCATTTTAACACCTGAGCTCATGAACAGTGTCACTGTGATTTTCTTAATTTGTCCCGTACATTGATCTCGCACACCGACTGCGCCATTGTGTGCTACATGGGCAGAAACACATTTTGGGTGACATGTGAAAAATGACAGCTGTACTGCTCATAAGAAGGTGTGATAAAATGGCAATATTGGAAATCTGGAGTGAAAATATTGAAAATTCGCGACCTTACGAGTGTGCATAGGAACTGAGCAATGCACCCTCGTAAAACAGTCATTTTAGGAATTTTTTCACCAAATTTTCAACATAGCCATTTTAAGACCTCTGCTCATGAACAGTGTCACTGTGATTTTCTTAATTTGTCCCGTACATTGATTTCGCACACCGACTGCACCATTCTGCGCTACATGGGTGGAAACACATTTTGGGAGAGATGTGAAAAATGACAGCTGTACTGCTCATAAGAAGGTGTGGTAAAATGGCAATGTTGAAAATCTGGAGTGAAAATATTGAAATTCGGAACCTCGAGCCTGCGTGGGAACTGCGCAATGCACCCTCGTAAAACAGTCATTTTTGGAATTTTGGCACCAAATTTTCAACATGGGGTTGTCCTTCTCATGAATGATGTCACTGTCATGGTGGTATTCAGGCCCAAAGGGTGATTTCACAGTCACTGCGCAGTCACTCTTGTGAAATCCTCCCTTCGGGCCCAAATAACGCCATGACAGTGACATAATTCATGAGAAGGGCCCAAGAAACCCATGTTGAAAATCTGGCGCAAAATTCCCAAAATGCCCGAGATATGCAATAAAGTTGAAACCCCTATGTAACCCATTATACAGCTTACGGCATTTCCTCAGTTCGCGGTCGGCTTTGAAGAGTGCAGGCGTGTTCCCCGGTCCACCGAAGATCGTCGCGCCAGAGTCGGAGGTAAGTATGGGGTGGGGAGGTGTGGGAGGCTGGAGTGCGCAGTGGGTGGAGTGCGGGTTGTGGGAGGAGTTGGGAGACACGCCGTGGGACTGTTTTAATTTTACAGGTTTAAAAAAAGACATCGTGGGGCGTTTGCCACGCTGGGGTGGGCTCCCAGCATGGCACAAGGACTTGGGAGGGGCGTTCAGCCGACCGGGGATTGGGCACCCCCGACGGCCAAAGGACTACAGTGCTTGCCACGCTGGGGTGGGCTCCCAACGTGGCACCTACAACTGGGGGTGTGTGGGATGCAGCTCAGCAACTGGGGGGGACGCAGCTCAGCCGACAGGGATTGGGCACCCTGTTGTCTATACAGTATGAGGCGCGCCGCGTCTGTCTGTGCGGGGAGGGAGCTGCGGCGTGAGCAGCGATATCTTATCGGTGCTCACTCAAGTGTAGCTCCCCTTTCAATCAGTACTTGCATTTTGGAGCATGTCATAGACAGCTCCAAAATGCATTGGCTTACAGAGACCGCGACTGCCAGCCCACTGACTGAATTGGAGGAGGAGGTGACACACCTCCAAAATCTCCGATGAAGGCACTATGTTTTTTGCACATGCGTGCAAGCAAACATAAAAATGACTATTCATAGTGGTCTGTGAGTATAATTAGAGAATGACTCAGTGGTGATGTTTAAGAATCAATTTAAATTATTTTTATTGTTTGAATAATATGTAAATTAAAATCAATTTTGCCAGGACATCTAACCCATTATCCCTATAAAGTGGAAATGGCTAATAGAGGAGGATTGACAGCATTTGCATTTTAAGAAAGAGGCAATTCAATTTTCTGATGGCATAATTGGGATTTATATATAGATATATTTTTTGAATGGGCTCGGATGAATGTTATAGAATTTGTCTGTCTTTCTATCTACATACCTATCTCTCCATGTAGAATAATAAAAGTATGTGTCTTTCTGCCATTATCTGTGTACCCACTGCCCATACAAATGCACATGTGCGTACACACACACACAATGTAAAACAGAGGTGCAGTAGCATCTTGACAGTTTTATGTTAAACCAGTATTTTTGCCACTTATAATTAATTACTCAGATGTATTTAAGGCTTGTAAATTGGCGCCCACAACAGTCACAATGACACACAGCAGGATCATTTACACAAGGTCTAAATCAATGTTTGGTACAAATCTGTCAGGGAACTTTAATTAAAACTAGTATACAGTCACTATTATAAATACTATAAATCTTAAATTTGGAGACTATTTTTAGCAGGAAATAACTTTAAAAACCTACTGTGTGGTACTTTTAATCTGACTGCCTTGCCTGTAAGACTGTGTTGTTTGCTATGTCTGTCTCTAGCTTTACCCTTCTCTCAAATTATTGTAGCTTGTAAAAAAAAAAAAAGTGTCTAGTATCTCAGAAGTCCTTAGGCAAAAAGATTTGAGTCCCTGCAGAAAACTGAACCTGGAATCTCTGTATCTATACTCATCCACTGATTTACAGAAAATACTGTGGTGCCACTAATCTTGCAGGTAACAATCACAAAATCAACCCACAGGTCCAACTTATTTTTTATCATTTTATTATAATAAAACCAGGGAACAATTACAAATAGCAATTAAAAAGTAAATCCAAAAGAAAACTATAGCCGGTACATTGCATCAGTAAAACCCATAACATAGATAACAAAATTACCCCCAAAAATGCAAATGCCCGCTCACCCACTCCACAATATAAAATATGAAAAGAAACCCGCTTGACTCCTTCTGGTGAATAATGGATGTGGGGGACAGAGAGAGGTCCCCACCTGGCCACCCCAAAGAAATAATAATTTTTTTTTTTTTTGCTGTTGCTGCCCTGAGCCTGTCAACAAGAAGGGAGGATACAAACAATACAAAAAAAAGAAACTATGTAACAAATAGCTCTGCAGGTATGGCCAAAATTCTACAGATCATTTAAAATGTTAACGTCTAATTGAAACAAGCAGTAGCTCTGTAAAAACAGAATAATATAACCACAGGCTCCAGTCAAGGAGTCCTTAAAATAGCTCTAACTGTCACTTATTTCAGTTTCCAAACCAATTCACTCAGTATAATCACACTGTTATTCCAAGCTTCCAAACAGGGAGTCCATGGTTAAAGGCAGCAGTTGTTTGAACAAATGTTAAACACCACATTAATAGCCACATCAGTAGCCAGCGGAAGTGTATTTATACATGTAAAGCAATATCCCATATCAACAATAATTCTTGTTACAAAAGTTTAACTGCTATTAACAGAATGAGAATACACTATAACACACAAGGAATCCTTCTCGGATAAGAGAAGACGATATTGTTAATTCAAAGGTTACTCAAGCACTCCTAAATAAGGAGTTCAACTGTTTTTGGAAAACCATTAGGTAATCGTGCTCCAACCATACTCCAACACAACTCATAATCACTGTAGTCCATTGAGAATATCCATTTAAAAGGAATTCCACCCGAGCACTTTGTACTCACCATCCAGGAAAAGAAGAGATTTTTAAATCACTTTATCACAAGTTCTGCTTCCATCAGTACTTAAGCAGAAATCCTTGAATAAATTATAACATTACTGAAAACGTTTCATTTTTCAAACCTGGAGCTCTAGTTCACACAGTTCTCCTTCCAGCTCTGTGAGTAACCAAACCTGTGAGTAAGTTTTCCGTCGCTCCTTTTCCCCTTTTTTCTGCTTTAGAAGGGTGAAGGGAGAAACATAGTCTGGGCTGGCCTTGCTCCATATTCCACCAAAACCCGTTGCAGGTTCTCCTCTCATTAGTCCAGTATGCTTCCATTTCTTAACAATTACTGGAAGTGCTGGAACAAATACAAAGGAAAAGTGCTCCACTAAGCACAATAAATACACACTTCCTGGGACCTGGAGTGTGTGTATAAGCTTGTTAAAAGCTTTTAGCAGGTATGTGAACCCCCGACCCGTGACAACAATGGCATAATACCTCACCTGCTAAAAGCTTTTAACAAGCTTATACACATTTTTCTGTGACTGTCTCCACAGACCTTCTCTCTCTTTTCCACCTTGCTGTTCCTTGTCTGAAGCCCTCCACAGTCCAAACAAACAAGGCAATTTGTCTCCGGTCATTTAGACAGGCTACAGCAGACCATTCAAACACCAAATTGCCCCCCCAAAAAAATCATACCCTCGTCCCTCAGCAAGAAGATTACCAACATTTCCTCAGTGGTGCTGCTGCAGCAAAGACACGGAAGTGACCGAACGCCAGACGCAGAGTAGTAAAACAACAACAAGTCAATTTAGTCAAACAGAGTGCAGTCACTTATTAATTAATTTATTTATTTAGATTTTGTTTACCAGGTAAACCCACTGAGACAAGAGGTCCCTTTTTCAGGGGCGAACCGGGGTGAGTACACCACCAACTTTACATAAGGTACAGTATACAGCTTCAAAAATACATATACAATTTGTACAGGAGGTTGGGTAACAGTAAGGCAGAGACAGAAAGCATGTAGCAAGTGACATATTCAGAGAAAATTGCATTGCCCGTGGGGAAAAACAAAAGTCCATGGGTCATTCGAAAAAGAACATAACACAGTTTGTACAGAGGTAACAGTTAATAGAGGTTAGTTGGTACACAGGGAGCCAAGGATTCGTAGGTAGATTTCGTTATGAGGGGTAGGGAGCTTGTCTAGCGGTTACAGTAGCAGTGGCTCAGTTCCAGGAGGCAGACTTTGAGACTGGCCTTGAAAGAGGAGAGGGAGGGTTTGTCAAGCAGGAAAGAGGGGATTGAATTCCAGAAATGTGGGGCAGTGAACTGGAAGGACTTGCCTGATTGAAAGTGGATGGGTATGTTCAGGAGCTCACTGGAAGTAGGACGGAGGTTGCAGAGGGGGACTTTAGGGGTAAGCAGGTCGCTAAGGTGAGGTAGGTGGTGAATGGAGAGGAGTTTGTAGGAAAGGCAGGCAGGGGACACACACAGTCATTGGCAATGCCTGTCCCCCCCCCACACAGTCATTGGCAAAGCCTGTCCCACACACACACACACACACAGAGTCATTGGCAAAGCCTGTCCCACACACACACACACACACACAGTCATTGGCAAAGCCTGTCACACACACACACACACACACACACACACAACAGTCATTGGCAAAGCCTGTCCCCCACACACACAGTCATTGGCAAAGCCTGTCCCCCCCAACACACACACAGTCATTGGCAAAGCCTGTCCCCCCCACACACACACAGTCATTGGCAAAGCCCTGGCTGCCCTGTCTCACCACCACCATCCACATTGCCAGCCACTATGAGCACCTGTGCCAGACCCGAAGTAAATGGGTCTAAAGCCTCTACCCCACAGCTTCAGCTCCCCTGGGCAGGGGAGAGTAATATACTAATCAATTAAAGGACAGAGAAGGTACATAACAAACATTTGGCAGCTAGGAAAGGGGAAAGAGGAAATCTGGTAACCCTGGCAGGGGGCCCATACAGTCATTGGCAAATCCCTGCCCTCCCAGTCAGCAGAACTACTCCAACCACATACAAAATACTCCATATTAACATATGTGAAATGTCTACCCAATGAACTTTTACTACTGTAACCTTGGTTTCACACCCATCTTTCAGTATGGGAATAGCACTAGTGAGAAGTCTTACCAGGGCACAGAGTGGTAATATGAATGCCTCACTCACTTTTCAAACAAGCACACTAATCACTGTAGAGAACCATTTAATTACTTAGGGATCTATAATATGTTCAAGCAGTATAGTGAATTTCTTACATATACTATCTGAATTAAATTGTTTTACAAAATCATGACTCTGATAATTATAGACTGGCTATATAGTGATAAACTGCACAATGTATGTACACTCAGTACCACCTCAGATAGTCCAGTACAGCTGAAGTATAGCTTTTGATTGAAAGAGTGAACATTTGAATGAACACCAGGGGAATCACCTTCTATTTCAGTAAACTGCTGTGCCATGGAAACTTAAATTTCTCACTAATACTTTTAAAATGTTTATGAAAACAAACTCTGTCACTTGGTCTTAACCTACTGTTGCTACTTGCCTTTAAGTTACATCATAATTATGTGCTTGTTATATCAGTCATTTATACAACTAGTTGAGATAATATATAGATGATTAATGCCACTTTACAGACAAACAGCAGGAGTAGAACAGTGTCGGCTGACAGGGAATTCTGTATTCATGCAAAAGAGCTTTACAGTAGAGTAGAGAAGAGAATAAGCATGAAGTAAAAGCCAGAATTATCTGTATAATACACTACTTTAAATGCTTAGTGACAACCAGTAAAAGTGGTCTAAATGAGCCTTTGACCTAAACTGGCAAATCCCTGTCACTTCTCTCCCCCGTCATTGGCAAAGCTCTGTTCCCCCCAACCAGGCACACACAAGACAAAGTGATCCTGAACCACTACCACATCACATCACAGTTAACCCCTGAAAAGTACCTGGATAATGGTCTTCTGTCTCAAACTGGTGGAAAGCTGGTTAGTTCCTGTTCCTCCTGGGCTGGCTGGGTGGGCAGGCTGGCTACAGTACACCATTCCACAAAGTCCAGGTTAAGCGGCAGAAAAATGGAACTGGGCGAAGAGAAGGAGGTTGCACCAAAAGTTAGCTCAGCAGGGAATCAGACAGGAGAGGAGGAAGAGGACTGCTCAGCTCAATGCTCAGACACCAAGGCAATCAGAAGGAGCACAGCAGACCACTAGCAATAGTAGCAATGCTCTGGGTTCAACTTCAGGTGGTGGCACCCTCGCAGAACAGAATGACTGGTGCTCTGTTCAAGCAAGGTAGACTGCTCAAGGGCTCCCCTAGGCTGGCTGGCTCAGCAGTTGGTTCCAGGCTGGGCTGGCAGCTGGAGACTGGGGTCCAGTAAAACAAATAGTCTTCTCTCCTGATTCCTCCTTACTGATTAGCAGTCACTCCCCCTGATCCTGCAGCAGCTGGGCTGGTCACAAAGCTCCCTTCAGGCTCCGGCGACTCCTCGCTCTGTATTCAGCTGCTGGCGGAGGGCGGCTATCGATTCCACCACTGACACACAGGGACATGTGACCAGAGCAGCTCTTTCTCTGCTGTCTCCTCAGGACAGGTGTGACTTTCGACCAACGGACAGCGCTCCAGTCTTCCTCTATCTACTGCAGCACCAACTAAAAGTAATGGACAAAACTGCTGGCATTTAAACATATCCATTCCAATCAGAATGCAGTCGGTGACATGCAGTAGGGAGGAGATGGTACAGTGGTTCTTTCTGATGCCAGACTGGAAGGAAGGAGGGGAGAGAGGAAAGATGAGGAGTGTAGAAATCTTACAAGTCTGGAATATACTAAGACTCTTGAACTTTGGCAAGGGAGGGAAGGAGTGAGATTGGCCTGCAGTTGCCTAGGGAGGAGTGGTCACCCCCTTCATGTAGAGGAGTACTTCGGCAACCTTACAGGTGCTGGGCATGGCACAGAGTGAGAAGGATAGGTTCAGGAGGTGATTAAGAGGATGGATGATTGCAAGGGTGGATATATTGAGCTGTTTGGGGACCAAGCCATCAGGGCTGTGTTTGGTGGGGTTAAGAAACACGAGGGCATATAAAACTTCCTGGGGGAGATGGGAGGGAAGCTAAAGCCATCAGCCATGTTGGAAGCAGGAGGGGTCAATAAACAGATGGAACTAGCTATTGTACATTTAGGGGCATGCAGAAATACCAATCAGCAAACTTATACAGGGGCAAAAGCAATACAAGGCTAGCTGCCTAAGTCAAACAGTAGGCATAGGAGAACAAGCAAGTAGAAAACAAAACAATGGGAACAGTAGGTGTGCAGATATCAGGGCAAATTACTGAAACTCTAAAACAGGTGCAGCAGCAGCAGGGGTATGCAAGGTAGCTAGCAAACCACAATGCAGGAGATACTCAATGGTGGTAATAAGGCTGAGTGTGAGAACTAGGAGTAGGTGTGGAGAGAAAGCAGCTTGCAAACACTAACAAGTACAGCTCATGAGAAGCTGCCCTCCAGCTGGGTGTGCTAAAGAAAAGGACATGAACCAATACACAGAATTCCAGCACTACCCACCACAAACCAGAAATGCCCAGTTATAAGCTTTTGTGAAACCGTTGAAGTTTAGTGGAGTCTTGCATGGCTGTTCCCTGATCTGTGCACTTGTACTTCAATGGTTTGCACTTTATTTTCTGCCTAATAAACCGCTTTATAATTGAGCATTTCTGCTTTTGGTCTGCTTTGTGGTGGGTAGTGCTGAAACACTAACAAGTACCAGAGACTGATTGCAGGTGCATCCATAGTTAGCAGGAACTTCCTATGGGGAGAGCAGGTAGGGGAGAGCAAAGGTCTGAGGAGCAGCGCGACCAGCCGAACGTCTGACTCCAGGCAGACTCTCCCATATCCTTAGCACATGGTACTCATGCCACTAATCGGTACAAAATGAGTACTACACAGCCCAGTCATGCACCCCAAACACTCAGGACAGATCTAATAATTCCACCCTCCCACACTCACTCACCAATCACACCACTAGATGAAAACTAACAATAACAATCATATGTCCCAGAACTCAGACAAACAAACATATTTCAATGCACAAAATTTAGTCCAGAAACTATTAAGGGTGCCAAAACGGTTTACAAGTAACAGACAAAAAATTTAAAAGTCCAAAGTAAAATGTTCTAAAAAACCCTCTCGCTGCCACCAAGAGGAGGGTATCACGTCACAACAGTGACGGGAATACAGCGAAGATCATCACAGCGATATTTTCGGCAGTTCGCTGAGATGGTTCACTGGGTTCCTGACACTGTTGTCTCCAGGGTGTTCGCCCACTCACTGAAACAACTCTGACTCGGAGTTGGTTTATTAAGTTCAGGGGGTGATGGGGGCAGAGCCCACCACTTGGGAGGTGTGAGGGGCAAAGCCCCCCACATAAAAGACAATTTCTCCCAGCAGCGGCACAACACCAACTGGTGGTGTTGAGCCATCGCTGTGCTGACGGTTGGCAAATTCTGTGTCACTACAGCATGGTGCAACCCAAGAGGGGAATTTGTAGAGGATCTGGGTAAGTGGCAACCATGCTGACTTCAGAAGATAAAGCAGGAAAAATCGTCTTAGCAAGTCAAAAAAAAACTGCCCTCACCAGGCTCAACAAATACATTTGATATGGGAGCAACAAATGTAAGAGGTAGTGGTGGTGGGAGGCATTCTCTCACAGTAGCCACCTTTTAAGATTTAGGCCCAGAGCTCAACTGTTCAGATCTATACGGGTAAGCACCCACTAATCCCCAGTACTGGAGCTGTCCCGTACTGGAGCAGGACTTGTAGAGAAACCACATTCTTACTGTGGCCTCCAACCCACAAATACTGTGTTTGAAGAATTTACCTGATGGGGGCAGTTTGCTCTTCCGCCCGTATACCATTCTCCCCCAATCATTTTCAATGCTCTGAATGCTGATCTGGTCAACAGGGAATGACAGTCCAGCCATAAACGATCCCAAGACCAAAACACCCACCCCACAGGGAGGTGAGGGGAAAACTGCCAGTCACAGTCACCGAACATAGCCAAAAAAATCAGCCTCTCACTAGTCTCAAGGGCACGCAGCAGTAGCTGTGGAAGACACCAGCCTTTTGGGAGTCACCCTTCACCTCCAGCTTGACTTCTGCTTTCATATCCCCAATGTGTGTAGGGCAGTTAATAGTAAACTTGGCATGGCATACAGAGACAAGTAGATCCTCACCCCTGTGGCACATCTTGCTTTAGGTAGAGGAGTGCTCCTACCCAGCCTAAATTATGGGCTTATTCCCATCACTCATATTGCAAAATCTTTTCTGTCTAAATGGGATGTTGCTAAAAATAATGTCTTTAGGTATTTCCTATCAGCAGCCATTCTCAAACATTACTGTGAGCTCTATGGAAAACTTAGTTGGCTGTTCCCAGCAAACAGTTGCATATTTGCCCAGGGTTGTTTCACTGATATAGTGGTTAGAACTGGTACTCTTTCTACCCTAGCTGAGCTGTTAAAGAGTGCGAACCAGTTATTTCCTCAGGTTGAATGACATGTCATTGCTTGATGCCCCCCAAACCCATACCATCATGGGAGACCGGGCCTTTTCTGTAGGCTCAGGAACTCCAACCCATTACCTGTCTGTAGTGCTCCCTCCTACTCACTATTCAGAAGGTCCCTCTGGGACTACCTGAATGCAGACTCTGCCTGCAAACACAATTAACTGTTGCTATTAATCCTCCATATTTGACTCCAGTTTTTTTTTTTTTTAACTTGTCTCTTTATACTCCCCCTATCCGCAGTGCTCCCACTCTTCAGGAGACACACATAGGGCCTTTTCAGTCCCCACCCTCTTACCTGGAGCCTGGTGCGGTCTATCCCTCATGTAGCCTTGGTTATGCCCCCCAGGCGGGGTACGAGGTGGGGGTCCTTACACCCCGAGGTCCATCCTGTTCTCGTCGGGATGCCGTCACCAGGGCAGGTAGGGGCATTGGAGATCAGGGCTGTGGTGCTCCATCTACCGGCAGCACTGCAGAGCCTTTTTCTGTGTTTCTTGGTGTGTTGTGTGCCCTGACATCAAGGTGCTAAGCGCTCACGTCCAGCACACATACCCTTCTCACTGGCTTGGGCTTGTTGTACCTCGGGTCTCCAGCTAAGGTCAGACATGTGGTGATCCCTAGATCCCCCCTCCCCCCCGGAGAAGGCGAGCTGTCCTTGGGATGCTCAGACCTCCTCCCCCAGCCAGCCCTCCAGCTCCTGGGTTTGTTCCCGAACCCGGGTCACTGGCATCGCAAGCGGAAATCCAACCACTGTGCTGGAGGGCCGGGCTTTTATTTATTTTTTTTTTTTACCTTGTATTTATCCTCCTCTATCCCCACAATGGCTCCTATCATCAGGGTCCTCACTCACACCCTGCTGAACAGAGGTGGAGGATATTGTTCCCCTGCTCTGCTTTTGCCCCTACAATCCTTGAGCACCCCAGATTGCCCCCCAGGTGGGGTGGAGGCTCCCCAAGCCTCCTCCATACCTGAGATGAGGCGGACAGACAGACAGATCAGAGCTTCTCCCAATCTCCTAGTCGGCGGCACCAAGGCCCATCTCCAGGAGCCTGCATCGGGTGTTTTCCCTCCTGATTTTTTTAGTCCCATCCCACAGATGGCATGCAGGGAGGGTCAAGGAGATGAAGGCACGTTGAGACGTGCTTTTTCACTCCGACCCTTGGCCAATGTCTTCCCTTCCCCTTACGCTGCTCCCCGACTGCACCACCACCTGGGATCTCCTAGGTGGCAGTATGGCAGCGGGAGTGTGCAGCCCTCCCCAGTTGGAGAAAGAGAGCAGCCCATCAGATGCTCAATCCTTCTCCTCCCCTCATGACCCCCGGTGTCCCATGCTTGTTCTGAACATGGGTCGCCAGTGTAGCACGAGGTAAGGTGTTCAGCGCCTCGGCCCTCAGCACCACTGGGCCAGCCCTTGTCTTCATACGAACATACAGAATTTGCCAGCAGATAAAGACCTAGAGGTCTATCAAGTCTGCTCGAATGTGCAGCTAGCACCCCTTATTTTGCAGCAGCTTCAGCTTTAATTCTGTGTTTGCACAGCACATGGACATGCTTAGCCTTCTGAATTCAAATGTGACCACTTTTGTGTACAACCTTGATTTTGTGACCAGTCCCTGGTTTTAGTGTTCCTCTCTGTTACCTATTTTGTACTCTATATTATTATAAAATGGGTAACAGAAATACTGTACTTTAACTGGTGGAATCCAATCACATGACTGTGATGCTATGTTAGCACAACAGCACAGGTCAGAAATGCTTAACTTTCTGAACCTCATTATTTGGTCATAAAATAAAAATAAAATCAGGGAAGCCATTATATAATCGCAATAAGACATCCAGGGTTTGCGTAATTGAGTGATAACAGCATTTCTTGAGTACATAAAGCCATTGGCTTCACCTCAGGCTTTAGCTCCCGAGGTGTGCCACTATCCCACAATAATGTACATCCTGTCATGTCTTTTTGCTTAATTATTATTGTACTGATGTATATAACTTGCCTATTCCAATGCTCTGTAACCTTGAGGGTACATTATTCTGCTAGATGTCTGCCTCATTGTCTTACTTTGTAGTCTCCTGGGTCGTACCTGAAAACAGGCATTTGTTGTCTAGTGTGCTTACCTGGCCAATAAAAACTAATTAAATTGCTGTTTCACACCATGAAATATCCCCTCCCCCATGTCACACCTGGAAATGAGCTCCGGCTCAGTGTGCCTATTCCAGTAACCAAATTTTAAATAAATCACTAGCAACATGTCATGATGTACACACTCTACTATAGAAAGACAGTCTAATTCTGTATGTAACACCCCTTGCAAATGGGGGTTCCCTAAATGCCTCTAGTACTATCTCTTTGAGAGCTGTCAGCTCGCAGACCCACTTGGTCTGCTAAAGGGGGGAGCCATGTGTTCTTCTGCTCAAGTCCAGCAGGCCGCTTACTAATGTGTCCTGTTTTGCCGTCGCTAAGCAGGCAAAGCAGGCACTTCCTTGGGCTGTGCTTGTTGATGTAATATATGTCGAACTGGTATTGGAAAATGTATTTTGTCTAACCTGTTTCCCTTGCAGCTGGGACTTAGTATGCCTTGTCCCTCCATTTTGGATCAGAACTGCCTTTTGGATCTAATCAAGAGGGAGGGGTGCTTAAGATGGAGTATTTAGCAGCCAACCAGGACTAGGACTCTCTCGGGAGCTGGCTGCTAATGGGATGTATGACCAGTGATTCTGGGAAGTGAAGTCCAGGAGTGTGGCGCCTTTTCGCACCAAAAGGGGAAGGTAGAAGAGACTGGCATCTGAGGCCCTCTAATCGGGTCAGGTGGTGCCCGAATTGTGATTCCTTGCCCCAATGGCTGAAGAGGCAGAGTCGTTGTGGCCATGAGAGAGGAAGGAGCTCCGGGCTCCTGCGCTGTGGAGTCTTTGGGCGGGAAGCATGTATGTAAGGCCAAAAAGTCGGGCGGCTGTACTGCCAACGTAGTCGGACTGAATCCGCTGTGGTTTGCAGGCAGAGGAGGCTGTGCATGTTGTAACTACCTACTAGGCTCACCCTGTAGAGGACTGGAGAATCTGCTTCATTGCGCTCGGTCTGTCAGGAAAAGTGAAGCTGCGTTACGACTCCTCGGTCAAGCAGTGAGAGCGATCGGGATTTAGAGCAGCTACCTGGTATGGTACCCTTCTGCTTTACATATCAATGTGTGGAGGAGTGGTCGGATCACAGGCCTGTGTCTTGGGGTGATGTGAGAGGGATCCTGCTACAAGAGTTGTGAGTACAAAATCAGGGTAGCTCCCTGTCAGATGATTATTGAGTGCAAGTTGGTCTGTTTGCTTCACTGGCCACATTAACTGAGCCTGCTGGCTCCAGATTACAAATGTGGGTATTGAACAGTTGTCTTCATCTTCAGGGTCCCAAACAGCTGCACCGAATAGGCTAGCCCTTTATTGCCTGGGTACCCAATGACAGTGACTTATAGGGAAGTTAGCCTGTGTACAGTGCTCTGAAACAGTAGAGTGTTACACCAACTAACTAGATTTTCCCTGCTCCATTGTTATCTCCTTCCTAAATAAATCAGTTTTGGTTGTTTTGCAAAGTATACAGTTTGAACTGCATGTTTGTGTAAACATACTGTACAGGGGTTATTGTGTTACGGCATCTTATTTTACAGGGGGTCCCCAGAGTCAAGCTGATCAACCAATCCTGGGGGTAAGTGTATATTGTAAAGGTGTTGTTGGTAACATTTTTGGGCCACTAGTGGGAAGAAAGGGGTGCTGCAGTGACCCAGAGGGCTGTGACCAAGTCATTCCCGACTGTTCTAACCCCGACCTCTGGGTTAAGGCACCTGTCATTGGACCCGGGCCCCTCAACCTGTCAACAGTTACACAGGCAGGGGTAGTAGCCCTTGGGATAGCGCCACCTGGGGGTTACATCTTGGAGGCACCGCTGGGATTAGCGTCCTCTAGTGGCCAAGCAGACGAAGTACCCCATCATGGCCAAAATAAAGGAAAAACTGGAGGGGGATATCACGTCCAGACTCAAACTAGACCCTGTTAAGATGATGGTGCACAAACTGATGTGGTGGGGTGAAGCTGAAGAATTGGACTCCCAGTAGACTGTGTTACTGTTGGATGTCCCTCTGGGAATAAAAAACACCGACCTTGTTTCTGCGGTTGAGAATGTTAAATGTTTGGGCAAAGTAGAGGTGAAAGGGCGAATGGCTGACCTGCTCGACCAAACCCTACAGGTGCTGCTCTTACGCAGAGTTACAATAGACCCCGAGGGGGTGCCCCCAGTGATTTTCTCTGAAGGTGCTCAAAAGGGATGGAGGGTCACTCATGCCCGAAGTGGTTTGGTCACCCAAGTGGGATCCCCTAAAACTAATAGTTTTAAAGACAAGTTACTTAAACTGCAGAAGGGAAGACTGCTCAGGAATTACTGCAGGTGTTAGACCTCTCAAGTGATCCCACCCCCCCCCGCCATCCCCAGGTACATCTCCCGGGTCATCCAAGAGCTCCATCCTGGCTTCACCTCCTATAGTTGTTCCCTCCCATACAATTAGACTCCTATTAGAGATTGAAACTCTTTTCTGGTACTGTGCCTGTGCCCTTGGGGGAAGATGATTTGGAGACTTGGATGGACTATGCTACCCCCCTAGTACAAGAGTGGCAGTGCTCAGAGGGGGGGAGAAAAGAAAGAGACTTATGGAGAGCCTGAGGGGTTCTGCCTTGGAGGTCATTCAGTTCCTGTGGGCTGCTAGCCCCGAGGCCACTGCAGTAGAGTACCTTTCCACCTTAGAGGGGGTATTTGGTAGTACAGAAACAGGAGAAGACTTGTTATGGAAGTTCAAGTCAGCTAAACAGTGGAGAAATGAGAAATTGTCTGCCTTTGTTACCAGAATGGAAAGGACCCTGCAAAAGGCTCACCAAAAAGGGGGGGTAACTGCCCAGGCATTGAATCAGGTCCACCTAGACCATATATTGAAGTCAGCCAGGTTTTCCAGTGTGATATTTCTGAAGCTCAAATTGCACGACCGACAGGCTGCCCCTCCCGAGTATTGCCAACTGATGAGAGAAATTCGTGAAGTTGAACCCGACGAAGAAGGGTGGGAACCCTATGTGGGGGTTGTGAATTTGTGCCAGATTCCTGAACCTAGTGAACCAGATGAGACCCATCCATCGAGAGGATTGATCAAGGGAATGACAGAGACTTATCGGGAGTCAGATCTGTTCCAAGCATCCCCTGAGACCCACAGTGGAGTGGGAGTGCATGCTGTTTCTTCTGATCCCCGAGTGGAGAGTAATTTGAGGGCCGAGATTAGAGATTTACAGGAGATGGTGAGGGAGTTGAAACAGACTGCTACCAACCCCCCTAAAATTGGGGAACCTGAGTTATCTCGGAGCAAACTACCTGGTCAAGAAGAGCCATGTAGAACCCCCGAAGTATCCCAGCAGGTGAGATATTTCCCTCCCACCGAAGACCCTCGGGATACTAAGTTCTGTTACCATTGTGGGGAAGATGGACAATTCCAGACTGAGTGCCGGTTGCCAGAGAACCTAAGAAGAGTCATCAGCAAGCTAGTGGCCTGGCATCATAAGGCCTGTGCCCGGCCTCAAGGAGGGGCCCCCCAAAACAGCTTCGTCACTAGGGCCAATGCCCAAGCCACCTCTCAAACAATGCCCCCTGAATGGTCTGAGGTAGTGGGTCCCTCAATGGAAACTACAGTGAAAGTGAATGGAGTGTCCACCAGGGCTGTGTTGGACAGTGGTTCCCAAGTGACCATCATGTTTCAGGACTGGTATTAGAAGCATTTGCCTGATGTGCCCCTGCAGCCTTTAGAGGGATTACATGTCTGGGAGCTGAACGAGAAGGCCTACCCTTACTCGGGTTATGTTCGTATTTGGTTATCTTTTCCTACTTCAGTGGCTGGGGTGGCTGAACAGGTGGAGACCCTGGCGTTAGTGTGTCCCCCCACTGGACTGTATGATGGGGTGCCCTTGTTGATTGGAACCAATGCTCATATGTTTGGTTGCTTAGCGCAGCTGTGTTCTGAAAAACAGAGGTACAAGACTGGGTGAGCTCTCAGAATTCTGGCCCTAATTCAAAAGGCCTATGAGACCCAGAGAAAGGCTAGCCAAATGGAACCCGAAGGGCCAGTGGGCATCGTCTGGAAGAAGGATCCAGAGTCTTTGCTGCTAGCACCAAATGCACAGTGTGTTCTGCAAGGAGAGGTCAAAATTAGAAGAGATGTTAAGAATAAAATATTGACGCTGGATGCACCACGCAATGGAAAATTGCCAGAGGGACTGCTAGTTAAACCCAGTATTTGTCAGCCCGAGCCCATGCTTTTGCCAGAAGAATAATGGTTCAAGTCCACAATGTATCTGATCGAGAAATTCGGGTAAAGCGAGGCTGCACCCTGGCCACTGTGCACTGTGCAGATACTGCTGTCCTGCCCAGCAACAAGACCCCAGGGAAGAGTGACCGAGTGACCCCTGATCTGTTTGATTTCGGTGACTCCCCGTTCCCAGCAGAATGGAAGAAAATGATCAGTGAAAGGCTTGCCTAGAGGGAACAGGTGTTTTCCTTGAAGGAGTGGGATGTAGGATGTGACTGGGAGCTGAACACCACATCCGGCTACATGATGAGAGACTATTCCATGAGCGATCTCGATGCCTGGTCCCTGCTGACATAGATCATGTGAGATGACACCTGCAGGAGATGCTCGCAGCCGGAGTGATACAAGAATCCAGAAGCCCCTATGCCTTCCCTATCGTGGTAGTAAGGAAAAAGAATGGAACAGTCAGGATGTGTGTGGATTATCGTACTTTGAACAGGCGAACTATACCAGACCAATACACCATGCCACGCATTCAGGATGCATTGAATTGCCTAAATGGTATCAAATGGTTCTCAGTCCTGGACCTTCGCAGTGGGTACTATCAGATCCCGATGGCCCCAGAGGACCGCAAAAAAACTGCTTCTATATGCCCACTCGGTTTTTATGAGTTTATGAGGATGCCTCAAGGGATTTTGGGTGCCCCAGCCACTTTTCAGCACCTGATGGAGCGTGCCGTGGGGGATATGAACTTGCTAGAGTGCTTGGTCTACCTGGATGATGTCATAGTATTCGGCAGCTCCTTGGAGGAACATGAAAGCAGACTGTTCAAAGTTCTGGACCGATTGGAAGACTTTGGCATCAAATTGTCTATTGATAAGTGTCAATTCTTTCAAACATCTGTGAAATATGTGGGACACATAGTGTCCACCGAGGGCATAGAGACTGACCCCAGTAAAGTGGACACCTTAACTACCTGGCCTCAGCCAAAAAATCTGAAAGAGCTTTAGAGGTTCCTGGGTTTCTGTGGTTATTCTAGGCGTTTTATCAAGGACTATTCCCGAGTGATCCGCCCTCTACTTAATCTTACTCAAGGGTATCCCAACCCACAAAAGTATAAAGAAAGCAGTGCTCCTGAGACTGAAAAAATATTTTCGCCCGAATGATATATTTGGGGCCCGCTGGACTCCTGATTGTGAGACGGCTTTCCATGAGATCATACATCAACTTACCCATGCCCCAGTGCTGGCCTATGCTGATCCTGCCAGACCATATGTTCTTCATACTGATGCCAGTTTACAAGGATTGGGGGCTGTGTTGTATCAAGAGTACACTAATGGCCTAAGACCGGTAGCCTTTGCTAGCAGGAGCCTAATCCCCTCAGAAAAGAACTATCCAGTGCACAAGTTAGAGTTCCTGGCCCTGAAGTGGGCCATTGTCGATCAATTTCATGAGTATCTATATGGTGCTAAGATATTGGTAAAAACTGACAATAATCCGTTGAACTATGTGCAGACTTCAGCCAAGTTGGATGCCACTGGCAATAGGTGGCTTTCTGCTTTATCTACATATGACTATGCTGTTGAATACAGAGCAGGCCTGAACCACATAGATGCTGATGCTCTCTCTTGGAGGCCTGTTTCCCAGAATAACTGGGTCAGGTTGTCAGAACCTGATATTCGAGCACTTTGCCAAACACTTGACAAGGAGGAACAGGTATCCCCTGATGCTGTGGACTGCATGGTGGATTGTTTAGGGCCCTCTGAGAACTGTATACCTGCTGCTTACTGCCATTTTTCTGCATTAGATACCGGTGCTTTGCCCCAGTTCAATAATGACAGTCTTCGGCTGGCTCAATCCCGAGACCCCATGATAAAAACTGCTCTGGAGGCCCTGCAGGCGGGGAAGGATGTGTCCAAACTACGTTCCACTGATTTGAGAACTGCCCTATTATACAAAGAAGGTCCTAAGTTGAAACTGATCAATAGACTATTATACAGAGAAACAGTAGACAAACAGGGGCAAGTAGACAAACAACAACTAGTGCTGCCCACTGCTTTTCTAGAACTGGTGTTGAGATCCCTGCGTAATCACATGGGACACCTCGGCATAGACAGAACTCTTGACCTAGTGAGATCCCGGTTTTATCAGCCAAAAATGAGGGCTGATATGGAACAACATATCAAGACTTGTAGCTGATGCCTACAGCGAAAGACCCTGCCTCAGAGGGCTGCCCCTCTGGTTAACATCACCACTAGTGCCCCCATGGAGTTGGTCTGTATTGATTTCCTGAGTCTAGAACCAGATCAAAGAAACACCAGTAATGTATTGGTAGTCACTGATCACTTCATTCATTATGCTCAAGCCTTCCTCACTAAAGACCAGAAAGCAACTACTGTGGCTAAAGTACTTATTGAAAATTTCTTTGTTCACTATGGGGCCCCTCAATGAATCCATTCTGATCAAAGGCGAGACTTTGAGAGCCGTTTGATTAAAGAGATGCTTTCCTTGTGGGGAGTACGGAAGTCAAGAACTACCCCCTATCATCCCCAGGGAGATCCACAGCCTGAATGGTTTAACCGCACTTTGCTCGACATGTTGGGCACCCTGCAACCAAAAGATAAGCCTAGATGGAGCCAGCAGATTAGCACCCTGGTACATGCTTACAACTGCACTAAAAAAAGTGATGCCACTGGATTTTCCCCTTATAGACTGATGTTTGGAAGAGAAGCCAGATTGCCCGTAGATGTTTGTTTCGGGGTTTCTCCTGATGGGGTTCAAGCAGCTACTCATCTACAGTATGTGCAGAAGCTGAAGGCCCAATTAAACCATGCCTACCAACTAGCCCAGACCATGGCTGCTAAACGAAATCTAGCTAATAAAGAAAGGTATGATAAAAAAGTGAAAGCAATGGAACTTAGGGAAGGGGATCAAGTGTTATTGAGGAATCTTGGGCTACATGGCAAGCATAAGATTGCCGACAGATGGCATTACCTCCCTCATATTGTCGTAGGCAAACTGGAAGATTTACCTGTATACAAAGTGCGACCTGAGAACAATTCGAGAGATGTGAAAACTATACACAGAAATCATTTGCTGCCAATCGGACAGATCCTGATAGAGGTTGAACCCCTAAACAAGACCCCATCTGGGGCCGTGACTAAAGCCACTGCCAAGAGAAAACTAAGACAGACTGATCCTACAGAAATCTAGTTAAAGGGGCCTCCGCCACCCCTCTCAATTGAATCCGATTGCCAGTCTGAGGACAGTGAGTGTAATCCTGAGTACTACCCCTCCTATGAACTGAGTCAGTTGTTTTGAGGCAATCCCCTAATCAACCCAGGGGAGAAAGCTGGGCTTTCTGGACTGTCTGAGCCCCCAGCTTTGTCTCTGGTGCCAATGCTCCCGGAGGATGAAGTAAGTGGCCTCAAATCCAAAGATGTGGGTTCATTGTGCCTGGCTGAACTGTCTGACCTTTCAGGAGAAGGAAGTGATGGGGGGAGCAAGCGAGTGATATGCCCAAGCAAGAAGAATATTTTGAGTGCCCTGATAGTTCTCTGCCAGTACCAGAAATTCCCCCAGTTTATCCAAATGTTGTGAGTTCAGAAATGGTGGACCAAGGCACTGAAGTTACTATGGACTCTAGTTCTCCTACCTCCATAGAGGTTCCCCCAGCTACCCCAAATAGGGCTGGGAATGAGTCTGGGCATTCAGAAATTGTGCCAGAAACCCCTAGATGGACTGGCAGAGTACAGCCTGTAGTGAGATTGAGTTATGAGTCTCTAGGCCAGCCTGTGGATCTGCCCCTGAATGTGGTCCATAAGGGAGTGTATGTGACCCCGAGCTCTTTGCCCAAATTAAGCTTGGGAGATGACTCCAGATTACTTGTTTTGCCCTATGAATATAGTGCCCCTATTGTTTCCAGTCCCAGGGTGAATGATAGGGATAAGCTTCCTTTAGCCCCAGGTCCCGATGCAGGAAATGGTATCCTGAGATTTATATTAGTTGTACATGTGTGTGTAATATATATATATATATATATATATATCCGTATGCATCATTAAATGAGTGATACTGTTATGCATCATATAATGCAACTGTTTTACCCAAGCTCCATATGTTGATTGCTATCTGAAAGAGTAAAATGCAAGACAGTTTAAATGTGTTACTTAACAATGGCATGGGGATATTTACTTGACGCGGACGTCAAGCTTTCCAGGGCAGGAAGGGTGTAACACCCTTGCAAATGGGGGTTCCCTAAATGCCTCAAATACTGTCTCCTTGACAGCTGCCAGCTCGCAGACCCACTTGGTCTTACTAAAGGGGGCGTGTAGTTCTTCCTCGTCGAGTCCCGCCGAGCCGCTGATAATGTGCCCCGTTTTGCCGCTGCTAAGCAGGCAAAGCAGGCACTTCCTTGGGCTGTGCTTGTTGATGTAATATATGTCGAACTGGTATTGGAAAATGTATTTTGTCTAACCTGTTTCCCTTGCAGCTGGGACTTTGTATGCCTTGTCCCTCCATTTTGGATCAGAACTGCCTTTTGGATCTAATCAAGAGGGAAGGGTGCTTAAGATGGAGTATTTAGCAGCCAACCAGGACTAGGACTCTCTCGGGAGCCGGCTGCTAATGGGATGTATGACCAGTGATTCCGGGAAGTGAAGTCCAGGAGTGTGGCGCCTTTACGCACCAATAGTGGAAGGTAGAAGAGACTGGCATCTGAGGCCCTCCAATCAGGTCGGGTGGCACCTGAATTGTGATTCCTTGCCCCAACGGCTAAAGAGGCAGAGTCATTGTGGCTGTGAGAGAGGAAGGAGCTCCGGGCTCCTGCGCTGTGGAGTCTTCGCGCGGGAAGCGCGTGTGTAAGGCCAAAAAGTTGGGCAGCTGTACCGCCAACATAGTCGGACTGAATCCGCTGTGGTTTGCAGGCAGAGGAGGCTGTACATGTTGCAGCTACCTACCAGGCTCACCCTGTAGAGGACTGGAGAATCTGCTTCATCGCGCTCGGTCTGTCAGGAAAAGTGAAGCTGTGTTGCGACTCCTCGGTCAAGCAGTGAGAGCCAGTCGGGATTTAGAGCAGCTGCCTGGTATGGTACCCTTCTGCTTTACATATAAATGTGTGGAGGAGTGGTCGGATTACAGGCCTGTGTCCTGGGGTGATGTGAGAGGGATCCTGCTACAGGAGTCATGAGTACAAAATCAGGGTAGCTCCCTGTCAGATGATTATTGAGTGCAAATTGGTCCGTTTGCTTCACTGGCCACATGAACTGAGCCTGCTGGCTCCGGATTACAAATTTGGGTGTTGAACAGTTGTCTTCATCTTCAGGGCCCCAACCAGCTGCACCGAATAGGCTAGCCCTTTATTGCCTGGGTACCCAGTGACAGTGACTTATAGGGAACTTAACCTGTGTGCAGTGCTCTGAAACAGCAGAGTGTTAAGCCAATTAACTAGATTTTCCCTGCCCTTGTTATCTCCTCCCAAAATAAATCAGATTTGGTTGTTTTGCAAAGTATGCTGTCTGAACTGCATGTTTGTGTAAACATACTGTACAGGGGTTATTGTGTTACGGCATCTTATTTTACAGGGGGTCCCCAGAGTCAAGCTGATCAACCAATCCTGGGGGTAAGTGTATATTGTAAAGGTGGTGTTGGTAATGTTTGTGGGCCTCTAGTGGGATGAAAGGGGTGTTGCAGTGAACCAGAGGGCTGTGACCAAGTCGTTCCTGACTGTTCTAACCCCGACCTCTGGGTGGAGGCACCCGCCATTGGACCCGGGCCCCTCAACCTGTCAGCAGTTACACAGACAGGGGCCCTTGGGATAGTGCCACCCTGGGGGTTACATGTATGCCAGTTCGCCCTCCACAACTGCAATCTCTCAGATGTTAAATGCGAATTTCTACAATGTACAGCACTGGTCCCTCAACAGCAAGCTGGTCCTAAACACACACAAAGAAAAACAAACAAAAAAAAAAAACACTGCTACTGTCTCCAGACCTTACAGGTCTTTTAGAGATGCTTATCTCCCACTGAGCAAGTATCCTGCTTCAAATACCTGGGTGGGTACCTTGATCGGATAGTCTTCTTTAGCGAGCACATTGCACAAACGTGAAAATCTATGTACCAGAAACTGGGGCGGCCTACACACTTGCACATTGTCTGAACACAGAAGCTAGACTCTCAACAGCCGAAGGGGCTTTCCTCCCAATTCTAAACTGTGGATCTGTAGGTACAACTCTGCCACCGCCAATGACCTACAGTGACTAGATGTCACCTATGATATCACTCCCGGTCTGCCCTAGATGCCACCACAAATCAAATCAAATCATAATTTATTTATATTACTCTTTTCAAGTGCCAAAGCGCAAATACATAAAAAACATACATCAGTAATGAATAGGATATAAAATATAAACACAGTTAAAAAGGCAGCAAAGTCGGAACTAATCAAAAGCCGATACAAACAAAAAGCTCTTCAAAGAAGCCTTAAAGGATTCTGTGAACAGGCACTTCCTAATCTGATAACGTAGAGAATTCCACAGGGTTGGAGTCACAAAAGAAAATGCTCTGGTCCCAGAAGATTGAAGACGAACCCTGGGAATCTCTAGCAGTCCCTTGTCAGCGGAATGGAGTGGGTGGAGAGGGCGGTAAGGCCAAAGGAGATCTTGCAAGTAGCCTGGTACCTGTCCATGTAGTGTCTTATAGGTCAGCAATGCGACCTTGAAGGTAATCCTCCAATGCACCAGTAGCCAGTGCAGTTCGCGCAGAACAGGTGTGATGTGGCAAGTTCTTGGTTGCCCAGTCAACAACCTGGCTGCAGCGTTCTGCACCAGCTGTAGGCGGCGGAGGTCTACCCCCAGCAACCCTAGATATAGAGCATCACAGTAATCTAGATGCGAGGAAACAAAGGCATGAACCAACACAGGAAGGTCATCGTGTGGAACAAGGTGCTTTATCCAGGCTATATTCCTCAGATGGTAAAAGGAAGACTTGACGACGGCTGATACCTGGGACTTAAGTGTCAGCTCGCAGTCAAGTATTACGCCCAGATTCTGCACCTGTTCAGAAGGTCTCAACTGGTTAGCCCCTAACACAGGCCAGAGGGAAACCCAGGAATCAACTTCTCCACACAGTGACCAGGGTCTACCACCAGCACCTCAGTCTTGTCTGGATTCAGCCTCAACCAGTTAGCACTCATCCAGTCCTGAATCTCAGCAAGGCAGTTGTTAAAGACCGTGAGTGTGTCATTCTGTTCGGGTACAAAGGACATATAGAGCAGAGTGTCATCTGCATAGCAGTGAAAACTCAGCCCATAACGCATTATAATGTCTCCCAACGGAAGCATATACACCGTGAACAACATGGGTAACTAGGCAACTGGACAGGGGCCATGCAGTGGATGTCCTGTATCTGGACTTCAGTAAGGCATTCGACTCAGTGCCACATGGAAGGCTGGGAAGGAAGTTAGTAGGCACAGGGTGGGTGCAAAGCTGGTGAGATGGGTAGGAAACTGGCTGCAGGGAAGGCAACAGAGGGTGGTGGTGGGTGGGAGCTCTCACACCCAAGGGCAGTGACGAGCGGTGTTCCACAGGGCTCAGTGTTTGGGACCAGTGTTGTTTGGGATATTCATTGCAGACATATCATGGGACATCAAGAGCAAGATCAGTCTGTTTGCTGATGATACCAAGGTAGGCAGTGGTGAATGACCTAGGGGATGGCAGGGGTTGCAGGATGATCTGTAAAGCTTGAAACCTGGTCAGACACCCTGGCAACTGGGCTTTAATGCCAAAAGTGCAAGGTGCTGCATTTTGGGATGAAGAACCCAAGGAGGAGTTACCAGCTAGGGGAGTGCAGCTAGCCCAGACAGAGGAGGAGGAGAAGGATCTGGGTGTGCTCATTACAGGGTCAATGAACAACTCGGCACAATGTAGGAAGGCAGCTGCAAAGGCCAACAAAATGCTGGGTTGTATTGCAAGAGGTATATCCTCGAGGAGGGAGGAGGTGATTCTGCCACTGTATAGGTCATTAGTTAAACCACACCTGGAGTACTGCGTGCAGTACTGGCATCCGTATCTGAAGAGGGACATTAAGTTACAGGAGGGGGTGCAGCGCAGAGTGACAAAGATGATCAAGGGGCTGGGGGACTTATCATACAAGAGGAGGTTGAAGGAGTTGAACATGTACTCACTGGAGGAGAGGAGAGACGGGGTGACATGATTGAAACCTTTAAATACATGAAAGGAATAAACAAGACAGGTACAGAGGGGCTGTTCAAAGTAAGGGAGGGGAGGGCCACCAGGGGCCATGATATGAGACTGGAACGAGGAAGGTTCAGGAGGGAGATGAGGAGACACTTTTCTACAGAGAGGGTGGTGGCTGGGTGGAATGCTCTACCTGCTGAAGTGGTATGCAGTAGACAGTGGACTGCTTCAAACGAGGATGGGACAGGACAAGGGGAGGGTTAATGAAGGGGAAGGGTGGAAGGAGGGGCAGCTGCAGGATAAAGGGTGCTAGCTGCACATTCAAGAGACCCTGATAGACCTCTAGGCCTTTATCTGCTGGCAAATCTCAGATGTTCAGATGGGGAGAAAGCATGAACCTCAGGAGACTCCACAGGGCAGCACAAAGGGAGCAGAGGAAAAATTCCTGATACTACCCTCTGAGATCTGCCTGTGAGGAAGGAATGAAACCATTTGAGGACTCTGTCCCAGATAGTCCATGAGATCAGCCGCAGATGTTCAGCAATATCCCATGGTCCACAGTGTCAAGCGCAGCAGAGATCAGGAGAACCAAGATCGAAGCAGCTCCTCCGATCTCTACGCAATTAGGAGATCATTAAGTACCCAACCAATGCCGTCTCAGTACTGTGCCTCTTCCTGAAACCGGACGGGAGAGGATCATAGATTCCATGGGTGGTAAGAAAGTCATCAAGCTGCAGTGCAACTACTTTCTCAATAACCTTACCCAAAAAGAGCAGGTAAGAGATCGGTCTGTAGTTTGCGAGACAGTCTGGGTCAAGGGAAGACTTCTTCAAAAGGGGTGAACTTCATTCAAAACAAGGATGACTCTCAATAGCTGTTCAAAGATCATTGACCTGTGGCTGCCTCAAAGAAAGAGCTTCTGACAAAGCACCACTGTCTGATCTGCTCCTGCCCAACAACATTCAAGAAACTTAGGATCAGATTACCACAACCTTCTCTTGACAGTTAAAACTAATACAACTATGGATCAGAAATAGAGGTCACTCACTATAACCAATTCTGCAACCAGTATTCAGTTCATATCCACACTTAGAAGGCAGCAATCCATCAAGCATGATCAGTCACTGTAACTGTCTTCAAGCTTGACTTCTCCTACCACCCAAGCATGTGGTCCAACAACTTTGCCCCTGTGATACTCACATCTGCATGCTGGAACAGGAATCCGAAGCAAGCCTTGCCAGGGAAGGTCTTGTGGGTCATGTGTATGTGAATTATATATGTAACCCGGATGCTGTGTACCAATGGGCTACTACTCCTGTCTGTTGCCCACAATACAGGTTGAGGGGCCTTGGTACTGGTTTTGATGACAAAAAGGGCTGGCTACCAGTAATAAAACTATTTGTGCAGTGCCTCCACCCAGAGTAGATTTTAAGTGGGTCTGATGACAAGCTAGTACAACCCTCTGGGATGCTGTACCTACCCACTGCCCCAACCAGTGGTCCCACACATGGATTACCATATAATAGTTTACCTTGCACTCAGTAGCACAATTATTGGTGATAGCTAATAATATGCTCACAGTGACAACAAATAATATGCTCACAGCGATTGCACTTACCCACAGGGTTCTGACTACGACAATGCACCCTGTATACCCTGCAAGGAATGGTTATCAGCAATAACAATGCACCTTTCAGCAAGACACAGTAAACTGCACTCAGTAATAATATGCTCATGGACAGTGTTAACATTAACAATAAACCTAATTTATTAGGAGATAAACAATGGGGTGAGGAGAATGCAAATTAAGGCTGGGTATCTGTGTTTCTTTGGGTTTTGGCAAAGCATTTAAACAATTAATAATCCACATGGACAGTCCCAGTTATCTTTACTGGGTACCCAGACTAAAACCATTGCAGTCCTGGTGCATTGCCCCTGGTTGGCGGGTGTTGGGGTCCTTAAACAAACAACTGGAGTTAGATACATACATACATAGATGTTGCAGGCAGATAAGGGCCTTCAGACCACCTAGTCTGCCCATGAATGCAAGTAACTACTTCTTCAAGCTTCCCTTGAACTGCAGGTAGGGTTGTTCCCCCGACTACCATGATCCCCTTATGCCTACCCCATGCATTCTTAAATCTTGTAATCATTTCTACTCCCACCATATCTTCCAGCAGGCTGTTCCATTTGTCCACTGCCCTCTTTGTGAAGAAGTACTTCCTCCCGTTCCCTCTCTCCCTCCAGTTTCATCCCATGTCCTCTAGTCCTGGAGCATCTTTTTCTTTGAAAAATTGTGTTTTCTTGCACTTTGTACCTCCTCGTGAGGTACCTATATGTCTCAGTCACATCCCTCCTCTCTTCCAGGGAGTACATATTTAAGTCTTTCAGCCTGTCCTCGTAGGGTTTGTGATGTAAGCCTTGCACCATCTTGGTTGCCCTCCTTTGAACTACCTCCAACCTGTCTGTCTTTTTGTAGATAAGCCTCCAGAACTAGACACTGTACTCAAGGTGTGGCCTCACTGCTGACCTCTATAGTGTAATTATGACCTCCCTTTTCCTGCTGGTGATACCCCTGCCTATACATCCCAGCATCCTGCTTGCTTTTCCTGCCACCTTGTCGCACTGACTCCCTTACATTGAGGTCATCAGAGATGATAACCCCTAGGTCCCTTTCCTGCTTGGAGCATTCTATACCTCCCCCAGCTGATATGTTGTTCCTGGGTTTTTGTGCCCCATGTGCATTATCTTACACTTTTTTGGGTTAAATCTCAACTGCCAATCCCTTGACCGGTCCTCAAGCTTCTGCAGATCTCTCCTCATTCTATCCACTCCATCCATTGTGTCCACCCTGTTGCAGAGCTTTGTGTCATCAGCGAACAGGCAAAGTTTCCTTTCTAGGTCCTCTGTAATGTCAATGATAAGGATATTGAAGAGGACTGGACCTAGCCCTGACCCCTGTGGAACCCCACTGGTCATCTTTCCCCTCTGTGGCGTGACAGCCATTTACCACCACCCTCTGTGTCCTGCTATCCAGCCAATTCTCCACCCACTTCACCACTATCTTACCCACTCTCATGGTCTCCAGCTTGTTTAACAGTCTTCTATGCAGCACAGTGTCAAAGGTCTTGCTGAAGTACAGGTAGACCACATCCACTGCTCCTCCAATCCACCTCCCTTGTCACCCAACTGAAAAACGTAATGAGGTTAGTCTGGCACGACCTCCCTTCAGTAAAACCATGTTGCCTTGGGTCCTGTAAACCACTGGCAACCAAGTGTTCCACTATTCTTTCCTTTAGTAGTGTTTCCACGATCTTCCCCTCTACTGAGGTCAGGCTGACTGGTCTGTAGTTTCCCGTTTCCTCTCTATTTCTGTTTTTGTATGGGGGACTACATTAGCTCTTTTCTAGTCTTTGGGCATCTCCCCTGTTTC
The DNA here is from genome assembly GCA_016271365.2 of Neoceratodus forsteri. Lineage (NCBI taxonomy): Eukaryota > Metazoa > Chordata > Ceratodontiformes > Ceratodontidae > Neoceratodus > Neoceratodus forsteri. The sequence goes on from CM057455.1 coordinate 1,244,452,046, forward strand.
CAGTGACAGGCTGAACAGGGTTGCCAGAGGTTCCACTACCACCTCTCTTAGCTCCCTCAGCACTTTGGGATGTACCCCATCTGGCCCCATAGCCTTATCGACAATTATTCCTTTCAGTTTCTCTTAGGATCCTTTTCCTTGGAAAAGGCCTTGTATCCATTTCTGTGCCCTTCCTACCCTTTCTACTCCTTTCTGGCCAATTTCTTGCCCCCTCCTCTGTAAAGACTGAGCAGAAGTATCTGTTCAGCATGTCTGCTTTGCGGTTGCCATCCTCCTTTCTACATCTGTCCTCTCCTTTTAGCCTCACTATCCCTCCCTTTGTCTTCCTTTTTTCTCTGATGTACCTGTAAAAGGTTCTCTCCCCCCACCACCACTGATTTTGCCATGCGTTCCTCCATTTGTGCTTTGGCTTCCCTTACACTGCCCTCCCTGCCTCACTTTGTTTCTCCTGGTACTGCTCCCTGTCCCCTTCTGCCTGTGCCTTTTGTACTGTTTGAATACGATTTTTTTTGCTTTCACTTTCTCTGCCACCTCCTTGGAATACCATAAAGGCCTTCTCTTCCTTTTCCGCTTGCTAACCTGTTTTACACAGAATTATGTTGCCTTTGTTATCCTGGATTTGAACACCTCCCAATGTTCTCTATCCCTGTTCTCCTCCCTATTCCAGCTAATGCCTCTTCTAAGCATTTCCCCATTTTTCCAAAATCTGTCCTCCTAAAGTCAAGGATTCTTGTTCTTGTGTGGCTGGATTCCTCCCCTTCAGTTATCTCAAACCCCACTGACCAGTGATCACAGTTTCCCAAGTGCTCCCTACTGTGACTCCTGTCACACTGTCCCCATTTGTCAGCACCAGGTCCAGTATTGCCATCTCCTGTGTGGGTTCTATGACCAGTTGCTTAAGGAAAGCTCCCTGTAGGGAGTCTAGGATAAACCTGCTCTTGGTTGTTGCTGCTGCAGGGAGGCTCTGAGAAAACACAGTTTTCTGGCAGATGGAACCACTTGGACACTCTTGGTTCCCAATCTCCACTCTGGCAGCTTGACTCAGGATTCAGCAGTTCACTTACTTCAGTCTGACTGTACCAGTCTCTGACGCAGTTCAGTTACACTTATAACCATGCAGGGTGACGTATGCATTAAAAAACACATAACTTGGCTCTTTGGCAAACTGGTACTTGTAATCCCAGGCCCAGTGGCCAACAAAACACTTTAGCAACACTTGAAACAACAGAACATTTGTTGCAGGGCAAGCCCTGAAATTACTCATGACTCTGCAGCTTTCTAGGCTCTGATTGGCCATTGAAGTTGATGGCTCCCTAGGGCAGTCTTGAATCTCTGTATTCCCAGTATCAGGCGGCAGACTCTTGGCATCTAGACACAGGACCAGCAGAAAGGACAAAGGCTGGCACGACTCATCCCCATGTCTGCACATAACCCCCAAGGTGTCCTCAAATTGCTAGCTGTTGTGATGGTAGCTGACTCCCCATGCTGGTTCAGATGCAGATTCAACTCAGGATAAAGTATTTTCAGCTTTGCTTTGGCAAACAGGATACATTCTCTGCATAAACAGGTTTTCTCAAATTCACACTGCAGTCTTTGCATAGGCAGTACCTTTTTGGCAGGTGTAGCTCTGAGTAAACAGTTCTCTGGCAGATGGAACCACTTGGACACTCTTGGTTCCCAATCTCCACTTTGGCAGCTTGACTCAGGATTCAGCAGTTCACTTACATCAGTCTGACTGTACCAGTGTCTGACGCAGTTCAGGCAAACAGCAGAATTCAGCTCAAAAAGTAAAACTTCTCTCTTCTCAAGAGTTCAGCAACTGCTGCAGATATTAAAGTTCACACAGACCACTTTTGGGCTATTTGGCTGTGAAGACCCAGACAGGCCTCCACACTTTCTCTCAGAGCACACAGTCTGGGACTCCTCACTCACTGAAGGCTCCCTCAGAAGTGCAGGGTTCAACTGTCTCTCCTTAACTGAAGAAAACAGTCCTGTAATCCAACTGGGAGATGAGGCTGTCAGTCACAGTTCTGGCATTCCGAATGGCCAATAATGGGCACCAAACACACAGTTCTATATTTCTCCCAGCAACCATAGCTGAAGGATCCTTTTAGGACTCTTTGAGTTCCGATTGGCTAAAAGCAAGGGTCAAAGTAGCAACATGGCTTTCATAGGGCAGACAGGTAAACAGTTCAACTTTAAAGTCCATTTTATGTACAAACAATTTGTTTTAAGTTTAGCATTTACCACATTTGAGAGAGTTCCCTCTGCACTATTAAGTGGCTGCAAAGTGGAATCTGAACAAGTGTTCCCCAACCGGTTGTGAGCTCTGGATACTCTGACCCAGCACAGGCTATGCACACTATATACAGGGACTGAGATTCTTAAAGCTACAGCATGACGGCACCATCTCGCACGTTCTTGCAGGAACTATGGATACAGCATTACTTTACATGGATTTACACTCACATCACTGGATATTAGCCCAGGTTCAGAGGTAGAACTCAGGGTTAGAACAAGGCCAGATGGAGGGCAAAAGAAGAGCATGGGGAGATAACTTAAGGTAAGCCCCACCACTTTGGGGGGGGGGGTCATATACTAGCAGTGGATCTGTGGTTACAGGTGAGTAAAGTAGGTTACTCACCTGTAGCCGTAGTTCTAGAACTGGTACATGGTTCACATCCGTACAATGGCAGTTCCACTGGAAAGTGATGATTCATCGGAATATCTTCAGGCTAAGCTTCTCCCACCACTCGGGTGATATATCCTTCGGTTCTGCCCTGTGTCACTAGATCTTGCACACTAAAAACAAGGATGTGTGTGCCACTTGCCTGGGGAGGTGAGGTAGGTGGTATGAATGTTAACTATATACCAGTTCTGGGATTATGGTTACAGGTAAGCAACCTATTTTTCTAGGGGCATGGATATAGTTCACAATCCATATGATGGCATACTTCCAGCAGTTCTCCATGAGGAGGGGTCAAGGCATGCACCCCTATTTGGTGAACAGAGATTGGAGAATGGAGGTCCCAAATGCAGCATCTTGACGAGACTCTAGGTCAATGCTGTAATGGGAGATGAAGGTCTGTGCTGACTTCTAGGTAGCAGCCCTGCAGATCTCCTGGTTAGAGATGTCCCTGCTAGCAGCCACAGAGGCAGTGGTACTGTGTGTCTGGTGGAATGAGCCCTAAGCCCCATGGGAGGATCCCTATCAGCCAACCTACAGCACAGGTCGATGCAGGATGTTATCCACCTGGCAACCGTCCACTTAGCTGCCAGTCTGCCAGATGTGGCTTTAGTGTATGTAACGAACAGCTGGCAAGCCTGATCCCAGACTCCAGCCAAGCACTCACTATAATAGGAGCGTGCCCTCCACAAGTCCAGGGTATGAAGTCTCCGAGGAAGGGTTATTAAAATAAACTGGGAGATTTATAGCCTGGTTAAGGGGAAACTCCGATACTACCTTCAGGAGGAGCTGCGGGTGGGGGCCAAGGATGACCTTGTCCTTGTGGAAGACCAGATATGGAGATTCCACCAACAGTGCCGGGAGCTCACTCATCCTTCTGACTGACGTAATGGCCACCAAGAAGACTGTCTTCCATGACAGGTGTGACATCTCACACCTGGGTATAGGCTCAAATGGCTTGCCAATGAGCACAGCCAGCACAGCAGTAGGCCTCATGGTGGTGGTGGTTCAAACACCAAAGGGGACAGGTGGTCAAGGTCCTTGAAAAAGTGACTGACAACCTTGTCCTGGGCCACTGTCTGCATACCAGCCCACACCCAGTATGCTGAGATGGCTACCAGGTACATCTGGAAGGTCATCGCTCACAGCTCCAGCCAGAAGAGGGACCACAGGTACCCAAGGATACAAGCCACAGGGCAGGCAACGGGATCAAGCTGTTTGCCCTGACACTAAATGGAAACTTTTTTCCATTTAAAGGCATTGCACCAGTGATCTATATACCACTTCTGGGATTATGGTTACAGGTGAGCAACCTATTTTTCTAGGGGCTTGGATATAGTTCACAATCCACATGGTAGCATACTTCCAGCAGGTCTTCATGAGGAGGGGTCAAGGCATGCACCCCTATTTGGTGAACAGAGACTCTTTTTGAGAGGCCTCCACAACATGGATCACAGCTTCTGAAAGATACAGAGCCTGGAACTCTAGTTGCTCAGGAACCAGTCCAGGTGTGGGTTCAGGACCGTCCCCTGTTTTCTGGTCAGCAGGTCCAGATGAAGAGGCAACTGCCACGGAGGCCTACTGTTGAGGCTGAGGTGATCTGGGTACCAGAACTACTATAGCCAGTCTGGAGCTATCAGAATCATTTTTGCCTTGTCCTTCTGGGCCTTGACCACCACCTTGTGGATCAAGGGGAAGGGAGGAAAGGCATACATGAGGCCTGGGGTGTATGGCCTTGAGAATGCATCCTCCAAGAGTGTCCGAAACTGTGAGGGGCAGGCACAAAACAGCTTCAGTTTTGCTTTCTCCTAGGAGGAAAACAGGTCCACCAGAGGCATGCTCCACAGGGAGAACAGGGGGTTCACCAACTTCTGATTCAGGGACCACTCATGCAACATCTCTCCCATCCAGCAGACAGCATCTGCTGGCTGAATGTCTGCTCTGGTGACAAAAATTGCCAGGAGATCTGCACCCAGGTTGTGCACAAGGTCCAGGTGTGGAGGGCCTCCTGACACAAAGGTTTTAAGGTGGTATATGGCTGTGGTATTATCAGTTTGGACCTGCATGACCTGACCCCTAACTAGGGGAGTGAATTCCATTAGAGCCAGCTGCATTGTATGGAGCTCCAATAGGCTGATGTGGTGATGGCACTCCCTGGGTGCCCAAAACCTGTGGGTTCTGTAGTCCCCTAGATACACTCTCCACCACATCAGAGACGTGTCCATCATGAGGGTGACAGTCAGTCTTGGCAGATGAACAAGATTCCTTCCTCCAGATGTTCAGGATCAGCCACCACTGGATGGCATCCCACATCAGCTGGGTCGCTGTGACTGGCTGGTTCAAGTAGCCTAGGCACTGGGACCACTGAAGGCTGAACTCCCACTATAGGTGACGCATACGCTAGTGGGCCCAATGGACCACGATGGTACAGGATGCTGTGTACCCCAGCAGCTGTAGGAAGTCCTAGGCAGGGTGTGAGAACCCAACTGAAATGATCAGGCAAAGGAGGTAAGATCAACTTGCCCAGTCCACAGGGAGGCAGACTCTGGCCTGCATGGAGTCTAGCTCTGCCCCAATTAACTAAATCATCTACAAGGGGATCAGTTCGGACTTGGCCAGGTTGACCAACAGGTCCAAGTATCTAAAGGTTTGTAAGGTCAGATCCCTGGATCACGCCACAGCCTCCTTGGATGGCCTGGCTATCAGTCAATCATCCAGATATGGATACACCCTGACACTCTTGTGCCTCAGAAAGGCTGCCACCACTGCCGTGCACTTGATGAAGACCCTGGGCACAGATGAGAGGCCTAAGAGCATGAGCTGGAACTGATACAGAACCCCTTCTGCGTGGAACCAAAGGTACCAAGGACGGATGGATTGGGGTGTGGAAGAATGCATCCTGCAGGTCCAGGGAATAGATCCATATGCTTTGCTCCAAGGATGGTATGATCTGGTGCAGGATTGCCATCCAGAACATGCACTTCTGCATGTATTGATTGAGATTGTGGAAATCCAGTATGTGGCACCAGCCCCCCATCTGTTTAAGGACCAGGACGTACCTGGACACATAGCCCTGACTTGCCATGGTGTCTGCGACATGGGTCATAGCCCCCTCGGCAAGGAGCTGAACAACTTTCTGTCTTAGGGCAGACAATGTGTCCTGTAACACCGAGGACTCCCGAGTTTCTTGTAATATGGCCTGACTTATTACAGTTATGACAATTAAAGTCTTTGGTGCAGATGTATTACCCCCATCACAGTTCCTATCTGATCTGGAGTTAAACTGGGAAAAAAGAGGGTCTTACAATTCCTTGGCTGTTACTTTCCTGCTGCGATCTCAGGTACTCAGCCACAGAAATGGCCTTTTCATCACTTTCTGTGTTGTTTTGCCCAAAGCTGCATGTCTGTAGAAAGGATGTTGATGAATTGCTCCACTGCAAATATGTCAATGATCTGTGGGACTGGTGTGCTCTCTGGATTAAGCCATTTAATTGAGGAGTTCTCTGAATTGGGTGAAGGCTTCTCGAGGACTGTCAACTGAGTGGTACTACAGGGACTGGAATCTCTGCCTGTAAGTCTCACCTGAGATGTCACATCTTTTAAGGATTTCTCTTTTCCCAAGGTCATAGTTTTCTAACTGTGCAGTGTCCAGACTGGTGTAGGCAAGTTGGGTGTTACCTGTCAGATAAGGTACCAGCCTGATTTTCCATTGCTGTTTTGGCCATTGGCAGGCTCTGGCAGCCCTTTCAAAAGTCAACAGGTAAGCTTTGATATTACCAGAGGGACATAGTTTTGTAAGTTTAATGTCTTTTAAGTTGTTTGTGTTTTGTTGATCTACTGGACCTATACTAGATCCTCCAGCTGTATTAGCTTGCAAGGCCTCCAGCCACTGCTGCTCCTGTTGTTGCATATCTTCTCTTCTCTGTTTCTCAGTCTCTCTTTGTTGTATAGCCCACCATTTGAAGAAAGCAGGTGTGCGTTCAGGTTCAGTCCCTGCTTGTTCTTCTTCTTTCATCACTGGTGCCTGCTGTATAATCTTAAATTGGACTTCTGTTTCTGCTTCTAATTTAGCTTCCATTCTTCTGGTAATCATTCTCGGCCTTGCTGTTGCAGGAGCCACACTTTTCTTCTGTGCTTTCTTGCTACCAGGTCTAGTACCCAAACACAAAACCTCTGGCATACAGTATGTACAGAGTAAATCCCACTTTGTCTGACATCAGCTGTCATAGAGGTATAGGTCAGGAAGCATAGGTAGACCAGAAGAAGCTACAAAATTCACAAGTAGCATTTTATTATAATCAGTAACAATAAGGGAACATTGTTTAACCAGGAGTAGCACACTAAGCTGAAGCTTGTTTCCAGATGCAACCTGGGAGCACAAGGAAGTAAGTGACTTGCTCAGGATCACACAGTATGCACCTAGGCAGCTGTGGGATTCAAACCCAGGTCTCCAGATCTGAAGCTCAGAGCCTTTACCCACTGCGCCATACTGCCTCCTCTAACAAAATAAAGAAAAACAGAATTGTACAGGATAGCTCTTCATATGGGCAGCACAAATAAAGTCCTACATCTGAGAGTCTCTCTCTCTCTCTCTCTCTCTCTCTCTCTCTCAATTTAAATCTCAGTCTCTCTATCTCCTTCTAAACAAAACATTGCTCTCTTTTTAAAATATGTCTTTTCCTGGCAGTTTAAACTCTGCATCCCGATGTTGTAAGTTGTATCTGCTGTTTTTCCCAAAATGTACCAGAACTTTGTAAGTTTCTTTCCTGGGGTCAGCCTGAAGAACACATCCAGTCTTAACAGGTGCAACAAAATAGAACATTCTGCTCAGGACTCATCTCCTGTTGACAATTCTGTAAACAAGCTTGTGGAGGTCAAAATACATCTCAAGGTAAACCTCCTGTATTACAGAATGTTATTCTTTTGAGAAACCCAAACAGCTTGCTGCAATCATTTCAACAATATAAGTACATACATTTGCAAACCAAGGGATCTCAGTTTGACATAAAGATTCACAGATTTTTTTTAACAACAGAGAAGCAAGGGGAGAAAGAAAAAATAGAAACAGCAAGTGATGGAAGGGAGACAACAGAGAAAATTGTGGGAGTGGCCAACTCCTTGGTACCACAAGACAATTTGATTGTTGTACAATCAGACAGACAAGAGACATACAAGTGGCAGAATAAGGACAAAACAGATCCTTGCTTTTAACTCTCTCTCTCTCTCTCTCTCTGCATAAAGAAATTGGACAGGGTCTTACCCAACCCTGTCAGAGCCTAACTTGCCTGACAGAGATCGAGAGAGGAAGTGACACAGACTTTCTTGGTTGCATGGTCAAGCCATTCAGACACATTGTCTGGGGGCTTGTCCATGTCCCCCTGGCTTTCAGACTTCCAAAAAGATGAGTCCACAACCAGTCCCTCAGCTGAGAGATAGTCTCCGAACCCTGAAAGGGACCCAATAGTGAATTCACCCTTGCAGACCATAAGGGTGGAGGGTGCTGAGCAGGATTCAAGATGCTGCTAAAGCTCCAGGGCCAGTCTCAATACAGTCTCTGCAATGGGAAAGGCAATCCCCCAGTGATTCATCCCTATCTAGGATGTCTGTGAAAAGGAACTTGGCCCTCTTCTAAACTGGCTCCAGAGGGACATTCATGGACTCCAATATAGGTCAGATGAGAGCCTCATATGACACTGGCCCATTGTCAGTAACTAACTCCTTGACTTGACACTCAATCAAAGGTATGCACCCTCGACAACAACATGAATGAGCCATCCAAGTCACGTCAAGAATTCAAAAATTGGCCTTGATCATTTGCTGCTGTAGACCACCCAAGCATCTTCTGACTGGGAGATTTCCATGGACAGCTGGCCTAGCAAGCCAACTACAACACAGGGATCCTTAGTTGATGCTCACACAAAAGGATGCAGTGGAGGCGGCTCCACCTGAAAAGATGGTGAGACAGAAGCTGGGGACATCTGTTGAGGATGGACCAGTGTGGACATGACTGGCCTCTGCCAATCGACCATAGGTGTTGGGGGTAGAGCACTACCCCCCTGCAATGGTCCATTGCTGCCAGAGGAGTTCCTTGTAGTGTCGCTGCATCCTGTGGCAGTACATCTCCTCACCCAAAGGATGAGGAGGTTGAAGAACATTGACAGCAGCACCTCCCAGTCCAGTGGGATCAACAGCACAAGTGGTGTCTCAACCATCACCTTGGCCATTGACCCGAGGGTCGACGCCAAGAAGAAGCTACTGGAGGGTTAGTATAGACCACAGGTGCTGAGGTGCTTGGACAAGTGCTGGCTTCAGCAGCATAACTCTCAGTGGAGGTTGGTCCTAAGTGGAGCCGGTTGGTGACATTGACTGATCCACATCCTCCTAGAAGAGGACTGGGAAAACCAAAATCTTGGAGACAGACTCATTGTCGATCCCCTCTGACAACTGTTCCATGGGTCGTGAAAGATCTCGACCCCATGATTTGCTGGTGCTGAGGTGGACAAGCCCAGCAGGGGTACCATGGAGCTTTTAATCTGATCCTTCACAACAGAAAGCTCAACTAGAGTTGAGTGCTCAACACACGAACAGTTAGGGAGTCGAGGGAGCAGGAGGACCTTGACCTTTCCCAGTACCACAAGTGGCACAGGTGGGGCTTGTTTTTCTTACAGTGGCCGGCAGGGCTCATGGCTTTCTCTGTAAGCCTGGAGGGCCTGACATATCTGCCAAAAATCTTCAGTGAAGGACCCTCCGATGCTGGCCCCAGCTGAGAGCAGCAGAGAGGCCAATGAGGTGCCTGCGGTAGCAGTAGCCACCACCTCTTTCAGGGCAGCAATCTGAGCAGCTGAACTCACCACAGTAGAGCCCTTCTTGCAGCCCTTCAGCTGGAGCTTTGGATTCCTGTTGGCTGACTAGCCAGCCGAGAAGAAGCCGGGCTGCACAATCTTCCTAAAACAAAGGATGCATCATCTGACACAGGCCACAGCCATAACTTTGTGTGCTGCCCTCTAGGCAGTACAGGCAAGACATGTGTGAGTCCATCTGCCACATCTTTTGTTGGCATGTGATACAGAACTTGAAGCCAGGAACTGGCTTCGATTTCTGGGAATCCATCTTCCGTCAATGAGGCTGGAACCAGAGCAAGGCAGAGTAGACATAGCCAAGGAAAGTTTATGAATTTCAAAGAATGGAAGTAAGGTCCCGGCCCACATGTTAAAATAGCAGAAGTGGATACTATACCAAACATCAGTAGATCTGGATTTCAGCCCATAGCCTTACTAATGTGGCCTAGGTTTTGAGGGCGGGTGAAAGGAAGTAGAAATATAAAAAACGCTGGGAAGAGGGTTTGATGGCAAATTGAGTTTGACACATTCATTGTATACTTTCATATTATCGTAAAGCAGAGGGAGGAGATCATTGATGTATAAATTTGAATAAAAAAACAAGGACTTATTATCATATAAATGAAGGCTTAATTTCCTAGGTCCCCCCCTTAAATGGCTTCAATGCTATTGACTGTGATACATATATTCGTTTGATGTATTCATTGATGGCAATATTTGATTGTTTATAACGTGTGATAAAATCTTGCAATAAAAAAAAGATTAAAAATAAAAAGAAATAGCCAACGGCACACTTGGAAGCCCACAATGTGTTAGAGCTGTGAAAGAAGAGACCAAACCTTCTAGCAGAAAGGAAGAGCTGATGTCATGGGGCAGAACTAAGGGAGATACCACCCAAGTGATGGAAGGAGTTTAGCTTGAAGACAGTCCTAAAAAACAGCACTTTCCAGTGGAATTGACATCCCTGTGAAAAGCGAATTACATCCATGCCCCTAGAACCTCTATTTCTGATAGACTCAATTCACTATCCACACTACAGAACCCTAGCAGTTTTCAGGAGGAGGGAGCAAGACACGCAACCCAAATTAGGCAAAAAAAGACTGGAGGACCAAGGTCCAAAATGCAGCATCTCGATGACTCAGCATGTCGATGTTGTAGCGGGATATGAATATGTGCACATTGAACCAGGCAGCAACCCTACTATTTCAGAAGTGGGGATGTATCCGGCAGCAGTATGTCTGGTGGAATTAGCTTTTAACATTGTGGGAAACTCCTGCTCAGCCTACCTGTAGCACAGATCGATGCAGGAGGTTATCCATAAGTCAATCACTCATTTAGCTGCCAGTCTGCCTAAGGCAGCTTCAGCATATCAGACAAACAACTGTTGAGCCTCACCATGAATGCCTGCAATGCACTCCTGGTAGAAGGGCAGCATCCTATAAATGTCTAGTGGGTGGAGTGTCTGCTCAGCCTCTGAAGCTTATGGCTTCAGAAAGAAGATTGGTAGAATGAGTACCTAGTTAAGCTGAAACTCAGAGATGACCTTTGGCAGGAAGTTCCCATATGGGTGTAGGACAGCTTTGCCCTTGTGAAAAACTGGATACGGAGACTCCATAGACAGCACCTTGAGCTCACTCGCCTGTCATGATAGTGGCCAAAAACTCAGTTTTCCATGACAGATGTGATATGATTCTAGGTTTGAATGGTTTACCCATTAGCCATGACAGCATCAGCAATAAATCCCCTGGTGGAGGTGGTTCTCACAGCAGGACAAATGGTACAGCCCTTTAAAGAAATGGCCAACGAGTTTAATCTGTGCCACCATTAACATCCCAGCTGTAGCTCAATATGCTAAAATGGTGACCAGGTTTACCTTCAGCTGTGTGGCTCGCAATCCAGATTGAGAAAGGGTCCAGAGATATTCCAGATTATGTGCAATGGAACAGGTGAGTGGATCCACCTCCTGCCTGCTGCACCAAAAGGAAAGCCTTGACATTTGCAAGTGTATGTCTTAAGAGTTGATTCCTTCCGAGATGCCTCCATGACCTGGAGGAGATCTTCAGAAACCCTCAGAGCCTGAAACTCTAGCCACTCAGAATCCAAGTGGTCAGGTTCAGGGACTGCAGGCCTGGATGCCTGATCACTTTTCCAAACCACATCAAGAGATCCAGTCTGAGTGGAAGCAACCACGGAGGCCTGTGGCTGAGACTGAGGAGATCCTGGTACTGGAAGTGATGTGGCCAGTCTGTAGCTATCAGAATCAACTATGCCCCATCTCTCTGCACCTTCAGGACTACTTTGTGGATCAAGGGGAATGGAGAAAGATCTACAGGCGATCTTGGTTGCAGGATAGAAAGAATGTGTTCCCATGAGGGTACCTGTCTGAGGGAGCACAAACCAATCCCAGTTTTCTGTTTTTGCTGGAGGTTTACAGGTCCACTAATGGTGTTTTCCAACAGGCGAAGACCTGGAACACTACTTCTGGGTGCAGAGACCACTCGTGAAAAATTTTTGCCAAATGGCATAACGTCTGCTAACTGGCTGTCAACCCCCAAAACATGGACCACCACCACCACCACATCCGTTTGCATGGTCCAAACCAGGGGTCATGTCTTAAGCACGTCCCAGCACAGCAGAAGAGAGTGGGTTACCCTCTGCTTGTTCAGGTAGAACATGATACTCATGGTGTCTGTGTTGATCTGCCTGACGTGACCCCTGCACAATGGGGCAGACTCTGTCAGTACTAGATGAACTGCATGGAGCTCCAGCACGTTGATAAGTAGGCATCAAACTGAGGGATGGTTTCACCCAGAGAAATTGGAGGCCTGCCAAGGGGTTTGGGAGAAGCAGCCGCCAAGTAATGGTGTTGAGCATCCACTGGGCAACCCAAGACAAGCAACAGGACAGCTGGTACCAGCAGGAAAGCAGACAGAGACACAGCAGCAGCAGCAGTTTTAGCAGAGAGAAAGGGCCTAAAGCTCCTGCACATCACAAATCAAGGAAAAGAATGTACTGGCCCCAGAAAACCATGTTAAAGTGGAACAGTGAGAAAATGAAAGAGGATAAAAAGTGCAGGCATGTAGAATACAAGGAGGGTGATCCTTCAGTCCAATGTAGAGTAGATGGCAGAAAGAGAAAGAACAGAGGAGGTATAGGGCTGTCCATGTTATACAGGCACTGATGTTATGTTTCATTCCAAGCTGCCTCTGCTAGGTAAAAGTTTCCAAGTGGTCCTGACGACAATGGCATGTATGTTCTATAGGTGTGGCTAAATGTAGGCAGAGTTCCTCGAACAGCTACTGTTGCAAGCCAGTATGTCTTATAACTACATGAACTCCTGTTATGTAGTTACACAAGTGAAGATTACACCTCTGTTTTATTGAAGAGAGACTTGTGGATGGAGGACCCAAAAGCAGAGCCCCTGCAAGACTACAGGTAGAATGGGTTGTGAAAGTGTGTGTGGATGACCAAGTGGAAGCCCTGCAACTCTCACCGAATCAATATGCTCCTGAATGTAGTGGCTGAAGCACTTGCATGCTGGCTAAAAATAGACTCTAATACCTGCAGGCAGCATATAGGAGGCCAGTGTATAGCAGTACAGAATGCAAAACACAACCTACTGTCAGATGGCCCACTTTGAGGCTTACCAAGGATTTGGTCTGAGTCACCAACTAACAGGGTCATTGTTGCAAACATCAAGGTGGCGGGCCACCTGGGGACCAGTTAGCCAGCAGATTAGACCCTATGATCGATCGAGTCTGCTCGATGATCAGTGCCTTCCCAGGGCACCGTTCTTAGCCCCCTCCCTCCCTCCCTACAAGGTCTCCCATTCCACCCCCAGCGGGCATTGGGATGCACCCTCCTGTTATACCTATCCCAACCCTTCTTGAACCCCTCCACAATCGTTGTAGCAGCCACCAACTCCCTGGCAGCACATTCCAGGGCTCCACCACCCTCTCTGTGAAGTAGTGTCTCCTTGTTTCCCCCTCAATCTCCCCATTCCAGCCTCATTGAGTGTCCTCTGGTGGCCCCTACCTCCCTCAGCTAAAGCACCCCCTCAAGACTTACCCTATTCATTACTTTGAGATATTTGAAGACCTCTATCATATCCCCCCTGTTCTTTCTCTCCTCCAGTGAATACAGGTTGAGCTCCTCTAGTCTCTCCTCATAGGGCTTTTCCCCTAGTCCCAGCATCATCCTGTCACCCTCCTCTGGACCCTCTCCAGAACAGCAATGTCCCTCTTTAAGTAGGGACACCAAAACTGCATGCAGTATTCGAGGTGTGGTCTAACCAGGAAATTGTACAGTGGAAGGAGCATCTCTGGATTCCTTCCTCCTGGCTATGCAGCCCAGCATTTTATTTGCTTGGGCCACAGTCCTCCTACACTGCTCCAAGTTATTCATGTTGGCATCCACCACCACCCCAGATGTCCTTCTCCCCCCTAGAAACCTGCAGTGTCTCTCCCCCCAAAGTGTATACATGAGCTGGGGTTTTGGCCCCCAGGTTCAGAACCCTGTACTTCCCAGCATTGAACTTTAGCTTCCAGGCTCATGACCAGTTCCCCAGACTCTCAGGTCCTCCTGGAGAGCCAGCTTCCCCTCCTCCCCCACCACCACCCACAGCTTCGAGTCATCTGCAAAGAGGCTCATCCCACTCCTGATACCACTTCGTATTTTTGAGATATAGGCATTAAACAGGAGTGGGCCCAGTACCGACCCCAGTGGGACCCCGCTGATGACTCTCCTGGGGGATGAAACTTTCCCCCCTACACTCACCTTCTGTACACACCCATCCAGCCAGTTTTCTATCCACCTGACCATCTGCTCACCCACCCCCATATCCTGCAGCTTTCCCCGCAGCCTGGGATGCGGCACTGAGTCAATAGCCCTGCTGAAGTCTAGAAAGAGAACATCCATTGGCCTGCCCTGATCCAGCGCTTCTCGTCACCCCTTCATAGAACTCCACCAGGTTGGTCTGATACGCTCTTCCCTTCACAAAGCCATGCTGGTGATCATCTAGGAGACCCTGGGCCTTCAGAACCCCCTTCAGCCTCTCCTTCAAGATGACCTCCATCACTTCGCCCACTACCGACGTCAGACTAACTGGCCTATAGTTTCCCGGCTCCTCTCGTGAGCCGCCCTTGTGTATAGGCATGATATGGGCTATCCTCCAGTCATGAGGTACCCACCCTGACTGCAGTTAAAATGGTCTGTCAGGGGTGCGGCCAGGGTATCAGCCAACTCCTGAAGCACCCTGGGATGGATCCTGTCTGGGCCTGGTGCTTTATCCACTCTTAGGGCACCCTCCCACTGTGGATTTCAACATCCATTCCCCCACTTCATTTTCCAGTCCCCCATTCCTCTCCCATTGCAGTGCCACCCTCCTCCCTGTCCTCCTTGGTGAAGACCGAGGCAAAATAGTAATTTAGTACCTCCGCCTTCTCCCCAACTCCTACACCCAACCACTCCCGATCCTCAGTCTGCTAATCTGCCCCTTCTCTTTTCTTCTTTCCCTGATATACCTGAAGAACCCTTTTCCCCCCTTCTAATCCCCTGTGCCAATCTCAGCTTTGCCCCCACCTTGGCCGACCTCACCACCCTGGTGACCCTCCTGGCTGCCTTATCATACTCCCTCATGGATATAGCACCCCCGAGAATGTTTGTAGCTGTTATAAGCAGCCTTTTTTTCCCTCACCTCATCCTGCACCTCCTTTGTCCACCAGCTCGGCCTCTTAGCTTTGCCCCACTTGCATCTCTCCCTCGTGCAGGCCTTGGTAGCCTCCGGGAACCCCTTTTTAATACTCAGCCACCAGACCTCCATGCCCATGCTTAGCCTAATCTCATCTAGGTAGCCCCTAAGGATCCGCTCCATCCCCCTGAAGTCTGCCCCTCTAAAATCAACCACTGATGTTCTTGTGTGCTCTACCCCATCCCCTAGGTCTAGAGAGAACCAAACCGTGGCATGATCACTTCCTGCCAGTGAGTCCCCCACAACTAGGTCCCTAATGAGCTCACCATCTGACAGGACCACATCCAGGATGCGCCCCTCCCTCATCGGAACAGTCAACTGGGCAAGAAATGCATCCTGGAAGACATCCAGCAGGCACTGCTCCCTGCCCAATGAGGATGCCATAGTTCCCCAGTCTGCTCCTGGCATACTCAGGTCTCCCAGCACCACAGTTTTGCCCTCTCCCCCACAGTGGTCCCTAAGGTTAGCCACCAAGCCTTCCTTCTGTTCCTCCCCCTGCTCGAGTGGTCTATATACTACACCCATCTCTACCCGCTTACCCCCTGGAGCCTGCAAGATGACCCATAAAGCCTCAACCTGATCCCCCGCTGCCTTAACCTTGCTTAAACATAGAAACATAGAATTTGACGGCACAGAAGGACCGCTTGGCCCACCCAGTCTACCCATTTCTGAACCTAATGGATAAGCTGCAGATTCTAGTTAACCAGAAGCCTACTTCTTCCTATCCCCACCCCCTAGAATTGCCTTATGACTGTCCCATGCATGCTTGAATTCCACCACTGTTTTTGACTCTACAACCTCCTCCGGAAGGCCGTTCCATGCATCCACAACCCTCTCTGTGAAAAAATACTTCCTTAAATTACCTCTGAGCCGCCCCCCCTCTATCTCCAAATTGTGCTCCCTTGTTCTTGCACACCTCTTTTTTGAAAGATGCTACCTCTTGGACTTTGTTGATTCCTTGAGGTACTTGAAAGTTTCTATCATGTCCCTCCTCTCCTCCTTTCCCTTGAGGCTATACACATTAAGCTCTTCAAGTCTCTCTCATATGTCTTCCGGTGCAGACCCTGCACCATTTTAGTTGCCTCCTCTGGACAGCTTCCATCCTGTCTATGTCTTTGTGGAGATTGGGTCTCCAGAACTGCATGCAAGTACTCCAGATGGGGTCTGACCAGCTGTCTATACAGAGGATAATAGCTTCCTGTTTTCTACTGGTGATGCCTCTCCCTATGCATCCCAGTATCCCCCACCCTTCTTGCTGCCTCTCACATTGCTTGCTCACCTTTGGGTCATCTGCAGGACTCCCAGGTCCCTTTCCATTTTGTTGTTGTTAGTATCTCACCCCCATTGTGTACTCTTCCCCTGGGTTTTGTTTCCCAGGTGCATTACCTGCACTTCTAAGCATTGAATCTAAGCTACCATACATTTGACCATTCCTCTAACCTTGCCAAGTCCTTCTCATCCTTTCCACCCCACCTTGTGCATCAACTCTGTTGCAGATCTTTGTGTCATCTGCAAAGAGACATACTTTTCCTTCCAGTCCCTCTGCAATGTAAACTATAAAGACACGAAAGGTCCTAATACTGAACCCTGCGGTACCCCACTAGTAACCCCCCTTCATCAGAGTGGACTCCATTTACTATTACTTTCTGTGTCCTATTCTCCAGCCAATTCTTTACCCAGGCTGTCATCTTGGGACCCACTCCCAGGCTGGCTAACTGTATATTAATCTTTTTGTGGGACTGTGTCAAATGCCTTGCTAAAGTCTAGGTAGGCCATGTCCACAGCCCTCCCTGATCTACTACTTGGTCACCCTGTCAAATAAATCTATCAGATTCATTTGGCATGACCTTCCTCTGTGAATCCATGCTGCCTTGGTTCCCTGCCCCTCTGGCCTCTAGATACTCAACAATTCTTTTCCTTCAGAAGTGATTCCATCATTTTTCCTATCACTGAGGTTAAACTAACAGGTCTGTAGTTTCCTGCTTCTGCCTTGCTCCCACTTTTGTGAAGAATCACATCTGCTCTCCTCCAGTCTCGGGTACCACCCCATCCTCCCATGATTTGTTAAAGAGGGTCTGTGGTGTCACTAGTTCTACCCTTAGTTCTTTTAGAATTCTGGGATGAATCCCATCAGGCCCCATTGCTTTGTCCACCTCAGTTTTAAGAGTTCTTTCAGAACCCTTCTTCTGTAAATTGGCTGGTATCAACTTCTGTATCCAGAGTGTTTCTGTTTGTTTTAGGTACCCCCTCTTCATTTGTAAATACTGAGCAAAAGTATTTGTTTGAGTATCTCTGCCTTTTCACAGTCACCCTCTGCCCACCCTCCCCTTTATTAAGCCTCACTATCCCTCCCTCGGTCTTCCTTCGCTCCCTGATGTACCTATAAAGGGTTTTATCCCCCTTCTTAACTGAGTTGGCTATCTTTTCCTCGGTTTGGGTCTTTGCTGTTCTGACTGCCTTCCCAGCTTCCTTTTGCTTTAACTGATACAGTTCTCTGTCCTGCTCCTTCTGTGATTCCTTGCTTTCTTTTTCTCTTGAAACTTCACTGCCACTTCCTTTGAGAACCATAGTGGTTTCTTACATCGTTTTGTTTTGTTTATTTGCTTCACACAAAGGCTTGTTACCTCTGTGATGGCAGTATTTATTATTCTTCATTGTTCTTCCACCCCTCCTTCCTGCCTATTTGCTAGTGCATTCCTTAGGCACTCACCCATTTTGGCAAAGTCAGCCCTTCTAAAGTCCAGTACTTTTGCCTTTGTATGACTTGACTCTATTGCTGTGTTTGTGTGAACCATACTGTTGCGATTGTCGCTAGTTCCCAGATGGCTACCCACTTCTACATCTGTGATCTCTCTCCATCTCCATTTGAAAGAACCAGGTCTAAGATTGCTCCTCTCGGTGGGCTCCAATACTAGTTGTCTAAGGCATACCCCAGAGGGGCATCTAGGAATAACCCCACTCTTGAAGTGGCTGCTGCAACTAAACTCAGTTAACATCTAGCATATTCAGATCACCCATCAGCAATATCTCCCCTTTTTCTGCTATTCTAAGTATACTTTCTATCATTTCCTTGTCCATTTCCTCCCCCTGAAAAGGGGTCTGTATACAACCCCTGTGCGGATTGTGGTGCCATTGCCTGTCTCCAAATTTACCCACAGTGCTTCTTCTCCTCCCTATTTACCCTTATGTTCTGTTGCTTTGATTCCTTCCCTTATGTAAAGAGCTACTCCTCCTCCTCTTTTACCCTCCCTGTCCCTCCTGTAGATAGTGTATCCTGGTATGTTTATGTCCCAGTCATGGTTTTGTGTGTACCATGTTTCTGTGACTGCCACGATATCCAGATGCTCCTCCTCCATCAAGGCCACTAATTCAGGAAGCTTGTTACTCAGACTACGGGCATTGGTACTCATTGCTCTCCATTTTTTGATGGCTTTACCTTCTGTTGCAGCATCCCCCACTGACCTTTCTACCTCGGTCTTTTTCTCATTTAGTACCCTGTTTTGTAGGGAGGCTGGGATCTTCCTGCTGCTTATCAGTGCCTCCCCCCTTGACTAGTTTAAAAGCTTGCCAATGAAGCATTTAAACCGATTGCTCAAAAGACTTGTTCCCTTCCTGGACAGATGCAGACCATCCTGCCAGTATAGGCTGGTGTCCTTCCAGGTGGAACCCCAGTCCCCAATGAAGCAAACCCTGTGCTCCACACCATTTTTCAACCATTCATTAAACTGCATGGTGCAAAGTGCCTCGCCTCACCCATGACATTGACAGGCAGCACCTCTGAGAAGGATACTGTGTGTGTTATTGCCTAGGGCCCTCCCCAACTCTACAAAGTCCTCCTGCACTGCTCTAATCTCATGATGAGCCAAGTCATTTGTCCCTAGGTGGACAATGACGTCCAGCTCAGACTCCCATGCAGCTGTTCTCGTGATCCTGAGGATGCTTCCTGTCCTCAAGCCATGGCACCAGGCAGGCACTTCTTCAGTTTTCCTGCTCCCCAGTTCTATCCCTAATAGTGAGTCCCCACCAGGAGCTGCTTCCTTTCCCTGGTGTTCTCTGCCTCCTTCCTGTGGGCCTCCCTTGTGACAGTTGTCCCTCAGCCTCCTTAGTCTCCTATGGTGCATCCATAGAAGCTATGCTCCCCAGAATGGTGTATGGATTGTGGAATGGAACAACTGACTGGGTGTGCCTCTGTTCCACCATCATCCCTCCCTGAGCCCACTGTGGTCCAACTGCTGTGCTTTCTTCACAACCTCTGAGGTAGTGGTGGTGGCTCTGGTGCTCCCTGGATGTGGGAGGTTCCCTTTCTACTGTCCAGTGTGGCCTGGGGGAAGGTTCCCTTACTACTCTCCAATGTGGCCTCAAGATGGGCAACTTCCTCCCTCAGGGCAGAGAGTTGTCTGCAAATAGGGCAGCATCTCAGCCTCCAGAAAGACTCCCGGAAGACTGCTGCCCCACAGCCATTACATTGCACTACTCCCCACGTGTTTATCTACTTTTTTTGTGTGTGTGTGTGTGATTGGTTTGTTATATAGAAATATATATATTATACAATGTGTATGCTTATATTGTCAGTGCAGTGTGCTAGAGAGGATATGACAGTGATATGCACCTTGCACTCTTGAGGAAATGATGTCAGAACCCCAGGTATAAAGGAACTATTTCCAGGGGTGGGTGGGGTGAGCAGGGGTTGGGCCTAAACTGTGCCCTCACGAAACATTCAGCAAAAAACTATTACCCACCGCTGCAATGAGTGCCTTCCTGTCAGCAAGATGCCCTACACAACAATTTGACAGAGAAAATACCCTGCTAATCAAACAGAGAAAATCCAGACATCCAAGTCAGACACAGGTAAACCTCCCCAGCCCCAAAACAGCCTGGTGGTTTGTGCTCTGAAAGCAGTCAGCCCCAAAATAAGTCAGCTGTGCTTTCAAACTCTTCCTGCACTGAAAATCTTAAGAATTGTAACAAAAGTAAAGCTAGATCCACCTCCCTCTGTTGCTTGAAAGACTGTCTTTTCCTAATTCTAAGTTCCTTATTCCACCTTTTAGTTAGAAGTAGCCTCCACCTGCAGAATATCTGCTACAAACGAAAGACAATTGTAAGGTTCACCTCCCTCTGTTGTGAGCACAACTCCCTTTCTTGCAAATCCTATGTTCAGTATTGCAGCTTCCAGCCAGAGGTAGCTTCACCTGAAGAATATTAGCTGTTCTATCCCTATGTCATCCTTAATGATAAAAGCTACCCCCTTTCCCTCCACCCTATACCTTCTGCATATGGTGTATCCTAGTAGGTTTAGGTCCAAATCATGTCTGGAAGTGGCCCAAGTCTCTGTGACAGCCGCCACATCCCCCCCACTAACACCGCCTGAAATTCTGGCATCTTGTTTCCCATACTCCTGGTGTTAATCAGGACCACCTTCCAATGTGCTCCCTTGCCCCCCCTGCCCTGAGTTCTCACTGTGTCCTGCCTACAAGGAACCCCGTGTGCACTATTGGGTGCTCCTGCCCTGTGCCCCCTCCCAACCCCACTTGTGGGAGAAGGCCAGGGTGCCATCTCACTCCTCCCCCTCACAAGTTAAAACCCCACCTGGAGCGGATGAATTCTGCTAGTTGAAGCTGCAGGACCTTCCCCCCTGAGATAAGGTGGAGTCTGTCTCTTTTGTACAGTTCCTTGTCTTCCCAGGTTGCACCCAGTCCCCACCCACCCATACCCCAGGGCCTCGCACCATTCCCCGAGCCATGCATTTACATGCCTTATTTTTTGCTTTTTTTCCACACTGGCCCTAGGCACCAGTTGTAATTCTGAGAAAGAGACCGAGCACCCCACGTCCTGACAGACCCTAGCCTGAATCTCCATCATACTGTTCCCCTCTATATCATTAGTACCCAGGTGGACTAATATGTCAGGGGTCCCCTCGTACGCTAGTGCCAGAGCATAGACCAGATGCTTGGCCTTGTGCACCATCATACTTGATATATTCCTGCTCATAACACCACTGGATGTCTCCTCCCCCGCCCTCCCCACCTTATCCCTAACTATGGAATCCCCCAAGAGAGAACTCTACCTCCCTTTCCCTAGGCCTCCTCCTGGCCTGGCCCTCCCAGTCCTCACTCCATCAGTTTTTCCATCTCCCCTCACCTAACCTATTTCTATCCTGCCCCCAGCTCTTTCTTTTCACTGATCTGGCCCCCTAATCACTACCTCCCCTGTGGCTCCCAGGCCCAACTCAGTACTACCTCATGCAATGAAGGACTCCCCTGCCCCGTAGCCAGCACCAGCCCCCTCCCCTCTCCCCATTATTCCTCATCCCCATCCACTTCTTGATCCCCCCCATCCTTCCCTGGCCACCCCTTTAAGTCTCCTACTATTCATCCCAGACTCCTCCATCACCCCCCGAAGTCCTGGCTCCCATCCTTCCCCCCACTTCTTCCAGTGCTCTCAAATCTCCAATGTCCACCCACCCTCTCTGAGTCACCTTGCATTGGAGTATCTCTGCCGCTCTTTTCAGCCAGGGCTCCTGTCACCTTCGGTTTCCCTGCCCCCTCTGGAGCCTCCTCCATCCTGGAAGACACCTCCTCCTCCTCTCATGTGACTGCACCAGGAGTGCAAACCCATTGCCATGCTCCACCTCCATTGTTCTGTCCTCACTGGTTAGTTCCCCCCCATCAGTCCCCCCTTTTCTATACCTCTGTCCTGGTCCCCCAACCACCTTCTAGGTCCCCTGGTCCTTCTCCCTCCCCCATGTCCTCTGGTGCCCCTCCCTCTCATAGGGCCCACCCTCTCTCTCCCTATTGGTGGCGCAGTCCCTTGTGCCTCATACAATTTCCCCTCAGGCAGCTTCTCCCCATTTTGGCACAGACCCTGAGCCCCTTCCCCACCCCTTTTGTTCCTGCTTGCCTCCCCCGGCTTCCTCCACAGTGAGTCACCATCCATTTCACCCTCACCATCCCCAATGCCCACCTTAACCACATGACCTCCTCCCTGAGATGTGCCAGTTGTTGGCACACCAAGCAACCCCCTCATCCTCCATGCCAAGGCCAATACCATGGCCGACTCACACCCTACACACCCCACCACCCTTCCAAAGATACCGGCCCTCATGATCTGTAGACCATGCCCCCTACCAGTCCCCCCCCTCCATACTGCTGTTCTCTTCCAGTCAGTTGCCCTATCCCTAATCCTTGTAAATGACCAAGTCGTGCAAGAGCTCCTTTGGTCCTCCCACCAATGTCCACTATGCCAGCTACCAAAAAAAAGACAAGAATACTTTTTTCCAAGTATGTTAAGGACTCCCCTAAACATAGGCAATACCAAGCAGAGTAGCCTCCCTCAACTCAAGCTGTACCTAACAAGAATACCCCTCCCAAGTATACTGAGAAAATCCACATTTAACATGTGCAGTACCAAATCAAGTACCCCTTCACAGGCTGTACCACAGCAGCAACCCCACGCTGTGTCCAGGCCACCTCCTTCACCCCGAGTCCAGGCCCCCGCCTCTTGGTTGGCTCCATCTCCTATGCCCATTTAATAGTTCGCCAGGGTGGGTGGTGTGGGACGAAAAACCAAGTCACTTCAGCTCTTCTTGTGCCCTTGGTAAGGATTCCCAGGATTTTTAAAAATACTATGCCATTGCCTGACTGGACTGCCTTCCTCTCCTGGACCCTCCAGTCATCACTCCCTCTGACACTGGCCCAATTCCTAATGGGCAGAAAGTATCCATTGCTCACCACTCTCTCTGGCTCCCCTTCACATTGCTCCTGCTGACCCTGGCCCACTTCCTAGGGTCCAGGAAGGACCCACTGCTCACCGCTCCTTCTGGGTCCTCTGTGCAGTGCTCCCTGCTGACCCTGGCCTGCTTCCTAGTGGCCAGGAAGGACCCGCTGTTCATTGCTCCCTAGTGGCTGGGAGAATCACTCTACTACAGCTGCCTCTGAACTCTGCACCCCGGGTTGCCCTTTGAAAGCCTGAGCAGCTTTTCAGACCACTCGTCCCGGGCCCGGATTGGTGCACCAGCCTCCCTCTTCTGATTGGTGCTGGCTCCCCACTCCTGATTGGCGCCAACTCAAAACCAAGTCACTGCAGCTCCTCTTATGCCCATGGTATGGATTCCCAAGGATTTTAAAAAATCCCACGTTGTTGCCTGACTGGCCCACCTTCCTCTCCTGGATCATCTGGTCACTGCTCCCTCTGACCCTGGCCCTCTTCTGAGCAGCCAGGAAGTACCCGCTGCTTGCCACTCTCTCTGGCTCTCCTTCATGCCACTCCTGCTGACCCTGGCCTGCTTCCTAGTGGCCAAGAAGGATCCGCTGCTCTCTGCTCCTTTTGGCTTCTCTGTGCACTGTTGCCCACTGACTCTGGCCCGCTTCCTAGCGGCCGGGAAGGACCCGCTGCTCGCTGCTCCCTAGTGGCTTGGAGAAATCGCCCTACTACAGCCACCTTTCTATCAGATCTGTCTCTTAGCAAAAAAAAAAAAGTCTTGGCCAGCCCCCCCAGAAATTCCTAATCCCTGTATCTAATCCTCATCAAACTCAGGGAATGTAAAAACTGAAATATCAGGTCCTTTTCTGCCACATCTCCCAGGCACAGCGATCCTTTTCATATAGGGAACCCAGCTGGCTAAACTGCCTCCCCAAGGGTATCCTAGATAAGAATGGGATTTGCCCTTTTAAGAGTAAACTTCACCAGCACATCACTGCACTTAGCAGCTATGACTGCTGCATATAGATTGCTTCCCTTCCCTACATGACACACATCCCCCAATCCCCTTCCTTGTCACCGGGTACAACTCTGCCAATCTCTTGCTAGTAACCCCCTTCTCCCCTTCCCCTCCTCTCACCCCTCCTTCCTCTCCCACCCTCATGTTTCTTCTACTGCCACTCCCACCCTATCCTTAGCCCCAAATTTCCCCTGCCCCTTCTTTGTTTGTTGCTATCCCTCCCTACTTCCCCTCAATCACTCCAACATAGTCCCTTATACCCCACCCCACCCCAACAAAGCCAACCTCTGGCTGCTTTTTAATCTACCAACTGTTCTGAAAACATCCATCATGCGTGTTACATTATGCCTCAAGTTGTATTTCACTACTGTTATTGGACTGTATCTGGCATGACTGTTTCTAACTGCCTTAATTGTACTTACTGTTGATGTCAAATGTTTTTTATTTTGTCTTGTTTGCTTTTGTGTCATCTACTGATGTGGAACCTTTGAAAAAGAGCCCCTGCCTCAAAGGTATTGTAATCCGAGATATAAATAAATAAATAAAAATCGCAAGGATCACTTGAGTGCGGTGGAGGAACAGTGCACAAAGTTATAAGGAGGCATAGTGAAGGCAAAAAACCTCAGTACCAAGCAAGTGAGCAAAAGTGAGAGGAAAAAGAGACCACTATGGTTCTCGAAAGAGGTGGCCAAAAGGTAAAAGCTGGAAGGGTAGCATTCAGAAGGTATAGAGAAACACAGGTGGAGGAGGCTAGGAAGGTGTATCGGGGAAACAGAGGGAAGCAGGGAAAACAGTAAGGAGCGTGAAGGTGCAAACTGAAGAGAGAATAGCCCAGGCGGTACTAAATAAGGGAGAAGATATTTTTAGGTATATAAGTGAAAAGAGGAAGATCAGGAAGGGATTGTAAGGTTAACAAGCTCTGGCAGAGCCACTACGATTGTGAATGCATTAACTAGATAAGGGTGTTTCATGGGCTTAAACATAAACATTTATTTATTTATTTAAACAATATCCGATTTACAAACCTTTGAGTCAGAGACTCATTTACAAAGGCACCTCGTCGAAACTAATACAAAGACAGCACAGTTAACAAGTCAAATAACAATGGCTTGGAGAGCAGATAGTTATAACAGTCATTCACTGGAAATACATGGGTAGCAGTAGATAAACATATTACATAGTTTAGGCACACAGGCACCACATCAAGAAGACCAAACCAGTTCAAACAATATACAATAGCTAAAGCAAATAGACATCAGGAGTCAAAGAGAAGCTCAGAGTGTTCACATGAAGGCTGTTGCATACATTAACTGAATCAAAGTACAGTACATTGAGAAAGGGCATATATAAGCAATAAGGCATGACAGGGTGTGTGTTATCATGTAATAACTTCACTCCTGGGGTGGGTTGAAGCACAAGGCGAAGCCGAGCATTTATTTAGTTGCACGTATTTATTTGAGCCACTGGATCAGCAATATTTGCACAAGCTGTGCCCAGTGCAGATTTTACAGCACTGGTCCTGGTCTGGTGATCTGGGTTTTACCCATACCACATTGCATGTGGCTTAGTGATATACTGTACAGATGGCTGCAGAGTCTACCCCATGGAAGGTTGAAGTTTCAGAAAACCATTATGCTACAAATATCAAGACTCACTCCCTTACTAACCCCCCAGTTACAATTAATCCTCTACCAAAGTCATGCTTAAATACTGGTGCCTCTATATCCATGCCACTAAGCTTTTAATGCCAACTTGCTTCTTCTGCTGCTGTGAGTTCCCCCATCTGTGAAGTCCCATTCTGCTTGTGGCAGTCCCCCAAACCAGATAATTTTCCAGGGAGCAGCTCTTTACACCATATCAACTAAATTACCGCTAAACTGTTTATTTAAAAAAAATTGTGGCAGCCCCCCCTAAATAAAAAAAAAAAAGATAATTTTCTAGGGACCAGCTCTTTGCACCATATCAACTAAATTACGACTAAACTCTTTATTTAAAAACATTTTGTTGAGAAATTTTTGTTTTAGTATATCCATGGTCAGGAAACATGAATTTGTAAAAGAAACCAAAATCCCCATTTATCAGTTCATTGAATTACTGTACAATACAGCATGTTATGAATTTTTCAGATTCTATGTGTAACCTACAGTAAGTCAAACAGATATTAGACACACAAATACCTACCTATTTGCAAGTGAAGTAAATGTGGTTATTATCATTCAGTTGTAAACACCTATAGTCACAGTCAGGATTCACATTGCTAGACAAGTTTCCTAAATACTGGTACCTTATCCAGCTGTGTTCTGCTTGGGGGTGTATGTGTTTAAACATGTAACTTTCTATAGTATATTGTATAGCACTGTGAATTCTGGCTGCAGTGTTCTTTCTCTGCTGTGGCTAAGCAAGACACTGTAACAAGACACTGGCCTGCTGTAGGGGCTATTAAACATCAAACTAAAGGGTACTCTGTGAAGACTAACTTGGAGAAGATGCAATAAAACAAACTTGAATGGCAGCCCCCAGATGTCATAAAACACCCAGGGAAAATTAGAAAAAAACTCCTCTCACAGCCTAGGCAGAAACAAAACACTGGGTTGAAGTGAGAACTCAAAACTAGTAGTAGTACATATATTCCTGATTTTAACATACAGTTTTCCTTTAAGAAGATTCAGTAGAATATAAACAGTAGTCCAGAACTGCCTGCCTGAGAATGAAGTTGGTATATTATTTGGAAAAAGGTAAGGCTGGGTCTCTTGCTATGCAATGTCCTGCAGAGTAACACGCAATGTCCTGCAGAGTAACACACTGTCTGCTCTTAGGATGGTGGTGTCAAATGCTGTGAGGTGCCTAGGGGAAATTGTTATGCAGAAAGTTCCAGGAAGTGGTAAACACATTCTACTTCTAATAGCTTTCTATGATGTCTGTACTATCCATTTGTGCAAGTCAACTCCACTTCTCAAATTTAAAAAGAAAAATACACTTCATCACAGACTGTGTTTACCAAGTACTGTTCCCATGATTAAAATAATTTGAACCCCCTTCCCCAAAAATGTGTCCTCACATGAACCTGCATGATTTATCTGTAAAGATAATTTAAAAATGTATTTCTAAATGCATTACTAACACCAATGCTTTCAAGATTTTGAAACTACTAAAAAGACAAACTATATATATATATAGAGAGAGAGAATATGGTAAACAAATATTGTTAATCCCAAAAGCTGAACTTTGTTTTTAGTATATAAATGTTTAAGAAATACCTGAAAGCTGTCTATTTCCTTGAAAGCTGTAGTTTTTAGACACTTCTTAGTCTTTCCTTTTGAGACACCAGGTGACTCTGATAATCATTTATTCCAAAGGTTTTTAAGTCAGTTTGAATGCATTTTAAGTATCTTCTCCTCTCCACAGACTTGTTCTGTTCCTTGGTCCAGATCCCAAACTAGTGACTCTTCTTTCAGCATAATAGATCCACCTCATGCCCCTCCCACATGAATTAAAAAAAAAAGGTGGGATGTGACCTTGCTTCTTGGGTGGAGGTGAGGTGGATCTTACTTCCCCCAAAAAAACAATGCTGCCTCCCACTACTCAGGTTCCAGTTCTTGTACCACCCATTTAAGAAAGAAAATAGTACTCTGCAACCATTGACTAACATGATAGCGTATTTATTTGAGGGCGGAAAACATTTCATGGAGAAGGGTAAGGCGGAGGAGACTATTTACACCTTCAGTCAATTCCACGGACAGAAAACATGACATCACTCCTTTTGTACATGCAATACTCCTGTTGGCTCCCCCCACAGTCATAAAAAGGGAAAGGGGTACTGTGCAGAGAGGGACTAGGAAAAGGCATACATCCTGAACAAGTACTACTGTTCAGTGTTCACAGAAGAAGGAGAAGAGGAGGGACCACAAAAAAGTTACAAGCACTTCGGAGGGAGGGAGGTGCACACCGCTCCTTTTTAGGTGAAACTTGTTTGAACTGGTGTATTTATTATAGAGTTAAGGGTACATTTGAGACCAGATAGAGTAGCCCATGTGTAGTGGCCATATTATGAGAATTGTGTCTAGCCCTGCAGTTTGGGGGAGGAGTGATAACTGTCTGGCCTGGGGCCACAGCTAGTTGAGAATTAGAGACAGGACTGAGACAGATTTTTGATTGCACGCTGGTTATGGCTGGATGATGTGGAAGCCAGGGGACCAATTGGGAACTTGGTAGCCCAAAAAGATGTATCACATTAAGGAGGTTGCACAGGAAGGATAAAAGGCAGCAGCTCCTAATGCGTCTCCACACACATTCGTGTCACAGCATGTGAGCGAACAGTACAAGAGTGGAACAGGTGTGAGACTAGCATCTTAGGCATCAGCAGGTATCTGCAGGAGGAAGCAGGGGACTCTGCCAGTCGACTAAGATAAGGTACCTGTTCACTACCGTTGTGACATTTACTGCTGGGAAGGATGGAGGGTCAAAGGTAGACCAAAATTGGGAACTGGTGCAACGCCCAATCTAGGGTATGAGTATAAGAGGATTTAAACAGGATAGAGGAGAACACTAATAGCAACCTCTCTAGGGTCAAGTAGTAAAAGGCTAGGGGAAGGTTAATTTTCAGCTGGCTAAAGCTGAATTCGGGAAAGACAGAGGTGATAGTCGTGGATCCTGGTTGCTGGATAGGGGGGTTGGGGGCTGGTTAGCCCACTGGACTTTTTCTGGGGGACTCCCAACTCCTTGCTTCTGAACAGGTGTGGGACCTAGGAGTGATGCTTGACGATGGGCTTACTCTGTGGTCTGAGGTGTTGGCAGTCGTCAAGTCATCCTTTTACCATCTGAGAAACATCACTAGGATCAAGCACCTTGTTCTGTCAGGTGACCTTCCCACGCTGATCCATGCCTTTGTGGCCTCACGCCTTGATTACTGCAACTCCCTTTACTTAGGGCTACCGGGGGTTGATATCCGCTGCCTCCAGGTAGTGCAGAAGGCTGCAGCCAGGTTGCTGATAGGGATTCCCTGGTCATGTCACATCACGCCGGTGCTGCGTAAACTGCATTGGTTACTGATTCAGTGGCAGATCACCATTAAAGTCAGATTACTGACATATAAAGCCCTACACAGACTTGGCCCTGACTACCTGAAAGAGCTTCTGATCCCCTACTGCCCCAAATGCTGGCTCCGCTCGGATGACGAAGGGTTGCTAGAGATTCCAAGGGTATCGTTAAAATCTTCAGGGGCCCATGCATTTATGTTTGCGGCCCCAGCCCTTTGGAATTTTCTACCCCATCAGCTGCGGGAGTGCGTGACCCTGGGGGGCTTTAAACAGGCACTGAAAATGTATCTATGGGGCCAAGCATTTGCTAATTAAGTGTATTTAGCAACAGATTTTACTGACTTTTTTAGATTGTTGTTTTATATTTGGGCTTTTAGCCATTTCTGTAAAGCACTTTCTCAATTTGAAAGGCGCTAAATCAAATAAATATTTATTTATTATTATTATTAAAATGCTGCAACTAAAATAGGAAAAAGCAGAGGGAGGTAAGGGGTAAAGGAAAGAGGAGAACACTTCAGACAAGAAAGAACTATTTGTTGAGAGGGGTAGAAGGAAAACCCATAACTAGGGTAAAGGTACAAAGGAGCACAGCAACCAAAAAAAGGGGAGGGGGACTAGAAATACCCTATCAAGGATAATGGTACCAAAATATTTACAGGTAACCAAACAAATAACAAAATGGAGTACGCACAAGGAACATGGTGCTTCTGACTAAAAACTAGGCAAACTAAAAGCACCAAGTCGAGCACACACCAACCTCTATACAAGGGCACAGGTCTCCAAGTAAAAAAAAACAACTTTATTTTAAAGCATTATTAAAATGCCAGCAGCCTGACACATTTTGGTTAAAGTCACATCCTTTATCCTTGATAAAGGATGTGAATTTATCCAAAACATGTCAGTCTGCTGGCATTTTAATAATGCTTTAAAATAAAGTTTTTTTTTACCTGGAGACCTGTGCCCTTGTATAGAGGTTGGTGTGTGCTCGACTTGGTGGTTTTAATTTGTCCATTTCCAAGTGACACAGGGACAGTATGAACTGGGAATGCTGGAAGTGGTGCAGTGCAGTGGCTGTGGGGTGGTGGTTTTCAGAGAGACCATCTGGACACTGTGGTGCTGCCACATCTGCACACAAACTCTCTGTGTTGAGGGAGGAGGTCGTTAGACTCCAAGCTGAGTTGGCTAGGATTCAGGGGGAAGTCTTCCCCCATACAGAGGCCACCAAGTGTGCACTGTTACCTCAAAGGATGCCAAGGAGGAGGAACAGCTGGACTATGGTGGGCTCTGAAAGGGTGGGGTGGTGGGTCAGAGGCACATTGCTCAGCGGGTACCACTACACAATTTCTATGCCATTCTTTTTTTTTTTTTTGCTTCTATTTATTTCCTTCCCTGGCCCTGGTTGGCCCCTTCCTTCCTTCCTTCCAGCTGTCTGCCCAGCCCGATCCCTTGACCTTTGGGCACTCACCTTCATACCCCCATGGCTTACCCTCCATGGCAGGGTGGTGAGAAAGCCCCCAACGCAACCCACCAGGACCAGATCTAGTGTTTGGGTGGTTCCCTCTTGGGGTAGTGCCTGCGGTGGATGGCCATCATGCCGCTCGACTGGACCGCAATTTCTGCTTTTTTCCCTGCAGAGGGGAGTGTGCAGTGCCGACAATGGCCGTGCTGCACATGCATCCATACATAGCACACCCACTGGCTGCTCCACCTTCGTGTCCCACTGTATAGGACCCGGCATGCCAACACCTAGCCTCCACTAGGTGTCAGGCAAACACCAGTCTCTGTTCCCCACCCTCCCCGGGACAGGAGAGCTGTCCTCCAAATGCTTGATCCTCTCCCACCCCGGCTAGCCCCCGACAACCCACTTGTACCGCAAGCACAGATTGATGGCATGACAGGAGGTAAGGCATCTCTGCCTTAGCCCTCCACAACACTGGGCCAGCTTTTTCTATGCCATTCTGGTGGGGCAGGACTTCCGGAAGGAGGCACCCATGGTAGTGACCAGAGAGAGGATGTGGGGGTCCTCCATAGTGGAGACCCCAAGGAGGGTGGGTAGATGACTCCAGAGGGAACCATATCTGGTGGAGGACTTGAATGTGAGGGGATAGATTTAGGAACAGGAAGGGAAGTACACTGCCATGGCCTGGAGGAATGGAAACTGGATCCTGAAAATTGCTAGGACAGCAGGATGGGACAGAGAGCTGAATGTCATTGCCTGCCTGAGACCAAATGACCTAGCTAGGGACAGGGCTAGGATAGTGCGGGGGAGGGGGGTTAGGGAGCTAGGAAAGGGTGTTAGGTAGCGTGCTCAGTGGCTTTTGCTGAGGTGCTGCCTGTCCACAATGAGGAAGGAAAGGGATCTCTGCACCAGAAGCTTCAACTCATGGTTGAAGGAATGGTGCAGAGAGGAGAGGTTCGACTACATTGGGGATTGGGGACGGGGGACCCATAAGAAGGGATAATGGTCTATAAAGCCTCCTTCCTTGTCCCCTTTTATAGGACTTTCCAGGAACAGAGGGCCTTCATGTACAGGGCCTCACAGTGGTTAAATGATCTCCCCCCACCCCGAGGTCTCTGTTGTAAATAAAGTAGGCCCCTTCAAACTTAAACTCCGGCAGTATCTCCTCTCCTCTAGTTGCTGCGACTGCCTCTAAACTTTCCCTCATGGCAGCATCTCCCATCCTTTAGAAGTCCAACTGATACTGGCCTGTTCCTATTCCCCCCAATCATCCTCCCCTTTGCCACACCCTCCTATGACACTACTGACTGCACACAGCACTATCTCTCCCCACAACTCTCCCTTTTCTCCTCTCCTCCTCTCCCTATCTCCCCCGTCTTCTTCCACCTCCCCCCCTTTTGACCCCTCCCATATCACTGCCCTCCAGGCCTCCCAACTGGTTGCACCCAATTTTGTCTGCTTGCGATCACATAGTTCTCTTGTATATTATATGTTCCTGTTACTTATATGTTCTTAGTATTGCATCGTGCATCTTGTTACCATTGTTTGCTGTTGTAAATTGCTGTGATCTACATGATGTGGAGCCTTTGTAAATGAGTCTCTGACTCAAACGTTGTAATTCTGAGACTTTAGTAAATAAAAAATAAATAAAATGGTCTGCATCCATCCAAGAGGGGAACCAAATTCCTCAATGTACAGTTCAAATGTTACTTTGATGAGCATTTAAACTAGATGAGGCGGATGGTGGAAGGAATCGGGGAGGCAGAAACTGCTCCACCCCACAAGCAGAAGTAGACAGTAGGGAGAACCAGAGGGGAGAAGAATTCCCCAGGGTGCAAATTAATAAAGGAAGCAAGGTGGTAGAAATAAACGGGGATGGGAACAAGACCACTAAAAAGAGGAGGGAGGAGGGAGAGCAAAAAGGGAAAAAAAGGGGTAACAAGCAGAGTGCTAGCAAAATCTGCAAGGCCATGTGTGTGAATGCTTGAAGTCTAGGAAATAAGATTCCAGACCCAGAGGCCATTATGGAAGAGGCCTACCTGGATATTGTGACCATTACTGAGTCATGATGCACTGAAAACCATGACTGGGACATGGCCATACCAGGCTACGTCTGTTCAAGAATGACAGAATGGGGAGTAATGGTGGGATGTGGTGCTTTATGTGATGGAAAGCATAAAAGTGATGGAGATACAGGGAATACTGGGTGGCAGAGGTACTGTGGGTCATCCTAGAGATGAGGAACGAAGCCACTATTCACACTGGCATGATCTACAGAGCTCCGGCACAGAGTGAGGAGTTAGACAAGGTACAGGTGGAAGCCACTAGCAAGTTGGCAGAAAAGGGAGAGGTGCTGCTTGTGGGAGCCTTCAATCTGCCCAATGTAGATTGAAGCCTCCAAGCTGCAGCTTTAGTTAGAAGCAGGAACAGCCTGGACTCCCTGCAGGAAGTATTCCTCTGGCAACTATTCAGGTAACCCACTCGTGATGGGACAATACTGATACTGGTACTCACTAACAGGGGCAGCGCTGCAGACATCGAGGTGGGAGGCCACTTGGGGACCAGTGATCACCATACAGTGTAGTTCAGTATAAAGGCAGTTGCGGAATCAAACCACACAAAGAATCAAACCACACAAGGGCAAGGGTCTTGGATTTCAGGAGGGCAGATTTTATAAAGATGGGAGAGTGCCATTGGGATGACCTGGGTGGGGTGGAGGAACAGTGGGTGAAAACAAAAGGTGCATAATGAAGGCAACAAACCTTTGTGTCAAGCAAATGAGCACAACCAAGAGGAACAAGAGTTCTTAAAAGAGGTGGCTGAAAAGGTAACTGCGGTAGTATTCAGAAGGTATAAGGAGAAGTAGAAGGATGAGGAAAGGGAAGTGTATCAGGGAAAACAGAGGGAATCAGGGAAAGCAGTAAGAAGCACAAAGGCACATACTGAAGAAAGAATAGCCCAGGTGGTAATGAAAGGGGACAAGACATTTTTTAGGCATGTAAGTGAAAAGAGAAAGACATGGGGCAGGACTGTAAGGTTAAAAAGGGAAGGGGGGACTGCACAGAGGTGGACCAGGAAAAGGTAGACATCCTGAAGAAATGCTTTTGTTCAGTATTCACAGAGGAAGGAGAAGGAGAGGGGTCAGAAAAAAGTAAATGGAAATTTAAATACCTGTAAATTTTCTTTCTCCAATGGCTGGTCTCCGGGCTTCCTTGCTCCTGGGCTGTACTTCCTGATACCAATAGGCAGGCAGGAATCAGACCTCTGCAGCAGGGGACATCCAGCCCTCCACTTCCTGTCTCCCTCAGTTCTTTCTAAAGCAGTTCAATGTGGCAATACTACTAGAACTTAGAGACAGAAAACCAGACTACGAATTTTAAGGCATATATGGCCTAGAGGCCAGCCAACTATATACATTCTGGGAGGGAATCCGAAGTCCGAAGATCAGCCATCGGAGAAAGAAAATGTACAGGTATTTAAATTTCAATTTCTCTCTCCTAAGCTGGTCTCCAGGCTTCCTTACTCCTGGGATATACAAAAGCAGTACATCCCCAGATGTCCCGGGTTGGAAGAATGTCAGGAAACCTTAAGGATCCACCACTGCTTGAAGCACTCTGCAGCCAATGATGCCTCATCCAAGGGCAGCACTTCCAGCAATTAAATTTTGAAGATGTGTGAATGAATTATCAAGTGGCCACTTTGTATAAGTGTGCTGTCGAAGCTTCTCTGAAGTACGCCCACAAAGGGGTCATAGCTCTGCTTGAATGGGCTCTCCCTGGGCCAGGCAAGTCACTCCGGCTTGATCACAAGCCATGGAAGTGGCTGATAGAATTAGTCTGGCTATAGATCCTTTTGAATCCTTGTTACTCATAATTTTGGACCATAGCTGGCATGAACAACTTTGAAGTTTTGCAAATAGCTTCCTCTCTCTTAATATACATTTTCGTCAGGGGCAGACTGGATGGGCCACAAGGTCCCCATCTGCCCTCAACCTCCATGTCTCTATGTTGCTATCACACCTCTCAGATCTAGAGGATGCAATTCCGCTTTCTTATTGCTTTTGGAGAGTGGGCAGAAGGAAGGAAGAATGAACCCTCGATTGTAATGGAGGGGAAGCATAACTTTGGCAAAAAAACTTGAACTGTTCGAGCCTGATGAAAAGCATGTATAGCGCTTGGGTAACCAATGCTTTTAGTTCGCTGATTCTCCTGGCTGAAGCAATAGCTATGAGAAAAAAGGTGAACTTTATGCTGAAACGAGTGATGGATATCTTCTTGATAGGCTCTAAGGGGGGCCTCGGCCATAGCCTTGAGAACCAGATTAAGACTCCAAGGTGGTAGCTTTGGTGGGTTGGAAGGCAACCTAATGCTGCTGTCTTTAGAAACCTAGAGACATTAGTATATGCATCCGATTCCCCTGAATCTGCCCGCAAGAGTGCCCCCAGTGCAAAAACCTGAACTTGTAAGGTGACTGGTTGCAGTCCTTTGTCCATCCATCTGAAAGGAACTGCAGTAGAACAGGCAATTATATTGGATAGTTCTACATGAGTTTTGAATGAAGCCAGAACCAAAATGTTCTCCAAATTCAATAATATACCTTGGAGGAAGAAGAGAGACATAAGTTCCCCATCATGTCAATAACAGGAGCTGTGTAGCGAGCTCCTTAAAAGGTTTTCCCTCTCAATCTCCAGGCCTAGAGAGATAAGTTGTTTAAATGTGATGCCGGGCCGGACCTTGATGGAGAATGCCTAGGCTGAACTTGAATGTTAGACGTGAATGCCTTGACAGACGAATGACAATTGGGAACTATGTGCAGAAAAATCATAAGGGCAGACTAGAATCATGACTGTCCTGTCCTGAACCACTTTGTGAAGGACTCCTGATAGAGGTGGTATTGGAGGAAAGGCATACAGGAGACCAAACTCATACCAGTTTAGGGGAAAAAGGTGTCCTGAGCCACCGCTGGTTCATCTTTGGCCAGGGAGCAGAATTGCTTACCTTGGAGTTCCCCAGCAGGCGAAAAGATCTGTCTGGGGATTGCCCCACTGATTTGTCAAGATGAAGGAGGCACTATCCTTCAGCTCCCATTACCATGATCGACCAACCTTGTGACTAAGCTAGTCTGCCATGTTGTTTACCTGCCCTGGTAAATACCTCGCTCAGTGGTGCGAGGCCCACTGAAAAAGAAGGGATTCCCTTAGCATTTTGAGCTTCTTGTGCAACCGTGATGGTTGGTATATGCCAACGTTGACAGATTGTCAGTTGGAACCAGACTATCCTGATTGGGGAATTGCTGTTCAGAGTGCCTCAGGGCATGGCCTACTGTCCACGCCGGGAACGTTTATGCTGTACCTTGTGCCTCTAACAGCAACCACCTGCCCGGTGCCAACAGCTGAAGCAGGTGAGCCATCCTCAGCTCACGAGGCTTGCATCGGTTGCGATTCGGATTTGGTGAGGATGGTCAAACTTATGACCCTTCATGACCTCTGTCCTCCATCACTGTCACTAGAGGGAGGGTTCACTCTGTCTCAATGAGCTCTAGCAGAATCAGAAATTTAGTTTTTTGGGGGGGGATCCTTGTGTCATGATGTCTGCCCCTAGAAGGATCAAGGTCTGGTTTGAAATTAGGGAACTCTTTCTCCAGTTGATGAGAAAACCATGTGCCGGCAGGTACCAGACGACCTCTGCCACTGCTTGTAATGTTTGGTTGAGCTGTAGAGCCTTTATGTGGACTATGACCGGTACTGGCACCTTTAATTCTGTCCGTGGGTCTGTGGAAGACACCAATGGCAGAATCTGAATTGAAGTACTGCTCTGCCACACTAAACCTGAGATTGTGTGTGTGACGTTACTGAGTGGGAAGGGTAAATAGGCATTTTACAGATTGACGGATGCCAGAAAAAAACTCTTTTGCATCTGCTGGGTGACAGAGATGACCCAGTATCGTCTGCCAAGGCAGAATTAATTTGTCCTCCAAGTATGCATGGGCTTGAATACTCTGACTGGATCCCTATGTCTAGGGTCTGTATGTGCTGCTGAATTGTGGTAGTTAGGTTTTCGTCACTTCTCTGTAATATTTTACCACCCCTTTAAAGACTTTCCATATGGGAGCTCTCTCTTGTCGGGGGCATTTGCCAAGTGAGCCTTGGTGACCTGTCCGCCTGCCATGCCTGCAGCCTTAGGTATGTCGAGGTGAGGTGAGTTAAAGCATGGCCCTTGCTGCGCAACTGGCAGTCTCCTTTGAGATATCTGCTGATAATGCCTAAAATAGTCCCGCGCTGAAGCTGTTGCGGGGTGGGCTTATCTACAGCTGGCTCGTCAGCACGCTGAAATGCCAGGATAGTGGCCCATGGTATTGCAGCTCATGCGGAAAACAGGTTGGCTGGGCTTGCTTATATGTGGCTCATCAGCATGCTGGAATGCCACGTTGTTCGCTGCTGCTATAAGGGAGGAGTGGAGGACTGAAAGCGTCTCTTCGAGGGATGCCTCCACCTTCGTTTTCCTTGGGTCCCATAGAGAAGCCCCACCCCCTGAAGTAATCTAGATCATCCAAGGCTAAGTTTCTGTGTGGAGAGCCATCAGAGACAGGAATGCTACTCAGTAGTCCCCCTGCCTCTGGGGGGACTAACTGACCTCTGGTGGACTTGTGCTACTAGTATGCTGTCGGGCCACTGTATAGGTGTGTTCTGGACCTTGTCATTCCTCCTTTACTGAGTCCCCTATGGCTGGAGGAATAGAGAAGGCTGAGGACAAATTGGCAACAGCTGGTACGCGAAAGCCTGTTTGACTGGGTGGAAGCCTCCGGGGAAGATCCGAGGGGAATCTCGGCTATGACTTTTTTTTTTTTAAATGAAAGAGACCAGACCCTCTGGGCCTTGTGATGTGAGGACAACTGCTCCTCTTTGGATAAGGACAGAGATGGGGACCTCTTTCTTGGAAGGTATCCTACCTAGAAACTCCAGAGGTTGCCCATGAAACATGCAGGGACCAAGGCAATGGCCCAATTTTACCTGCGATAAGGCCTGGAGCCCGAGAGGGGACTGTGGACTGCTGGGTCCCCCGGTGGCCGCTGCTCTCTCAGACCTGGTGGTCATCCATCTGAACCAAGGGAGGGGTCGTGTCCTTCAAGATCTCGGCATTCAAAGATGCTGCCTTTTGTTATTCAGCGTACCCCCTTCCCTTGGATGCTTTCTGGTCTATGCTGCTGCTGACCCTTTAAGGGCAAGATACCGAGTGCTGCCCTTGAGATTTTCTGCCTCTAGGATGTTTGTCTGAAGTCCTAATCTTAGTCTGCCTTGGTAATTAGGGCTGACCCTGTAAGATTCACTTAGGAGTGACTGTTCCCTTCTCAGGCACTGGTAAAATAAATCCCTGTCTGTGATAAGGGAAATTGGCTGGGGGGGGGGGTGCTGAAGCAAGTCCCCTATGATCTCAGTTCCCCTGTCACGGCGCTACCACAGTTAGGCTACTCAGCACTCGTCGACGAGAAGGCAGACTGACGAGCGGCTTGGAGTGCTTTTGAACGAGTGCTGACTAGTTCTAATGACGATGAATGGCTGCAGTTTCCAAAAAAGCCGTTCGTCGATCAGAAGCCATGCAGTGCCTTGCTGCTTGTTGAGGAGTTCTCTAGCAGCTTGGCACGCTTTTTTGAATGAGCAGCTACTAGTTTTACCGACAACGAATGGCTGCAGCTTTCCTAAAAAGCCATTCATCGATCGGAAGTCGTGCAGTGCCTTGCTGTGCTTGTTAAGGAGTTCTCTTACTCCAATTAGGGCTCCTCATACCCTGCAACGTTCGTCGATGAGCTCCCTATCGACGAGCTGCCACTGTCGTGCTGCCGGCCCACCATCAACGAGCAGCTGATACAAGAAGTCGCCGGTCGACGATGGAAAAAATACGGGGCTGCCGACTGCTGGCTCCGTGCCAGTTTACACCATTACCCGGACTTTTACTTCATAGCGGGGATAGATCCTTCATAATCTTGTTGTACCCCAGCTCTCTGGTGCTGTTTTAACTCCCCTAGCCTAGACCTTCACTGCAGTGAAAATGGTGTCTGCCGCCTATTCTGACCTTAACCTTGAAGAACTGAGGCAGAAAGCATGGGAGAGAAAAGCACCATGATGAAATGGGGCCAGTCATCCTTTAGGAGCACTCCGGTGCAGTATTTATTCCTCGAAATAGACTTTGCGGGAGAAACAGCAACAAAATGAAAAGGGAGTCAGTCAGCCTTTCTGAGCACTTCGGTGCCCGTTTGAGTTCCCAAAACACACTTTCACTGCACTGAAGGAGCATTCCAGGCCAAGTACAGAAAGTGTGGAGAAAAAGCAAGGCAGTGAAATGGGGCCAGTCTGTGCAGCTTGCAATGCTGAGACTGGCATCCACACTGGAGTTCTAGAATACAGCTGATTTCTAATATCCCCAATAAACCAAAATTGTTTGACTTACAGTCTGCTGTCTTCAGCTCTGCCACATGGCAGAGCTCTGCTTGCAGAGTACCTGCCAGACTGAAGGCTGGAAGTAAACTGAGGGAGACAGGAAGTGGAGGGCTAAATGTCCCCTGCTGCAGAGGTCTGATTCCTGCCTGCCTATCGGTATCAAGAAGTACAGCCCAGGAGTAAGGAAGCTCGGAGACCAGCTTAGGAGAGAGAACTGGAGCTTGGAGGGAGGGAGGTGGGCACTAGTCCATTTTCAGAGGAGACAGTCCTGAAGGGACTCGCTAATCTGAAAGTGGACAAAGTAATGGAGCCAGACTAGGTGCATCCAAGGGTATTGAAGTAGATCGGGGAGGTACTGGCTACACTGCTGACAGTCCTATTTAACAGCTCACTGGAAACAGGAGTGGCTCCAGAGGAGTGGAGGAGGGCAGATGTAGTCCCACTTCACAAAAGTGGTTGCAGAGAGAAGGCTGGCAATTATAAGCCAGTCAGCCCAACATTGGTGGGGAGCAAGTTAATGGAATCATTGCTGAAAGAAAGGATTGTCAATTATCTTGAATCCAATGGGTAACAAGACCTGAGGCAGCAAAGATTCATGGGGAGAGGTCATGTCAAACTAATCTGATAGATTTCTTTGACTGGGTCACTAGAGAATTAGATCGGGGGGAGCATGGATATGGTCTGTATAGATTTTGGTAAGATTTTGACACCGTTCCACAAAGATTAGTAAGAGCTGAGTAGTTTTGGAGTGAATCCAAGGTGGTAAACTGGGTAAGAAATTGGTTAGGGGATAGGTGACAGAAGGCGGTGGTAAACGGAGTTCACTCCAAGGAAAGGATAGTGACCAGCAGGGTGCCTCAGGGATCAGTGCTGGGACCAGTGATCTTTTTTTTTTTTCATATCCAGTTTCTGGGTGTTTGCGGGTTTTCTCCCGGTCCCTACACCCACGCGTCCCCGACGTAGTGAGTGCGTATGGAGGTATGCACACGAACGCCGTTTGGGATGCCCATCCCTTCCAGTTGCACCACTGAACACCTGCACTGGCACCGAACCTCCATTCAGTGATGGCGGGACTATGGGCGGGCGACACCACCCCTTACCCGGGAGAGGAGAGAAAATGATCGATCCTGCTCCCCCCACCGTGCAGGCACCCCGGCAACCCAAGGTTGTTCCCGAACCCAGGTCGCTGGTGTAGTGCAAGGTGTGGCGTCCAGTGCCTCAACCCTCAGTGCCACCAGGCCAGCCTGGGACCAGTCCTCTTTAATGTCTTTATAAGTGACACTACAGAGGAGCTGGAATGGAGGTCTGCCTCTTTGCAGATGACTCCAAAACTGCAATAGGGTGGACACTCCAGGGTGTGTGTGGAAAGGATGAACACAGACCTGAGAAAACTCAAGAAGTGGTCAAGGGTATAGCAGCTGGATTTCAATGAGAAAAAGTGCAATACAATGCTCTTAGGGCACAGAAACCTAGGGGTGGCATACAAAATGGGTGCATTGGTATTGATGACTACCAAGCAGGTAAGAGACCTGAGGGTAATCATATCTGATGTCCTAAAAGTGGCCAGGAAGTGCAACTAGGCAGTTGGGAGGGCTAATGGTATGTTGGGGTGCATGGGGGGATAACACCAGCAGCAGGAGGGAGGTGGTGTTGCCTCTGTATAGATCAATGGTAAGACCCCATCTAGAGTGCTGTGTTCAGTTCTGGAGGCCACATCTCCAGAAGGACGGAGACAGAGTGGAGATGGTTCAGAGGATGGCAACTAAAATGGTACAGGGTCTGCTCAAAAACCCTACACGGAAAGACTAAAGGACCTCAATATGGACACCCTGAAAGATAGGAGGGAGAAGGGGGATATAACAGAGACTGTTAAATGCATTATGGGGGTGAATAAGGTACAGGAGAGAAGTATTTTTCAGAACAAGGTGCTCAAGATCAAGGGGACATGTAAAGAAGCTGGAGGGTGGTAGATTATGGAGAGATATGAGGAAGTACTTCTTCACAGAAAGAATGGTGAGGCCGGCCCAGTGGCACAGAGGGCTGAGGCGCTATGCCTTATCTCTCATCATGCCAGCAACCTGGGTTTGGGAATGACCTTGGGTCACCAGGGAGCTGGCATGGGGAGGAGGGAGGAGCAGGACTGAGCAGCCTAACGGTAGCTTGCCTCTCCTGAGGAGGTTGTCGCCCCCCCGTAGTTCTGCTGCTACTGGGTGGAGGTCCAATGGCAGCGTAGGTGGGAGGGGCAGCAAGCCATGGGAGGGTGCTCTGGAATGCGGTTTGCGCATGCCTCCACGTGCGCACATGTGCATCCGAGGAGGGTCGGGGAGAAAAGCAGGGGAAAATCAGGGCCCTAAAAAGATAATAGGAAAAAAAAAAAAAGAAAGAGTGGTGCATTCCTGAAACAGTCTTCCAACAGAGTTGGTGGGGGTGACAACAGTGGTGGGGTTCAAGAATGCTTGGGATAGACATAAGGGAATCTTAGTGGAAAGGCGGGGGGAGGGAAAAAGAGCCAGAGATCAAGTAGGGTCTGCAGTGATACTGTAGGCAGGGAAAATGGGCAGACTGTGTGGGCCTAGTATTCCTTATCTGCTGTCAAATTCTGTTCCTATGTTAACCCTTTTTAGTGGTCCTACATAATTCTCCTGTCATCTGATGGAAGAACAGGAGGCCTGACATCCAATCTATGTGACCTTTAAGCACTTCAGCTGTCATAAGGTTGGGTAAAGTACACAAGCAGCTGCAAAGAATGATTCCATGTGGAAATCAAAACAACCTTGGATGGCAACTCATGGTTATGCATAGCACAACCTTGTCCTCATGGTAAACCAAAAATATAGGAGTGATCAAGGGTGATTGTAGCTCACTGACCCACTGGTCCAATGTGACAGCCATGAGGAAAAGCAGGTTTCAGAACAAGTAAAGAATAGTTACATAAGAACTTACCATAACAATAGATCTTCGAGGGAATCTTAGTCATCAGGTAACACCGTAGAAACCTCCACCATCGGTAAAGGGGAATCCACACGGAAGATTTTCAGCAGTACAACTGGGGCCACCCATGCCATCGACGTCAGCCGACGTCAGCAACCCTACATAGGCATAGGTGGCCCCGCCTCCTCCTCAGTTCTTTTTTTTGAACTTGAAATGTTTTTATTTAATGAATGATAGAATACAAATACATCTTTATACTCAGGAATTCCATCCATTCTAAGAAAACATACAGTTACATCAAGGTTTACATGAGGTTATTTTTAAACAAAGTTCATTCCATTGTCCATTTTATTTCTTTTCACAGGTTGCCTTGCTGTGAAGGGTATGATCATGGATGTCTCCGTTGTTACTGCAAAACTCTAACTGGCTATATTTCTGAACTTGCAATTCTCTATTCTCAACAGATAGAAATTCACAAATATCTCTGTTAACCTCAAAAGCCTAAATAGAAAAAAAAGGGTTTTCGTTCTCAGTGTCAGTTATTATTATCAAGATTTACTGCTCTTTGCTTGTTGGCTTTGCAGTCTCTTAAAGTCCTGCAATACCAGGTGATTACTCAGTTTACCAGAAAATCTCCATATACAAACCCACCACCAGGGGAGCCCACTGAAGCAAAGTCCCCAGATAATCAGTTATAGTCTGAGCCTTGTAGCCAATCTCTATCTTAGGCCTGCAATAACTGCTCAAGGGTAGGGAAACCCTCTTTTTCCTCTAAGTGATCGAAGAAAGGGAGCCAGCTAACATTAAATTTCTCAGTGGTCAATCTTAACCTTGCCGTGATTGCCTCCATGCTCTTTATTTGATTAATATTATTGTACCATTGGGTCATCGAGGGTGGGTCCTCCCTGAGCCACTTCTGGGTGAGGGACTTCAATGCTTCTGCCACCAGCATGAAGAACAAATATTTCTCCATCCGCTTTTTCAGATCTGTTGGAGGAAGTCCAAGCACTAAGATTTCAAACCCTAGGGTTGTCCCCAGGGAGAATATTTTAATTATTTCTTTGGATATTTCTGTCCAAAAGGAGGATATGCAGGTACAGGCCCAAAAGATATGGTAAATGTGTGCCTTTGGACTCACAATTCCTCCAACATTTATCCGAAGAGAGGGATGCATAGTGGTGCGAGACAGTTGGGGGTCCTAAAGAATCGAATATTGACTTTCCATCTGAATTCTCTCCAAGAAGGTGAGTTTGTTGTTTTCTGGACTCTCCCCCAAATCTCCTTCCATTTGCCTTCCGGAATACGATGTTCTGCTTCAGCGTCGCAATGGTCTATTATTCTCTGAATGGCCAACGTACCCCTGTCCTCTATTAGTATTTTGTATATTTGTGAAATATATGTCCTAGTGTCTTGTGAGATGCTCCTCTGGCGAGTTAATTTTACTGGGGATGCTGGACATTGGGCCAACTCTGTTAGTCCAATATTGTTCTGTATATAGTGGATGCATTGAGTGTATCTAAATGCATCTGTCTCATTTAGGGTGAATTCCCTTTGTATCTCTGTGAAGGATTTCAGACAGTCCACCCCCAGGAGCTGTCTTGGGTGTTTAAGTCCCTTAATCGCCCACTCTGCCAGGCGTGCATCTCCTCTATGAGCAGGGAAACC
Organism: Neoceratodus forsteri; assembly: GCA_016271365.2. NCBI lineage: Eukaryota > Metazoa > Chordata > Ceratodontiformes > Ceratodontidae > Neoceratodus > Neoceratodus forsteri. The sequence goes on from CM057455.1 coordinate 1,244,495,561, forward strand.
CGGCATATTATACAGGGGGAGATACTCCCAGACTGGTCTTGGTGTCTCCCACTCCTGTCTGGTTTTCAACCACATCGACATGGTGTGTTGTGTGAAGGTGTTTTTAAGCTATTTTAACTCTTTGGGGAGAATTCTCCAAGGCAATAAATTAAGTGGTCCCAGCTGGCAGTCTTCTTCTTCTATCTCCTGCCATCTATGACTCCTCCCACACATCAGTATTTTAATAACCGGTAATAACTGGGCAGCCAGATAATATTTGGGGAAATCCGGGAGCCCCAGTCCCCCTCTTTCTTTGTGTTCTTTTTTTTTTTATATACTTCTTTTTATTGTGAATTATCATTCTACATCTTGGTACACATTCTCATTGGTTTAAAATCTTCTAGGTACATACACTTCACATTTTGTGTATCATTTCTATACCTAATATTCATAACTAACAAGGTACATGAATATCACAATCTTTCATTACTATAGAATAAGAAAAAATAACTATGGCAAGTACTTGGCAGGCAACAGGCATACTTGTTCCTTTCTGTACAGTAAACCTTAAGTAGACTAACTCTTCCCTTTCCCCACCACCCCACCCCTCCCTCCTCATTTCAAGAAAGGCCTACCATTGGTTTTAAAACGGTTTACATAGGAAATATTGAATAAGTGAGAAGCATGAATGACATCTTACTACCTCACTGTGGCACTCTAGGGACAACCCCTTTCTATTCGGCTAGAGGCTGTACTATATTATCTTGGTAGAGATCCCAACTTGTTCAATTCGACACAAAGATTTCTATTCGGTTCTGTAGACTCATTGAGATCTGCTCATTCTGTTGGATCTGTGTTACTATTGCAACCCAGTCCTTCAGACTGGGAGGGGAAGGTTGACGTCACCTTTTCGTTATAGATTTATATGCAGAACCTAACAGTATTCGCCAAAGGTATCTCTAGGCCTTGTCCCGTATACTCGGTGGTGGGATCCCCAGGATTAAATGATACGGCTCTAGTACCTCCTGAGTCCCCAACACCCCCTTGATAGTTTCAGCAACTGGGGTCCAAAAAATATTTATACCTGGGCACTCAAGGAAAACATGTGCATGCGAGGCTTTCTCCTCGCCACAATTCCTCCAACATCGGGGGGCACTCTTCTGCAGACCTAAAAACATAGCGGAGGGGACCCAAAAGAATCTCGCCCGCACCTTCCAGACAAACTCTCTCCATGTCGGTGAGGAGGTAGTAGTCCATGTGTCTCTCCAAATCCTTTGCCATTCTGTGTGGGTTATGGGATGATTAAATTCCCTCTCCCATTTAGTCTGCACCGATATAACAGCATCCCCCCCCCCCGCCATCTATTCTGTATCTATATAAAGTTGCTATTGCTTTTTCCCCACATCTTGAAGACCATATTTGTTCGAACGGGGGATCGGCCTTAGACCCCCAGGCACACCTCCCCTGTAGCTTTAAATGTTTGGAAATATAGTCTTTAAGTTGATAATAAAATAACCTATCCTTTTCCGACCAATCATATTTTCCCTTCGCCTCCTCAAAACTCAATATCTCTTCTCCTCTCATCACTTGCCAGGGGGCCTCTAGCCCCTTCTTTACTTGGGCTTTAAACCATCTGTTATTAAATACAGGTTGTAAAATGAACCATCTGTATCTCCAACCAAATTTCTGATGAAATTCAGCAGTAGTTCCCATCTGCCATCCCCTAAGGATGGATTGTATTATAAATGGGACTGTCTTAAGTGTTTCTTTTAGGTGTTTTGGTGAAAAAAGACACGCCTGTAGGGGGGTCCGAACCTCTCTTGCTAAATCTATTTGCTTCCATCTAGAGTGGTAACTCCTACTTCCCCATAACAGAGCTAACCTCATCTGCGAAGCTGACCAGTACTCCCTCAAAGAAGGGAGAGCAATACCTCCCCTGTCCTTGGGTAGCACGAGCTTGGCATAGCTCACCCTAGGCCTTTTATAGTTCCATAGGTATTTATTTAATAGTTTTTGCCATGATAAGAGTTCTTTGGATGTGAGGGGGCATGGGACACATTGAAATAAATACAAGAACCTTGGAAGGAGGTTAATTTTTAGGGTTAGATTTCTTACATAAAATGTTGCTGGTAACAGGGCCCATCTCCCCAGATCTTGCTTTATTTTCTGCACTAATGGGTCGTAGTTTTGAGTATGCAATCTATCAAGATTTGTCGGTATTTGGATGCCTAAGTATCTAATGTTTTCTTTTCCCCACTTAATTGGGAACCTTTTTTTTAGCTGTGGTGCAGGTAGGAAATTGAAAACCAGAGCTTCTGATTTACTCACGTTGAGGGTAAACCCCGACAAACTGGAAAATCGATCCACAAGGGTGAAAAGTGCCTGAAGGGACCTCTCAGGGTCTGTTGTATACACCAGGATGTCATCAGCGAAGAGGGCCAGCTTATGCTCTACCCCTTCCATCGTGACTCCCTGCAGGTCCTGTGCCAATCTCAAAGCTTGGGCCAGGGGCTTGACATAGAATGCAAACAGGAGAGGGGAAAGGGGGCAGCCCTGCCTAGTACCACGTTGCAGCAAAAATTTCTCGGAGATGTGACCGTTAACTTGAATATAGGCTGTAGGGCTTCTGTAGAAACTAAAGATAGTCTCCACAAAAGGTACAGGGAACTTAAACTCCAGGAGGACTTCTTTTAAGTATCTCCATGTTACTTTGTCAAAGGCTTTTTCTGCATCAAGCCCGAGCAGAATTGCCGGGGTTCGCATTTCATTAATTTGCTCTATAATATACACCGTGCGTCTCACATTATCCTGGGCTTGGCATCCGGGGATAAATCCACTTTGATCTGGATTTATCAAGGTGGGGGCAAACTCAACTAAGCGTTTAGATAAGATTGTAGCCAATATTTTATAGTCTGTGCTTAAAACCGAAATGGGGCGGTACGAGGAACATAAGGACGGGTCTTTACCCTCTTTGGGTATGACTGAAATTATGGCCTCATTCCAGGATGGGGGGATCTCTCCCTTCTCGGAGGTGACAAAAGAGAAAACCCTAGATAGCAGTGGCAACAACGCTTCCGTAAAGGTCTTGTAGAATTCCCCTGGAAACCCATCCGTCGCTGGGCATTTACCTGTTTTCAAATTTCCTATCACGGTTGATATCTCCCTGACCGCGACTGGGGCCAGTAACCCAGTTCCTTGTTCTTGAGTTAAGGTGGGTAGGTGAAGAGTGGAAAGGAAGTCCCTAATCCTTTCCTCAGAGGGGTTTGTTTGCTCTGTGTATAGACTAAAGTAATAACCACGCATAGTTTCATTTATAGCTCTGGTAGTAGTGTGTAGGGCGCCTGTATGTGGGCCTTGTCTTTGTTTTTTACAATTTGCATGTGGGTGTTTAATCTTTACTATCGTGGCCTTTGCTTTCCTGTTTCTTATTTGGATCGCGACCATCCTGGTAAACTTCAGGCCCCATACGTAGTACCTGTGTCGCAGGTAAACTAGCTTTTGTTCTACCTCGTAATCTAGAATATTATTTAGCTGCTTTTTAAGCTTATTCAACTCCCTTGTTCGGGTTTTACAATGCCTTACAGCTTGTTCCTCTTCTAATTTCATTATTTGGGCCTCGAGTTGAAGTCTCCTCTTCTCCCTCAGTTTTTTTTTATATGAGGAGATTGCAATAATTTTCCCCCTGACCATTGCCTTGATAGTGTCCCACAGTATTGGGACGGCTGTTCCCAGCAAGTCATTGTCCTGCTCTGCTTGGGCTATGGCCTTAGAGATTTCCTCCTGAGCTTCTTTGTCCCTAAGTATCGCTAAATTGAGTCTCCAAAATGTCCTTTTCTTTGGGGGTAGGGGATTGAACTTTGCAGAATATTGGCCTGTGGTCAGATAAAGAGAAGTCTCCCTGCCAGATTTCCCCCATATTACCCACATGTTCTTTTGGTGCCATGAGGTAATCTAGACAGGAGTATGAATTGTACGCCTGAGAATAAAAAGTCCACCGGTTATCCGACCCCCTTAATTGTTTCCATACAACCTCAAACCCAGTTCCTGTAGCAGCTTTTGTACTTTTCTTCCCAGTGCAGACTTCCTATCCTGAGTGTGTCCATTGCACCCTCCAGTTATATCAAGGTTGAGGTCTCCTCCCCAAAACAGGGTACCTTCCGCCCACTCTGCTAGTTTCATCAGAAAATTCTGATATACTGAGAATTCTGAGGTTGGGGGAATATACACTGAGGCAAACGATATCAATTGGCCCTCAACTCGTCCCTTGACAAATGCATACCTGCCCTCCCTGTCAATCACTTTGTCTGTCATTTCAAACGAGGTACCTTTTCTAATTAATATTGCGGTACCCCTACGCCTTCCCCCTTTATATGATGAGGCAACTACCTGAGAAAATCCCAACTTCTCTAATTTTTTATGTTCAGCATTCGAGAGATGGGTCTCCTGTAACAATAAAACTTTAGCCCCTTGTCATCTCAACAACTGAAGAACCTTGGCCCGTTTAATTGGGTTAGTAAACCCATGCACATTATATGTGCATACTACCCAGTTCTGTGTCATCTTAGTCTGTTAAGTATCCTTTTCCGGTTTTCCCTCGATCCCTCATCCTACTCTTTCCCATGATAGTTGCTCCATTGTTCCCAAAGTTTCCATCTACTTAAAACAGCTTGCTCGTTTATCTTACCTTGTTGCACTGCCTTGCCAGATCTTACAAACATTGAGTTATAAACTGGTAACTTTAACATGCCAACCTGGTATAACGCTAAGAACAAAGAAAAAAAAAACATTTACTTCCAAGGTTGGGGGCTATAAAGATCTTTATTAGCCCCTATGTTCTCCTATACAGGAAGAACGGGGGGGGGGGAGAATTTAACCTACCGCTTCCGAGGGCCCCCCCTAGAGCCTAGAAAATACTGGGCTCCTTTTAGGTGTCTGCACAAAATACTGAGCTGGGCAGAACCCTCTTTCACCTCACAGGCTTCCCACGGAGCCTTGAGGAGGAAAGAAAAAAACAAACAAACTCCAAAACAATCTTCGGTACCCCTAGTACCTTAAAAAGCTCTCTATTTATATGAGAGATTGGAAAACTTATTGCCCCACCTCCTTTACTTTTCAAAAAGTTATCAATCTCCACAGCTGGGGGTGGGAAGGAGGTGGAGGTTAACAGTATCTTGTAGCCATGATCTGTGTCACTCCCTTCGAGGTCAAACCCTGTTATGAATTGGCATAAGGGTGAAAAAAAAAAAGGGGGGGAGAGGTAGGCAGAAATTAAGGAACACCCCATATAAAGGTCGTGAGACAAGGCAAAGAAAGAAATAATTGTTCTGTGGGTGATGGGTTTCTTGTCATTAAATCAATGTAGCACAGTCCAGCTTTCCAAGACCTCCCAGCTACCCAGTCCACCTCGGTGAATAGGTTCAATATTCCGTCTGAAAAGGAGCTTTCCACTCTAAAAGCCTGATATCTGGGGGAGAAGAAACAAAACAAACTACAGCCTTCTAGTCGCCGTTTAAACCATACTGTGGGGTGGAGTAGAGTTTAGAGTTTTAAGTACAGTACTGTACATTCCTGCGTCAGTAGTCCCGCTTAAGGAAAGTAGAAGGTCCTCACGTGCCTTTTCGGTGCTTTTGTGTTTCAGAGGACGTTTCCTTATAGGTTAGGGCACTGATCTTTTAACTGGAGTTAGTTAGCTCTACGAAGAACCCAGCATACATCATGGGGGGGTTGCTCCGTGCGCCGCCTTCCTCTCAAGGAGCCTCTGTATCATCTCCTTCAGCTCCGAGTGCATCTCCTTTCTGGTTCCTGCCAACTTCCTGGGAAACATCAGCTGGTTGGAAGGTTCCCGGTTACCTGCTGCCTGGTTTCGCCTGTTCTTCACTGTGATCCCATGCTTCCCGAGGGCCTCAACTGCTTCTTCGGCCGAGGTATAGGTTTTTGTCCCCTCCTCCCAGAAAACCCTCAGTCTCGCAGGACAAGGTGTATGAAAACGCACTGACCTCTCTGAGCGCTCTCAAGATTGGCAAGTATTTCACTCTTTCTGCCTGTATCTCTGTAGGGTAGTTGTGGTCTACATATAGTCTGTATGTGAGGTGCTTAATCTCCTTCCTTGCTTGCATGCGTCTTAAGATCTCCTCCTTGGCAGAGAAAGAGTTTAGCTTGAAAACTATAGATCAAGTGCGTGAGGGGTCAGATGAGCTCGGCTGGAGTGCTCGGTGTGCTCTTTCTATGTGAAACACCAGGGAGGGGGGGAGGTCCAGTACATCTTTCAGCAAGTTCTCGAGAAAAGAGGCTAACGGAGCTTCCTCGGATTCCTCTGGAAGACCATACAGTCTAAGATTCTCCCTCCGGGAGCGTGCCTCAAGGTCCAGACATTTTGCTGACAGAGTTTCCATTTGTTGTAATAAGAAATGCATGACCTTAGCTGTTTGAGCGGTAGTATCCTCTGTCTCAGAAAGCCTCTCCTCTAATAGATTGACCCGGTTCTCAAAAGCCGTTAGCTGCTGTTGGACTGCTCGGAACTCCTGCTTATTTTCCTTTCTTGACTCTGTAATCTCGTGGAGAAGCCTTTCAAATCTGGACCTGGATAGTTGCTCTGCTTCCCCGTCTGTATCATAGTCTGAGGAGCGCTGGCCTTGTGGTGAGGTCGCCCTGCTAGAGGGGTTCGGTTTTGATCTGGAGGAATCCTTGCTGCTAGCTTTGCCATCCTGACGGGATTTACCTCTACTTACATGCTGAGGTTGTCCCTCCAGGGTTTTTAGACATTTTGATTGGGTTCAGAAGAGTTTCTAGGGGTTTTTGGTCTGCCCAGCTCAGCATGCCACGGATTAGGCTTCCATTGCTCCCGTGATGTCACCGGAAGTCCTTTCTTTGTGTTCTATTAGTATATCCCAACGGACTCTTGGTTTTTTCCCTGCCCATATAAAGTCTGATATTTTTTTCTTTAGATCTTTCTAGTCCTTGTTGGGAATTGGTAAGGGGAGGCTAGTGTATAGAAACAGGAAACGAGGAAGGATGTTCATTTTAACTGTTTCTATTTTGTTTGTAAACGTTAGGGGAAGGACCGACCACCTATTCATGTCAGCATACACCTGTTGCTTTAAGGACCCATAGTTGCATTTATAAATTAATCCTGTCTGAATGGGGATATGAATCCCTAAGTATCTAATTTTGGTGTCCACCCATTTAAAAGGGGTCATTTCTTTTAGTCTCTGGTTTGGGGCTTTCCCCAAGGCTAATACTTCTGATTTTTCTTTATTAGTCTTGAAACCGGAGATATCCCCAAAGTTCTTCAATAAGTCTAATAGGTATGGGAGGGAAGCTACTGGGTCCCCCCCAGGTAAATAAGGGTATCATCTGCATATAGGGATATTTTATGGGTTGTGTTTTGGATCTCTATTCCTTTTATTTCTTCCCTTTGCCGTATGGTCTGGGCTAGTGGTTCCATACTAATCGCAAAAAGCAGGGGTGAGAGAGAGCATCCTTGTCTTGTTTCTCTGTTAATTTTAAGAGGGGGGGATATTGTGCCATTTACCCTCACCCTCGCCTGGGGGTCTTGATAGCATAGCTTTATCCAATTCAGGAAGTTCTCTTCAATACCCATTTTTTCTAGTACCTGGAAGAGGTTCGTCCGATTTAGCCTATCAAAGGCTTTTTCCATATCCAAAAAGATTGCAAGGTCTGTTTTTGTGTTAGAGGTTTTCTTCCGAATAATGTTTGAGTCGTCTTATGTTATCACTTAGTTAACGATGTGGTATAAAACCTGATTGATCAGGGTGGATTAGTAATTCAATATATTTTTGGAGCCGAATAGAGAGTATTTTTGTGAATATTTTTAGATCCTGATTCAGTAAGGCTATTGGTCTAAATGATGCACATTTTGTAAGGTCCTTCCCTGCTTTTGGAATCACTGTTATTAGTGATTGGGTCCAACTCTCTGGTGTTTTACCCTCTTCTAGACATTTATTAAAGACTTTAGCTAGTATCTGGGCCACTGTGGTCCCTAATGCCTTGTAAAATTCTCCACAAAACCCATCTGGGCTTAGGGTTTTGCCCCCTGGTAACTGTTTGATAACCCCCATTATTTCTTCTGTTGAGATGGGGCGATTCAAATCCTGTTTCATCGCCTCAGATATTCGGGAGAGGTTAATTGAGTCCAAAAATGTTCCCACTCCATTTTTAATTGTGGCTTCATCTTTTTCCTCTCCATACAATTTTGAAATTGGAGTGCTATTTCTCTTGGGTCCTCTTGTTTTACCCCTTGTGGCCCTGTGTCTTGTAGGAAGGGGATATACCTGTCCATTTGAGCTTTTCTTAGCTTAAAAGCTAAGAGTTGTGATGCTCTCCCCCCCCCCACCTCATGGTATTTCTGATTTGTGAATCTCAGATATCCCTCCGCTTTTTTATTTTCAAACTCTTGTAGGTTTTTTCGGATTTGGGTTAATTCTTTTTGGATCTGCCGGTCGTAAGGGTTGGCTTTGTGCTTTTTCTCTGCTGCGGCTAATTCGGTAGACAGCCTGTTACAGGTGATAAGTCCCAGCTTCTTTTGGGCAGAGACAAAGCTAATTATGTTCCCCCTTATCACCGCTTTAAGGGTGTCCCACTTAAGCAGCGCAGAATGGGTCGTTGGGTTATGAACTGTTTGGAAATCTTTGATATTTTCCTTTAATCTTTCCACTAAAGTTTTATTGTTCAATAGAGAAACATTTAATCTCCACAGGGTTTGTCTGCCCTGGGGTAGCAAATTCAGCCCTATTGATATTGGGGCGTGATCTGACAGGGTTATATTATGTATATTGGAGCTTATGACCTCATGAAGGTGTGTGACACTTGTGTAAAAAAGATCTATTCTCGAGTACATTCTCTGGGGGGTTGAATAGAATGTATAGTCTTTTTCCTTCGGGTGGTGTGCCCTCCAAACATCCACCAAGCCTAGCTCTTTTGTCAGTGTGGTTAAGACCTTTGAGGCTGTTTTATTCGTGGCCTCCCTCTTTGAGGAGTGGTCCCTTAACGGATGTGGAGCCACATTGAAGTCCTCCCCCCAAAAGTATCTGGCCCTGTGGCAGGTCAGCTATTTTTTGAAAAGAGAGGGAGAGGGATGGCCACCACAAAGAAAGCAAAACAAAAAGAGCATGAGGGAAAAGTGATCAGCTCTTTCAGGAGCAACTTATCTGTATATAGTCCCAAATAAAGTTTGTTAGTTCACCACTCTCCTTCCAATTCTCTCCCATGCGGCCGCTCAGCTCGACTGTTGCTGGCTTATGTCTCAGTGCTGGGGGGATGATCTAGCGTGCAGGCCTTGGTCTGGCTGCCTTCCTCCTGCCTCTGCCCTCTTAATTATCTTCTCTGCTTCTTTCACCAGTGTCTTCGGGATTGTGCCTGGCCGCATCCTCTTGGTCCCTCTTCCCACCGTATGCCATACATTCTGCTGGAGTTTTCTCTCAAACGCTTCCAATTCCAGATCTGGCAGTGTGATGCCCCAGTCTTTTAGCAGTGGGGTGGCCTCCAATATATTTTCAAAGGTTTTCTGGCCCTCTTCCGTGTGGAACCTTAGCCTGGCTGGGAATAGTAGCTGACCCTTTATTTTTTTCTTCTCTCTGACCTCCTTCAGCACTGCTCTCACTTTAAATCTTTCTTGCTGCAGGGCTGGGGAGAAGTCTTGCTCAAAGATGATGCTGTGCCCCTGGTATTTGAGCTCTTTGAGTCGCCATGCTTCTCACAGGATCCATTCCTTCGATTGAAACAGCACCATCCGAACTACCCACGATTGGGGCCTTGCCTCTGCATTGGTTGGTTTCGGGACCAGAGAGCGATGTGCTCTGTCCAGGGTCAGGTCTAAATCCAAGGGTATTTCCATCAGGGATCACAGTAAATGCTAGATAAAATCAATCGTGGTGGCATAGCCCTCCTCAGCCCCCTCCGGGATTCCGTGGATCCGGAAATTGTTCCTACGGGAACGGTTTTCAATGTCTTCCAGTCTGGTTTGGGTTTCTTTTTCTTTTTGTAGCAGGAACAGGAGGACTTTGTTGTCAGTGTCTTGCAGCTCTGTTAACTCGGTAATTTTCACTGTGTTTTTCGCCACCTTGCCATCTATGTTCCGTACATCTTGGCACAAGTCCGAAAGCGAGGATTCTATTTTCTGCACCCAAGATAATGTTTTTTGGAGGGTTCTCTCAGCTCTCCTCGGAAGTAGAAGTTCGCTATCTTCTGTGTCTGTCGATGACTCTCAGAGGTTGTGATCTCTTTGTGAGCAGGCCACGTAGCCCTCTCTTTCTTCGTCCATGGTAAGCTGTTTTAGCTTTATTTGGGAGCTATTGTTTTTCACCATTTTCGGCCTATTGTTTCTGGTGGTCATTTCAAAATCGATCTTTGTCTTTTAAAACTCTGCAGCGTGTAGTTGTGGGAGGATTAAGTTAGATTTTTATAGATGGGTCCTGGAGCTCTTAGTCTAGTGTCCCATCACTCCCGTGACGTCACCGGAAGTCCTCCTCTCCTCAGTTCTTTCCCTCCAGAGACGAAGGGAGCAAGACTCACACCCTGGAGAACCGAGGAGAGAAAGAGGGACCCAACTCTATGTAAAAGATTGGATACAGCCAATAGCCAGGCCCTAGACAGGAGCCCCAAGAAGGGGGATGGTGGGAGGGAAAGCATACCTGATGACTGAGATCCCCTCGAAGATCTATTGTTAGGGCAAGTTCTTACATAACTGTTCTATCTTCTTTTAGGGTATCTCAATCATCAGGTAACACCATAGGAATGAATACCAATCAGTGACAAGTGAAAACAGACAGTCTGGGAGGCTGGATCTCCATAAATGTAAGACAGGAGTCCTTGTAATACAGTCCTACCAAAACCTGCGTGGGCTCTTGAGTCAATGTCCAAACTGTAATGCTTGGTGAAAGTGTGGACTATACTCCAGGTGGCTGTCGCACAAATGTCAATGGCTGAGACCCCTTTGAAACAAGCCACTGAGGTAGCCATACTTCTGGTGAAATGAACCTTGACAGCACCAGGCAATTCTTTGCCATACTTGTTGTAGCAGAACACAATGCAGTTTGCCAACCATTTGGATAAACATTGCTTAGAAACTGAATCACCCTCTCTACCTGAGGTGAAAGAAATGTAACGGACTGACTCCCCTACTTAGTTACTCAGTTAAGGCAACAAACCACAAGTGGCAGAAAATAGGTATCACTCCTGGCATTGGGAAAAACACCTGGCTTGGGCATCTTGGAGGTCAGGGGTAGGGCTACAAAACAACATTTCTATTTTACCCAGGTCAGAGGACAGGTGCCAGGGCAATGGTGTCTCCCCTATCTGTGGGGCCCCAAAAACATCACACAAGCCAGTCAAAGATGGACTGTCCACAGCTAGGCGTTTGGCATTTTACTGTATAACTTTTTATTCCTGACACAGTGTTAACAAGAATAAGGTGGTGCCCTCAGAGCTTGTAGCTGTACAGACAGATGACACTTTTTGGTAGCAGGCAAAAACATTTCCAACCTCTTGCAGAAAATACCAACTTCTACACGAACATTTTCCTCAGATGTCCAGCTCAATGCAGGGAATCATGGACTTACCATAAGAACATTTTTCATAAACATCCAGCTCAATGCAGGGTATCATGGATTTACTAAAAGAACAGTTTGCACGAATATCCAGCCCTATGGAGAGTATCTGGACTATTTTGAGCACCACTAGGTGACTGAAGTTAACACCTAAAACTATTCCTCTGGGTAACCAGTTAGGTCTACTTGAACCCTGGAATGAGGGGATAGCTCACTCTGGCCAGGCTAGACTCTCTCTGCCAGTACTTTAGGAAACAGGATTCCCTAGCCACACAGGGGCTACAAGGGACATCCTACTGCACAAACATTGTGCCAGGGTCCTGAGTACCTGTATCTGACAAGGCACCAAACAACCCCATTTAAACATTTTACTTGCTACATCTTGTACCCCTCAGGACACTTGTAAAGAACACTTGAAATCCATAGATCTCACACAAAATCAATATTTGTACACACACAGTCTCTACATTTTGGGAAGTGCTGATCGCTCTTACAGTCTTTTGGGGGTTGCCCCAAAATGCTCACTGAACCGTCAGTCCCATTCCTCTTCTATGAAAAATCTTCACCCCCTCAGTACTTAACAGGATCTGGTAGCCACCACTTCCCAGGAAACCAGCCGTTGGTTACTTTACTATGGCAGAAACATAACAAATGAGGGTCCTTCCCTCCAGCAGGAGATATCTGGGCAGAGCACCACTTGCTGTAGAACCCGCCACTTGAACTCTGACTTCAAACTACTACTCTCAGCTCAGGAAACAGCTGCAGGCACAGTGTGGCTTATGCTGCTGTGAGAGTTCCAAACAACATTACATCATCCCCTGCCCAGCAGAGGGGAGTAGATGGTGAAGTAATGTTTTACAGAGAGCTTTTAAACCCTCTGACACAGCCCAAGCTATCTGACTGATCTAAACTGATGAGATTCTAGTAACCCCAGGAACTGATCATAGAAACACAGAAACATGGACTTTAATGGCAGATAAGGACCGCTTGGCCCACCCAGTCTGCCCATTTCCCTACCTACTGGATAAGCTGCGGATTCTAGTTAACCAATAGCCTATTTCTTTCTACCCCCCACAAGAATTGCCTTATGTCTGTCCCATGCATTCTTAAATTCTCCCACAGTTTTACACCCCACAACCTCCTCAGGAGAGGCGGTTCCATCGTCCACCACCCTCTCTATGAAAAAATACTTCCTCACATTCCCCTGAGCCATACCCCCTCTATCTTCAAATTGTGTCCCCTTGTTCTTGCACATCTCTTTTTCTGAAAGATGCTACCCTCTTGGACTTTGTTGATTCCACTGAGGTACTTAAAAGTTTTTATCATGTCCCCTCTCTCCCTCCTTTCCTCAAGGGTATACATATTATACATATTTAGTCTCTCCTCGTACGGCTTCTCATGCAGTCCCTGCACCATTTTAGTTGCCCTCCTCTGGACTGCCTCCATCCTGTCTATGTCATTGCAGAGATGGGGTCTCCAGAACTGGACGCAGTACTCCAGGTGGGGTCTCACCAACTGTCTGTACAGAGGGATAACAACTTCCTGTTTTCTGCTGGTGATGCTTCTCCCTATACATCCCAGTATCCCCCCAGCCCTCCCTACTGCCTTCTCGCATTGCTTGCCAACCTTAAGGTCATCTGATATGATTACCCCAAGGTCTCTTTCCATTTTTGTTGTTGTTACTACCTCCCCCCCCATAGTGTACTCTTCCGCTGGGTTTTTTGTTTCCCAGATGCATTATTTTCCACTTCTTTGCATTGAATCCAAGCTGCCATACTTCTGACCATTCCTCAACTTTGCCAAGTCCCTTCTCATCCTTTCCACGCCCTCTTGTGCATCAACGCAGTTGCAGATCTTTGTGTCATCTGCAAAGAGGCATACTTCCCTTCCAGTCCCTCTGCAATGTCACTTACAAAGACATTAAAAAGGACTCGACCCAGTACTGCACCCTGTGGTACGCCACTAGTAACTCCCCCTTTCTTCAGAGTGGACTTCATTTACTATTACTTTCTGTGTCCTGTTGTCCAGCCAATGTTTTACCTAGGCTAGCACCTTGGGAACCACTTCCAGGCTGGTTAATTTGTTTATTAATCTTTTGTGTGGGACTGTGTCAAATGCCTTGCTAAAGTCTAGGTAGGCCATGTTCACAGCCCCTCCCTGGTCTATTACTTTGGTCACCCAGTCAAAGAAATCAATTAGATTTGTCTGACATGACCTTACCGCTGTGAATCCATGCTGCCTTGGGTCCTGTGCCCTGCTGGCCTCTAGGTACTCAACAATTCTTTCCTTCAGAAGTGATGCCATCATTTTCCCTACCACAGAGGTCAAACTAACAGGTCTGTAGTTTCCTGCCTCTGTCTTACTCCCACTTTTGTGAAGGGGATCACATCCACCCTCCTCCAGTCCTCAGGTACCACACCATCCTCCTATGATTTGCTAAAAAGGGTAGTCAGCGGTCGGTTACATAAACAAACAACTGCTTAGACTTCCTGGACTTTTTAGTCCGAAGCAGATAATACTTCAAAGTTCTGTGCATGTCCAAGGTATGGAGCAGTGTTTTCCCTGGATTGACACACTCAGGAAAGAAACAGGAAGATAGATAGGCTGATTTAGTGTAAACTCAGAAATCATCTTGGGCTAAAACTTAGGATTTGCATGCAAGGATACCCTGTCTTTGTGAAAAATCAAATAAGGCTCCTCACACCAGAGGGCCTGAAGCTCTGAAATTCTTTGAGCAGAAGTAATTGCAACCAAAAACAGCACCTTTCAAGAGATAGAGCACAAATCGCAAGTCACAATTGGCTCAAAAGGAGACAGGGTCAATTTCTCCAAAATAAAATTCAAGTCCCAAGCCAGGACAGAGGAATGGACTGGAGGTTTCAGGTACAGGATGCCTCTGAGGAAAGTACGGGAGACATCTAGCTGAGCAATCATGTGATCACCCAAAGGCTCATGAAAGGCAGAAATAACTGAAAGGTAGACCCTGAGTGAGGAATACTGGAGGCCTGAGTCAGACAAAGAAATCAGGTAGTCCAGGATATGATTCACCGAGCAGATGAAAGGGTCTAGGGAATGTCTGGCAGCCAAAATGGTAAACTGCTTCAACTTCATGGCATATGTGGAATGAGTGGAAGGCTTGCGAGCAGCCACCAGGACATCTGTCACCCTGTTAGAGACCCTGAACTTGGCAATCGCTACATTCTCAGGAGACAGGCATGCAGATGGAGGGACCTGAGGTTGGAATGGTCCAGGGTTCCCTGATCCTGGGTCTGCAGATTCCTGCAAAGGGGCAGAGGGACCAGTGGTTCTTTTGCCAGCTGTTGGAACAGAGGGAACCATATCTGGTGAGGTCATATTGGAGCCACTAGAATCATGCTGGCCCCCTCCATTTGTAGCTTGAATAACACCCTCTGTATTAGGGGAAATGGAGGGAATGTGAACAGAAACCTCCCACTCCAAGAGAGGGACAACACGTCTTGCCAAAAAACTCCAGGCTCTTTTTTCAGTTTTGCGTTGAATGGGGGCACAAAAAGGTCCAACTCTGGATGACCCCATCTGTCAAACAGATCTTCTGCTACAGATGAGAGAAGCTCTCATTCATGCATGTTGGACTGAGTCCTGCTGAGACTGTCCACTAGGATGTGTAGGACGTCTGGCTAATGGACCGCAGAGAGTGTCAGATTGTGCCCCAGAGCCCAATACCACACTCTCATGGCTTCCCTGCAAAGGGGGTATGAGTGAGTCCCACCCTGCTTGTTGATGTGGTAGACAACACTCAAATTATCTGACTGCACCAGCAGCTGGCCTGGAGAAAGGGGCACCTGAAATGCCTGCATGGCATATAGCACCACCCTCATCTCCAGTACATTGATATGCAGGGCGGTTCCCCACTGGAGCCAGGAGCCCTGGGTTTGGAAGGGGCCAAGGTGTGCTCCCCATCCCAGACTCAAAGCATCTGTAGTTAAGATCTGATGATGGGAAGAAATCTGGAAGGGAACCCCCTTGAGAAGATTCAAGGTGTAAGGAAATGTTTGTCATTATTCATAATACTGCCTATGTAATTACTAGCTTAGTGCAACTGTAAGTGTATTACAATACAGCAATATTAGCTGTGCATTTACCATTAGGTTTAACCAATATATAACTGCTTATTAGCTAATATTCCAATTGCAAGCAAAAACCCTTTTAGGAGATAAAGGTAACAGAGGAGACCTGCAGTTTGCTGAACCCATAGAATAGGGATGGGCTTGCCACACTTACACACTCACACACATACAACTAACTAAGGTGTTTGCTAACATCTTCAGCAGTCTGGAAACACTAAAGCTGCTGAAACATGTTGTATCAGGATTAGCTGTTTTTCCTACATTCTTTCTATGAAGGAGAGTCATAATGTCTAGTTTTCTCTGACAAGAACTATGGGAGCCTCTGTCTAGGTTGTTATGGGAATAGGCCAAGCTACATGACTAAATCTTGTGCAGTAAGAAGCCAAGATTTAAGATGATGTGGAGACTGGTTTCTTTGTAGTATGCAGATTTAGTTACTCAATACAGCTTTCATATCTGTATAAGTAGGGAGCCAAGGGAAACACACGGGTGAGCCAGGAAACCAAGAAGTCCTCTAACTGTACCTGTGCCTCCCAGAAGAGAAGGTAATTATGACAAACTGCTATTCTTCTTCAGGCGCTTGCTAGATAGTGTTTTGTATAGAGATGTTATGCTGATCCCTTGTAATGTTATCTGTGTGTAACTGCATAATAAAGAAAGTATATACCAGCAATTTGTGTCGTGTGTCTTTATTATAATTGGTACCTCCACAGACACCCTAAAATCTTTCTTTACAAAGGGGTCCAACCACCACTACAGTATCTTGTGTAGTGGAGAGGAGACCAGGACTGGTTGGTCCAACTCATCCATGTGCTGGTCCCATTGTACCCTGAAGGTCCATTGAAGGGTGCGCATATGAAGCCTGGCCAGCGGAATGGTAGAAATTGCCACTGCCATTACACCGGCATTCTGAGGTACATCCTGGCAGGAATGTACCGACTCTGAGTGACTTCTTGAGACTGGGCCATGAGGCACTCCGCCCTGTTTTGGGGCAGGAAGGCCTTCCCCTGCTCAGAATCCAGAATGGCCCCAACGTACTCCAGTCTTTGGGACAGTACCGACATGGGCAGATTGATACTGATGCCCAGGGAGTGGAAGAGCTGGAGAATGCACTCTAGCTTCAGCAAAAGTTGTTCCCTGGATGGGGATTTGAGAAGCCAGTCATCCAGATAAGGGAAGACATATAGTCCCTCTCTTCTGAGAGCCACTGCAGTCACTTTCCAAGCACTTGGTAAAGACTTGTGGCACAGAGGATAATCCAAAGGGCAGCTCTTTGAACTTATAATGCTCACCCTGAAAGACGAAATGAAGAAACCTGTGAGAAGGAAAGACCAAGATGTGCAGGTAAGCATCCTGCATGTCCAGAGAACAGTGCCAGTCCTTGGTCTTGAGGAGGGGCATTAGGCCTGGCACAGTTACCATTCGGAACTTTCTGTACTGGACAAAGAGGTTGAGGTCCTTCAGATCTAGAATGGGCCCCAGATCTCCAGTCTTTCTTGGGACCAGAAAGAACCTGGAATAAAACCCTTGTTTTCTCTGGCACCAGGGTACTGTTTTGATGGTCTGCTTGCGCAGGCTCCACCATTGGAATGTGTAGAAAAGACTGTACTTCCTCCTGGAGGACAGACGAGAGAGCTGGAAGATAGTTGGAGGGTGGCAGGTGGGGGTCTGGAGGCAGCTGAATAAGCTCCAGGGTGTGATCCCTCTCTATGATCTGCAAAATCTATGCATCTGAAGTTATGGTTCTCCACTGATTCAGATGGAGGGAGAACCAACCTCCAACCACTGCCTCCTGGGTCTGAACCAGAGGAGGGGGGGTCTGGCAAGGAGTCAGGCTGAGGTGCAGCCAGCCACAGAGGCTGGTCCATCATTTCTAGGTCGTTTGGCCGCCACTTCAGCATTGGAAGGGGTGGGCAAGGGAGTCTGGGCTCTATGTTTTCCCTGGGTACAGGGAGCCGATCCTGGTCTTCTGATCTGTCTATGAAAAGTAGGCCTTCCTTTTCCCCTTGGCTGAGTGTGGTAGAGGGAATGGACAGATTTAATGGCTATGCCTGAGGCCTGAAGATCATTTATAAGGTCCTGAGCATCAGGGCTGAAGAGTTTGGTGCCATTGAAAGGGATGTTAAGCACTTTGTTCTGCACATCAGCTGGAAATTCAGAGACCCTGAGCCAGAAGTGCCTACGAAGGCATATACCAGTGGCAGCAGCTTTGGCCACTGTATTGGTCATGTCATACAGGGCCTTGAGGCGGTGTTTGCTAACATCTTCAGCAGTCTGGAAACACTAAAGCAGTTCCTGCTTCTGGGAGCCATCAGGAAGGGCCTGGTGGCAGCTCCACTCTTTCTCCAGTTAGCATTTTGTTACTTAACCATGTGTGACAGATAATTTGCAATCCTCAGACCCAAGGTAGAGGAGGCATAAACCCTTTTCCCCCAGAGGTTGATCCTGTGG
Source organism: Neoceratodus forsteri (assembly GCA_016271365.2). NCBI lineage: Eukaryota > Metazoa > Chordata > Ceratodontiformes > Ceratodontidae > Neoceratodus > Neoceratodus forsteri. Next base: position 1,244,513,661 of record CM057455.1, read on the forward strand.
AATTCCTTGTCTGGGGGAATGGAGCTAAGGCGCTTAGGTGCCATGGACCTATCATGAGCTGCCCTGATGACAACAGAGTCAGTTTCAGCCTGGGTGGCAAAATAAGAAAGGCTCTGAGAGGCGTTATAAAGCTTGTCCGCCCTGCATGGCATAGCTGGCACCATGTCTGGCCTGTGCCAGGCTGCTGTGGTGGAATTCTTCAACACTGGGAGCACTGGAGGAATGATCTTAGGGGGAGACTCTGGGATCTCCAAAAATTCCACCAGGTCTTTCCTGGTAATACCCTCTTCCTTAGTCTGGAAGCCCATGGTGGCAGACAACTGCTTCATCACATTAAAAAATGTGACATCCTCAGGAGGAGACCTTGAAGTATGCTTGATAGAGTTCTCACTGACCGAAGAGGCAGTGAACTTACCTGAGATCAGGATCTCTTCCTCTTCATCCTCTACATCATCTGAGGGGATGAGATCAGGGTGATACTTCTCCTTTGCGTCAGTCTTCTCATCTGGGTCTGGCATCAGATATGCCAGCGGTGGCCCACAGGGAGTCTCCCGGGTTCGACGAACAGGTGTCGATGACGAAGCTGCCATCAACGGTGTCAGTGAGGTGGGCCTGTTCAAGGCACCCAGCTGCTGAATGAGTACATTCATAAACTTGACCAGTTCTTCATTCAGATCAATGGTGGATAACAACAGAGGGGGGTTTGACGGCATGGGAGCCAATGACCCTCCGGCTGTGTCTTGGGTGCTCAACGAGCCTGTAGCCCTGGAAGGAGAAGGGGCAGGCTTCAACAGAGCTGTGGGAAAAGTGGACCTGACTTGCGTTACCGAGACCTGGCTGGACGAGAATTCTGGCCCCATACTGGAGGTTCTAACTCCAGCCGGGAACTCAGTGATCCACCGCCCGAGATTGGATCGAGGGGTGGGGGGGGTGCGGTCTGTTTCCAGACTGAACTTAATCTCACGAGTGTACCAGTTGAAGAGACTGAGTCATTTGTGTGTACTGTGGTAGCAGGTGTAGGCTGTAGGATCGCTCTCATCTACCATCTGCCCAGTGACTAGACGCGGTTCCTTCAGGAAGTGACGGACTTCATCATCGACATGGCATTTGAGTCGCCCAGACTGATGGTTCTGGGCGACTTCAACGCCTGGGTCAATGATGAATTCTCACAATTTGGACAACACTTCCTCCAGTTGATGTCATCTCTGGGCCTTACACAGATAGTTACCTCTGCTACCCATAAATATGGTCACTCTCTTGACTTACTCTTCCTCCTGGGGATCGAAGCCTCTGACTTGGGGGTGGAACCAGTTGGATGGTCTGATCACTACACCATGGGATTTAGTTTTAGTGTCCCCCTTTGTAGGTCTGCCCCTGTGGAGATGGTCAGGTATCACCCTTTGTGAGATATTAGCTCTGAAGGCCTGGCGGCAGTACTTGACCTATCGTCCTTTCCACAGGCAAACAGCGACCCAGAGGCCCTTGTGGTGGCTTATAATACGGCCATTTCAGCGGCCTTGGATGTCATTGCTCCTGTCCATGTTTGTCCTCTCTCTTTTCTCCCTCGATCCCCTTGGTTTGATGGGACTCTGAGGGAGATGCGGCGACTATGACGAAGGTTAGAGCTTTGCTGGCTGAAGTCCGCCCTTGATGCCAACCACCTTAACTTGATGGATCATTATCATATCTATCAATCTGCAATTACCCGTAAGAAGGCAGAGTTCCTGTCCAGGGAGATTGCAGCTGCTCAGAATTGACCAGCTCAGCTTTTTCGCACTGTGGACAGACTGTGCAACCCAGCCTGTCTACAAGTCCGAAAAGCCTTTTCGCAGGCAGAGTGTGATGAGCTTGCTCAATTCTTTGTGATTAAGGTGGCTGACATCAGGGCGGTACTCCAACCAGCACACTCTATGGGTGTTGTGCTTGACCAGCGCTTGGTCACTGCCCCTCAGCATTCCTGGAGTACCTTCAACCGACTGGAGTTCATGGATGTCATGCAGATTGTGTGGGGTGTGCGCCCTACCTGCTGTAGTTTGGACCCTGGACCAACTTCCCTGATTTTGGGTTGTATTGATTCCATTGGTACGGTCCTTGCACAGATTGTCTGGTGCTCCTTGGAAACAGGAGAGTTTCCTTGCTCCCTGAAGGAGGCAGTGGTAACACCCCTCTTGAAGAAAGCTTCTTTGGATCCCGACTGCCATGCGAACTACAGACCAATCTCTAACCTCCCCTTTTTGGGGAAGGTGATTGAGAAAGTAGTGACCGCACAGCTGGAGAACCATTTGACCATCCATGACATCTAAGAACCCCTCCAATCTGGTTTTCATAAGACGCATAGCACTGAGACAGCACTGGTTCGGGTGCTCAATGATCTCCTGATGGCTAGAGATCGGAAAAACAGTTCCATCTTGGTTCTTCTAGATCTCTCTTCAGCGTTTGACACTGTGTTTATTTATTTATTTTTTATTTATTTTTTGAAAGTCTGATTTACAACCTTTGAGTTAGGAACTCATTTACAAAGGCACCTCGTCACAGGGAGGGTAGACATGGTTACAGTGTGAGATACAACAGTGGTAACATACAGGTGCAATACAGATAAAAAGAACACAATATAACAGTGGTTTACGGGATAAAGTTACATGTAGTAAATAGCAATCGTATAAAGTATAACAATAGTAGAAGTCACAAACCTGGTCATACCAACGAAATACCTAAGTGGAAGAGCGTGGGGGGGGGGAGAAGGGGTGAGGAAAAGAGAAAAAAAAAAGGGGGGGAGCAGTCCAATGGATGTTGTCAAGGCTATGGGCAAGAAATGGAGAGGGACCCCAACATTAGGTTGATTAAGGGCAACTACAGCTTCGGGCACCAAAAAGGTGGTTATGGACAGCGACTTTAAAGGGACCAATTTTGGTAGACTTAGTGACAGAGAGAGGGAGGGAGTTGAACCATGTGGGGGCGCGGTTCTGAAAGGATCTTTGAGCTAGGGGGGTCTTGGTACGGGGCACTAGAAAGGTGGCCTTAACTGAGCTATGGGTGGCAATGGATGGGGATGCAAGCCGCAGGGATGTGGTGACCCCTGGGGGGAGAGTCCTAGCAGGGATTTTTTGGCAAGTAAGCAGGTTTGGTAGTGCAGGCGCTCCTCCAAGGTGAGCAGGTTGGCGGTGGAATAGCAGGCAAGTATGGGTGTGGAGGGATGCACCAGTCAGGAGCCTGTAGGCCTTGTTTATCAAGGTCTGGATCCTGGTGAGGGTGGTATTGTCGACCGCAGTGTAGATAGGTAGGCCGTAGTCCACTAGGGGCGGAGGAGTTGATGGCCAGTCGGAGAGCGGTTTGGGGGAGGCAATCTCTGTGGTGATAGAGAAGGCCAATCCAAGAGTTTATGGCTGAGGACAGCGTATTGATGTGGGTGTGGAATGTAAGAGCCGAGTCGAAGGTGATGCCCAGGTACTCGTAGGATGACACCTGCTCGAGAGGGTGAGCATTACTGGGGAGAATGCGGGGGGGGGGCATTTTTGGTCTTATTTTGGTGATGCAAAAAAAGCATAGATTTTTTTTTTTTTCGAGGTTAATAACCAGCCGGTGGTCAAGGAACCACTTTTCGGCTTGGTTGAATGTATGCTGCAGGGATTCCTGTAGAGATGAGGGGTCAGGGTGGGAGGCAAGGAGAACCGCATCATCGGCATAGAGTATCATATTGCCTGAGCAGGAGCTGGGAAGGGTATTGAGAAATAGGCTGAACAGAACAGGGCCCAGGATGGAACCCTGGGGGACCCCCGAGCGAACTGGCGGGGTATTGGACAGGGTGCCGTTTACCTTCACGCGCTGTGATCAGGCAGAGAGGTAACTGGTGAACCAAGCCAGTGGGCCTGGGGAGAAGCCAAGTTGGTGGAGGGAGTCAAGTAGGAGGGGGTGACAGACAGTGTCAAAGGCCTTGGGGAGGTCAATGAACACTACACCCGCAACATGACCAGAGTCGAGCGCAGAGTGGAGGTGCTGGGAGAACTCCAGGAGGGCTGTAGTGGTGCTGTGTCCAGGGTGGAATCAAATGTTGTTCTGGACACAGCAGGTAGTATTTGGCCAGATACTCAGAGAGCTGAATGGCCACTATTTTTTCTAGTGCTTTGGAGAGAGGGCGGAGAATGGAGATGGGCCTGAAATTATTAGGGGAGGTCTATCTCCACTCTTATGGATAGGGGTGTTTTCTGCAATTTTCCAGGCACTGGGAAATTGACCAAGACATAGTGACCGGTTTAAAAGGTTGGTGAGCGGTGCCAGTACAGTATCTAGGACTAATCGGAGAATCCTGGAGTCCAAGGGATCACAGCTGGGGTTATTGCTAGCTAAGGCTTTTTGCAGATGAGGCCTGGCTTCAAGGGGTGATATGGCATGCAGGTAGAAAGGGGGGCAATCTGAGGTGGGGGGTGTAGGCAGGGATAGGGCCAAAATAGTAGTTGGGAAGGACAGAGCTTATATCTAAGAAAGCCATGTTGAGGCACTCAGCTATGTGGGGAGGATCAGTAGTGACGGTACTGTCTATGGAGAATAGTGATGGTGGGGGGAGCGGGTCTTTCCATTGAGCTCTTTCATATTGTCCCAGAAGGCACGGGATGAGCCCCAAGTGGATTCAAGGGTGACTTGATAATATTTGGCCTTAACCTGCCTTATAGACCAGGTGCACTTGTTACGTGCTGCATTATAGGCTTGTCTGTCAGCCAGTTTGCCTGTCTCGACAGCAATATGCCAGAGATTATTTCTTTGTTTCAGTGTTTGGATGAGGGATGGGGAGATCCATGGAGCGTTGTGTTTCTTGGTACGGATTCTGTTCAGGGGGGCGAAAAGGTCGCAGGCCTTGCTGAAGACACTGGAGAAATAGGCTAGGGCAGAGTCAGTATCCCTTGTGAGTAGGATTGGGGACCAGTCAAGCTGGGCAAGGAGCGTTTTTAGCTTTCTGAGACCCCGGGGCGAAAGCGCCAGCACGAGGTGACCTGGGACACTGCTTTTGGTGTGGGGGATAACCAGTGGCAGAGGACAGGAGAGTGGTCACTAAGAGAGTCTGGTAATACATTAATATCCCTGATTTTATGGGGGCGGTTCAACAGAATTACATCTAGGAGGGTGCTGGAGCCATCTGACCAGTTAAAATCTAGTGGGTGAGGTAACTAGTTGGGTCATATCCAGGGCAGCGAAGGAGTCCCTGATATGGGGGCAGTGGTACTCAGCCAATTGAGATTAAGGTCACCTAGGATGAGCTGCTCCGCCTTGTGTGGGAGTGTGGTGAGGTAATCAATGAGGGAGTGAACAGCAGGTCCCTGGTCCTTCGGGGGTATGTAAGAGACTGTGAGAAAAAGAGGGCCCCTGGCTATGTCAGGAGTAACCTTGAGGGTGAGGGCTTGGTCACTAAAACTGAGCTTGGGGGCAGGAAGAGCATGGCCTAAAAGTGTGTCACGTATAAAGACTGCACACCCACCGCCATGTTTGCCTATACGGTCTTCCCTGAACAGAGTGTAGCCAGGGAAGAAGATAAAGGAGTCGGGAGTTTTTCTCAAGAGCCAGGTCTCGACTAGTGCTATAACATCAGGACTGTGTTGTACAGCCCAGCACTGGAGAGCGGCGGATTTTTTTAGGAGGCTGCAAATATTCGTGGATGCAATGCTGAAGCCAGTACTAGAGTGGGGTGTTGGGTGGCTAGTTGACAACGGCCCGGGGTTGGGGTGTATGTTCCCGGAGAGCAGAAGAAGTAGAGTAATTAATCTGATGAGCGGTCTGTGGTGACCAGGACCCTTAGCCAGGTACTGATGCGAGGTCCTACTAGTGAGGGTACAAGGGATGGGTAGGGTGTGGAGGGTAGGTATGGCAAGGAAGGGATGGGTCCAGGGTGTCCCAGGGGGGGAAGGGGTATTGGTTGGAGGTGGGTGCCATGGAAAAATAGGGGTGTTCAGGGTGGGGGTTGGCTGCTGTGTGGTGGTAGAGGGGGTGGGGTTCAGGGTGCAGGGGGGGGCAGGATGGGACATGGGCAGAGCAAGAAAGGTAACCATGAGTAGGCTGAGTGTGATAGCCGTGGTGCCCATTGCTATTTCTATTGGGGGGTAAGGGGAATAACCGACCTTCAGTGAATGTGACTGCCGCTGTGTAGTTTTTTTTTTTTCTTCAGAGTACAATATGCTAAAAGTGAGAACAAGGCAGGGGTTAACAGTGATTAGAACAGAAAAAGGCAGAGGCAAGGTTGGAGAATTAATAGGAAAAATAAGGTGCCTCTAGTGGCAGATCAGTATAAACTGCAAATGGGAAAATGTGCACAAGAAAAAAAAATGGGGGTTGTAGTTCCCGACAATAACAATTCAAATTCAGCAGTGGGCACAAAGACACATCACAGATTTAGTTGCAGAAGTTAGGAAAAAAGAAATTTAGGCAGCAGAGAGATGAGCTCCAGGGGACTGTGCCAAGCAGTTCAAATCTCCAGCAGCTGAAGCCAGTCAGGGAGAGACGGAGTGCTGAATCTGCCTATAATTTCAGGCACCATCCACCAACTGGGATCATGGCTAGCAAGCTGGACTGGAGCTGCTTTCCTGAAGTGTTCCTCAAATCTTGCTCTTGAGGGCAGGCTGGGGAGCACCTTGTGGCTGGCTGCGCTCAGCATCAGACCGCTGGTGCAGAAGATGGAATCCCCCTCAGGGAATCCTGGAATCTTGCTCTTGAGGGCAGGCTGGAGACCACCCCTGTGGACCATGGGGTCTTACTTGATCGCCTGAGGTTCATCTGCGGACTCTCAGGTGGTTTACATCTTTTCTCACTGGAAGAACTCAGAGTGTGGTGTCCAGAGTTTATTCTTCGGACTCAGTTTCTTTGTCATGTGGGGTTCCTCAGGGTTCAGTATTGTCCCCCATATTGTTCGCAGTGTACATGCTGCCCCTCGGAGACATTGTAAGAAGGTATGGGCAGAGGTTTCATTGTTATGCTGATGATACCCAGCTCTATCTCTCTTTTGCACCTGACCAGGATGGAGCTCTCGGTCTTTAACAACTGCCTCGAAGAAATCCAGGACTGGATGGATTCGAGCTGGTTGAAGTTGAACTCAGAAAAGACTGAGGTGCTGATTGTGGATCCAGCACACCAGATAGGGGGGTCGGGGGTTGATTTATCCTCCGGGGTTTTACCACTCCCGACCTCTGAACGGGTGCAAAACCTGGCGGTAATTATTTTTTTTTTTGCTCCTTGGCTCCGAGCTTGACTCTCCTTCTGGCCAGCCTAGGCCCCACTGGAACCATTCTACACCCTGCCCTCCTCATCTCATATTTGCAGCCATCTCAGGAGGGATAGTCCAGGCGTAACCCTGCACCGGTTGGGTCCCCCTCCTCCGAGGGGGAAGGCACCAGGAGGGAGCCAGCACATTCCATTCGGCCCTCTTGAGAGCTGCTGAGATGGGGGGGGGGGGGGATGAGGGCCAGGACACCTTGACCGCAGCGGGAACTGGCAGCCTTCATCTAGCTGGCAGGGAAGCCACTCGTTTTTCCTGTTTCTTGCCCCAGGGCGTGATGTGCCACTGACATCTAGGCTAGCACCGATGTCCACCATGCCCCCTTGAAATTTCCATCTCCCATGCTGCTGCTGTGCTCCCAGCCTCCACCAGGAGTCAGCACACAGTAAGGCGGCATACCACCCTCCCCCCAGAAGAAAGAGAGCAGTCGGCAGACACTCAAGCCTTCTTCTCCCGGCTGGCCCTCCAGCGACCCAGGTCCGTTCCCTTAACCCGGGTCACCGGCATCGTAGATGGAAATCCAACCGCTGGGCTGACGGGCCGGCCTGGGGGTAATTTTTGACGAAGGGCTGACTCTGCGTTCGAAGGTGTCAGGTGTCGTCAAGTCCTCTTTTTACCATCTGAGGAATATCTCCAGGACTAAGCAGCTTGTTCCGTCCGGCGATCTTCCTATGCTGGTTCACGCTTTTGTGACCTCACTCTTGGACTATTGCAACTCCCTTTACCTAGGGCTTCCTGGGGTGGAAATCCACCACCTGCAGCTAGTGCAGAGCACTGTGGCCCAGCTCTTGATGGGGACTTCTCGGTCCTGTCATATTTTGCCAGTGCTCTGCGCACTGCACTGGCTGCCAGTACAGTGGCGGATCACCTTTTAAAGTCAGTTTACTGACTTTCAAAGCCCTACACGGACAGGGCCCAGACTACCTGAAAGAACTCCTAGTTCCTTACTGCCCTGAGCAATCATTCTGCTCAGCCGACGAGGGGTTGCTAGAGATTCCTAGGGTGTGTCTGAAATCTTCTGGGGCCCGTGCATTTATGCATGCGGCCCCAACCCTTTGGAATTCTCTACCCCGTCGGTTACGGGAGTGCATGACCGTGGAGGGATTTAAGCAGGCATTAAAGGCATACCTGTGGCACCAGGCATTTGGTGACTGATCTCTTTTAATTGTTATCACCTGTTCTATTTTAATGTTTGGATTGTTTGATATGTCGTTTTATATTTGTTAGGCACCTTGGTTTTTGAAAGGCGCCATACAAATTATTTTATTTTTAACGACGGAAGGCCGATGACCCGGAGGTCGACGGCTGGGCACCCTGTGAATCGGGCGGAGGTGCTGTCAGTATGGGTGTGGTAGGCAAAGAGACCTAGACAGCTGGTCTCTTCTTTGGAGCAGTCACAGCTGATGCAGAACCCCCGAAGGAGAAGCCGACAGGGAGCGGGAGCACCGCCAGGGGGAGCAGTCATGATCCCAGTCTTTTTATGACTTTTTCCCGAGGATTTGTCTTGGGCCTTGGAGGCTTGGGAGCTCATAGAACCAGCAGGCGACTGAGCATCTGGGGCCCCGGAGGACCCCTGCCCAGAGCTGGCTACTTGCTGTTCCATCAGGAATTTTTTGAGAGCCTTCTTCCATTGCCTAAGGGTAGTCTGGTTAAACTTCTGGCAGAGCTCATAGTCAGAGATGTCGTGGTCTGGCCCAAGAAAGTAAACACAAACAGAGTGTTTGTCTGTAGAGACAGTCTTCTTTCTGCAGAGACGGAAAAGAGAAGATGAGGATTAGCTCCCGACATAAACAAAAAGAAGAACTCTCTATAAAAGAGATTTAGACAAAAGTTTGAGGAAAAAAGGCCGTAGGGCAAAAAAGGTGCAAACAGTGGGATGAAGCTTCTGCAGAGATTATGCAAGCAAGTTGAGGGTGGGAAAGAACTGAGGAGGGAGCAGGGACACCTACGCCTATATAGGGTTGCTGACGTCGATTGACATTGATGGCGTGGGTGGCCCCAGTTGTACTGCAGAAAATCTTCTGTATGGATTCCCCTTCACCAACGGTGAAGGTTCCTACGGTGTTACATGATGGCTGAGATACCCCTGAAGAAGATCTAAGGTTACAGGCAATCAAGGACCTTGGAATTTTGTGGTTCTGCTGCCAGAGAAATAACCACAGAGCTGGGGCCCTACCACAGAATTTCAGTGGTGCCTCAGAATTCTCCATTGTTTGGTGACTTTAGTGACTTTTATTCAAAGATACAAGTTTCCACAATTACAGGCTCTTTTTTCATCCTCATTCATCCTGACGTCCCTCCCCATGCTTGATATCTGATGTTATTTACTTTTCTTTTTCCTCCCCATCCAGGCCAGCCCTCTTTCTTGCCTGTCCTCCCAGCCCCGTCATCCCGGCTCCTCCCAGGACTTATCTTTCCCTATATCCCAGGGGGCGAGGAGTCCCTTGACCCGCCAGACCGGATCCGGATTTGGGAAGTGCCAGAGTTGCCATGTGCAGGTCTGCAGAGGCCGGCGGTCATCATGCGTGACCAGGGTTTTCCCTGCTTTCATTCCCCGGGAGACACCCGTGTGTCAACACCTGCCATGTCTCCCCACCTCCGTAGCTCAGGCTGTGTCTTCTCCTGGCCTCCACCAGGGGTGAGTCGAGTTCCAAGCTCTCGTCAAACCCCCTCCCGAAGGAAGAGAGCAGTCCTGTGGACACTCAATCCTGCTGCCCCCTGCTGGCCCTTCAGTGCCTCGGATTTGCTTCTGAACCCAGGTCAACAACATCGCGAGTGGTAGCACTACCGCTGCACCGGCGGGCCAGAATCTGATGTCATTAATGACACTACATGGTATGTTAGCCAATGACTGAACAGATATTTATCACACAGCTAAATAATTTCTGCTACAGATCTGAAACAAACACGCCACAGTACTTTATGAGCCCTGCTACTGAACCTAGGGCTGAATTGCTGCAGAGAACTGAGGACCATGATCACAAGTCACCACTGCCACAAACGGCTTTTCCAAGATCTTGTTGTGGACCAAGTTTAGATCCCCAACAGAAGGAGGTTCACAGAAGTGGTGAACATGTGGTCTATCTCTCTGAATAAGTGACACACAACTCAATCCAGTGCCATGGCCGGGTACTTCACTTTCACTCTGTAGTACAGATCACAAGCAAGTGCAGTTTCAGATAGGTAGGTCAAACTTTGGCTGAAGCCTTTGACCAAAGAAAGCTGAAGACTGATGTGATAGGACAGTCCATGGGTGACAGGCAACATCACTGACACCAACGCAAATACCTCTACCACTTGAGCGCACTGATTCACAGAATGGAGAACTTCTTTGATGCTTCTGGAACAGAGTACCTTCTTTGAGAGGCTGAAGTAAACTGTAGTCTCCAAGAAACCATTCCATCAGGTGTAGGGATGCTATGTCTGAGAGCAGAACTCTTCCCCTTGGACTGAGTGAGAAGGTTTGGCTTGTGAAGGAGAACAATCAGCATCTCAGCGCTGAGGTGTAAGTACTGACAAGAGTGCTGATGTTGCCAGATCAGTGCTTTAGTATCAGCAGTGCTCACATGGCACAAGCCTTCAGCAGGGGAAGGGTGAGAACTCTTAGATGAACCTGCAGGTCCTCTTTAGGGTAAGAGCTTAATCTCAATCTGTGCCTTTCTCCAGGGAGAGAGGCACAATCTCTGATTCTCCTGGAATGTAAATAAGTCAATGTAAGAGGCCCCCAGAGAAAAAGAATATTATACGCAATATCCTGATGTAAAAACGACTTGTGGCATAGATCTCCAGGGCAGCTGTGGCCACTGTCAACTCATTTCTCACCCCTGCCAGGTGTTTGCCGAACATCTGTCATCTCCAGATCCGACTTTTTCAAATCCTCCTTGCAATCTGGAAAAAGAGGAATCTACAGTTTGTTCACAAAGACCACAGCCATCATGATGTCTGTGTTGATGTGGATTGACTGTTCGAACAGTCATGGAGAATGCTCTGAGCACCAAGGCAATCGAAAAACCTGAGAAACAACACAGCCATCATGTTGTCTGTGTTGATGTGGATTGACTGTTCGAGCAGTCATGGAGAATGCTCCGAGCACCAAGGCAATCGAAAAACTTGAGAAACAACACAGCCATCATGTTGTCTGTGTTGATGTGGATTGACTGTTTGAGCAGTCATGGAGAATGCTCCGAGCACCAAGGCAATCGAAAAATCTAAGAAACAAATTAAGAAAAAACAAAGAAAATATGAAGAGCAATCTCTTTTTAAGTATAGAACAAATACAGAGAATAGATGGGTAGAATAGAGAGGCAAAGAACAGTTGCATAAGATCTTACTGTAACAGTATACCCCTGGGAGAATCTCCTCCATTAAGGCACACCTTTGAAACTGTAAGCCATCAGCATCAGGACCACTCAGACATTTTTTGCTAGTCAGGGGCAGCCCAGAATGACACGCAGCATTGACGCATATATAACGTGAGTGACCACAACACTCCTTAGTTCCCCACTGGAGATTAGCTTCAGAGGGTCTCTAACCAGGAGGAACCAGGAGAATAAAAACAGTACCAGGTAAGCAAGGATAGGCATGAGACTGGAAACAGAATGCTTGAAATAAGACTTTAGGCACAGTGCCAGATAAAACCCTCAGAAGATAAAAGGGGGAAGAAGGGAGGACATGGCATGGCATGGCCCAATGGATGAGAGTCTCTCAAAGATCTACTGTTGTAGTAAGTTCTTATGTAAACTGTTCTATCTTCATTGAAGATGTATCCTTCATTAGGCCACACCTTTGGAATGAGTTCCAAGCAGTACAAAGCAGCCTGGGAGGATGATACAGTCCGATATGTGATCAGGACAGAAGGTCTTGCAGTACAGCAAGCCCAAATCCAGCACGCCTACAAGAGACGATGTCCAAACGGTAGTGTTTAGTTAAAGTGTGGATAGTGCTCCATGTGGCAGCAGCACAAATGTCAGCAGCAGGAACGTTTGTGAAACAAGCAACCGAAGTGGCCATACTCTGTGTGGAGTGACTACGAAGAGTTCCAGGGAGTTCCCTACTATACTTCCTGTAACAGACTATAATACAATTAGCCGGCCATTTGAAATGGCATTGTTTAGATACAGAAGCACCCTCTTTCCCAAGGATGAACAAAACAAATAGATGGGATGTCTTTCTGCAGCCCTTACTGTGAGTAACAAAGTATCTCGGTGTTCTATGTACATCACACGCAAAGAGCAATGCCTCACCTTGGTTGACATGCTTAGAGTAATAAACGGGACAGTGTATCATTTGGTTCAGTGTGAATTCAGACACCACCTTCAATAAAAACTAAGGATTTGTATGTAAGGAATCTCTGTCTTTGTGAAAAATCAAATGAGGAGGCTCACACATTAAAGCTGAGTCATGGAAATTTGTCGAGCAGAAGTCATAGCTAATAAAAATAATTTCCATGGCAGGAAATATAAACCACAAAAGGAACCAAAGTCAATTTCTCAAGTATGAAATTCAAGTCCAAAGGCGGGACTAAATTACGCACAGGAGGTTTTATATGCAGAATACCTCTCGGAAAAGTATGGCACCTGTAAGTGGACAACCATACGACCACCAATAGGAGCATGGAAAGCTGATATAGTGGCCAGATGCACCTTAATGGAGAACTACTGTGAGCCTGAATCAGACCCTCCCTAGTTCCAGAACCACCTTAGGGGTCTAAGACATGTTACCAGACTGTTGAAGTGTTCCAGACCAGTCCCTTAATCTGTTAATAGTTCAGATATGTTACAGCTATGATGTAAAACATACCACTGAAAGCTCACAATAGGAAATAGTTAACTGGCTGGCATAGACTGTATACAACCAAATTTTGTGGAAAAGAACCAAGATTATTGTACAATGATGCATGTATGCTTGTTTAAACTGTCTCAATAACAAGTTTAAAAATAGTGGCATGGAATGATGATATAGCAGTCAAATGCACTATAAGAGAGGAATACTGTAAGCCTGAATCAGATAGGCAAGCAAGCATTCCAAAACAGAATTTATAGGACATGTAAAAGGATTCATATTCTGGGAACCAGACCACATAGTGAAACATTTTCATTTTAAAGAACAAATATGTCTGGTAGAAGGCTTCCTAGCAGCAAACAGGACATCAGCAACCTTAGGGGATGCCCCAATTCAAGTAAAGGCTATGTTTTCAGGAGCCATGCATGCAAGTGTAGGGACTGTCCTGTGACAACGTACCCCAACACTGAGGCAGAACAGTATACTCCACTGCCAGATGTTTTAGGAAGGGAGACCAGATCTAGCAAGGCCATAAAGAAGTGAAGAGGATGAGAGTGGCACTCTTCACTCTGAGCTTGAACAGAACCCTCTGTATTAGAGGAATGGGGGGAAATATTTACAGGAACTTCCCTTTTCAAGAGAGGTACAATGCATCTTGTCAAAAAGCTCCAAGCCCTGAAGCAAGCAGCAGAAATGGAACAGTTTTGCACCGTGTGGGGATGCAAAAAGGTCCAACTCTGGATGACCCCATCTTGCGAAGAGGTCAGTTACCATGGAGGTCAGTAGTCCCCATTTGTGTGTCAGGGACCAAAACTTGCTTAGCCTGTCTGCCAAGATGTTTTTTAGTCCTGGGAGAAACATGGCTGACAGCTGAAGGTCGTGAGACATTGCCCAATACCTCACTCTCATTGCTTCCTTATAGAGTGGATAGGTGTGTGTGCCCCCTTGTTTATGTAGTGCACGACACTGGCGTTGTCCCTCTGTATTAACAAAGGACCAGGGCAAAGATCATTCTGAAATGCATGGAGGCTGCATAGAACAGCAATCATCTCCAAGACATTTATTTGGAGGTCAGTCTCCATCTTTGTCCAGGGCCCTTGTATCTTGAAGGGGCCTAGATGGGCACCCCAACCAGAGTCTGAGGTATCCGGGGTGAGTATCTGTACAGGAGCTGGTATAAGGAATCAAATGCCTTTGAGTAACTTTTCATGGTCCATCCACCATAAATAACTCTGTGAAGGGGAGATGTGATAAGAACCAGTTGCTCCAGCTCATTTGTCATCTGATACCACTGAACCAAGAGTGTCCACTGTGAGATTCTCATATGAAGCCAAGCAAATGGTACTGTTACTGTGGCAGCAGCCATCAAGCCCAGGAGATATAACATTGATCTGAGAGAGACATAGTGGCTCCTGTAAATCAAGTGCACCTGAACAGTCCGGGAGCCTACCCCATCCTGTGGCAGCAGGGCACAGCTCTGTGCCATGTCCAATACCGCCCAATGTATTGCAGTCATTGACACAAGGTTAGCACAGACTTGGGCATATTCACAGTGACATCAAGGCATCAAACAATCCTCTTGTTTGGGAAAGGATCTGAATTTCCGGATCGCCCCTGAAAAAGGGACCTTCGGGACTCCGTGGGCCTACCCGGTTACCAAAATTGAATAAATAAATAAATAAATAAATAAATAGAGCGTCCCTGGAACAGGCCTCTAGAATCCAATCATCCAGATAAGGGAAGGCATAGAGCCCTTTCCTATGAAGCCTGCTGCAATCACTGCCAAGCAGCTGGTAAAGACTCATGGTGCAGAGGATATGCTGAAGGGCAACACTCTGAACTGGTAGTGCCCGCCCTGCAGCAGCATAAAGTGAAGATAATGTCTGTGGCACTTCCTGATCTTGATGTGAAGGTATGCATACTTCATGTCCAGAGAACAAAGCTAGTCCTCCGTTTGTAAGAGGGGAATCAAGGTTGTACAGATTGCAGTCTCTGAGATCCAATACATGGTGTAGAGCTCCTGTCCATTTTGGGACTAGGAAGTAACTGGAATAGAAACCCTTTGTTCCTGTTTTGGGGATGAACTGCTTTGACAGCACATTTAATATATGGTCTGAACTTTCTCTTTTAGCAGGGCCAAGTGGTCCAGAGGATAAGAGGAAGGGGCAGAGGATAATTTGGAGGGATTTCTGTCAGTTCCAGAGCATGCCCCTTTGCTATTGTCTTCTGAACCCACTCACTTGTAGTGATCGCCATCCAATGTTTTAAATGCAAGGTGGAACCTGAGGTGGCAAGGTCACTGGAATTGATTCCTTCTGATGCTTTATCATGGGCACCAGGGAGCGGGGCTCCGGGAGGAGAGCACAACCCCTCCCATGTCCTTGCTGACAATATGTACAGTTACCTCTGGCAGCAAGCTAATGAAAAGATCCCCTAACGTGCCCTCTAATGGGTGTAGGGTAAGGGGACTCAACAGACCATAAAGTCATCTTAGAGGATTGAAGGCCATGAAGTGCTTCTTCAACATCCTCTCCAAAGAATTGGAGCCCTTGAAAGGAGCATTCAAAACAGCCTGCTGCATATCAGTAGCAAACCCAGCTACTCTGAGCCAGAAATAATGCCTAATACAAATACCAGAGGCCACAGCCCTGGAGAGGCATCAGACATATCATAATATGAACGGAACACATTGCCAATGTCAACACCAGATGACATGGTTTTAAACAAGTCAGTCTTGGAAGTGCCATCAGGTTACGCCTCAGCTGCAGTACGTGCAGCCTTCCAGAGTCTGTTCTGATATTCTATCATACGATCCTGGTAATTTGCAATCCTTAGACCCAAGGATGCAGAGGCACTGGTATGCTTGCCCATAAGATCCAGCCTCCTACATTCTTTATCTGGAGGCAAAACGCTTGTGTGCCTAGAAGCTTTAGCGCGATCAATCATGAGCAGCCATAATGGCTAGAGAGTCAGTCTCTGGCTAAGTGTCATAGTGAGGCTTAGCGGACAGAGCAGGGGGTCCCACCTTTGGGGAACAAGCTGTGGGTTATGGTTGGGGTGTCCATGGAGGTTGTAAAGCGAAGGCTGCTGGTGGGCAGGAGCACCAAAGGACTTCTGTGGCAAACTTAAGGGCTTGGGTAGGTGGAAGGAGGTCCTAGAAGCTGGTGAGGCAAAAATTGGGGACAAAAACAGACAATAATAATAAAAAAAGGAACTGCAGGCAGGGTGCTGTTCCTCTGCCATGCAGCAAAGGTAGCATCCTTTAATATAGGATATACAGGAGGAATTATAATGGAAGGTGTACAAGGAACCTCCAAAATCCCATAACATTCCTTTTAGTGGAATCTTCCTCCTCCACAGCAACATCCATGGCAGACTGCATCTACTGCAACATGGCCTAGAAAGAGGGATCCTCGGGGTGGGGGGACATCTGGGTGTATAAACCAGAGTCCTCACTGCAGGATGAGAGGGTGGAGCTGGAGGTCAGATTCCCTTCCTCAAACAGCCCTTCCCCCTCATATTCCTCCTCTAAATCCCCCAGAATATCCATTAGGTCAGGATTATATTCAACCTCGTCACTGTCATGACAAACTATTATGGAAGCCACTGAGGGAACTGGTGATGCTAGCAGTGGCTGAGAAGAAGAAATCTCCGGTGTGCTTAAAGAAGCCATTGACGAAGGCCCTGGTACAGGCACCCCTGTCGATGGCATAGCTACTGTCTGTGGCAGTGACGGTAGAAGATGTTGAAGCATATCTGAAAATGACACCAGTACAGCCTGGGAGTCGATGGTACCCTGAAAAGGGTTCAGGATTACGTGTGTCAATGGGACAGAGCATGATGACAGAAGCAACTTACTGTCCATAGTAGGTACAGCAGTGCTTGAGCCAATCCTCGATCTTGGTGTCTCAGTGATGGCTGAGGGGAGCCTTCATTGAAGCTGCCAGAGCAGGCATTGACAAGGACACACCTGATTTCAACTGTGATCTGGACCTCAACAGCAAAGCAGCCTTGTCCTTGTGTTTATGCTTATGGCCGGATGACAAGGAGGCCAGCAATGACAACCATTCTTTGTCTTTCAACTTCAACAACAGTTTTTCAGTCAATGGCAAGGGAAAAGCAGGCCTGAAACCCGTAAGCCTTTTCCATGGCTTTCAATGCTTTTTTGAGCTAGAAAGTTCTCCAAGGCCTTCTGATGGCATTGCCTCATAGCCTGGTTGAAACACTGGCAAATCTCATAGTCCTTCCTGCTGTGAAAGAGGCCCAAACAGCACAAATAGTGTGAGTAACTGAGTGTCATCCTTGTAAAATCATGGAGCCACAGATACAAAACAGAACAAATGTTCTTTGTCCTTTGGCAGCATAGAGAGACAAAGATGGAGTCAAATACATTTAGGACAAAAAACTAACAAATGGCAATAGCTATTGCAACGTTATTTCACTTTAGCAGGTCCAATGAGGGTGATCGACGGCAGGAGAAAGAAGTAAGAATGTTGGGGTCACCCACATTATATAAACTTCAACACTGCTTGTCATTGTGGGCAGCCCCCAGCTAGCAAAAAAGTTTCTGAGTGTTCCTGATGCTGACAGCTTACAGTTCCAAAGGCATGAACTAATGGTAAAAATATCCTCAGTGAAGATCTAAAGCTTTAGACGATGACTAAGTGTTGGGTTACTGTGAATGAATTCAACCTTATGGGGTCATGAGGCAAAAGTGTACCCAGTGCCTTATACCTCTTGTGTTAGATTATTGAAGGCAACCCAACGTTGGACTGTCTTAATGCTACTATTACATGAAAATGTTTTTTTTTTATTTTACGTCGACTTGATGGCCCTAGAGGCCCTTCCAACCTTAAATTACTGTCGCTGTGTAACATGAACTAAATTATAGGGATTCCCTACCCACTGTACAACCCAGAGTACCTTGTGATTCCCTTGCCAAATTTCTGCTAAGGGAATCTCTATAAATTAGAATGCTTGAGCAGCATACTTTTCATCCCTGGTCATGCTCTGGTGGTGTTGGGGTGTGCGTGGATCTGATGAACCTAGTGTGCCTCTATCAGAGACTGCGCCCTCTCATGCAAACTGTGAACCTTAGGCCCACTTTTTTAGTCTTTAGTGGTGCAAAGAACAGCTATGTAAGAACTTACCAGTAATAGTAGATCTTCAAGAGAAACTCCTGCATTAGGCTACACCTTTGGAACTATAGTTGTCAGCGCTAGGCCCACACAGCAACTTCTACTAGCCAGTGCCACCCACAATGACGTGCCATGTCTACTTGTATAAAAGTGTGGGCAGCCCCATCACTCATCAGTTCCCCACCAGAGATTACCCTCAGAGGACACCCAACCATGGGAAACCAGGAGATGAGACCAGCACCAGATATACAGGGAAAAGCATTGGGCTGGATACAGGATGCACAGAGTAGGTTTTAGACAAGGCATCTGATATAACCCTCATGGAACCAGAAGTGGGAAGGAGGGAAGGGCAGCATGGCCTAATGGAGGAGATTCTCTTGAAGATCTGCTGTTATGGTAAGTTCTTATGCACAGGTAACTGTTCTATCTTCAAGGATATCTCCTCCATTAGGCCACACCTTTGGAACTATTCCCAAGCGGTATCAAGTAAAACTGGGAGGATGGTACAGCCCGATATATATTCAGGACAGAAGACCTTGCAGTATGGTAAACCCAAAGCCAGCATTCCTACAAGAGACTATGTCCAGTCTATGATATTTAGTGAAGGTGTAGATGGCGCTCCATGTGGCTGCAGTACATATGTCAGCCACAGAGACAGTTTTGAAACAAGCAACAGGAGTGGCCTCGCCTCAAACAATACCAGGAATTTCCTTACCATACCTCCTATAACCAAACGTAATACAATGTGCCAGCCATTTGGAGAGGCACTATTTAGACACAGGAGCACCCTCTTTCCCAGAGGCAAACAAAACAAAAAGCTGAGAGGACTTTCTGCAGTCCTTGGTGGGAGTAATGCAGTATCTTAGTATTCTATGAATGTCCAAAGTGCGTAGCAGTGCCTTACCCTGACTGGCATGCTCAGGGTAATAAACAGGAAGGTGCATTGATTCGTTGTAAATTCAGATACCACCTTTGGTAGAAATTTAGGATTTATACATAGAGAAACTCTGTGAAAAATCATATAAGAAGGCTCATACATTAAAGCCTAAAGCTCGGAAATGTTTTGAACAGAAGTCATTGCAATGAAAAATGACGTTATCCATGACAGAAAATGTAGGCCACAACTCATGGCTGGCTCTATAGAAGCCAATGTCAGTTTTTCAAACACAAAATTCAAGTCCCAAAGCAGGACTGGATTACAGATAGGAGGTTTCATATGGAGAACAGCTCTCAGAAATATACTGGATATCTCTAATTGGGCAACCATACGACCATCAATAGGGGCATGGAAGGATGATATAGCAGCCAAATGCACCTTAAGTGAGGAATACTGTAGGCTACAGTCAGACAAGTGTAAGCACTCCCCACTTCCCCGTCTAGGAGTATTTGAGATGTTAAAGTTCATGGGGAAGGGGGAGCACTGTACAGCCAAGAACACACAGTCTGGAAATAAGACAGGAAAAACAGTACCTGATTGTCTACAGGTGATGATGGTGATAGATGGACTTCATCGGGGTGACCTGGACCCTCAGGGTGCTGAGCTGGTATGCAGGAGGGAGTGACGCAGATCTTAACCTGTCTGGCCTGGTCCACTTCGCCCAGAGGCCTTTGTAGACAGTTTTCACCAGGCAGGCCTCTCAACATCTTCAGCTGTGGTTCTCTAGTCCCAGCTGTTCTGGATGCCACCCCGGAACACACTGTATTCAAGACTGTGGAGGCAACTTCTTTTAGCAGCAGCAAAACAGATTCTTCAAAACACAAGAGGCAAATCCAAAGTTGCAAAACAAGGGATCCCATTTAGTGAACAGTCAATAGAATAAACAGTCACTCCATGGAGCAATAAAGCAGAACCAGGGGGTCACATTAGTAGCTGAACGGTAGAAGGTAAACTGTACTTTGGACCCAGGAGTCCCAATTACATAAGATATTTAGGCGGCCAGACAGTCCAAACACAGTCAGTAACTTGAGGTCGAAAAAGACCACACACACAGGAAGCATTATACTTCTGACTCCCAGTTTCACACTGTCTTAACAGGAGCTCTGACCTGCAAGGGGTGCACAGCATACATATGACCCCCCCCCTCACCTTCTACTCCTCCTGCACAAGCTTTAAATCAGATGCTGCATCTTTGAGCTAATGGGGTTCCCTTCATTTACCGGAGCAGTTAAAGCCACAACTGACAAGGACAGGAGCGAGACCCTTCAAACATAGTCCAGCACCCGATCATTGCTGTTATGCCATTGCTCCGAGCATCCCAGGGGTATTTTCCCTGCCAACCCCGCAGGTTTGGGTAAATCCCTCATGCAGTGATCCCAGTCCAGAATGGCCTGTTTTGTGGGGCTCAGCCAAACTGCCATGAGAATTTAGAACACAGCCTGCCACTCTGCCTTCTTCCCCAGTGACCAACCCCACAGGTCTCCTCCTGCCTCCTATGGATTCACACCTCCTGGAGCTCCTCAGCATGCAGCAGCATTCACATCCAGGTAATTCTGGGGCCAACTGCCACCTAGGTCCCAACACCATTTGGTCCTGCCGCCACCAGAACAGAGCACCTGGATCCAATCAGCCAAACTTGGCCCAGCTGTTGTCAAGGCACAGGTCAGGAAGTATAGGAAAACCAGGAGCAGTTGTAAAATTCACAAGTGATTTATTAAGAACAGTAAAATAAAAAAAAATGGTTCAGTATAACTATTTACAATGGCAGTATAAACAGAGGAAGTCCATCTGAGTTTCTTCTCAATTTCCAATCTCAGTCTATCTCAGTCTCTGAGTCTCATTCTTTTGTAAAATATTGCAGCTCCTTTTTAGAAATCATGCAGGAGCGCGTTAAGAAAACAGCATGCTTCTCACACAGTGTTCTTGTAAGTTTCAAGAAGTGCAGCAAAAAGAACAGTATGACCCAGAACTGACCTCTTGCTTACAGCTTCTGAGAGTGTTTGCAAACAGGATAACCCCTTGAGTTCCAAACAGTTTTGCAATCATTTCAACAGTATAACTATATACATTTCTAAACAAAGGGATCCCAGTATCAGTTACATTTCCACATAATGGTTCATATATAGTTTTATACCAGCAGATATGTAAGGGGGGAGAAAAGACAGAACAGCAAGTGAGGGTAGAGAGATAGTGAAAGGCAGATAATTGCAAGACCACTGGAATGATCAAGTCCTAGGTCTCATGAGAAAATGTGGTTGCGCAACCAGACAGAGAAGAGACAGAAAAGGAGAGAACAGAACAGATTCTTGCATTGAAACTATTTCTGCATAACAACTGGGGCAGGGCCTTCGTCAACCCTGTAACATACCCCCTTCATTAAGATGGAACCTGTTTTATAAAAACAGGCTTCCAAAACTTTCTAGAAATTCTCATCGAACATAAGCATATAACATTTACAGTTCTGTGCATATGCAGTATCCTTTTTTCCATAACAACAATACAGCAACTAGTGAAGTGAAAACTCGCACATTTGTTTTTTCAGCCTTCAGAATTCTCAATTCCAGATCCATATCTTGACAGAAAATCAGCATTAACATTCTCTTTCCCAGATTTGTGCATCACTTAAATTTAAATGGCTGCAGTGCCAGGTACCACCGAGTGATTCTGGAATTTGTATCTTCCATTTGGTTAAAGATCATGTGCAATGGTTTTTACATATTTTTTATAAAAGCTTGAAAAGCTGAAATTCAAGTCCCTGTGTCATGATTAGTGTTTCCTGAAAATGTCATGCTGTTTGGTTTTGTGGTTTTCTTTAAATCAGTATTTGTTAACTTGCTCTACAGTTGCTGAAAACAGTGGAGTTGTTGCTGTCCTGTCAGTCAAACTTAGAGTGCGATTACATCATTTTGGAGTAGCTTGCTTTTTCAGATTCCCAATCAGAGAAGTAGTTTGTAGAGTTAATGGTTTGCTGAGCTCTCCCAAGTTTCTTATAAACACAGTCTCTGGCTTGTGTTTAAATAGATCAGCTTAAAATATATCATTATCTTCTCATAAAAAGCTGATCATTTTAATTTCAATGCTGAATTGAAGTAGTGGAAACCTTTCTCTGTGAGAAATCAGCTTGTCTGTATAACAGTTCTCAGTTCTTCTTAATCAAAACTCAGATTTTTTCTACCTAGAGAAGACAGGACTATTAAATGAATATAAAAAAATCTAAATTTTGTTCATTCACAGAAACAATTTGTCTTTGATGTTGCCTTCATAAATACATTCATGTAAGAACATTGTTTTTTCATGTCAGATTGACAAACAGTACATGTGCTTGAAATACTATAGCAGTGTGTGACAGGCACCTGTCAGAACTCACAAATTTCAGTTCTTTGGTGGTTTCTATGTGAAAATACATCATGTTAGGTATAACTAGAAACATTTTGTGGCATCCTGATGCACCGTGTCTCTGCCCCACTGTTGAGGCAGCTGCAGTCTACTGCCACCAGTCCCTGCCCCCACAAGCCCCCTGCCTTCTGCTTCACATTTGAGGCTGCTGCATCCTGCTGCCCACCGTCTTCTCCCACACAGTCAAGGACTATGCACCCTGCTGCCTCCATCTCCTGCCTAAAGAATCAAGGCTGCTGTACCTTGCTTCCTGCTGCCCAAACAGTTGGGGTTGCTGCATCCTGCTGCCCTCTCTCCACCACCCTCACAGTTAGGGAAGTTGTACCTGTTGCCTCTTGTTCCTGTCTCCACAGACAGGGCAGTTGTGCTGTGCTAAGCCCTAGAGTGCCAGGTTCTCTGCCTCCACAGCTGGGGCTGCTGCACCATGCTGCCCTAGCCACCAGAGGTGGGGCTTTTGCTACATCCTGTTATTCACTTCCATTGCCCCAAATGGACAGGGCTGCTGCACCACCTGTACCCCATCTCACAGTCAGAGCTGCTGTACCCTGATGCCCCCCTGTGTTCTGTACCACAGTTGAGGCTTCTGCACCATGCTGTCCTCTATTCCCTGTCACCAGAGACAGAGCTGCTGCACCATGCTCCTTTCTACACAGTTGGGGTTGCAATGGCCTGCTGTGCTCTAGAGCCCCATGCCTCTGCAGTTTGGGCTGCTGCACCATGCTGCCACTTGCCACAAGATTCAGGGCATTTGCTGCACCCTGTTGCATGCCTCCACAGTTGAGACAGGTGCACCCTGCTGTCCCACTGCCACCAGATTCAGATCCTTTGCTACACCCAGCTGCCCACATCCCTTGTCCCAAACAGGCATGACTGCTACATCCTGTCTCCCATTTTGGGCTGCTGTATCCTGATGTCACCCCTATCTCCTGCCTGAGCATTCAGGGCTGCTGCACCCTGCTACCCTCTGTCCCCACCCTCACAGTCAGGGCCAGAGCACCCTGTTGCCCCCTGTTCCTATCTCCACAGTCAGGGTTTCTGTGTTGTGCTACATCCTAGAGTCTCATACTGCTTGCATCCACAGTTGGGGCTGCTGAACCCTGCTATGCACTTCCATTGCCCCAAATGGGCTGGGCTGCTGCACAATGTGCACCCTGTGCTATTGTCAGGTCTGCTGTACCCTGATGCCCACCTGTGTCCTGCCCCACAGTCAAGGCTTTTGCACCATGCTGTCCTTTGTCTCCTGCCACCATTGTGCCCTGCTGCACCACACAGCCCCTTGCCTCCACAGGCAGGGGACAGGGTGCAGCAAATGCCCTTACTCTTGTGCTGTACCCTTCCCAAACAGCTGAGACTGCTGCACCCTGCTACCCTCTCACCCTCACAGTTAGGGACATTGCACATGTTGCCCCCTGTTCCTGTCTCAGCAGGGTGTAGCAAAGGATCTGAATCTGGTGGCAGGGGGACAGCAGGGTGTAACTGCCTCAACTGTGGAGGCATGCAACAGGGTGCAGCAAATGCCCTGAATCTTATGGCAAGTGGCAGCACGGTGCAGCAGGCCACAGCAACCCCAACTGTGTAGAAAGGAGCAGGGTGTAGAAGCCCTGTCAGTAGTGACAGGGGATAGAAGACAACACAGTGCAGAAGCCTCAACTATGGGGCAGGACACATGAAGCATCAGGGTACAGCAGCCCTGACTGTGAGATGGGGTACATGTGGTGCAGAAGCCCTGACCAAGTGGGTAGCAGGGTGCAGCAAAAGCCCCACCTCTGGTGCTATGGCAGCATGGTGCAGCAGCCCCAGCTGTGGAGGCAGGGAACCTGGAACTCTAGGGCTTAGCACATCACAGCAGCCCTGACTGTGGACAGAGGAACTGGGCAACAGGGGCAGCATTCCTAACTGTGAGGGTGGGGGGAAGAGAGGGCAGCAGGGTGCAGCAACCCCAATTGTTTGGGCAGGGGGCAGTAGGGTACAGCAGTCCTGATTCTATAGGCAGGAGACAGAGGCAGCAGGGTGCATAATCCCTGACTGTGTGGGAGAAGACAGTGGGCAGCAGAGTGAAGCAGCCTTGAATGTGGAGCAGAAGGCAGGGGGCTTGTGGGGCAGGGGACTGGTGGCAATAGACTGCAGCTGCCTCAGCTGTGGGGCAGAGACACAGTGCATTGGGATGCCACATAGTGTTTTTAGTTATACACGTACATGATGTATTTTCACACAGAAACCACCAAAGATCTGAAATTTGTGAGTTCTGACAGTACATGTGCTTGAAATACTGTAGCACCTTTTTGTTAATCTGACATGAAAACAAATGTTCTTACATTACTGTATTTATGAAGACTACATCAAAGACAAACTTTTTATGAATGAACAAAATTTAGATGTATTTTATTTTTACTAAACAGTCCTGTGTTATATAGATAGATAAAACTGAGGTTTGATTAGAAAGAACAGAGCTGTGATACAGACAAGCTGATTTCTCACAGAAAAAGATTTCCACTATTCAATTCAGCATTGAAACTGAAATTATCAGCTTTTTAAAGGAAAAGGATGATATATTTTAAGCTGATCTATCTAAACACAAACCAGAGACTGGGTTTGTAAGAAACCTGGAGAGTTCAGCAAACCATAAACTCTACAGAGTGCAGCTCTGATTGGGAATCAAACAGCAAGCTACTCCAAAATGATGTCATCACACTCTAAGCTTGACAGAGAGGACAGAAATAACTCCACTGTTTTCAGCCACTATAGAGCAAGTTAACAAATGCTGATGTAAAAAAAATCACAAAACCAAACAGCATGAAATTTTCAGGAAACACTAATCATGACACAAGCACTTGAACTGCAACTTTTTAAGCTTTTGTTAAAAATATGTAAAAATCATTGCACATGATCTTTAAGGCAACAGAGAGGATTGTAATCTGTTACAAGTACAAAGTCAGCACCTAGTAAGTAAAACTTAGGGACTCCATGGCCCACTTTGCTGCAAGACGTTCCTTTTCAATGGTGGAGTACCTTTTTTCTCTGTTGTGCAACGTCCTACTAATATAGAGAATAGGATGTTCTATCCCATCTATATGCTGACTCAAGACTGCACCTAGGCCTACCTCTGATGCATCTGTTTGTAACAAAAATGGTTCCTTAAAGTCTGGGCTTCTTAAAACAGGGGCTGAACATAATGTAGCCTTAATAGCTTGAAAAGCTTCGTCACACTCTGGGGTCCATTTCACATTATTTGGGTTCTGCTTCTTTGTGAGTTCTGTGAGGGGGGTAGCTAGCTGGGCAAAGTTGGGAACAAATCTCCAATAATAACCTGCCAGCCCTAAAAATGACCTGACATGTTTCTTGCTTCTGGGGACTGGGCTTTTAGCTACAGCTTCTATCTTGGAAACATCTGACTAGACTTCTCCATTTCCAAAAAAACACAGACCAAATATCTGGTTTCCTGCATGCCTAATGCACATGTGGTAGGATTAATCATCAGACCTGCCTTTTTCATTGATTGGGTAACTGCTCGTAGGTGTTCCAGGTGACTTTGCCAGTCTGGACTGTACACCATGACATCATCCAGGTACACAGTACAATAACCAGTATGAGGGAATAAAATTACATCCATGTACCGTTGGAATGTAGCGGGTGCACCATGTAAACCAAACAGCATGGTGGTGAACTGATAGAATCCCATAGGAGTGGTAAATGCAGTTTTGTCTCTGGATTCTTTAGCTAGGGGGATTTGCCAGTAACCCTTGGTGAGATTGAGGGTACTGATATACTTAGCACTTCCCTGTCTGTCCACCAAATCATCTATTCTGGGCATAGAATAACTATCAAATTCTGACACTTAAGTTTGCTAAAATCAAGGCAGATTCTTACACTCCCTTCTTTTATGTTTACAATCACCACTGGTGATGACCAAGCACTTCTCGACTCTTCTATGATACCAAGTTCTTTCATTTTTTGTATTTCCTTAACCATGTCAGCTCTTAACTGCTCTGGTAATCTGTTTATCTTTTGTCTAAAAGGGCAAGCATTATTTGTCGCTATTATGTGCTCGACACTTTTAGTTCAGCCTGTCACTGTGGTAAAAGTACTGTTAAATGTCCTTAGCAAGTTACGAATTTCTGCGCTTTGTTTAGAGGTTAAGGAAACATTCACCTTGACAGCATCAGCAGTTACAGTTTGTTCCAGTCTGTCATAAGCTACATCAATACCTTCTTTATCAGTTTCTGGTAAAACTAGCAAAGCAGCTTTCGGCGTTTTTTCAACCCATTTCTTGAGGAGGTTAGCATGGTATATCTTAGAAGGATTTTTCTTAACAGAGGTCTCAGTCTCATAGTTAACTGTGCCAGTACATCTAAGTACTTTATCAGGTCCTTGCCACTTCATTAACAATTTATTTTCTGTAGTGGGTAACAGTAGCAAGACCTTTTCACCTGGCTCAAAAACTTTTTCTTTTACCCCATGGTCATAATACATCTTCTGGTGGTTTGGGGTTTCTTCCTGATTACTATGACAGAGTTCAACATATTTTGCAAGATTCTTTCTCAAAGTACACATATAAGATGCAATAGATTGTTTTTGATGGGGGTTATCTTCCCATGTTTCATTTATTACATCTAGTGGCCCTCTAGGTTGTGTACTATATAGCATTTCAAATGGTGAAAAACCTGTTGATGCCTATGGCACTTCTCTGTCAGCAAAAAGCAGGTAAGGTAAGTATTGGTCCCAATCTTTCCCTTCCCCTTTTATAAACCTTTTTAACATGTGTTTTAGGGTTTGATCAAAAGGCTCAACAAGACATCTATCTGAGGATTATAAGGGGAGGTTCTTATGGCAGTGATACCTAGTAATCTGTACAGCTCCTTAAGTAATTAAGCACCAAAATTGCTACCAGGATCAGTAATGATTTTTTTAGGGATACCCACTCTGCAGAAAATGTTGGCAAGCTCTGCTGCCACTTTTGGGGCTGTGACAGTATGCATTGGAACTAACATACTAAAAAGCCAGCAGATTAGACCCTATGATCTATCGAATCTGCTCGATGATCAGTACCTTCCCAGGGCACCGTTTTTAAACCCTCCCTCCCTACAAGGTCCCCCACCCCTCAGCGAGGCACTGGGATGCACCCTCCACTAATACCTATCCCAGCCTTTCTTGAACCCCTCCACTGTCATAGCAGCCACCAACTCCCTGGGCAACGCATTTCAGGGCTCCACCACACTCTCAGTGAAGTAGCATATCCTTGTTTCCCCCTCAGTCTCCCCACCGTCCAGCCTCATTGAGTGTCCTCTGGTGGCCCCTGCCTCCCTCCCTCAGCTGAAGCACCCCCTCAAGGCTTACCCTATGCATTCTTTTCAGATATTTCAAGATCTCTATCATATCCCCCATTCCTTCTCTCCTCCAGTGAGTACAGGTTGAGCTCTTCCAGTCTCTCCTCATAAAGCCTTTCCCCTAGTCCCAGCATCATCCTGGTCACCTTCCTCTGGACCCTCTCCAGAACAGTAATGTCCCTCTTTAAGCAGGGATGCCAAAACTGCATGCAGTATTCAAGGTGTGGTCTAACTAGACAAATGTACAGCAGAAGTAGCACCTCTCTACTCCTTGAGGTTATCCCCAGGCTATGCAGCCCACCATTTTATTTGCTTGGACTGCAGCCCTCCTACATTGCTTCAACTTATTCATTTTGGCATCCACCACCACCCGAAGGTCTTTCTCCCCCCCTAGAAACCTACAGTGTCTCCCCAACCGGTGTATACATGAGCTGGGTTTTTCACCCCCAGGTGCAGAACCCTGCACTTTCCAGCATTAAACTTTAGCTTCCAGGCTTGTGACCACCTCCCCAGAGTCTCCAGGTCCTCCTGGAGAGCCAGCTTTCCCTCCACCACCGCCCACAGCTTCGAGTCATCTGCAAAGAGGCTCATCCCATTCCTGATGCACCTTCTGATGTCATATATAGGCGTTAAACAGGAGTGGACCTAGTACCGACCCCTGTGGGACCCTGCTAATGATTCTCCTGGGGGATGAAACCTCCCCCAACCCTCACCTTCTGTACACACCCCTCCAGCTAGTTTCCTGTCCACCTGACCATCTGCCCCCCACCCTCATATCCTACAGCTTCCCCAGCAGCCCAGGATGCAGCACCAAATCAAACGCCCTGCTGAAATCTAGAAAGAGGACATCCACTGGCCTGCCCTGATCCAGCGCACTCGTTACCCCTTCACAGAACTCCATGAGGTTGGTCTGACACGATCTTCCCTTAACAAAGCCATGCTGGTGATCATCCAGGTGACCCTGTGCCTTCAGAACTCCCTCTAGCCTCTCCTTCAAGATGATCTTCATCACTTTGCCCACTACTGACATCGGGCTAACTAGCCTATAGTTTCCCGGCTCCTCTCACCAGCCACCCTTGTGTATAGGCACGATATGGGCCATCCTCTAGTCATGAGGCACCCACCCGACTGCAGGAAGGAATTAAAAAGGTCCATCAGGGGTGCAGCCAGGGTATCAGCCAGCTCCTGAAGCGCCCTGGGATGGATCTCATCTGGGCCCGGTGCTTTACCACTCTTAGGGCCTTGAGGGTGTCCCACATCCTCCCCACTGTGGATTTCAACATCCATTTCCCACACTTCATCTTCCAGTCCCCCATCACTTTTCCCTTGCAGTGCCCCCCCATCCTCCTTGATAAAGACTGAGGCAAAAAAGTAATTTATCTGCCCCTTCCCTTTTCTTCTTTTCCTGATATACCTGAAGAATCCTTTTCCTCCTTCTAATCCCCTGTGCCAATCTCAGCTCTGCCCCCTCCTTGGCCACCCTCACCATCCTGGTGACACATCTGGCTGCCTTATCATACTCCCTCTTGGATATAGCCCCCCCGAGAATGAATATGTCTGATATAAGCAGCCTTTTTCTCCCTCACCAAATCCTGTACCTCCCTTGTCCACCAGCTCGGCCTCTTAGCTTTGCCCCACTTGGGTCTCTCCCTTGTGCAGGCCTTGGTAGCCTCCAGGAGACCCTTTTTATTAATCCCCCCACCAGGCCTCTGTGCCCATGCTTGGCCTGGTGTCATCTAGGTAGCCCCTAAGGATCCACTCTATCCTCCCGAAGTCCACCCCTCTACAATCAACCACTGACGTTTTTGTGTGTTCTACCCAATCCCCTAGGTCAAAAGAAAACCAACCCATGGCGTGAACACTTCCGACCAGTGGGTCCCCCACAGCTAGCTCCCTGATGAGCTCACCGTCTGACAGGACCACATCCAGGATGTGCCCCTTCCTTGTCAGATCAGTCACCAGCTGGGCAAGAAACGCATCCTGGAAGACATCCAGCAGGCACTGCTCCCTGCCCAATGAGGATGCCATAGTTCCCCAGTCTGCTCCTGGCATATTCAGGTCTCCCAGCAACACAGTTTTGCCCTTTCCCCTACCACAGTGATCCCTAAGGCTAGCCACCAGGCCTTCCTCCTGTTCCTCCCCCTGCCTGGGAGGTCTATATACTACCCCCATCTTCACCCACTCCCCCTGGAGCCTGCAAGGTGACCCATAAAGTCTCCACCTGATCCCCCGCTTTCTCAACCTTGCTTATCCCTATGCCATCCCTAATGATAAATGCTACCACCCTCCCCTTCCCTTCCCTCCACCCTATCCCTTCTGCACGTGGTGTATCCTAGTAGGTTTAGGTCCCCGTCAGTCTGGAAGTGGCCTTAGTCTCTGCGACAGCTGCCACATCTACCCCACTCCACTAACCACACCTGAAGCTCTAGCATCTTGTTTCCCATGCTCCTGGTGTTAATCAGGACCAGACTCCCCTGCCCCGAGTTCTTGCTGTGTCCTGCCTACAAGGACCCCCTCATGCACTATCGGGTGCTACTGCCCTGTGACCCCTCCCCCTGCTTGTGGGAGAAGGCCTGGGCCAACCTGGCCTGCCAGGGAGCCCTCTCCCCCTCACAAGTTTAAACCCTACCTGGAGCGGATGAATTCTGCCAGTCAAAGCTGCAGGACCTCTTTCCCCTCTGAGCTAAGGTGGAGCCTGTCTCTTGAGTACAGTTCCTTGTCCTCCCAGGTTGCACCCCAGTCCCCCACACACCCATACCCCCTGGCCTTGCACCATTCCCCGAGCCATACATTTACTTCCCTTTTTTTTGCCTCTGGGTATTGAGTAGTATAGTCACATACTACCAAAATGAATCGATTACCCTTTTTACTTTTGTCTAAGGGGCCAACCACATCCATTGCAATTCTCTCAAAAGGCACATCTATCAAGGGTAGGGGCATAAGGGGCACCTTGTCTTTTTTAGTGACTGAGGCTACTTTCTGACACTCAGCACATGAACTGCAATAGGTAGCAACGTCTTCATGAATTCCAGGCCAGTAAAATCTGTACAGCATTCTGGCAAGTGTGCGATCCCTCCCTAAGCGGCCAGCCATAGGACCATCATGTGCTATCTGTAACAACTCAGTCAACAATTCTCGAGAAGCCAAAACAAAAACAAAAAAGCAAAACGGAAATCCAAAACACTTCTGATCATAGGAGACTCCATAATTCGGGGAGTTGATACCTACCTCCAGCCAGGAGTAATGGTCAGATGTCTCCCAGGTACATCAGTGTGGAGAGACACTGACCGCATTACTAAAATTGTGCAGAAAGCAGAAGAAAACAGACATCCTGGTACACATAGGGACTAAAAATCTCGCCAGCCAGTCAGTTGTGGAGACCAAGGAACACCTCACCAGGCTGGGTGACAAACTATCATCCATTTCATCCGGCATCTTCTTCTCTGAGATTCTGCCAGTCTGGGAGAGGGGGGCAGATGGATGGAAGGTCAGAGAAGGGGAGATAGGGGAGCTAAACATGTGGCTCAAGGGCTGCTGCCAGGAAAAAGGATACAAATTTGTCGGTAATTGGCATTAGTTTTGGGAGCAAAAGTTCTTTAAATTCGATGGATTGCATCTGACTAAGGAGGGAGTCAGTGCACTGGGGTAGAAGTTTGACATCTTTGCAGAATATTTAAACTAGCAAATGGGGAGAGGGGTGCAGCACCCAATACGTCGAATGGGAAGAACACCCCCCCCCCAGCTAGTGATCAAACAGGAGTTCAGCATGTTTGTAGTTCATTTGCATCACCAGGTAAGGAAAAAGGTCCGGCTCCTATATAACACACAGGGGAAATGCCAGACCTCGCCCAGCAACTAACACACCTAAATCTGGCCAATGGAAAATCATGTACACAAATACTCGCAGTCTGGGAAACAAGATCCCAGACCTGCAGGCAACAATGAAAGAGGCTAAACTGCACATTGTAGCCATTAGCGAGACATGGCTCACCAGTAACCATACTTGGGAGACTTCAGCACCAGGCTATGTACTGTTCAGAAGAGACCGAGGTGCAAAAAGGAGGGGTGGAGTGGCCCTTTATGTCAATGAAAATATCAAAGTTACAGAAATTCAGAATACACATAAGGAGCCAGAAGAACTGTGGGTCACCCTGGAAACAGGAAATGGGACAGCCATACGAACTGGGGTTGTCTACAGGCCTCCAGACCAGGGGGAGGACATAGACACATTACTGTTAGAAGATATACAAAACATGACAGCGAAAGGGGAGGTTCTGATAATGGGAGACTTCAACATGCCAGATATAGATTGGCCAATACCAGCAGGAACATCGGCCAGAACTAGACAGATAGTGGATTCCCTGCAGGTGGAGGGCCTCAAACAACTGGTAGAATAACCTACAAGACACAGGGCTATCCTAGATCTAGTACTGACTAACGGAGAAAGGATCACAGATCTCCAGGTAGAAGGTCACCTGGGGGCCAGTGACCATCACATGGTATGGTGCAATTTGGCCATTAGCAAAGCTTTCAATATTGTTCCACATAGAAGATGGATTAATAAGCTGGGCAGGCTCAGGGTGGGTCAGAAGTTGGTCAACTGGGTGGCAAACTGGTTGACTGGTAGAAAACAGAGAGTGGTGGTAAACGGTATACAGTCAGAAGAGACGCAAGTCACAAGTGGGGTACCTCAGGGATCAGTCCTGGGGACAGTCCTCTTCAATATCTTCATCAGAGACATTGCAGATGGACTAGAGGGTAAGATTTATCTGTTTGCAGATGACACCAAGATCTGCAACAGAGTAGATGATCTAGATGGGGTGGGCAGAATGAGAAGAGATCTGGATAAACTGGCAAAATGGTCGGAAGAGTGGCAACTGGGGTTAAACGCAAAGAAGTGCAAGATCATGCACATAGGGAAGAGAAACCCTGAAGCCACCTATAGGAAAGAAAGAGACTTGGGCATCATCATCACAGATGACCTGAAATCATCCAAGCAGACCACTAAAGCAGTAAGTAAGGCTAAGGGGATGTTGGGGTGTATTAGTAGGGGTATCACAAGTCGTAAGAGGGAGGTAATAATCCCTCTTTACAAGACACTGGTTAGGCCACATCTGGAGTACTGCATGCAGTACTGGAGGCCGCACCTTCACAAGGACGTTAACAAAATGGGGGCAGTCCAAAGAAGGACAACCAAAATGATGCAGAGACTGCATCAGAAAACATATGAGAACAGATTAACGGAGCTCAATATGTATACCCTAGAGCAAAGGAGGGAGAGAGGTGATCTGATTGAAACATTCAATCACTTTATGGGCATTAAGGTGAAAGAGTCTAACATGTTTCAATATAAGAAAAATAGCAGGACAAGAGGACACAGCATGAGATTAGAGGGAGGCCGATTAAGGGGTAATGTGAGGAAGTGAGGTGGTGGTTGCATGGAACGGCCTACCTCAGGAAGTGGTGGATATGAATACAGTGCAGGGCTTCTAACAGGCATGGGATACGCATAAGGGAGCAATACAGATGAGTATGAATAGATAGGCCATTGACAGAGTAAAGGCCTACGGCACATTCATAAGGTAGAAAAATAAATGGGCATACTGGATGGGCCTTGCGGTCCTTACCTGCCATCTACTTCTATGTTTCTATGTAAACCTTCACCCGACTCCAAGAACTCCTGATAAAATGGCTCCAACCAGAGAGCAAAACAATCCCACTGCTAACACCATCTGTCATTGAGGCACAGGTCAGGAAGCATAGGAAAACCAGGAGCAGTTGTAAAATTTGCAACAAGTGATTTATTAATAACAGTAAAATAAAAAAATTAAAATTGTTCAGTATAACTATTTACAAAGGCAGTATAAACAGAGAAAGTCCATCTGAGTTTCTTCTCAATTTCCAATCTCAGTCAGTCTCAGTCTCTGTCTCTCTCTTCTGCAAAACATTGCAGCTCCTTTTTATAAGTCTGTGCAGGAGCTCGTTAAGAAAATATCATGCTTCTCACACAGTGTTCTTGTAAGTTTCAAGAAGTGCAGCAAAAAGAACATTATGACCCAGAACTGACCTCTTGCTTACAGCTTCACAGAGTGCTTGTAAACAGGTTAAACCACTGAGTTTCAAACAGCTTTTTGCAATCATTTCAACAGTAAAACTATATACATTTCTAAACAAAAGGATCCCAGTATCAGTTACATTTCCACATAATGATTCCCATATATTTTTATACCAGCAGATATGCAAGGGGGAAGAAAAGACAGAACAGCAAGTGAGGGTAGTAGAGGTAGTGAGAGGCAGAGAATTGCAAGACCATTGGGGTGATCAAGTCCTAGGTCTCATGAGAAAATCTGGTTGTGCAACCAGATAGAGAAGAGACAGAAAAGGAGAGAACAGAACAGATCCTTGCACTGAAATTACTTCTGCATAACAACTGGGATAGGGCCTTATTCAACCCTGTCACATCAGCAACAAGCCTCCATCTGGTTCCAAGCTGCCTTCCTTCCAGGATAAGACTTTTATCCCCAGGACGCCCCTCACCTCATGTCTCTGGAAAGGTTAGCAGCATTATGCCCCCCTGGATCTCTGCAGGGCTTCTCTGCAGTCAAGGCTCCCACAAGCGCTGGGGCACCACAAAAACGGCAGCCACCACTTTCCCTTGTCCTCACTGCAGCACTATATTACTTGGATCTGCCCCTAAACTCAAGGCATGTCAAACTTCCCTGCTGGTGCAAGACCTATGTGGTGCAAAAATAGTGTGTTACATCATTTAAGTACTTGGGAACTCTTTTGAACCAATCCTGGACTTCAATCGACATATATAATCCTCTTGCAAAGCAGTGAACGCAAAACTGGGGGTCGCTTACAAGAACAGCTTCATGCTAACTGCCTCTACTAAACTTGCCATTACCAAGGCATATTACTCCGTGCCCTCACTTACGGTGCTCCCACCTTTGCTGCTGCACATAAAACCATCCTTCATCAATGGGATGTCACATAATAATATCTGTCGATTCGCCTCCTCATCACCTCGGCTTAAGCACCACTGCCAACTGTATAGAGACCTGAGCTGGTTATCTCCCTCTGCTTGCCAGCAATATTCTCTTAGCTCCCTGACTGACTCTGTACTCAGAAACCAAACCCCTTCAGTGCTCGCAATATTACTGGTACCTCAAATCTGCTCCTATGGACTGCATTCGGTAGATAAGTCCCTACTGAATGTACCTGGATGTAAAACATGAAAAGGCTCTTGTGCCTTCTATCACTCTGCTCCTAAGCTCTGGAACTCCCTCCCCCAAGCACTTCAACAATCAGGATTCCATGACAGCTTCGAAAGGGAGTTGCGCCAACATCCATCTCTTGCCGATCCCTGCACTTGTTTTAATCCTCCCTAATCCCCTCACCCTCCAACTGCTTTCTTGCCTTATCTTCCACCTCCCTACCCCCTAGCACTGCTCACCCTTACTATCTCCCTGAGGGCTAATCCAGCCCCCCCTTCACATGGAGTCTTGCCTCATAGGCCTTGATGATGCATCCTGCCCAATCAGGAATTTGCCCTTGCCTTGCTTCGCTGCCTTATGAACTTTCATTGTTGTGACCAATTTGACCAATATTCTTTTCTGCTATATTGTTTTATTCCTCCTTGACTGTGTGAGTTATTTTACCATGATTCTATGTGAATTTGATAAATTATGTTTCTGGCTATAAGTATCATTATTACTGACTGTTTTTGACCTACGCTATATGTAATTTTCCTGTATTCCTGCAATGTACCTGTCTTTGATTGCTGTACTCTCCCGGGTCAGGCCTGAAAATAGTCATGTCATGGCTAGTGCACTTACCCAGTTAACAAAAACTAAATAAATAAATCAGACTGTCTGCTCTGTCCTGTGGCAGGAGAGCACATCCCTTCTCTCTGTCCAATACTGCCCCTATGTACTGCAGTCTATAGCAGGGGGGGAGCCACTACAGACTATGACACATTCACCATGACTCTCAAGTCATCAAACAACTGACATGTCCGATAGAGTATGTAGTAGAGCTTCCCTGGAGCTGTCCTTTAGAAGCCAGTCATCCAGATAGGGGAAAACATATAGGCCTTATCTGCAAAGGACTACTGCCACTACAACCAAGCATTTGGTAAAGACACGTGGGCACAGAAGACAAACCAAAGGGCAATACTCTGAACTTGTAGTGCTCTCCCTTCAGCATAAAGCAGAGGTATCATCTGTAGAATTTCCTGATCTTGACAGGAAGGTATGCATTCTTCATGTTCAGAGAACAAAGCCAGTCCTCTGTTTGCAAAAGGGGAATCAGAGCTTGCAGGTACACTATCTGAAACTTTTGGTATTCAGTTGTAGAAGTTGAGATCCCTGAGATCCAACACAAGAGATTGATCCCCTGTCCATTCTGGGACAAGGAAGTATCTAGAAGAGAACTCTTTGTTTCTGTCCTGAGGAGGACCTGGTTCTTTAGCACATTTTAGGAATGATGAGTGAACTACTTCCTTCAGAAGAGACAAATGGCCCAGAGGATAACAGTAAGGAGGTGGAAGATGACCTGCAGGGATTTCTAAATGCTTCAGAACATTCCCATTGTAATTATCTCCAGAACCCACTCATCTGTAGTGATTTCCCACCACTGCTTCAGATGCAGGGAGATCCTGACCCTCACAAACACCCCTGGAGGGAACAGTGGAGGTGGAGGTGGAAACAGAAGACAGTCAGGTAAAACTGCTGGTGGCAGGGCAACTGGAACAGACTGCTTTGGATGCTTCTGTATGGACAGCTGGGGGGCGGGGACCCGGCAAGGAACCACTTCCCCTACCAAGGCCTTGCTGACAGTAGGCATAGCTACCTCGGGCAGCAGGCGGATAAAAGGAGCCCTCCTATGACCCCTAGCAGGAGTGGGATACAGGGACTTTACAGACCTTAGAGTAATTTTTGAGGTCTGCAGGCCACGTAGGCCCTGTTCAACATCATAGCCAAACAATTCTGTCCCTCTAAAAGGGTAATTCAAAACTGCCTACTGCACATCATTAGAAAGCAAGCAACTCTGAGCCAAGAATATCTCCTCATGCAAGTGCCAGAAGCAGCAGCCCTAGCAGAAGTGTAACCCCTAGGCGGTGCTACTCCAAGGGCTACTATCTCTGCCTTGCCTGGCCACAACAAAGTTGAGGGGCCTGGGTTCCCAAGATCTAATTTAAACTGGTTCTTCTCCTAGATATTATATTTTTACTGTGCCTCAGGCCCAGGTTTTAGCTTTAAGTGGGCAAGCCTGGAACATGGTGCAACCCCCTGGGATGCTGTACCCACCCATTGTAACCATAAGCCACCCCAACACATGACCTGATAACATTTCCCCACATTTCCATAGATTTTACCATTTATTGACTGGATCCTAATAATATGCTCATGACACAGGTATCTACAAAAACAACAATGAACAATTTATTTACGGGGGGAAGGGCTTAGAGGTTATGCAGTACAATATTTACATTAGATCTATGGCTTTAAGTTTGTGCTGGTGAAACCCTCCAGCTGGGTAGATAAGTTACATTTTTAAATCAAGTTGTAATCACATACTGTACCAACCTCTAAGATGACAAGAGCCCTGGCTATCTAGCTAAACTGCTGAATCAAATGACACAGAAACATTTCTTTTTACCCACACTGGTACCAGTCCCCAATCTTTGGTATGAGACCCCGTAATCCCAACCTTAAACCTGGGTAACCAGTAACCAAAGTCCAGTTAAAGGTGCAGGCCTGAAGAATGATGCAGCTGTACATTGGCTGGCTAAATGAAGCAGACTAAAAGCTTGGACTTGAGAAACATTAAACACTTGAACTATATATACTTCTTGGGCTCATGTAGGGGGAGGCCCTGCATTTTGAAAGTGGTGGTCCTCTTCTGGGGTGAAAGCACCTGGGGTGTAACCAGCCGCTTACCTTTTATCTAACACATTTAACATTCTCTGAACATCCAGCACATTTATAATGGCTGCACATTCAGCACATTTAATACTTTAACTTCTTCAACCATGGGCCAGCATGGCCACCATGATCTTTTACAACTTAAATCTTTCAATGGGTACTTGTTCCCTAGGGCTAGGGTGACCCAGTTCTCCACATCCCATATCTGAACAAAATTATTTGTATCAATATCATTTCTTTCACTTTAGAAATTTGAGCAATTACAGCAGTTCTTGCACACACAACTTTTTAACGTCTCAGTCCCACGTGGCAAGTGGATAGGGTTCACAGCTTCCACAGGACATCTCAACCATACACAAACAAAATACTGGACCTCCCAAGCAAAGTTAGGACGAGACCCAGATCTGGGTGCTCCCCTTCCAGTTCTGTAGGCACTTTAGAAATTTAAACAAATTTCAGCACATTTATAGAAGCTGGACCACTCTGGGCCCCTTAACTCATAAAGGTCCATCCACGCTGGGCAATGATTAAATGCAGCAGATGCAAGGTGCAGACCAAGGAACAGTTCCAAACAGATATCAAGTCTCTAGGGCACTGGCAGCCTCAATAAGCGTTCTTGTTACTTGCACCAGTGAGTACAACAGTACTCACTCACTCACGGAATGGTTCTGTGTCATCAAAGGTTCCTGAAGTCTTCAGTTCTCTCACCACTGAGGCAGGTTCAGCTCCCTCACAGCTGGCTTGACATTAGGTTGCAGGTCCACCTTTTTCCTAAATGTGGAAAGGATGGGCTAGCCCCTGGAGGACATTTTCTGGCAACCCCTAGGCTAGCAGGTTTTACTTTAAACTAAATTAATTACTGGCAAAGAAGAACAGATCCCCCTCCTTTGTGCTGAGGCTTACACTGGATCACCAGACCCATGGGTATTGCAGGGGGCCTGAGCTCCCACCCCCGTGGGAGACTCCCACTCGAATTCCGAAAAATCTACTGAAATACAGTCTTTTATGGGACTCTCCTGAGGCTCCCTGTTTGCTGAAGCTATTGGTTGCTTTGGTTCTGATGGCTGGAAGACTTGTCAACCACAAAAATGAATTATTCATTAAACTTCCTCAATGCGCAGTTGGATTGCTGTTTTAGTGCCTGAATTTAGGTCCCTGCAGTTCCCCAGAGGCACTTGGTAGTTTCCCATGAGCTTTGGCAAATGTCCCACAAGTCCTGGCTTATAAATCCTAGCTTTCCGATTGGCTGTTGCTGCTCTGTAATGGCTGCTGAACACATAGTCCCTTAGGCAGAATTAACACAGTCCCAAATAAAGTCCTGGTGCAGCCAGAATAATCAAAATATTTTCCCAAAATGCCCCATAGTTCAATAGCTACTTGTGTGTCCTCAATGTTGCTGCCCAGCTTTAGCATTTCTCTCAGTCCGTTTGCCTGTTGCTGCTGCCAATATTTTAAACCTCCTGTTTCAGCAGGCAGGCTGTCATTCTGAGTCCCAATGTATCTGGTGCAGCCAGTATTTAGTTATTTATTTATTTCAATATTCCCACTTAAAGCATTTGTCCCTGTTACATCTTTCCCCAAACCCAGACAGTAATTGCATTATTTATTTTACATTTATTTTCCTTCTCGGTAGTTGCCAAAAACACTGTTCCCTGGGGGCAGACAGACCCTCATGAATATTCATAGGATTGGGGCTCTGGCTCATTAATATTAATGAGCCCTGATCCTAATTTTTCCTGGATCTCTAATTATTTTAATAAACTGGCTCTCATGGCCCTTGCTTTGGTCACTGGGTCCCACTTTGGCAGACAGGGACACCGGGACCGCCGAACACTCTCTCGCTTGACCGCAAATTGAGCGGTCGGGAGATCAAAGGTACAGCATTGTGCATGCGTGGTCTTAGTAGCACTGGGGGGTGCCAAAAATGAGCAGCGGGGAGGTACGGCTGAGTTTCTGGAGCCCAAATGGGCTAAAATTCATACACTGGGGCTATGGCTGTGGAACCAGGGGCACAGCAAGACTGGGGAACCAGAAAAAAAAATGGCAGGCATACGGAGGCGCATGTAAGGAAGAGAGCAGAATGGTTGCTATTTGGGCTAAAGGTAAGTCCCCAAATTGCAGGGATGATGGCATTACAGAAGCATCCCAGAAAATATTAAGCTGAGTATAGCAAATGTTTGCCAACCTCAGCACCAGAAGATAATGTTTTAAGTAAACCATTCTTGGCAGAGCCATCAAGCAAAGCCTGGGTTTGCTGTACAAGCAGCTTTCCATAGGCTGTTCTGATATTTTATCATGTGGGCCTGTTAGTTTGTAGTCCTAAGGCCCAAGGATGCAGAGGCATAAGTATGTTTGCCCATCACATCAAGCCTCCTAGATTTTTTATCAGGCGGCAATGTATGCATGTGTTTAGGTGCCTTAGACCTAGCATGGGCAGCCATAATGATTACAGCATTAGTTTCTGGCTGGTTAGCATAATGAGGCTTAGCAGGTGGTGCATGATACTTGCATATCAGCCTTTCTAGCAACTGCAGGCAGTGAGTTTGGTCTGTACCATGCAGCAAAGGTAGCACCCTCAAATGCAGGACATATAGGTGGAATTATAATGTAGGAAGAGCAGGGTACATCTGAAAATTCCATTAGGTTTATTTTTGTAGAATCTTCCTCTTCCTCAGCAAAGCCCATAGCAAATTGCATTTGTTGCATCATGACTTGGAAAGTTGGATCCTCAGAAGAAGATTTCAGGGTATAAACCACCAACTCATCACCAAAGGATGATAGACTAGAACTAGAGTGAGGTGCTAAATATTGTTCTCCCTGTTGCCAGCCCAGTGGCACTGAGGGTTGAGGCGCTAGACGCCACACCTCGCACCACACCGGTGACCCGGGTTTGGGAATGAGCCATGGGATGCCGGCGGTCGGCCAGGAGAAGGATGGGCGTAACGGCTGCTCCTTCTCCGGTGGGGGGAATCTCAGCAGTCTCCACCGCAATATCGCCATCTGGGGAGCCGGTGGTAGGTGTAGTACGTTGGGGCAGCAGTAGGGGCATTGGGTGGATGTCGGCAGGAGGCAGAGTGGAAGGCGCGTCTCAGCGCACCTCCTAGCTCATTGGCTCCATTGCACACCAACATCTAGGGAGAAAACCAGGAAACACCCTATGGTCTCTCCTAGGCGATGACACCACCTTGCACTTCTCTGGCCCATAACGGCAGACCCCGCTGTATGAGGATCCATGACTCAGAGTGCAGATTCTGAGGAGGTAAGCACTGGGGGTTCCTCTTCACCCCACCCGGGGGGTTATTCGGGATACCTAGGCTAGTGGATCAAGTACTCTAGGGGCAGACCGCAGAGGGATGGGGGGAGCAGTTAGCGTGGATGTCTGAGAGAGTAGGTAATTAGGGGATAAACATAAGGTTAAAAAAATATATATATTGTTCTCCCTTATATTCCGCCTCTGAATCATGAGGTCAGGACTGTATTCCACATCATTATCAACATCTCTATCAATGAACAGAGCTTCAGAATGCACCGGCAACATCTGTGGTGGCTGAGAGGGAAGAACCTGTGGCATGCTAGAGGAACCCATCCATGAGGGTTGAGTACCAGGAGGCCCCATCAGAGGAATAAAGAACAGTCATGTAGGAACTTACCACAACAGTAGATCTTCAAGAGAATCTTTTTCATCAGGCCACACCTATGGAACTATACCCGCATTAATGCTAGGACCACACGGAAACTTTTGCAAGCAGCCAGGGGCTGCCCACGACAACATCACATGTCAGAATCTATATAAATGTGAGCAGCCCCTCCTCTCCTCAGTAGAATGGCAGCACCTAAGCACCTTGGTGTCTTGATGGTTGGGGGGGGGGGCGTAGCCAATGCTGGTGCAGCAGGCAATGATGCAGATTTACCTGGTTTCAACAGCAACCGGGACCTTGCCGAAAAATCAGATTTTTTTTCCTTCTATATTTGTGCTTGTGGCCAGATGACAAGGAGGACCATGACAACGACTGTTCCTGTTCCCGAGCCTTCAACTTCAACAGCTACTTCTCAGCTGACAGGGAGAGAGACATAGACTTGGGCCCCGTTTCTTCTCCATGGTTTTCAAAGTTTTGAGATGGATGTTTTCTAGAGCTTTCTTATGATGTTGCCTTGTAGTCTGGTTGAAGCTCTGGCAAATCTCAAGTCCTCATGTTGTGAGACAGGCCCAGGCAGCACTCACAAACTGCGTGTCTTCTTTGTAAATTTTATCTCAGCACTTATAATACTGAAATAAAGGCTTTTTCAACTTCAGCAGCATGCAAAGACGACAAAATAAAAGAAGCAATGGCTAATTTAATGGCATTTCCTTCAGCAGGTCTGATGAGTATGATCGACATCAGGAGAACAAACTGAGAAGTAATAGGGCAACCCATGCTTATATACACGTAGCCGTGGCATTTAACTGTGGGTGGCTCCTGACAAGCTTTTGTTCTCTAGCGCTGGCAGATATAATTCCAAAGGTGTGGCCTAATGGCAGCGATATCCCTGGAGAAAATCCAAGGATTAATTAGATTTCTATTAAGTAAAGGTTATGTTTTGAAAACAAAATCCAAAATGAAATTCACCTTAAGGTTTAAACAGAAAGTAAAGCATAATTTTTCATTTAATTTACTTATTTCTCAGGTAAGTCTATGAACAAGTGTCCATTTTCAAAGATGACCACAGACAATTAAATATTACAAAAATCCATAGAAAGAAACTGTACAAAAGGTGGTGTAAAAAAAATTATTATACAATGCATGGGCGACTGTGTATTATAAAGTTTTTTTTTTTGTTAATCCAAGGTGTGTGATGTCCCATAAACCTAGAAAGCGAAGCTTGAGAGATTTATATGCACATCACACAATGAGGATATATAAA
This sequence comes from Neoceratodus forsteri, assembly GCA_016271365.2. Lineage (NCBI taxonomy): Eukaryota > Metazoa > Chordata > Ceratodontiformes > Ceratodontidae > Neoceratodus > Neoceratodus forsteri. Next base: position 1,244,556,323 of record CM057455.1, read on the forward strand.
AAGCTTCATAAGCAGACAGTTGCTTAGGTTTTATTTTTTATAACAACTGATGCAAGGACTTAAGCGCAAAAAGAGAGGACAACCAGGAAGATCCACACTAGTCAAGTTTCCCAGTGCTGAACTGCAGAAAGGGAAAGTGAAGTATGAGCACAACAACTTAGTTATGATATCACACCTGGTCATTACAGCATTTGATCACACTGATAATTAAGCAAAAAATGCACAACAGGGTGTCCTATATCATGTGATATCATCACACCTTGGGTGCGTTGTGAGGCACAAGATCACAGGCCGAGTGTCTCATGCACTCGAGAAGTGACGATATCTCGTGATATACCAAACTCTGGAGTGTATTACTGCCATTATGAACTGTGTTAACACTTGATTGAAATTTGTATAAATAAAAACTTAAAATCAACTTTTTTAAGTATTTTACTAATTAATTTTTAATGTGTATGTGTACATTTGGGATTTACAGTGACCAGTAAGTGGGTGGTACTGTTGTTTGTGGCTAGGAGCTAATAGTAGTAAACTGAGGCGTCTCTTCCTGAATGATTTTTTGTTTAAGTCAAAAGGTTAGTTACTGATTTGATCGGGGTACAGTAGTTGTATTTTAACAGCGTTCTGTGCTTATTGCTGTTTGGAAGACTGCCACAGTTGCTGGCAGTGGCTGCTTGAACTGCCATTCGCTCCATTCAGCCCTTTTCGATGGTGGGGGGGGGGCAGAAAGATGGTGACTTATTAGAAAAGAAAATTGGAGTTTTGGCAGGGTTAACAGTACTGGCTTCCCCACTGTTGCCACTGTCTGACACTGTTAAAACGTATGGGTGGACTGTGTGAAGTTTGAGTGGCAGTAGGCGTGGTTGTATAATGGATGTTTTTTTTCAAAGCTGCAGTATTTCTTAGCAACCATACACATTTGAGGTTTGTCTGGCAAAACTATCAAGGCACACAATTTTATTTTCATTTTATTTCACTCCTGAACCAAGATAAGGTATCTTGAAGTTTTTAAAAGTTCCCACGACCATGCCACACCCACCATGAAAAAATGTAAATATTTTGTGCTGTTTACTATCAGAAACATGCAGAAGAACCATCCTTATGCAACTACAGCATAAATGTAGCATGTACATTTAGCAAGTAACACCAGGGGATGAGATTTTTGCAAAATGGCAAATGGTGGCCATCTTTAATGACAAAATCAGCTACAGTCAGACCTGGTTAATCCGTACCTTGTTATCACGTACATCTGATTATCTGAATGGGGAACCTCTGAAACTAATTTTTTTGCCATGTTAATTGCCTCTTTAATATGGAAACCTCTGTTTCTGAATCTGAATCCTGTGTTCAGAGCACAGAGACCCTTATCCACACTCATTTTAACCTGGATACTCCATTGCAGGTGTTAATGAGGGTAGAAATGGCAGTCTTCTTAATCCCCTCTGCCATGTAAAAGGCGATAGAAAATGAGCTTTAGATATTTAACAGCCCTCCCATTTTCCTTTCCATGCCAGCATGTGTTCTGATATGCTTTGACCAATTTTTGATAAATAAATAACCTAACTTTGGGATGCATTCAGAGCCACCTCAGGTTCCACTCTCTTCACCAGCTACTGCTCTTTCTTTTCATATTCCTAAACATTGAATGGAATCAGTGACACCATGCCAGGCTATTCATATGAATGGCCTGGAATGATGTTACCAATGTAATAGAATGTCCAATCAGTTGAAGAGAGAGAACAACTGCTGAGGAGAAAGGGGGTCACTGTAGTTACAAAGGCAAAAAAAAAGCTTTTTTTTTGCATAATATATTTATTGTTTCATAAGCATGCTCACAAAGCAATGCTTTACATAGAAGGATGACACTACAGGTCAGAAGTCGACAGTTACAGAGATATACAGAATGAAAAGCATCCTCCCCATTTGGTACATCAAGAGGGGAATACAGCATTGAAACATGTTCCCATAAGAAAAAGTAATCCCAAAGCCTGCAGCTTAAATGGAAGAATCCACAAGCACTACCTCGTCAGACTATTTCTAAAGTCCGACAGTGCTATAAAAGTTGAACATAAAATTATAACCAGAGCTCTGAAAGGCATAACAAACAGCCTCACCATAAATACATGAAAGTAAGATGACCAACGCACATCCCAAGAAGACAGTGTATTCACACCATATACTCCCAGTTAATATACCATCAGCATGGTCTCAACAGACGCTACAAATTGGGAGAAAACAAAAAAGAGAAGCAGGATAACATTGGTCGCAAGTAATACAAAATGATATGCAATAAAAATACATTATTAATTTAACAAAAAAGGTCAAAACATGAAGACTAGAATATTTTAACTGCTCAGCACTATATTACCAAATTTCATCAGCGCTGTATTACCAAATTTCCAATTTTCTAATAAAGTAAATAACAACAAAAATAATCCTTTGGTTATTGTCTGGTTATTACATATATTTTTATTATGTAACAAAATGGTCAAAAACAAATATTTATGGATTAACCAGGTCTGACTATATAACAGAAGTCTTAAAACATCTGAGTAAACTAAAAAATATACTGAGCATGACTATTAGGTTGTCAGAAATACATTTTTGCTAAAAAAAAATATATGATGAATTTTATTTGTTTATGTTTTTGGTAACCAGGTGAGCAAGCTGATCCAAAGGACCAGTTTCAGTTGCAACCCAGGCCGTACAGTGACACAGATAATAGGTACAAGTTATAATACAGTAGGTACATATAATACAGTGAGTACAGTGGTATCAGAAACAGTGATATATAAACATCATATCTTAAAAATAGGAGTTAAGGACATAAAAAACAAGTTCATGACAAATAAAGCTATGCTACTCTGCTTGCAGAGAACTAGGACATACACTTATGACAAATCAAGACATTATTCAGCCAGTCCAAGGTTTACAATAAAGTGCATAATGGATTACACTATAGCAATCAACATTTTCACAATGGAGTCAAAAACGCGTCAGTTATGTATGTAGTAGTCAGTACTTGGGAAGTAAGGCGAATTTTTTCACCGACTAACAAATACTGCTGATTGAAGTCAATGGGAGGGAGTCTGTTAGCAAATTCAGTGTGTGGCAGCCTAAGTAAAAGCTATTGACCCGCCTAGTGCTGCCACTGACCAAGACTTCAACCCTGCTGTTCCGCTGCCGAAATGTCAGGTGGATGGGTCTACAACAGGTAATATGACTTTTTGTTGGGTGCCTTTTATTACCCATAATTATGCTGTGAATTTTAATCATGGGTAAGGAGACAACTCAGCCAATCAGGTTGCTGCATGTTCGGTAGCCAGTTACTAATTAAGCAATAAGGCTTGACGGGGTGTGGTATATCATGGGATATCGTCACACCACGGGTGGTTGAACACGAGGCCACAGGCCGAGTGCATCCAACCACCCGAGAAGTGACGATATCCCATGATATACCACATCCTGGAGTGACTTATTGCTATCATGAACTGAGTTTGAAGTTTTATAAATAAAAAAAAATAAAACAAACAGGTTTTAAAACATTTTATGAATGAGCTTTTGGGTGGTGTAGGAGTACATTTTGAAAAAATAGTTCTCAGACAGTAGAGAGCAAAGAGGCTGCTGGTGCCGGAACTTTTTTTAAGCCGTGATGTTGTAGCCCGATATCATCATGGCTTCAAAGAGCTCTTGGCCAATCAGATTCCTCTATTTATGATCCTCAGTTCATAATCAGTGCTATAAAGGGGGTCACCAATTATTATATAGAAGTAATACACCATTTACTACAGTTATGTCACCACTTAAATGTACTACACTATTTGCCATAGTTATAATTTGGTGAAGAGTATCCCTAACCTACCAATTTTATGTGTGCAGGGCCCCTTGCCCAATATCAGCCCTCAAGTTCAGTGACTCCTAAATGTCTACAGCAGAACTGGTTTACTTCTGCAGTTGATATCCATGCAGTTATGTGATATTAATGGCATCACATATTTGGCATAGGGACTTCAGGACAAACCAAGGGAATGAGAGATCAGACTTATAAAATAAAACAACAAACCGAAACAAAAAAAAAAACACCAGCACACCAAATGTAAATTCTGTGGCAACATATCCATTCTCTTCAGCTTCTGCAGCTTTAGAACAGCAAAATTCCAAGGGCCCTGAAAATGTGTCCTCCATTATTTATGGAACATAACTGGATAATAGACTGGGGATTAATATGGCAGGGTGGGGGAACTCAAAATAATATCAGCTGAAAGGTAAGCAAAACCTATGAAGGAGCCAAATAACCATTAACGTAATGAACAACAGTCCTTAAAAGGCACACTGTCAAGCACAGTTTGTACCTGGAACAAACAGGATTGCATCATTTGCCTAAAGAAACCATGCTTACTTAACAAGTAGGAAAATGTTTCCCCCTATATAGCTTCTCGTGGATCCTATGGAAAACTGCTTTAAATGTGGTGGTCTGAGTGTCTCAGAGCAGATGTTATGTTCTGGCTTTGCCCTTTTAGGATTAATTATATTTTATATGCTTCCAATAGTGTGAAAATTTCAAATTAATATATTCACGATGGGGACTTTATATTTGGCCTGCTTACCTCAACATTTTTTTTTCAGTTCAGTTTTAATATATTTTAACCAAGATAACCAAGGTCAGATTAAACACCATTTTCAGTGAGGCCCCGCTTCTGCCCATTTTCTAGCAAGGCTGACTTTTAACACATAGGGCCTGATTTTTCAAAGAGTCCTGAGAGTGGCGCAATTTGTGCCAAACCCCCACCTGAGGCAAACTCCAGGTGCACCAGGGACCCTGCACTGTATTTTGGTACCGCAAGGGTACCAGTGTCAAAGTCCCCAAAGCTGCCACATGCTAGGTGGTGTGCCACACAGGTGGCACACTGGAGGGGTTTGATGGAGGCACCGTGATCCCTTCCCTCCCACTGGAAAGCAACCCATACCATGAATGTGGGGGGGGGCATAGGAAACACCAGATTCTGTCTGGTATGTGGGCAAAGTGCCTTGCATGTCCCCTATCAGGCTGTGTGGCAACCCTACAGGTGGCAATGTCCTAATGTGCAGCACACAGCAGTGCCCAGGATGGCAGAGACCCAGAGAGCATGGCAGCAGCAGTGTGAAGCCCAGGAACCTGTACAAGCAGACTTGACGAGTACATATCCTGCCAGCTTGCAACAGGTGCTGACAACTGCAGACTGCCCTTGGCCGCACCACTGGTAGTGCCGTTGGTGTTAGAGGACGGGCACCCACTGTTACGGCTGAGATGCCCACAATGCACACCTCCATGTTTGCTAGCTGACTGCACTGACAGATACCAGAGGACCCCAGAGGGTGGATACAGCACGTCCAGAGGCAGCTGGCAGACTGAGGCGGCATTACTGACTGAATGATACAGGAGGGGGTGGCTGCAGGATTGTGGCTGCTCCAGTCCCCCCACCATCCTGTACTGTTGTGGACACTGCTATGCAGCATGCATGGTGTGTTGCAACCACTACAACACCCACAGGTCTGGGGTGGCAGGCACCGATATTCATGTAGGGCTGCAGTGAGTTTCCATGGGACTCGCCAGGGCAATCAGATCCTGACCCTATACAGGGTGGCATTTGGGGTTTCAGTCAAAATCCCATCCTACAGTGCAAGGACTATTAGACCAGCTCATGGCTGGTCTAACCGCAGCCATACTTTACGACCATGGCGAGGCTTTCAAAATACCAAATTAGGGGATGCTGCAGCCCTGCCATGGCGCAAGCCCCCTTCTGCATTGGTGCATCAGCATGGCTGTTGCAAGAACAGCACAAGCCCAGTTGGTGCAGGTGGTCCTCCCAGTGGTGCAGCTGGCTTACAAAATCAGGCCTGATGCAAGGTGTGGCACAAGGAGCCATTTGCACCATTTCTCCTTCCCACAAACCCCTTGCACCAGTCCCAATCATTTGAAAACTGGGCCCATTGTCTTTCTTTGTTCCTAGAGGTGCCACTAGCAACATCCAGGGTTTTGAAAAAGGAAAACTGATTAGTTGGGGGGGGGGGCATAGGACAGAATCCCAGTGAGAAAGAGAGAAATGTTGTGGTGGCAAACTTATCACATTTAGCTTCACGCCTCTCTTGGCTCAAGAGGCATAAACATTTGGATGTTGGAGGGGAAAAAAGGAACACACAGAGCAGGACACTCTTCTTGAAACAGTCTAAGAATCAGAACCCTGCACTTTAACCAACTAATAATCAGAGCGGAGTAATCTTTGCAACATGCATGTATTGGGACCGATCCTTTACATCAACAGAGATATAGAGGTTACTCATCTGCAATGACAGTTCTGCTACTAGTATTTAGTTCACATCCACACTGAGGCAAGTCTTCCAATTGAGCATGCTCAGTCACTGAAACGGCCTTCTAATTTGACCCCTCTCATCATTCAATCATGTGGTCCTCTGGTTCCGCCACCTCTGCAATCAGATCTGCATGCCAGAACAGGAATCTGAAGCAAACCTTGCCCGGGGAGGTTGGGCGAGTTATGTAGATGTGAACTGAATACTAATAGCTTAACTATGGTTACAGGTGATTAACCTCTATTTCCGACTACATACATTCAGTTCACTATTCAGTTAGGCAGACTTCTGCAGTCCTCTTGGGTGGAGGGGGGCACAAGGCATGCACCCATGTTAGATAAAAAGGGACTGAAGGACTGAAGACCCAACCCAGGGACCCAAACACACCATCACAATGCCTGTACTCGATCAGGTAGCAGCCGTACAGTACAGATCTCTGAACTGGGGATGTACCTAGCAGCAGCAACAGAAGAACAGTATGCCTGGTGGAGTGAGCCTTTAACCCCTTGGGTAGCTCCTCCACAGCCTACCTGTAGTACAGATGGATGGATGGATGGATGGATGCATGAAATTATCCGTTAGTCAAACATCTTGCAGGAAACTACAGACCTGTCAGCCTGATTTCGGTAGTGGGTAAAGTAATGGAATCGCTACTGAAAGAAGGCATTAGGGAATACCTTGCAAACGGTGGCTTACATGATACGAGGCAACATGGTTTCACAGGGGAAGGTCTTGCCAGACAAACCTGATTGAGTTCTTTGACTGGGTGACCAGGGAAGTGGATCAGAGAGGAGCAGTTGATGTGACCTACCTGGATTTCAGTAAGGCCTCTGACATTGTTCCATATGGAAGACAGGTGAGCAAGCTGGGAAACCCAGGAGTGGGTCCAAAAGTAGTAAAATGGGTAAGAAGCTGGCTAGTCAATAGGAGTCAGAGGGTGGTAGTAAATGGGGTCCACTCTGGAGAAGGCAAGGTGACCAGCAGGGTGCCACAGGGGTCAGTATTAGGCCCGGTCCACTTCAATGTCTATTAGCAACATTGCAGAAGGTCTGGAAGGGAAAGTATGACTCTTCATGGATGACACAAAAATCTGCAACAGAGTGGACCTGCCAGGGCGAGGAAAGAATCGGGGACAATCTGAAAAAGCTGGAAGAATGGTCAAGGGAATGGCAGCTGGGTTTCAATGCAAAAAAGTGCAAAATCATGCACTTGGGGCACAGAAACCCAGGGGCATCATAACAATTGAGCAAGGAGGTATCAGCAACCACAAAACAGGAAAGCAACCTAGATGTAATCATTTCTGATGACTTGAAGGTAGCCAAGCAATGTGATGAGGCAGTGGGGAAGGCTAGCAGGATGCTCAGGTGTATAGGGAGGGGCATTACCAGCAGAAAGAGAGAGAGGTAGTACTACCCTGTATAGATCACTGGTAAGACTCCATCTCAAGTACTGCGTCCCTTCCAAGACAAGGTATGCAGGAGAGCTTCCCTGGAGCTGGCCTTTAGCAGTCAGTTGCCCAGACAGGAGACGATATACAGATCTAGCACCTAGAGCACGTTTTTGGAATAATGACTGTACTTCTTCCTTCAGAAGGGACAAATGGCATGAAAGATAACAGGAAGGAGGCAGAGGATGATCTGCAGGGGTTTGCATAAGCTCCAGAGCATGCTCCCTTGCAATTATCTCCAGGATCCACTTGCCAGCCGTAATCTTCCTCCACTGCTTCAGATGCAGGAAAGTCTGCGCTCCCTCTCCCAGAACCACCCCTGAAGGTAACAGTGGAAGGGGTGTCTGCCCTGAAGAGAGTCATGCAGAACCTGTGAAGGCAGTGCCACTGGTACTGATTGCTTTGGGTGCTTCTGTATGAGCAACTGAGGGGAAGGGGACCCAGCAGGGGGCCACTTCTCTTACCTCGGTCTTGCTGATGGTAGGCACTGTCACCTCTGGCAGCAGGCTGTCTAAAGTACCCTCTCCCATGACCCTAGCAGGAGTGGGAAAAAGGGACTCGACAAATCTTACAATAATGTTTGAGGTCTGAAGGCCTTTTAGGGCCTCTATTGGCAAAGCCAGCAACTCTGCGCCAAGACTATCTTCTCAAACAAATGCCAGAAACATCAGCTCTGGCAGAAGCATCAGATACATCACAGGCTGAGTGCAGCAAATGTTTGCCAACCTCAGCACCAGAAGTTAAGGATTTAAGTAACTCATTCTTGGCAGAGCCATCAGGTGAAGCCTGGGCTGCAGCTTTTGTGGCTTTTCACAGGCTGTTCTGATGTTTTATCATATGGGTCTGGTAGTTTGCAATCCTAAGACCCAGTAAGGCATAGGCATAAGGACACTTGCCTATCACATTCAGCCTCCTAGATTCTTTTTTTTTATCCAACTTATTTTTCCCTCTGGTCACTTCTCTGCTGAGACTCCCTCAGGCATCAAGGCTCTTCCTGCCCACCTGAGACCCCATTCCTGAGTCTCCCCCGTGGTACTCCGACCTCCACCTACCTCGCAGTAGGAGAGCTCCTTGGCTTTAACCCCCCCCCCAAAGGTGGGGCCACCACTCCAACTGTGGTGCTCCTTGAAGTCAAGACTACAGCTGCAGGCAGCCTTGGGGTGGAGAGAATCAGGAGAACAGGTAGGAGGGATCTGGCAATGGGCATGGAGGCCAGGTGCCGTCATCGACCAAACGGTGAGGGGCTTTTTCTTGTTCGTGCTCATAACCCTCCCCTCCCAGAGGCACGGATGTGCAATGACATCCAAGCGCAGTTGGGCACGCTCCCGCACCCACCCACAGGACGTCCGCCGACACCTCACCCCGTCAGTTATGTGGTCCCAGGCTGCTGTACACCCAGCCTCCGCTGGGCATTACTAGCACTGGGGAGTCACACCACACCCTACCCCCAGGAGAGGAGAGCTGTCGTCGGACACTCAATCCTCTCCTCCCCGGCCGACCCCTGGCAACCCTAGCTTGTTCCTGAAACCAGGTTGCCGGCATCGTGCAAGGTGTGGTGTCCAGTGCCTCAACCCTCAGTGCCACCGGCCCGGCTTCAGATTATCAAGAGGCAAGGTATTCATGTGTTTAGGTGCTTTACACCTATCATGAGCAGTCATGATAACTACAGAGTCAGAATCTGGCTGATTAGCATAATACGGCTTAGCAGGTGGTGTAGGATACTGCTTATCGACCCTTCTGGGAACTGCAGGCAGTGAGTTTGGTCTGTACCATGTAGCAAAGGAAGCATCCTCTAAAGCAGCATATAGAGGTTTAGGAAATTGGGTAGGGGTCTCAAGCAAGTAGCTACTTCTGTCACTTTCTCAGAAGTACTACCTGCAAGAGGCAAGGGAGAGCATAGGGGTGTATGCACCAGGAACTTTAACTCATGGTTGAAGAACTGGTGCTGTGAGGAAGGGTTTGGATTCATTGGTGACTGGGGACCCACCTGGAGGGATGGAGGTTTGTTCAAGCCTGACGGCCTGCATCCATCCTGGAGGGGAATCCAAGCACTCAGTGATAAGTTTAAATGCTACATTGACAAGCATTTAAACTAGCAAAGGGGGGTGGCAGGCCAGCAAGGAGGGTACCTACTTGCTCACCCCCCCACAGCTAGCAGTGGAACCAGTGAACCAGAGGAGTGGCTATCTCTACAAAGCAGTGTGCAAAAGATGGAGATTAGCACCCAAGAGGTGGATAGGCAGAAAAGGGACAAAATTCAGCAGAAGGGCAGACAGCAAGGAGAACCAGGGATAAAGGACAACCAAGGAAGGGGCTGGAGTAGAACAGCTAAACAGTCTAGGGAGGTCAAATCATGGAAAGCCACGTGTGCAAATGCCAGGAGCCCTAGCAACAAGATGGAAGATCTGGAGGCTGTCATGGTGCAGTCAGACCTGGACATTGTGGCCATCACTGAAACCTAGTGTAGTGATAACCACGACTGGGAGATGGCCATACCTGGCTACAACATATTCAGAAGAGACAGGGCAGGCAGGAAGGGAGGAGGAGTGGCACTGTATGTGAAAAATGACATAAGGGCCACAGAGATCCAGGAGGAACAAATGGGGAGAGATACTGTGGGTTAGCTGGAAAGGAAAATGGGGCCAGCCATCTGCACAGGTGTGGTCTATAGACCACCAGCCCAGGAGGAAGAAACAGATAGGGAGCTGATGCTAGCCATCCAAAGGATGGCAGACAAGGTGAGGTGGTACTGGTTGGAGACTTCAATATTCCAGACGTGGACTGGAGCCTCCCAGCAGCAGCATCAACTATGAGCAGATTTATCCTGGACTCCCTTCAGGGTGCCTTTCTCAAGCAACTGGTCATGGAACCAACTCGGCAGAAGGCAATACTGGACCTTGTGCTCACAAACAGTGACAGTGTGATGGGGGTAACAGTGGGGGAGCACCTGGGGAACAGTGCCCACTAGTCATTGTGGTTTGAAATCACAGAAAGAGCAGAACCAAAACACAAAAACACATATCCTAGATTTTAGGGGGGCAGACTTTGGGAAAATGGGGAGATACTTGAAAGAAACATTAAGGGGAATGGGCAGGAATCAGGCATTGAGGAACAGTGGGCAGTATTTAAAATGGGGATTACAAGAGCAACAGAATTATGCATTAAGCAGGTTAGCAAGAGGAAAAGGAAGAGGAGACCATTATGGTTTTCCAAAGAGGTAGCAAAGAAAGTGAAAGCCAAAAGATTGCATTCAGGTAATACAAAAAGACACAGGCAGAAAGGGATAGGAGAAGTACCAGAAGAAGCAAAGGGAGGGGGAGGTCAGTAAGGGAAGCCAAAGCTCAGACAGAAGAACACATTGCAAAATCAGTGGGTAGAGGACAAAACCTTTTACGGGTACATAAGTGAAAGAGAAAGGCAAAGGGAGGATAGTGAGACTGAAGGGGAGGATGGGCCTGCTGGAGGATGACAACAGTAAAGCTGACATATTGAACAGGTATTTCTGCTCAGTCTTTACCGAGGAAGAGGAGGGTAATGGGTCTGAAGGAGTACAAGGGTGAGAATGGTGCAGAAATGGACACAAGTCCCTTTACACGAGAAAGGGTCCTGAAGGAACTGGAAGTAATAAGAGTTGATAAAGCAATGGGGCCAGATGGGGTGCACCCCAGGGTCCTTAAAGAACTAAGAGAGGTGGTGGCTGAACCTCTGGCTATCCTGTTTAGCTGATCACTGGAAACAGGGGGGGTACCCAAAGACTGGAGGACAGCAGATGTAGTCCCCTTATACAAAAGTGGGAACAAAGAGGAAGCGGTGAACTACAGACCAGTCAGTCTCACCTCGGTAGTGGGGAAGATCATGGAAGCACTACTGAAGGAGAGATTGGTGGAACATCTGGTTGTCAATGGACTACAGGACCAAAGGCAACATGGTTTCACCAGGGGGAGGTCATGTCAGACCAACCTCATTGAATTTTTTGACTGGGTGACTAGGGAGGTGGATCAGGGGAAGGCAGTGGGCATGGTCTAGCTGGACTTCAGCAAGGCCTTTGACACTGTGCCACATAGAAGACTATTACACAAACTGGGGAATATGGGTGTGGGTAGGACAGTAGTGTGGTGAGTAGGTAACTGGCTGGGTGGCAGGACACAGAGGGTGGTGGTAAATGGCTGTCACTCCACAGAGGGAAGAGTGACCAGTGGGGTACCACAGGGATCAGTGCTAGGACCGGTCCTATTCAACATCTTCATCAGTGACATTGGCAGGACCTAGAAGGCAGAATTTCACTGTTCGTTGATGACACAAAGCTCTGTAACAGAGTAGACACACCAGAGGGTGTAGACAGAATGAGAAGGGACCTGCAGAAACTTGAAGAATGGTCAGGGTTTTAGCAGTTGAAATTCAGTGCAAAGAAGTGCAAGATAATGCATATAGGGCACAAAAACCCTGGCACAATATATCAGTTGGGGGGTGAGGATATAGCATGCACCAAGCAGGAAAGGGATCTTGGGGTTATCTGATCTTCTTCGGGGGATATCTCAGTCATCAGATCACACTGTAGGAAATTCATTGTCGGTGAAGCAGGATCCACATGGAAGAGTTTCAAGCAGTACAACTGTAGCTGCCCATGCTGACATCATCTGCCAACGTCATCAACCCTATAAAAGGTGTGAGTTGCCCCTCCCCCTCCTCAGTTCTTTCCCGCCGTCGACTCCTCTTGCATGGGTCTCTGTTGAAGCTCCGTCACAGTTACCGCTATTTTTGCCTACACTTTTCTTTAGATTTTACTTTTGGAATCTCTTTTTAATAAAGAGCTTCTTTTACCTTGTTTATGTTGAGAGTCACTCCTTCCACCTCTCTCTTACGTTGCTGCTGCTGTGGAAAGAAGACTGCTTCTTTAGATGACCACAGCCTTTGCGTGTGCTGTCTTGGGCCTGACCAGTGTTTCTGCCTAGGAGCTCTGCCACAAATTCAACCTTACCACCCTAAGGCAGCAGAAAAAGGCTTTGAAGAAATTCCTTATGGAACAGCAGGTAGCCAGTTCTGGGAAGGGGTCCTCCAGGGTCCCTCCTTCCCAATCGCCAGTGGGTTCATCGAGCTGCCAGGCCTCAAAGGCCTGAGACAAGTCCTTGGGGAAAAGTCATAGGAAAGACCATGCCCAGGACCGTTTCCCCCAGAGGTGCTCCCATTCCCCAACAACTGCTTCCTCCTCTTCCAGGGGTACTTCATCGGCTGCTGCTGCTGCACCGACGACCTCATCTGTCCAGGCCTCTGCTCCTATCAGGCCCATAACAACAGCACCTCCTCCTGCTTCTCAGGGAAGCCAGTCGTCAATCCTTGGGTCATTGGCCCCTTGGTCATCAACCTCGGGTCATCGACCACAACCCCTCCATCGAGGCCTTATGTCTCTCCAGGCCCTCAGATACTGGTGCTGTTGGGCTCTCATGACCTGATGGATGGTTTGTCACACCCTGTCCTGATGACCCCTCTGCCCTCAATGCAGCCTTCACCTGTCATCGATCGCAATACCATTTTAACTCATCTGACGATGGCTTTTGTGCACCAGCTAGGTACTCAGACTGGTTTCTCTGGTGCCGTCAGGCACTCTGTTGTCATCGATGCTGGTTTGGCCTTTCAAGCTGTGCTATTTAGGGAGCTGTCAGTCCCTTGTTCATTGGACCCTGAGTTTTAGAAGGATGACGTTGAGGAGGAGTACCACCCTGAGCTTATCCTCCCTGAAGAAGAGGGGGAGGAAGAAGCTCCTTCCTCAGATGGGTCTATAGCCTCTTCAGTGAGCGAGGACTCTGTAAAACATACTCCCAGGTCCCCTCCTGCAGACCCACCTTCTTCAACATTATGAAGCAGCTGTCTTCTGCACTGGGCTTTCACACTGAGAAAGAGGATGCCACTAGAAAGGACCTGGTGGACTTCTTGGAGATCCCAGAATCTCCATCAAAGGTCATTCCTACCAATCTGTCAGCTCTGAGGAATGCCACCACTACAGCAAGGCACCACCCAGACATGATCCCTGCCATGCCTAGGAGGGCAGACAAGCTCTATCATGCCCCCCATGACCTGACCTATTATGCTGCCCCACCTGAGACCGATTCCGTGGTCATTAAAGTGGTGTATGACAGATCCAAGGTGCCAAAACACCTTAGTTCCCTCCCCCGACAGGCAATACAGGAGGATTGACCTCTGGGGTAGGAGGGTTTATGCCTCCTCTACTCTAGCACTATGGATTGCAAATTACTTGTCCCATATGGTCAAGTACCAATATACCATATGGAAGAAGGGCAGGGCCGCTACTCAGGCCCTCCCTGAGGGTACCCAGAAAGAGGAGGTTCTTAAGGTCCTCCAGACCACTGAGAATATTAGTGAACATCTCCTCAGGGCCTTGTATGGTATGTCAGATACTGCTGGCAGGGCTGCTGCCATAGGTATTTGCTTCATTGGCATGCCTGGTTGAGGGTATCTGTTTTCGTAGCGGTTGTCCAGAAAAAGGTGCTTAATGCCCCCTTCAGTGGCTCAAAACATTTTGGGTCTGATGTGCAGGACATAATCAATGATTTGCAGGCCTCCAGCAGGGCCCTCAAATCTGTCCACACGCTCTACCACACCCAGCCTAGGAGCAGACAGAGGCTGCCCTTTTGTAAGGTGTCCCAAAAGTCCAGCCCAGTCTCTGCCAGTTTCACCTTTCCAAACCCTGCCCCCCACCTCAGGCCCAGAGGCAATGGTTCTTCCCCTGCAGCCGGATCAGCCTGACTCATTGCCAGACCCCCTTTTCAGGTCCCCAGCCAAAAGGTGAAGGTTCAGAGGTTGGTTCTCCCTCCATCTCCATCAATGGAGAACCATAACCTTAGATGTTTGTATTCTTTAGATCACAGAGAGAGGGCACACACTGGAGATTTTGGATCAGCCCCCAGAGACTCCTCTGGTACCTTCCACCTACTCTCCAGACCACACAGTGGTCCTTCAGAAGGAGATACATGCCTTTCTATGGAAATGGGTGATTTAACCAGTGCCCTGGTGGGAGAGGAACAGAGGGTTTTATTCCAGGTTTTTTCTGGTCCCCAAAAGAACTGGAGACCTGAGGCCTATTCTAGCTCTCAAAGACCTCAGCATCTACATTGAGTACAAAACGTTTCACATGGTCACTCTGCCAGGTCTGTTGCCCCCGCTCAAACAGGGTGACTGGCTCTGCTCCCTCGATATGCAGGACACCTAGCTGCATATTTCAGTGTGCCCACCACACAGACGGTTCCTCCATTTCTTTTTCAAAGCAAGCACAACCAGTTCAGAGTCTTGCCCTTTGACTTATCCTCTGCACCGCTGGTTTTTACAAAATGCTTAGCAGCAGTAGCTGCTGCCCTTCAGTGAGAAGGCCTGTACATCTTCCCCTACCTTAACGACTGGCTTCTCAAAACCCCATCCAGGGCCTAGCTTCTCAGAACTCTGGAAAGGACCCTCCAGATGTTCCACTCCCTGGGCATTACTGTCAACCTGCCCAAGTCCGTTCTGACCCTGGCTCAAAGACTGCAGTACATAGGGGTGATTCTGGACTCAGCGCAGGGCAAGGCTTTCCTGCCACCAAACTGAGTGGAAAGCCTTATATCACAGGCTCAGGTGGTGCCTCAGAACTGTTATGTCTCCGTGAGAGTTTATCTGAGGCTTCTGGGCCTCATCGCCATGGCTACTACCATGTCCCCCTGGCCAGACTGCACATGCAGGTGCTCCAGTGGATCCTTCGGGTACAGTGGGACCAATGCACCGATGACCTGAAGCAGCTGGTGCTGCTCTCTTCTCCAGTTCGCAAAGTCCTTTAGAGGTGGCTGGAACCTCCAAATCTTTTACGAGGGGTCCCATTCCTGATCTCTTCCCCCCAGCAGATCCACACTATGGATGCCTCTGGGTTGGGCTTGAGGGTGCACATAGGTCCCTTCCAGATTCAGGGTACCTGGCCTCCAACTGAGATGTCCCTCCACATCAATGTCCTTGAGATGAGGGCAGTTCTGTGTGCCATGCAGGCTTTCCATGGCATTCAGAATTCAATTATCTGCCTGCAGTTACTTTACTTAATTTAAACTGTGATTTTTCCAACCTGCCTCCTGAAATCCTGTCCTGGACTGTTACTTTGGCTGGTGTGGGAGCTTGGGGATGGACCAGCAGCCGAATACCTGTAAGGAGGGAGGGGTTTGCCACTATAAAATCCTGTACCATTCGCAAGATCAGTTAACAGGCATCTGAGTGGTATAGTGTGGGAGAAGCTCCGCTACCCGCTATGGACAATCCCTCCCCCCCCCCAAACCATCAGAAGCAGCATCTGCAGTTCATTGCACTGGCCCCTCTCGGAAGAAGCTCCACTACCTGAGAGTGTGGACTGTCGGCTACTGGTCGGGAGAAGCTCTGCTGCCCGGCACTCAGTGCATTTGAGGTCCAGGTGGGAGGAAACCGGCAACCAGAGGCAGAAAAGATTCAGAACTCAATTATCTGCATGCAGTGACTTTACTTAATCTGTTATTTTTCCAACCTGTCTCCTGAAATCCTGTCCTGGACTTCAGCATATGTAACAAACAGCTGCAAACCTCACTGCGACTGCCTGCTAAGTGCACCAGGCAAAGAACAGTTACACACTTACCGTAACAGTAGATCTTCGAATCTCCTCCTTTAGGCCACACCTTTGGAACTATAGCTGTTAAGCACTAGGACCACATGGAAACCTTTGCTAGCCAGAGGCCATCCACAATCACATCCCACGTCTGCATCTATGTAAATGTGGGTGGCCCATCATGCCTCCGTTTCCTGGTGAAGATTAGTCCTGGAGGACCTCCAGCCATGGAGAACCAGGAGATAATACCAGCACCAGGCATATAAGGAGAGACATGGGGGGAGGATATATGATGCATGGATTAGGTTCAGGCACAATATCTGATGTAACCCTCACTAAGCAGAAGGGGGATGGAGGTAGGGATGGCATGGCCTAATGGAGGACATTCTCTTGAAGATCTACTGTTATCATAAATACATAACTGTTCTATCTTCTTCGAAGATATCTCCTCCATTATGCCACACCTTTGGAACGATACCCAAGCAGTCCCAACTGAAAACTGAGAGAAGGGTACAGTCTGATATATAGTCAGGATAGAAGTCCTTGTAATATAGCAAGTCTGAATCCAGCATGTCTAGGAGAGACAATGTCCAGACTTGTACTAGTTAGTGAAAATGTGGACAGTGCTCCATGTGGCTGCAGCACAAATGTCAGCAGCAGAAACATTTCTGAAACAAGCAACAGAAGTGTCCATTACCCTAGTGGAGTGACCATGAACTGCACCAGGAAGTTCCTTACCATACTTCATATAACAGGAACATAATATAATGTGCCAGACATTTGGACAGGGACTGTTTAGATACAGGACCACCTTCTTTCTGGGGGCAAGTTCAAACAAAACAAAAAGCTGAGAGGACTATCTGCAGTCCCTGGTGCAATCATATATCTGAGTATTCTATGTACATCCGAAGTATGGAGCAGAACCTCACCCTGACTGGCATGCTTAGGGCAATAAACAGGCAGGTGAATCATCTAATTCAGTGTATATTCAGATTAACATCTTTAGGAGAAATTTAGGATTTGTACGCAAAGAGACTGTCTTTGTGGAAAATCAAATAAGGAGGCCCACACATTAGAGCCCGAAATTCTGAAATCCATCGAGCAGAAGTGATTGCACCTAAAAATAACGTTTTCCATGACAGGAAATGTAGTTCACAACTC
Organism: Neoceratodus forsteri; assembly: GCA_016271365.2. Lineage (NCBI taxonomy): Eukaryota > Metazoa > Chordata > Ceratodontiformes > Ceratodontidae > Neoceratodus > Neoceratodus forsteri. The sequence continues at coordinate 1,244,573,884 of CM057455.1, forward strand.
ACGGCTGGCTCAAAAGGAGCCAATCTTTTATTTGAAATTGGACAGCTATCTGCCTGACCCTTTCGCACTTTCACGAGGTACTAGGCAGGGCTGTCCCTTATCTCCCCTGCTCTATGCCCTGTATTTGGAGCCATTAGTGAAAGCAAGAGCACACCCCGACATAGAAGGAATTCCCCTTGGGGGTTGTTCCCATAAAATTTAATTATTTGCAGATGATTACCCTGACTTTGCCAGAATGCTCCGTTCCTGCAGTTTGGGAGTAATTAGCTTTATTTGGGACCTTAGCAGGGTACAGGATAAATTAACAAAAAACTGAGGTTCTTCTTTACAATTATATTTCCCCCTGTGTCCCACAAAAAAGCATTCTCCTTTAAATGGCACAAAATAGCTATACGCTATTTAGGAGTTATATTAACTAGAAATCTCACTGACTTGCTTAATTACGAATCCCTGATGCAACAATTTACAGAAGACCTTTCCAGATGGTCCCAAATCCCTTTGAGTTTCTTGAGCAGAGTGGAAGCCATACAACAAAATGTATTACCCCGTATCTTATTTATTTATTTATTTTTTTTTTTTACAGATTCTTCCCGTAGGCCCTGACAAATTTTATTTTCGAGCCTGGGACAGACTAATTTCCTGTTTTATCTGGAAAGGGAAACCCCCTAGAGTGAGATACTCTGTTCTTCAATTGCCCCGTGACAGGGGAGGCCTAAACTTGCCCAACTTTAGGCAATATGCAGTGACTTCCCAGTTGCGAACTCTTCGGTGCTGGTTGAACTCTCAGTACAACGCACACTGGAAGCAGATAGAGATTACCTTAAACAACATAGTCAATGTTACAGGTTACCTATTTGGCAACCGTCCGCAGTGTACCCCACTTAGTAAATTTTCACAATACACTGGAGAACCATTCAGACAATGGCTCTCTGTCATATGTAACTATTTAATTCTGGCAGAGGTACTCTATTTAAGAGCGTTTGCACATGATCTCACTTTCCTTCCTAACAGAATCGATAGGGCCTTACTTCGGTGGTAACACTAGGGCTTGAGATTTACTTCAAAGTTGGTGGGCCCCACAGGTACACTCCCGTTTTTGTCACTGCAAACATCTTGTCATCTTCCACAGAGAAGTTTTCATAGGTACTTGCAATTAAAATCTTATTTACAACCCTCTAAGGAAGAGTTATCCTCAATAGCAGAGAGGCCATCAATGTTAGTTTCATTGATTCAATCACATACTGTATTTCTGGGGCCTCAACCGAGCACCTTATTAGCACTATAAACAGGGCCCTTCGGGAGAGGCCGGTGGACTCCACTGAGTCAATCAGAGTGAAATGGTCGCAAGAACTGCAGAGTGAAATATCAGTTCACAAGTGGCTTTACTCAGCCCTTCCAGCATATAAGGTTTCTAGCTCCCCATATTGGATAGAATATGTGTGGAAGCTGAGAACTAATTTTTTTGGTACCCCAGCCATAGTTGCAAAATATTCGGATGATGCCTTAGGGCGGTGCTGGAGGAACTGTGGATGCCAGCAGACAGATCAGAAACATTTTGTGGGCATGTGATCCCTTGGCCCTTTACTGGCAGGAAGTGATTCAGAAGTTAATAGCTATTTACGATTGTGCAGAGTTATTTACTCCCACCTATATCCTAACAGTCACACCACCGGACGGGGTCAGAGTTTACCAGGCAACTTATAGGCAAGTTACCTTACTTATTCTTGCAGCTCACAAAGCTATCATTCGATTATGGCACACAAAAACTATCCCAACTCAGGAGACCTGGTGTGCCCCGGCTAGAGAAATCTATGCTTTAGAGCATCTGTCGGTCAGATTTATGGATTGGATGGAAACTTTTGACCTCAGATGGTGTAAGTGGGTGTCATATCAGTTGGAGCTCTACACAGATTTTGTGCCCTAACTACCTGGGAGTGTGGGAATGTTTCAAGATGCACTGGATTTTAACAGTTACAGGATGCTTTGAGGGACCAAATGGAAGGGTCACCTCTTATGTGGGGGGGTTGACTCCCCCCGCCCTCCACGCCCCTTTTATGTCTATCGGAGATGGAGCAATGACCCCTCTCTGTCTTTTACTTTAATTTTGATACATTCTGTGTTGCTATTTGTGTCATTATTTTATACTGGTTTTTAGTTATTTCTAATTACTTTTATTGAGTTTGCACAGCCATTGATACATATAAAATGCAATGGGCTCATTTAGGGAGACCGGAACTTATGTTCTAGGTTCCCCATATAATTTTTACATGATTTATATCCTTTGGAAGCAGAAAGGAAGACTCCTGAGGAAGAAACCTCACTAAGAAGCTAGAACATTGAACAAATTCATCCTGAAAGAGGTTGTACTTGTTAAGATTTTACTATCAAAACATTGAGAGTCTTTTCAAGATTTATCTCATTTTATATATGGGAAACTGGAATGACACTGTGCAAGTTTTGGACGCCCATGTATATGGCCTAGCTGTTAGATTCAATGTGTAATTCATTGATTTGAGTAATTTTATTTATTCTACTGCATATTTTATAATGTATTCCTCTGAAATTTACATAATAAAATAGAAAATTTTAAAAGTAAAAACAAAGGGAGCCGGCACAGCGGTAGCACTACTGCTCGTGACGCCAGCAACCTGGGTTCGAGAATGAGCCTGGAAAGCTGGAGGGCCAGCTGGGGCAGAAAGCTTGAGTGTCCCAGGGACTGCTTGCCTTCTCCAGGAGGGAGGAGGGACCAAGGCTTGGCGCTTGGCTGACCCCAGGTGGAGACCCAAGGTACAGCAAGCCCAGCCAGTAGAATGGCACTTTGTGCCTTGATGTCAGGGTGCACACCACAGGGGCAAGAAAAATGAGAAAATGGCCGGTGGCACCTCCGGTAGATGGAGCACCAGCCCCAATCCCCAATGCCTCCTGCCTGCCTGCCTCCGAACTGGCATCCCAACGATACCAGAAAGTATGGGATGTATGGGCCCCGCCTGGGAGATAGATTCAATGCTTCGTGGGGGATGGACCGTCCCGAGGTCAGGTAGGAGAGCAGGGACTGAAGGCAATGGCAACTCCCAAAGAGTGGAGTGCCGCAGGCTGGGGAGTGGGGGGAGTATACAAAGAAAGTAAAAAAAAATAAATAAAAAGGAGCCAACGTCAGTTTCTCAAGCACACAATTCAAGTCCCAATGCAGGACTGGATTGTGAATAGGAAGTTTCATATGAAGAATACCTCTCAGAAAAGTATAGGACACTTCTCATTCAGCAACTGTATGAACATCAGTAGGGGCATGTAAAGCTGATATAGCAGCCAAATGCACCTTAAGCTAGGAATACTGCAGACCAGAGTCTGACAGTGACAGCAAGTATTCCAGCACTGCATTTACAGGACATGTAAGTGGATCCAAATTCCTGGAAGCAGCCCACAAAATGAATAATTTCCATTTCAAGGAATAGGTATGTCTGTTAGAAGGCTTTCTAACTGCAATCAGCACACCAGAAACTTCATGGGATAACCTAAAATGTGCAATGGCTGTCTTCAGGAGCCATGCATACAGATGTAGGGACTTCAGGTCTGGATGGACCAGGGATCCCTTGTCCTGTGACAACAGGCCCCGACACAGTGGTAGGGGGACAGAAGGCCCCACTGCTCTCTGTTGCAGAAGTGGAAACCATATCTGGCAAGGCCATAATTGGAGCAGTGAGGATGAGAGTAGCACTCTCCATCGGCAACTGGAGCCACAGAGGAACTGAGGGAAATGCTTACAGGAGATTCCTTTTTCAAGAGGGGGACAACACACCTCACTAGAAAACTCCAGGCCCTGAAGCAAGCAAGAAGAAATACAGCAGTTTTGTCTTGTGTTTGGATACAATAAAGGTCCATTTCTGGATGACACTGTCTTGCAAAGAGATCATCTACCCTGGAGGTCAGCAGTTCCCCCTTCATGAATCATGGACTGTGACCTGCCTAGCCTATCTGTCAAGATGTTTTGGAGATCTGGGAGATGCATGCCCGACAGCTGCAGGCCATGGAACAGAGCCCAGTACCATACTCTCACAGCTTCCCTGCATAGAGATGGGAATAACAGCCCCTTTGTTTGATGCTGTAATGCATCACACTGGCATCGTCCCTCTATATTAACAGAGGACCAGGGCACAAATGCTCCTGAAATGCCTGGAGACTGTACATGACAGCTCTCATCTCCAAGACATTTATGTGTGACTTGGCTTCCACCTTGGTCTAGGACCCCAGCATCCAGTAAGGGCCAAGATGAGCACCCCCAGCCGAAGCCAGAGGCATCCATAGTGGGTTACAGGGGAATTGATTGAGATGTTTCATAGACTTAATGAGTGTTGGAACTATTATAGGATGAATAGGGATCCTAACCTTTTAATACAATGTAAGCAACTTGGGAATAAATGTAAAACTGCCTGTAGGTATGCAAAGATTTTTTTTCCAAAAAAACAATTGAATAATTTGGGTGATTCAAAAAAATATGGCAAAGCCTAAATCAAATGTTGGGTAGAAGCCAAACTAATTCCCATATTACAATTGAAATTAATAACACATTAATTGACTCCCCTATTAGGGTAGCTGGGTTATTTAATGAGTTTTTTGGTAAACTGGAGTAACTCAGAAAAAATGTTGTTGCTCAAGAGCCAGTTTCTTTACAACCCATTGCTATTATCTATGTCCCTTCTTTTTATTTTACATTTCTCACACCAACTGTGGTTATGGATTATATACAAAATGGTTGCCCTAAACCATCCATTGAACTGGATCAAACTGATTTTCGGTTAATTAAAATAGCTTGGCCCTCTATTTCATTTCCCCTTACTCATTTATTTAATTATTCCCTGTGTCGAGGAATATTCCCTAAATGTTGGAAAACTGCCACTACAAAACCAGTTTATGACTCTGGACCCAAGAATATTTTATCTAATTATTGTCCAATTTCCCTACTCCCCCATTATCAAAACTTCTTAAGAAAATTGTCTTTGATCAGGTGAGTGACTATCTTCTGAAGTATAACCTTTTGTCTGACACCCCATTCTGACCCCGGCTCAAAGACTGCAGAACACAGGGGTGATTCTGGACTCAGCACAGGGCAAGGCTTTCCTGCCACCAGACAGAGCGGAATGTCATGTCCCAGGCTCAGGTAGTGGCTCAGAGCTGTTATGTCTCAGCAAGGGTTTACCTGAGGCTCCTGGGCCTCATGGTCACATCTTCTACCACTGTCCACCTGGCCAGACTGCATATGCAGGTGCTCCAGTGGACCCTTTGGGTATGGTTGGACCAATGCATAGATGACCTGGAGCAGCTGGTGCTGGTCTCCTCTCCAATCCACAAAGTCCTTCGGCGTAGGATGGAAACCCAGAATCTTTTATGAGGGGTCCCATTATTGATCTCTTCCCCCAGCAGATCCTCACTATGGATGCCTCTGGCTTGGGCTGGGGGGTGCACCTGGGTCCCTTCCAGACCTAGGGTACCTGGCCCTCGATTGAGATGTCCCTCCACATCAACGTCCTTGAGATGAGGGCAGCCCTGTATGCCATGCAGGTTTTCCAGAACCACCTCTCTCCAGGGCAGTTATTGATTCAGTCTGACAATCTCAATGTGATCTACTATATCAACAAATGGGGGGATGCATTCGTACCCACTTTGCAGGGAAGCAATGAGAGTCTGGAAATGGGCACTGGACCACAGCCTGGAGCTCTTTGTAGTCCATATCCAGGCATGCTGAACAACTTAGAAACATAGAAACAGAGAATTTGACGGCAGATAAGGACCGCTTGGCCCACCTAGTCTGCCCATTTCCCTACCTACCTACTGGATAAGCTGCAGATCCTAGTTAACCAGCAGCCTACTTCTTCCTCCCCCCCCCGAATGGCCTTATGACTGTCCCATGCATGCTTGAATTCCACCACTGATTTTGACTCCACAACCTCCTCCGGAAGGCCATTCCATGCATCCACAACCTCTCTGTGAAAAAATACTCTTAAATTACCTCTGAGCCACTGCCCCCATCTTCAAATTGTGCCCTCTTGTTCTTGCACACCTCTTTTTTTGAAAGATGCTACCCTCTTGGACTTTGTTGATTCCCTTGAGGTACTTGAACATTTCTATCATGTCCCCCTCTCCCTCCTTTCTTGAGGCTATACATATTAAGCTCCTTTCGTTCTCTCTTCATATGTCTTCAGGTGCAGACCCTGCACCATTTTAGTTGCCTCCTCTGGACAGCTTCCATCCTGTCTATGTCTTTGCGGAGATTGGGTCTCCAGAACTGCACACAGTACTCAGATCGGGTCTCACCAGCTGTCTGTACAGAGGATAATAACTTCCTGTTTTCTACTGGTGATGCCTCCCTATGCATCCCAGTATCCCCCAGCCCTCCTTGCTGCCCTCTCCACATTGCTTGCCCACCTTTAGGTCATCTGAATGACTACCCCAGGTCCCTTTCCATTTTTGTTGTTGTTAGTATCTCACCCCATTGTGTACTCTTCCCTGGGTTTTTGTTTCCCAGGTGCATTACCTTGCACTTCTTAGCACTGAATCTAAGCTGCCATACATTTGACCATTCCTCTAACCTTGCAAGTCCCTTCTCATCCTTTCCACCCCACTCTGTGCATCAACTCTGTTGCAGATCTTTGTGTCATCTGCAAAGAGACATATTTTCCTTCCAGTCCCTCTGCAATGTCGCTTATAAAGACATTGAAGAGGACTGGTCCCATACCGAACTCCAGTGCACTCAATTAGTAACCCTCCTTTCTTCTGAGTGGACTCCATTTACTATTACTCTCTGTGTCCTATTCTCCAGCCAATTCTTTACCCAGGATGTCATCTTGGGACCCACTCCCAGGCTGGCTAACTTGTATATTAATCTTTTGTGTGGGACTGTGTCAAATGCCTTGCTAAAGTCTAGGTAGGCCATGTCCACTGCCCCTCCCTGATCTACTACTTTGGTCACCCAGTCAAAGAAATCATCAGATTCGTCTGGCATGACCTTCCCGCTGTGAATCCATGCTGCCTAGGGTCCTGTGCCCCTCTGGCCTCTAGATACTCGACAATTCTTTCCTTCAGAAGTGATTCCATCATTTTCCCTATCACTGAGGTTAAACTAACAGGTCTGTAGTTTCCTGCTTCTGCCTTGCTCCCACTTTTGAGAAGGGAATCACATCTGCCTCCTCCAGTCCTCGGGTACCACCCATCCTCCCATGATTTGTTAAAAGGGTAGTCAGTGGTGTCACTAGTTCTACCCTTAGTTCTTTTAGAATTCTGGGATGAATCCCATCAGGCCCCATTGCTTTGTCCACCTTCAGTTTTAAGAGTTCTTTCAGAACCCTTTCTTCTGTAAATGGGCTGGTATCAACTTCTGTATCCAGAGTGTTTCTACTGTTTGTTTTAGGTACCTCCCCCTCTTCATTTGTAAATACTGAGTAAAAATATTTGTTTAGTATCTCTGCCTTTTCACAGTCACCCTCTGCCCACCCTCCCTCCCCTTTATTAAGCCTCACTATCCCTCCCTTGGTCTTCCTTCGCTCCCTGATGTACCTATAAAAGGTTTTATCCCCCTTCTTAACTGAGTTGGCTATCTTTTCCTCGGTTTGGGCCTTTGCTGTTCTGACTGCCTTCCCAGCCTCCTTTGCTTTAACTGATACAGTTCTCTGTCCTGCTCCTTCTGCGATTCCTTGTACTTCCTGAATGCTTTTTTCTCTTGAACCTTCACTGCCACTTCCTTTGAGAACCATAGTGGTTTCTTACATCGTTTTGTTTTGTTTATTTGCTTCACACAAAGGCTCGTTACCTCTGTGATGGCAGTTTTTATTATTCCCCATTGTTCTTCCACCCCTCCTTCCTGCCCATTTGCTATTGCATTCCTTAGGCACTCACCCATTTTTGCAAAGTCAGCCCTCCTAAAGTCCAATACTTTTGCCTTTGTATGGCTTGACTCTATTGCTGTGTTTATTGTGAACCATACTGTTCGATGGTCGCTAGTTCCCAGATGGCTACCCACTTCTACATCTGTGATCCTCGCTCCATCTCCAGTTGAGAGAACCAGGTCTAAGATTGCTCCCTCTCGAGTGGGCTCCAATACTAGTTGTCTAAGGCATGCCCCATATAGGGCATCTAGAATAACCCCACTCTCCGAAGTGGCTGCTACAACTGCACTCCAGTTAACATCTGGCATATTCAGATCACCCATCAGTAATATCTCCCCTTTTTCTGCCATTATAAGTATACTTTCTATCATTTCCTTGTCCATTTCCTCCCCCTGAGAAAGGGGTCTGTATACAACCCCTGTGCGGATTGTGGTGCCATTGCCTGTCTCCAAATTTACCCACAGTGCTTCTTCTCCTCCCTGTTTACCCTTTTGTTCTGTTGCTTTTATTCCTTCTTTTATGTAAAGAGCTACTCCTCCTCCTCTTTTACCCTCCCTGTCCCTCCTGTAGATAGTGTATCCTGGTATGTTCACGTCCCAGTCATGGTTTTGTGTGTACCATGTTTCTGTGACTGCCACGATATCTAGATGTTCCTCCTCCATCAAGGCTACTAATTCAGGAAGCTTGTTACCCAGACTACAGGCATTGGTACTCATTGCTCTCCATTTTTTGATGGCTTTACCTTCTGTTGCAGCATCCCCCACTGACCTTTCTACCTCTGTCTTTTTCTCATTTAGTACCCTGTTTTGTAGGGAGAGGCTGGGATTTTCCTGCTGCTTATCAGTGCCTCCCTCTTTGACTAGTTTAAAAGCTTGCCAATGAAGCATTTAAACTGATTGCTCAAAAGACTTGTTCCCTTCCTGGACAAATGCAGACCATCCTGCCAGTATAGGCTGGTGTCCCTCCAGGTGGAACCCCAGTCCCCAGTGAAGCCAAACCCCTGTGCTCCACACCATTTTTTCAACCATTCATTAAACTGCATGGTGCTAATTAGCCTCGCCTCCCCCATGCCATTGACAGGCAGCACCTCTGAGAAGAATACTGTGTGTGCTACTTGTCTTAGGCCCCTCCCCAACTCTACAATGTCCTCCTGCACTGCTTTAATCTCATGATGAGCCAAGTCATTTGTCCCTAGGTGGACAATTACATCCAGCTCAGACTCCCTTGCAGCTGTTCTCGTGATCCTGAGGATGCGCTTCCTGTCCCTCCAAGCCATGGCACCAGGCAGGCACCTTTGTGCCCTCACAAAACAATCAGCTAAAAGCTCTCACCCACCGCTGCGATGAGTGCCTTCCTGTCAGCAAGATGCCCTACACAACAATTTGACAGAGAAAATACCCTGCTAATCAAACAGAGAAAAATCCAGACATCCAAGTCAGACACAGGTAAACCTCTCCAGCCCCAAAACAGCCTGGTGGTTTGTTAGCCACAAAGGAAACTCAAATATGCAGTTATTTCAGCCCTTCTGAAGATGCTGACAAGATAAGCAGTTTTGAAAACTCCCTTCCTGAATTAAAAACTAAAATAATTAAACACAAAGCAATACCAATGTAAAAGTAAGGAAAACTTCTCTCAGATGTAAGCAAGACAGCGAAATTAGTTACAGATATCTAGTCCAATATAGTATATCCCATGCAGCTTCTCAGTTGTTTCAAAGCACACCCAGTACACAACTTGGAAGAAGATGGACTTCTGTCTGAAACAGGATCACACCAGTAGTTTATAGTAACTGATAAATGCTGACATGGTCAAGCTAGAACAATTGGCTGTGATGCAGGTCTCCCTGACTTGTGAAGACAATTTCCCCCACCTCAGGCTATGTCTGGCATCCAATTACAAACTGCAGCCTTTGCTATTTCAAATCACACAACCACCACCAGCAAATATTGCAAAATATATTGATGCAGATTGTCACAGAATTCTAGTAATCAGTCCAGTTAGCCACAAAGGAAAATCAAATATACAGTTATTTCAGCCCTTCTGAAGATGCTGACAAGATATGTAGTTTTGAAAACCCCCTTCCTGAATTAAAAACTAAAATAATTAAACACAAAGCAATACCAATGTAAAAGTAAGGAAAACTTCTCTCAGATGTAAGCAAGAGAGAGAGAGATTAGTTACAGATATCTAGTCCAATATAGTATATCCCATGCAGCTTCTCAGTTGTTTCAAAGCACACCCAGTACACAACTTGGAAGAAGATGGACTTCTTGGCAGACAACCTCAGCTGGACTCAGTCCAGGAGGCATGAATGGGAGCTTCTGTCATTCATCGCAGAAGACCTGTTCAACAGGTGGGGTCATCCAGAGCTGGACCTTTTTGCATCCCCACTCCACGCAAAACTGCCCAGTTTCTGCTTGCTAGATTCAGGGCCTGGAGTTTTCTGGTGAGACGTGTTGTTCCTCTCTTGGAGAGGGAGGTTCCTTTATGCCTTTCCTCCATTCCCTCTGATTCAGAGGGTGCTAATCAAGCTGCAGATGGAGGGGGCCAGCATGATCCAGATAGTGCCCAACTTCTCCAGGGCAGATATGGTTTCTGTTACTGCAAAACCTGTAGTGACTCTGCCTCTCTGCAGGGATCTGTTGATGCAGGCTCAGGGGACCCTGGTCCATCCACACCTCAAATCCCTTCGTCTGCATGCCTGACCCCTGAGGACATAATCATTGCCTGGTCTGGAGTTTCCCAGAAGGTGGCAGATGTCCTGGTAGTGGCTAGGAAACCCTCCACTAGGGCCACCTATACTATGAAGTGGAAAAGGCTGCAAAGCATGATCTGGACCCTTTAACCTATAACAAGGAGCTCCTGCCACTCTTGAGGACCAACCTTTTCTTAAATCTGTTGCAACAGTCCTTCTGTTTCTTAGCCTAATCTATCCTTTACAATTTCTAGTCCGTAAGGTTGGCCACCTATGGGCACCCCTTCCCTTTCTTGACTATGCTATAGTGTCCTCTTCAATTTTCCTTTTCCCTCTCAAGTCCTCATACAGGGAGGTTATTGTGGTGACCTCCAAGCATATGTAAAACAGGTTGTGTTTATCATTGTTGGATTTAATATGTACTAGCACTATGTCATAAAATACCTTGATGTACATGCCTTATATTTATGACACCTGTAAATGTTGAAAATACCATGGCATTAGGTGTTTTTGATAATGGTAAAAAGTACTAGGTGACTATTCTAAAAATCAAGTTAGTTGTGCTATCTAAAATGCATGTAAATTGCTGTAAACTGAACAAGTCTGAAATTTCATAGTGATTTGCATATATCCCATGATACTTTGCATTATGGACGTATATGTGATGTTGTGTTTCTTTGAAATTTGGCTTATTGTCAATGTCCTTTGGGGTAACCCATGTTTCAATGCTTCTGCATTAAGGTTATTTGTCTTTATCTTGTTTTTTTTTCCTTATTTGAGCCCCCACCACCCAAGCAAGCAAGACCCGCATAGGGGTGGAGGCTGAATCTTACCTGCTAAGTTAGATCATTGATCAGTGTCAGTAGGTCCTGGCTAAGTGCAGAGAAAGGACATACATAGTCTGTTGCTGCTGTACCGAAGAAGGGAGAAGCCATTGCTTATGGTTATCCTCTGTATTTTGAATAAACATGACACAGAGATTGTGTGTTGAACTTGAAGTTCGTTGTCCGGTCCATCTGTTATCCCACAACCCCTCCACATCACTTGTTTGGTCAGTCAGATCCTGGACTACCTGATATCACTGTCGGATGCAGGCCTCTAGTATTCCTCCCTTAAAGTGCACCTTTCCGCTAACTCAGCCTTCCATGAGCTAGTGGATGGTCATACTGTGGCTCAGCTAGATGTGACCTGTACTTTTCTCATGGGCATCCTGCACCTGAAGCCTCCAATCTGAAACCCTGTCCTGGCTCAGGATTTGAATTTTGTTTTGGAAAAAATTGACCCGATCTCCATTTGAGCCAGCTGAGTCTTGCGAGCTATGCTTCCTTTAATGGAAAGCATTGTTTTTGGCTGCTATTACTTCTGCTCGAAGGATTTCAGAGCTTCGGGCTCTCTGGTGTGAGGAGCCTTATTTGATTTTTTACAAAGACAGGGTGTCTTTGTGCATGAATCCTAAGTTTCTTCCTAAGGTGGTGTCTGAGTTTACCTTGAACCAATCCATCCACCCACCATCCCATGTATTTCCCAGAGTATGCCAATCCAGGGGAAGCACTGCTCCATACTTCAGATGTGTGCAGAATTCTGAAGTTTCATCTGCTGCAAACTAAGGATTGCAGAAAGTCAAAGCAGCTTTATGTTTCTTTTGCCCAAGGAAGAGATGGCGTTCAGGATTCCAAACTATGTTTGTTCAAATGGTTGGCCAATTTTATTGTGTTTTGTTACAATAAACATGGCAAGAAGTTGCTGGGGGAAGTGAAAGCCCACTCCATGAGGGGGCTTGGTAACTCTGTGGCTTGTTTCAAAAGGGTCTCAACAGCCGACATCTGTGCTGCTGCCACTGAAAGTTCTGTTCATACTTTCACCAAGCACTACAGTCTGGATATTGCCTCCAGAGCCTGTGCAGGCTTCAGCCAAGCTGTTTTTCAGGGCCTTCTGTCTTAGGCCTTGGTTTGCCTACCTCCTAGACTGTTCTGATGTGTGTTGCAACTGCATGGGACTTGTTCCTATGCTGTGACCTGATGACTGAGATACCCTTGAAGAAGATAGAACAGTTACGTAAGAACTGGCCATAACGATAGATCTTCAAGGGGATTTCAGTCATCAGGTCAGCCTTCCCTCCCACCATCCCCCCCCCTTTTTGGGGTCCTCTTTTCAGACTGGCTGTCTGGTGTCTCCAGCTTTTATTTCGGCCTGGGCACCTCTCTCCCCCCTTGGTCCCCGATGGCAGGAGCTTGCTCCCTTGGTCTCCAGGGGAAAGAACTGAGGAGGGAGTGGGGTCGCTCACGCCTTTATAGGGTTGATGACGTCAGCAGGTAACATCAGCATGGGAGGCCCCAGTTGTACTGCAGGAAAATCTTTTGTGCGGATCCTGCTTCGCCGAGGGTGAAGTTCCTATGGTGTGACCTGATGACTGACAGACCCTCAAAGATCTACTGTTATGATAAGTTCTTATGTAACTGTACTTTCTCCCTCATACTCCTACTCTAAATCCTCCTCTAACACCACAATATCAGGATTATATTCTACCTCATCAACATCTTTATCCACAATAAGAGCTGCAAAATACACTGGTGGTGGCTGAAAAGGATATATATGCAGCATACTCGTAGAAGGCGTCAACAAGGGCTGGGTGCCTGGAGGCCCTGTCAGTGAGATAGGAACATAGATTTTGTTGGCAGAAAAGGACCTTTAGGCCCATCCAATCTACCCCTTGGCACCCAGCGATAACTGCCCCATAGTTAAGCCAGGCAAAATGTGTTGTAGCAAGCCTGAAAGTCAACAACACAACTTGTGTCGACACTAGGCCTTGGCCTGATGACAATGGCATACTACCATCAATAGTAGATATGGCAGCACCTAAGCCAAACCCTGACCTGGGTATGTCATCAATGGTTTTGGGGGGGGTCACAGTCCATGCTGCCAGAGCGGGCAATGACACAGTAGGATTATCTTGTCTCAACAGCAACTGGGACCTTGCCAGTGACACAGATCTCACTTTTTCTTTAGGTTTCTGCTTGTGGCCAGATGATGAGGAGGGCCATGACAACGACTGTCCCCAATCCCAGTCCTTTGACTTCAGCAGCTGTTTCTCAGCCAATGTTGTGGTTGACACAGCTTTTGGATCCTGGTCCTTCTCCATGGCTTTCAAATTTTTACAGAGCAGGAAACTTTCAACAGCTTTCTTGCAGCGTCGCCTTGTAGCCTGGTTGAAGCTCTGGCTAATTTCACATGTCCTCACGCTGAGACACAGGCACAAGAAGCACACACAAACTGCATGTGTGTCTTCTTTGTAAAGTTATCTCTGCACTTACAGTACCAAAATAAAGGTCTTTTGATTTTGGCAGCATGCTGAGATGACGAAATACACTTATAATACAAGTAAAAGAATTAATGGCAATGACTAGTTGATAGTGTTTCCTTCAGCTGTTCCGATGAGGATGACTGAGGGTGGGAAAAAAACAGAAGAGTGATAGGGCCTCCCACATTTATGCAGAGACAGATGTGGAATATCATCATGGGTGGCTGCCAGCTGGCAAAAGCTTCCATATGGTCCTAGTGCCTGACAGCTACAGTTCCAAAGGTGTGGTCTAATGGAGGAGATATCCTTGAGGAAGGTAAGAGCAGTGCTCTGTGAATGCCTAGCATGTGGAGTATTCCCTCAGCTTCCAAAGCATATGGGGGCATATGCATAAAGGGCACAGGGCACACATGATATGTGCGTACCCAGCCTGTGAGCACCCACAAGGCACCTGTCCACGGCCCTGCCCCCCTGGTGTACAGCTGCGCATGGTGGATCATAGCTGCACGAAAGTGGATCATGGGTCAAAGGTGTTAACTAAGTTCACCTAGTGGTGCACGAATTTAGTGCTGTGGCATCAACCACTATAAATGCACTAGTAAAATCCAGCGATCCCTAATCAAAGGGATGGACGTCCGTGGGAAGTGTTCTTGTGAGAAGTCTCAGTACTGCCAAAAAGAGTTATGAAATGTTTTTGCCTGCTACAAGTGTGCCATCTGTTCATAAAGCTGCAAGCCCTGGTGGCACCACCATTTTCTGTTACCATTCTGTCAGGAATAAAGCCATAGAGTAAAATCCCAATTTCTGGTTGTGAACATTCCATCTCTGAGTGCCTGTGTGAGTTTTTGGGGTCCCACAGATAGGAGACACACCACAGACCTGGCACCTCTCCCCCGGACCTGGGTAGAAATAGAAATGTTGTTTTGTGCTCTTACCCCTGAACTCTGAAATGCCTGTGCCAGGTGTTGCCCTAGTGCCAAGGGTGATAACATTTCTGCCAACTAATTGTTGCCTTGTCTGAGTACAAAAAGAGTGGCTTGGGTTACATACAGTTACAGGCAAGCAACCTATTCTTCTAGAGGACTGGATATAGTACATTATCCACACTCTGGCAGACTCCCAAGCAGTTTTCTGGGAGGAGGAGAACCGGGTCCTAAAATGCTCATCTCGGTGTGGCTCAACATCGATGCGGTAGTGGGAAATGAAGGTGTGTGCTGACTTCCAGGTAGCTGCCATGCAGATCTCCTGGATAGGGACGTCCCTGGAAGCAGCCACTGAGGCAGTGGTATATCTAGTGGAATGAGCCCGGATCTCTACGGGAGGTTCTCGACCAGCCAGCCAATAGCAGAGGTCCATGCAAGAGGTGATCCACCTTGCAATCATCCGCTTCGCTGCTGGTCTGCCAGCTGCATCTTCAGTGTAAGTGGAAAACAGCTGGCGAACTGGTCCCTGAACTACAGCCATAAGCTCTACATAATATGAGAGTGCACGCAATAGATCCAGGGTATGAAGCCTGCAGTCAGCCTCCGAAGAAGGATTGGTAACCCACACTGGCAAGTTAATCATCTAGTTAAGGTGAAACTCAGAAATCACCTTTGGGAGGATCTTCAGGTTAGGGCAAGGACTAAGTAGGGAGAGTTCACAAAGAGCACCTGGAGCTCCCCGATCCTTCTGGCCAACGTAAAGGCCATCAGGAAGGCCCTCTTCCACAAAAAGTGTGACATTTTACACCTCTGCATAGGCTTAAAGAGCTACTGATGCCTCAAAGAAAACTTTAAAAAACATAATAATTAGGTACAATTGTGCCAGCATTCCATTAATATTTTATATATTTCTCCTTCCCATTATTTATTACTAAGGAAATTTGCACGAATATATGATCTTTATGCTTTAGAGTTCCTTAAGAGTCCATCTGCCTCTATAGGCAGCTCACTCCCTACTTCAAGTCATGGTCCTCTGTTATGACATCACAATCTGTTGCCAGGGCAGTCACTGTGATATCACAAGCAGTGCTCTATGACTTCAGGTAGGGAGAAAGTAGCTGGAATAGACAAACTCTTCAAGAGCAATGATCCTGTTTTCATATAGATTCCCTCAGTAATAAATAATAGAGAGGAGGAATACAGCATTATTTATTTATCTACTGAAATGTCTCACCAGGAAGGCACACTGAACAGCAAGTTGCTCGTCTCCCGATGCGACCGGGGTGGTGGGGCTACAATTGGATGAAGAATTAGACATACAGTTTAACAATATACAAGAAATTAAACATTCAATTACATTTGTAACAAGACATAAGTTAAAAAATATATCATACCTGTGAAATATACATTTAATTACAAGTGGCATATCTGAGGAACACAGCACATAGCGGTGAAGGGAGAGGAGATCGTGCTGAGACGCAGGCTGGGGGGTGGAAGGTTTAATAGGGGATGTGAGTCATGGAGAGGAGAAGAGGCATAGGAGGACAGTTAAGGAGGGTTAAAGCAGGAGCAGTTAGATGAGAGAAAGTTATGTAAGGCAGAAGCAAGGAAGTGGGAGGGGAGGAGGAGTGCCATATTTGGAGGGGGGCTGGAGTTCCAGATTTGCGGGAAATGATGGTTAAAGCCTGACTGATGAGAGTGGTACAACGGGGGACCAACACAGTGCGAATGTCAGAGGATCTGAGGGAGTGGGAGGGGGGAGATGGGGAGAATGAGCATGAGAGGTAGGAGGAAAGTTCTCCTAACCAAAATTTAGAAGTGAGTTTGGCACAATGAGTAATGGGAAATACAAGCTGGACTGTGTCTAAATATTAGGTTTTGTTAACGTTCTCCTGAACATGTCACCAGCTCTTTAAATGGCTTGCCCATGAGCATACCCAGGACCAGCAGCAAGTCCCATGGTGGAGGACGCTCCCACACCAGAGGGGACAAGTGGTCAAGGCCCTTAAAAAAGCACCTGACCACCTTCTCCTGGGCCACTGTTGGTGTACCAGCCCATGCCTGATAAGCAGAAATGGCTGCCAGATGCACCTTAAGGGTTGTCGCTCGCAGTCCCAACTGGGAAAGATGCTAGCCACAGGGCAAGCAAGCGGATCAGGATCCTTGCCCTGGCACCGTATGGAAAATCTCTTCCATTTAAAGGCATAGCGCCTACAAGTCGACTCTTTCCTGGAGGCCTGCACAACGTGGAGGACCCCCTCAGATAGACCCAAGGCTTAGAACTCTAGCCGCTCAAGAACCAGGCCATGAGGTTCAGGGACTGACGGTCTGGGTGCAGGACCATCCCCTGAAGCCCAGTCAGCAGGTCTGGGTGGAGAGGTAACCATCACAGAGGCCTGCTCCTGAGGCTTAGGAGAGCTGGGTACCAGAACTGCCATGGCCAGTCTGGAGTTACCAGGATCATCCACATCTTGTCCTTCCTGACCTTGACCAGAATCCTGTGGCCAAGGGGAATGGAGGAAAAGCATACACGAATCCCAGGGTCCAGGGCCTCATGAAGGCATCCCCCATCAGTGTCCCAGACTGTGGGGGGTGGGCAAAAACACAGCCTCAGTTTGGCATTCTCCCAGGAGGCAAACAGGTCCACCAAGGGTGAGCCCCACTGGGAAAAACAGGTGGATCATCACCTCCTGATGCAGAGACTACGCATGCAAAGTCTCTCCTACCTGGCTGAGAGCATCTGCCAACTGACAACTGACTGTCCTTCCCTGTGACATGAATCATGCAGAGATTGGTGCCCAGCTGAGTACGAGGGTCCTGATGAAGGGTGCCTTCTGACACAAGGAAAGGGAATATGTGCCGCCCTGTCTGTTCAGGTAAAATACGGTCATGGTATTGTCCATCTGGATCTGAATGACCTGACCCCTGATCAGTGGAGCAAATTCTGTGAGGGATAACTGCACAAGGCTGAAGCAGGCTGATGTTGTGACAGGACTCTGTGTGTGGTGTGGTGTGGCCCCCAGGTGCGCTCCCCACCCTACCAGAGATGAATCCATCATCAATGTGACAATCAGCTCTGGGCAGACAAACACGATTCCTTCCTCCAGATCATCTGGGATCACCTATTGCTGGATGACATCCCACATCGACTGGGTTAGTAAGACCAGCTGGTCCAGGTGACCTGGGTGCTGATACTACTGATGGTCCCAGCTCCCACTGGAGGGGACGCATCCACATGCAGGCCCAACAGACCATGCTGGTGCAGGACGTCATGTACCCTAGCAGCCACAGGAAATCCCGGGCAGGGGTGCAGTAGCTCAACCTGAGATGAATGGGCAAAGGAGGTAAGATCTAGTGCCCGGTCCACCAGGAGGCAGGCCTTGGCCAGCAGGGAGTCTAGCTCCACCCACCCTGAGGGACTTGATTATTTGCTGTGGTATCAGACTTGTCGGGGTTGACCTAGAGGCCCACGTCTCTATAGGTCTGGGCTACGGACCTCGCTATGGACTCTCTGGATGGACCTACAATCAGTCAGTCATCCACATAGGGGTAAACTCTGACTCCAAGGTGCCTCAAGTGGGTCATCACCGCTGCCATGCACTTGTTGAAGATCCTGGGAGCTGAGCAGAGGCTGAATGTCATGACCTGGAACTGGTACAGGACCCCTTCCACTCAGAACCAAACGTACCGACGGTGGGACCAGCGGACGGAAATGTGGAAGAACAAGTCCTGGAGGTCTAGGGAACAGAACCACATGCCCTGTTCCAGAGATGGGATAGTTTGGTTTACAGTGACCATACAGAACTTGAGTTTCTGTGCATACTGGTTGAGCTTGTGAAGATCCAATATGGCGTGTCAGACTCTTGTCTGTTTCGGGACCAGGAAGTACCTGGACACAAAACCCTGACCTTCCACAGTGTCCACAGAAACATAGAAACATAGAAGTTGACAGCAGATAAGGACCACAAGGCCCATCCAGTCTTTACCATTTTTTCTACCTAATGAATGTGTCATAGACCTTTACTCCATCAATGGCCTATTTATTCATATCTACATCCAGGACACTTTTTGTGCAGTGTGGTCAACTTTGCAGGACTCTTTGTCCGGTGGCTCATCCACATTCCCCTGGTGTCCAGACTTGCAGAACACAGAGTCTGAAACCAGCCCCTCCACAGGCAGGTGGTCAGAAAACCCCGAAAGGACACCCATGGGGACCACACACTTGCCGACCATATGAGCTGAGGGTGCGGGGCAGGATGCTGGATGCTGCCACAGCTCCAAGGCTAGTCCTAGGTTGGTCTCAGCCACTGGGAAAGCAACCCTAGTGGATGCATCCTGGTCCAGGGTAGCTGTGAGAAGGTAAGTGGCCCTCTTCTGAACAGGTTCTAAGGGGATGCCTGTGGATTCAGAAATGAGGCAAAGAAGCACACTGAATGACACTATCCCATGGTCAGTGGAGGACTCTTCGACCAGCTCCCGGTCAAAGAGTGGAGCCCAGAGAAGGCCATTGACTCCTAGTCTGAGTCGAGGGAGGACTCCTCAGATGGAATTCGAGCAGGCCCAGTGGTGTACAGGGCTGAGGTGCTATGCGCCTTACCTCTCACCACGCCAGCAACCCAGGGTCAGGAATGAGCTCGGGTTGCCGGGGGTTGGTGGAGGGGGGAGGACTGAGCATCCGATATACTGCTCTCCTCTCCTGGGATGGAGGGACCCGCAGTCTTGCTCCTTGGCTGCCATTTGGTGGATGCCGGGTGGCAGCTCCAGAGCTCGGCCCGGCACAGATGTAGTGCCATGGTCACGTGAGTATTATTATGCGCCTCGCAGCGTACACGCATATGGCCCCCTGTGGCAAGGGGAGAAAGCAGAGGAAAATGGAAGTCGCAGGCTATATGAATCCCTGCCTGTCCTCACCCCGCTCTATCGCTGGCTCACCAATCTGGAAACAGAATCTCCAGGCAGGGGGAGGATGGCCCTTCCTTTCCCGGACCTGCCACAGGAGTAAATCTGTGGGGGAATGGGGCTCAGTGGACCAGAGAGGCAGTAGCTGGGCAAGGGAGGCAGGGACAGGGCTGAACAGTTGCCTGCAATGCACCTGGAGGATAAAAACCTGCATAAAAAAAGATGGCATTCACCTGAAGATCACAGACCTCCCAGGACTCCTCACCTGGAGTGATCCTCAACAACAACCAGCTAGGCAAGCCAGGGGACAAATGTCTGATCTCCTTGGAGGTTGTGCTGGTTGGTGGCTGTTGGAGTGCTGGCTCCACTGGGATTAGTGGAGAGAGGGATGTTGGCTGCATCTGTGGGATCTGAACCAGAGGAAGGACCACAGATGGCTGCCAGGGACGTATGGGACCTTGGGGTAGAACCCTACCCTGCCCCACGATGGCCCATTGCTGCCACAGGAACTCCTCATAGCAATGAAGCATTTTGCGATGGTGCTTCTCCTCGCCCAAGGATAAAGAGGACGAGGAGCGTCAATGTTGGCACCTCCCAGTCGAGTGGGACTGAGAGTGAGAATGCCTCAACTACGACCTCGACTGTCGACCACCCAGTAGACAGCAGGTAGGGTCATCTTGCGGTCAGTCATAGACCATGTGCTGGCCCACATGCACCAACATGGGTGTAGAAGACCCCATGTTTGACAGTGGTTTATCCTGAACATACAAAGAAGCCAGTAGAAAAAGGCCATTTGGTCCATCAAGTCTGCTCGTATTGCAGGGTCCACAGCTTTAGCTACTGTCCCTGCCCTCCCTCTCCACTCTTCCCATCCTCCCTACCCCCTAGGTCGGTCTCAGCCTCTCTTAAAACTACCCACTGTCTTCAATGAGATGACCTCTTCCGGCAGCGCATTAGAAGTGTCCACCACCCTCTCTGTGAAGAAGTGCTTCCTGACCTCCCTCCTAAACCTCCCACCCTCCAGCTTAAGACTGTGCCCCCTTGTGTTATGGTTGCCACTCAGTTTATAAAGACTCTCCTTATCAACCTTATTTATCCTTTTCAAGTACTTGAAGGTCCCAATCATGTCCCCTCGCTCTCCTGTCTTCCAGGGAGTACATGTTAAGTGCCTTCAACCTCTTCTCGTATGCGTTACTCTGCTGACCCAATATCATCTTTGTAGTCATCCTCTGGACCTTCTCCAGCAGGTTAATGTCCTTTTTGAGGTGTGGGCACCAGTACTGAACTCCATACTCTAGATGCAGCCTTACCAGTGACCTATAGAAGGGCAGTATAACCTCCTCGCTCCCACTACTGATCCCCCTAGATATGCATCCCAGTATCTTGTTTGCCTTTGCTGCTGCTTTCTTGCACTGTGTGGAGAGCTTCAGGTCACTAATGATCATCGCTCCCAGGTCTTTCTCCTCTTCTGGTGCAGCTACTCGGACTCCACCCAGGTAGTACTCTGTCCTGGGATTCTTGGCACCAATATGCATAACTTTGCATTTATTGGCATTGAAGCCATGCTGCCAGATCCTGGAACACCTCCCCAGCTTTTCCAGATCTTCCTGTAGGTCCTGTATCCCTTCAGCTGTGTTCACTCTCCCGCATAGCCTGGTGTCATCTGCGAAAAGGCACATTTTGCCCTTAATGCCATCCCCAATGTCACTGATGAAGAACTGAACAACACCTGCCTCAGCACCGAGCCTTGCGGGACCCCACTGGTTACCTCTCTGGTGCCAGATATCTCTCCCCCAACAACCACCCTCTGGGTTCTGTCCTTCCACCCATCTGGTCATCTTTTCCCCAACCCCGAGATCCACCAACTTCCTGATCAACCCTTTTGTGAGGCAGAGAGTCAAAGGCCTTGCTGAAATCAAGATAGAGGATGTCTACCACTTGGCCCCTGTCTACTGTCTTAGTGACACAGTCAAAGAAGCCAATCAGATTCGTTTGACAAAATCTCCCCCTCACGAACTCATGCTGCCTCGCATTCTGGAAACCATGTTCCTCTAGATATTCCACCAACCTTTCCTTCAGTATGGTCTCCATGAGCTTGCCCACAATGGAGGTCAGACTGACTGGTCTGTAATTCCCTGGGTCATCCTTGGGACCGCTTTTGTGGAGGGGAACTACATGTGCTGTTCTTCAGTCCTGCCGTACCACGCCTGATTCTAGAACTATTAAATAGGACTGCCAGTGGTCCTACCAGCTCCTCAGCCAGTTCCTTTAGTACCCTTGGATGTACTCTGTCCGGGCCTGGTCATTTGTCCTTCAATGCCAGCAGCCCCTCCCTCACTCTATCCTCCTCTATCACTTCATCTGCGCCCCCCCCCCACACTGTTCCCCTCCTGAAGGCACTGGTCCATCCCTCCTCCCTGGTGAAGATGAACAGAAGTATTCATTTAGTATCTTTGCTTTTCCCCCCATTATCCTCCATCCACTCCACCCCTTTCTTAAGCCTAACAATCCCTTCCTTCTTGTCCCTTTTCTCATTTATATAGCAAAAGAAAGTCTTCTCCCCTTCTTAATTCCTTCAGCTATCTGCAGCTCCTTCTGCTTCTTTGCTCGCCAGACTTCCTTAATTGCATCACTAGCCAACCTTAGGTAATTTTCCCTATCCACCTCTCTCTTGGTCTTCCTGAATTTTCTATAGGCCAGCCTCTTTTCCCTTACTTCCTGAGCAACCCCAGAATGGAACCAGCTGGGAGCTCTGGCTCTTGTGTTCTTGCCCCTGAGCCTAATACACTCATCTGTGGCAACCAGTATTTCTTCCTTAATGATGGGCCACCTTTGGTCCACACCCATATCTGCTCTGATGCCCGCCAGATGGCTCCTTAGCACTTCGCCCAATTCCTGAATGAGCACCAGATCAAGAATTGCCTCAGCTCTTGTTGGTTCAATGATGCCCTGAGTCAGGAACCCACTCTGCAGTCCTTCCAGGATCACCTGACTCCTAGCACATGTTGTGGATGGTATGCTACAGTCCACCTTGGGCAGGTTGAAGTATCCCGCAATTACCACCTCTCCTTTCCCTGCAGCTTCCAATATTTGTGAGCTCAGTTCCCTGACCCTCTCTTCATCCTGACTGGGCAGTCTGTAAACCACCCCCAAACTCACCTTTCTCCCTCTATTGGACCTGAAGACACCGGTCACACCGGGTCCCACTGAGTCAGGATCAGGAGCGCTGAAGTCTGCGAGGCTGAATCCTCGGCCTTGTCTGACAACAGGTTGACCAGGTCGAGGTCGACTAACTCATCGGCAACGTCAAGGAGCCTTTGACCTGCCCCTCAGCCAACGGGCGCATGACTTCCGCCGAGTGGTCTGGTGAGTTGAGGGACTGGGAGGACCGTGATCTCGCCCTGTCCCATGACCAATGATGGTAATGCAAAGACTTTTCCTTTGATGCGATCTTCGACCCTGAGCCGTGAAGGGCAGAGCTCTCCACAAAGGACTGGAGGGACTGGAACAATTCATGGAACTGAACCATGAAGGTACCTCTGATGCTGGCCCCAGCTGGGAGAGTGCTGAGGCCAATGAGGTGCCCGCTACGGCAGCCGCCACCTCTGCTTTCAGGGCAGCAAGCAGTGCTGCAGACCCGACAGCCACTGAGGCCTTTTGCTGTCTTGAGCATCCTTTGGGTCCCATTCCGAAGGTCAGCCCTTAGCAAGCCAGAGCTTCCTTTCCTCTAGGGATTCAGGGAGCATGGAAAGGCATAGGTTGCACCCATGTCTTGTTGCCCACCCAGGCAGTACATGCACATGTGTTGTGCGGATCAATAAATGACCAACATTTTCTGGTGGCATTGAACAGACTTTGAATCCGGGCTTCTTGCGAGCCATTGTAGCTGTGAAATGGAGTTGAGGAATCCACAAAATAAACTCTAATGACTTTGAAAAACTTCGAATAATTGTTCGCCTATGGTGCACAGAAAATCCATAGCGTAGTGTGAAAGAAGTGACCTGTTCTTCCTGCAGAAAGAAAGATCTAATGTCACAGGGCGGAGTTGAGGGCTATATCTGCCCAGGTGATGGAAGGAGCTTAGCTTGAAGATGACCAGCCAATTATTGCCTTCCAGTGTGGATAGTGTACCATATCCACATCCCTAGAATACAGCTTTCCACTACAGATGTGACATATCACAGTTGTTCATAGGCTAGAATAGTTTCCCTATTAGCCATGACAGAACCAACAGTAAGTCTCACTGTGGAAGAGGCTCTCACACTGGCAGGGACAAGTGGTCAAGTCCCTTAAAGAACTGACCAACCAACTTATCCCGGGCCATCATCAGCAAACCAGCTGTAGCTCAATATGCCAAAATGGCAACCAGGTGCAACTTCAGGGACATGGCTCACACTAGTGATTGAGGGGGGATTCACACCCTGCCTGGTATGCCAGTGAGAGAACCTAGTCCACGTACTTGTGTAAGTCTTGTGAGTTGACTCCTTTCAGGAAGCATTCAGTACTTGGGAGGACATCTTCAGAAAGGCCCAGAGTCTGGAAATCTAGCTGTTCAGGAACCAAGAGATCAGGCACAGGGACTGCAGATCTGGATGTCGGATCATCCCTCCAGATCTCATCAATCTGCTGTTGAGACTGAGGACACCATCATACTAGAAATGGTGTGGCCAATCCTGAGCTATCAGGATCAGACACCCTGTCCCAGCACACACTGAGTACCACAGAGCGAAGGCATTTAGGAGGTCTGTGGTTGAAAGAACGTGTCCCCCATAACAGTGTCAGTCTGTGTGTATGGGGGGGGGGTGGGCACAGTACAGCCTCTGTTCCAGTTTTCCCAGGAAACAAACAGGTCCACCCTTGGTGTTCCCCACTATGTGAACAGCTGGGATGCCACCTTTTGGTGCAGAGACCACCTGCACAAAATGTCATCCACATGGACTGCTACCAGATCTGCTTGCAGGGCCTGAACCAGGGACCAGGTCTGAAGTGCCTCCTGGCACAATAGAAGGGTGTATATTCCAACAATTTTGTTCAGGTAGAACACAGTGGCCAGGTTGTCTACATTGACCTGCACAACCTGACCAGTAGAACAAACTCCCTTAGTGCTAGGTGATCTGCATTGAGTTCTAGCACGTTAATGTAGAGCTTAGTTCGCTCAATAACCAGAAACTGTGCGCTCTGTGGTCCAGCAGATGTGCACCCCAACCCATCAGACACATCAGTCATCAAAGTGAGCAACAGTCTGGCTTGGACAAATGGAATACCCTCCTAAAAAGTTGGGGAGAGAGCCATCAACTGCTGATGTTCCATATCAGCTGGGTCACCTGAACCCACTGGTTCAGGTCAGCATGCGCTGGGACCACTGGTGCCCCAATTCCCACTGAACAGGACACATGTGCCAATGGGCCCAGTGCAACATGGCCATCACAGAGGCCATGAACCTCAGAAGTCAGAGGAAGTCCCAAGCAGGCACAACTGGCCAACCTTAAATGAGTACACAAAAGAGGAGGACAGGTCATCCCCTTGTCCAAAGGCAAGAAGGCTGTGACTTTGAGGGATTCTGGCTCTGATCCAATGAACAGGATCACCTGCTTCAGCACTAGATGGGACTTGCCCAGAGTGAACAGGGGGCTAAAGTCCTGAAATGTCTGAATATCCAGATCCCCGGACTATGCCATATCCATCCTGGAACTAGCCATTATGAGTCATTCATCTAGGTATAGAAACATCTTGATGCCCCTGCATCTGAGGAAATACGCGCTGACCAACAGGTAGTTGTAACACCCTGGGTGCAGAGGTCTGACCGAAGGGCATCTACTTGAACTGGTAGGGGGCTCTGTCCACTGTGAAGTGAAGGAACCGGCAATGAGAAAGATGGACTGGAATAAGAAAGTATGCATCTAGAGGTCCAGGGTACAAAACCAGGCCCCGGAGGAATGATCTGGTTAAGAGTCAGTATACAAAACTTTTGACTGCAAACAAATTTGTTCAGTGTTCACAGGTTAAGAATATGGCACCAGTGCTCTACCCATTTCAGTACCAAGGTATATCAAGATATAACCCCCTCAAGTGGCTGAGTGTCTACAGCAAGCTCGACTGCACAACATTCTAACAGCTGAGTGACTTCGCTTATAACTGTGGGAAGTGTCCAGGGACACGAAAGTCACCAATATGTTCAGGACCAACAAGAGGGTAAGGTCTCTAATTCCAAAGACAACCACAAGCCCACCATTTGCAGGACTGACTTGTTAGAGATGACAAAGGAACACTGTGATAGAAAATGGGAGAGTTGGCCCCTAACTGAGAGCTGCAGCAGAGTCTGTGATAGTGGAGGGATGACAGCAACCAGCCTATCACTTCTTGCCTTTGGAGGTGGCCCCAGAGGACTCTCCTCCAGAGGGGGCACCACCCCCCTTTTGCATGACCTTGCCTGCCAGACGTGTCAGAGCAGTACTGCAGGAACTACTGCCTCTACTGCTGTTGCTGTCAGGGCACCCAAAAGGAACCTTGTTGCTTGGTCTTTGACTGCTGCTTAGACGGAGTGACCAAAGTCACTAAGTCCAGGGTGACAGACTTCTCAATGTGAGGGAGATGTTCATCGATCCCTGGACTGACTAGGTCAGTACAGAGGAAGGGCAGCTCTGCCATATTGTGTTGGATCTCAGGGATGAAATGTAAGAATCAAAACCAGGCCTGCTGGCAGACATACACCACCACAGCTACCACATGAGCGGACACGTTCGCTGAGTCCAGTGACACCTGCTAGTGGCCCTGGACAAGGACAGCTCTAGACTGTGGATCTCCTGCACATCCTACTGTAGCCCAGGCACCATGTGCCAGTGGGCTACTACCCCTGCCTGTTGACTACCACACAGGTTAAGGGGCCTGGGTACTGTTGCGATGGTGTTTGGGGGTTCTATCCCAGAATGAAAGAAAGTAGCATGGTGCTGCCATCCAGAGTAAAGTAACAGTGGGCCAGATATCTGATTGGTACAACCCCCGGGATGCTGTACCTACCCACCTCCCCTTCCAGTCACCCCACACACTGGATACCATGTAGTGCACCAATACAGTAAAATCCATATACTTCAGGGCCAATACCAATAAAATGGCCACAACATGGGAATTGCAACAAACAAACCACAGCTTTATTTTAGGGGGGAGGGCTAGGAAAGGGGGTACCGGGAACAGGATTGCTGTGAAAGAGAGAAATTGGGTTAAAGTGGTTAACAAGGCCCGGAGGCCAGAACACTCAGGATGCCCACCTCCACTGGTACCAATGCAAGCCTCCAATGTCCTGACTGGGTACCCAGGTTAAACACAGGCCTGCTAGGTGCCATGGGTTGGCCGGCATTGGGACCCTTGGATTAACTCTTTCTAAGATGCTAGGCCTCTTAAACTTTTACTCCCCTTTTGACAGGGCAAGCCCTGAGCTACTCACAGTCCTGTCGCACTGGGTTCAGCTACTGGCACAGCAGGTTTCTGGCAGTTCAGGGATCAATCAAACAATCACACTGAGGGCAACAAGCAGATGGGACAGAAGAATGCTGGTCACCCTTGGACTTGCTTGAAGACTCCTGCAGCTTGTCACTTTCCGACTTGCTCAAAGATTCTTGCAGCTTGTTCCCTTCAGCCTGATCCACAGGCCAGTTCACAGAGCCCAGACGCAAGGCCTACAAGGCCATAAGGAACCCAGACCCAGGAGTGACTCCACAGTCCAGCTCCCCTAATGGGTCCAGAGTGCCCTAGCACTCAGGCACGTGCCTGTGACCCCCTGCATCCAAGTCTGTCTCACTCGGTAGGGGTTTGCAGGTTCCCTACCTGGCTCTCAGATGTAGCGGTGAACGACTTTCAGCTTTCACTTTCCTCCTGGGCAGGAACAAACAGCTCCGGTGTGCAGCAAACAAGTTCTCAGAATGTCCACGTTTCCCGTGGACTTTGGCTAGTGACTTAGTCTCTGGATCAAACCTCTGTCTTTCCACAGCTGGCTTTCAGCAACAACAGCAGGCTTCTGATGCTGGATACCTGCAAACCTTTTTCTTTCCAAAGTCCTCAGATTCAGGTACAGTGCCAGCCTTTAGCTCTGGCACACACAGTTCCAAACTACCCTTTCCAATTTTCTCCTTCCATCTGATGCAGACTCACTGCAACACTTGATCTCCACTAACACCAGAAGCTTTCACAAAGTACCTTGCCCATTCAACTGTAACACCACAGTCCTTTTCTTCAAACAAATCCTTCTTTCTAATCCTCGAACTAGCACCATTCAACCATTTGAGTCCTGTAAAAGGCCTTCTGTATCTCCAACTCACAGCACTGAGCCCCTCTTTACTCGAACAGAGCCGAGAACAGACTTCCAAACTGAACAAAGTCCCAGGGGTTTCACCCGAAAATCCCAACTTCTCACTGGTTAATTCTTGCTGGCAATCACAAATATTAGTAGTTATTAGCCCAGTTTAATTATTGAATGGCAAAAATCTTTGGTGCCGAGAATTAGTTCATGCCTCTTCCCATAAGCCATCACAACCAGCTTTTTGGGTGTCTAAGTTAATGACTGACTGTCCATATGGGTCAAAGATGGCTGCCTATATACACTGTCCCATACAATTTCACAGCAGTTCCAACTTTCAAACATTAATGTAGACAAACAAAGCAGTGTATATATATATATATATATATATATGTATAAATAAATATAAAAGACAAAGAACCTCTGTGCGCAAACACTGAGGCAAGGGTTACCCCAAAGGGCATTTGGCTGGGAAGCCAAGTTTCAAGAAAATACAAAATCACATGCCCACACATACAAAGCATCATGGGTTGCATATACAAATCACCACAGAATGTTATGTTGGTTCAACTTTACAGAAGGCAGCATGCAATGCTGCTTAAAGTTGAACCAGCATAACATTCTGTGGTGATTTGCATATGCAGCCCATGCTGCTTTGCATTATGTGGGCATGTGTGATTTTGTATTTTTTATATATATATCAATGTATTGACCCCATTGTCTGATAGCTGATGCTGTTTTCTAGCCAGTGACTACACATTTATATTCATTAGAGCCCCATGCAGCTGGTCACTAGCTCCAAAATACAGTCCCCCTAGGAGCAGCGATCCCAGCTCATTAATATTGGCCTCATGAATATTCATTTATGGCCTTGTTCCTTTAGTGCTTATAGGCATTTTTAACATACACCGTCCAGCCACTTTTCAGCCCCCCTTCAGGTGTCCGACCCCTGATTAGCATATTCTGGGGGTCAGGATCACCCAGGAGGCATTTTGTTAACCACAACGATGGAAAGAAGACGGCTCCATGCTACTGTGCATGCACGGCTGCTGAACTCGTGCCTCCAGCACTTTTAAGGATCCAATCAGGGCCGGATGGAGGCATGAGGAACACTCCCCAAACCCAGGACTGGCATCGGGAGGCACAGGAGCAGGAAAGAAGCTCCAGGGGTAATCACGGTATGCCCCCACCTGTGGGGGGGGTTACACTATGGACTGTCCACAAGGAGAAGATCAGTGAGGTCCTACAGTCTTTTGAAAAGCTCATGGCCATACCTTGCCATCAATGCCACATAGCTGGCCTGGTGGATGTCCAGGGATGCAGCAGAGTAGACTCTTTGGCAAGGAGATTCTGCATGTTGGACTCTGTTTCTGGCAGCTTGCCAAACTCACCCTACACCTTAGCCTTGAGGAAGACTGCATCTGCCACATGCTGCTCTAGGAAAAGATGTTCAGAGAACCTAAACAGACCCCCTATGGGGACCACATACTTGTGGTCCATATGGCACAGAGGGCATTGGCATGAGGACAGATGCTGCCAAACACTAAGCACTGAGCCTGGCATGGCCTGGGCAAAAACAAAAGCTATCCCAGGGGAGAAATCCTGCTTGAGGATATCCATGAAGGGGTAGTCTCCCACTTTAGGACCTCCTTGAATGGAGTGTCCATAGCCATGGACATATAGCCCCACCAGGATAAAAAAAAAAAGCCTGATCCTCAGGGTGAACTGGCCAGCCAGAGAGTTGATGCCCCATTGACAAGACAGATGAAGACTCAGAGTCTGGGCAGAAAAGCATTGACCATCGACAAGAAGTATGGCTGACTTTCTTCGATGGTGTGATAACCACTGACAGGGGGCAAGGCTGTCAGACTTGGGCCTCGAGTCCTTCAATGAACCTCCATTCCTTGGCAGCAGATGATGTGGCTCCACTAGATTTAATACGGTGGTGCTACCAGCAGAGCTGGGGGGGTCACAGCACATCACACAGGGCTAGTAAGACTGCCATGGTCAGGGCAGATTGGTTGGCAATGGTCAATCTTGGCCCTGGGTGCATGCACCCAATGCCCACTACTGTCATGCCACCATCTTCCATTTGCAATGCTCTGTATGTTGATGGTGGGAGAAAAAAAGAACAGTTACAAAAGAACTTATTGTAACAGTAGATCTTTGAGAGAATCGACTCCGTTAGGCAACATCTTTGGAACTATAAGCCATCGGTGTTAGGACCACATGGAAACTTTTGCTAGCTAGGGGCCACCCACAATGACGTGCAGCATCTACATGTGAGCAGCCCCACACTCCACAATTCCCCGCTAGAGATTGGGCTCAGAGGACCTTCTACTGTATGGAACCAGGACATGAGATCAGCACCATGCATACAAGGAGAGGAATGGGGCTGGATACATGATGCATGGAGTAAGTTTCAGGCACAGCACCTGAGACCAGCACCATGTATACAAGGAGAGGAATGGGGCTGAATACATGATGCATGGAGTAAGTTTCAGGCACAGCACCTGAGACCAGCACCATGCATACAAGGAGAGGAATGGGGCTGGATACATTATGCATGGAGTAAGTTTCAGGCACAGCACCTGAGACCAGCACCATGCATACAAGGAGAGGAATGGGGCTGGATACATGATGCATGGAGTAAGTTTCAGGCACAGCACCTGAGACCAGCACCATGCATACAAGGAGAGGAATGGGGCTGGATACATGATGCATGGAGTAAGTTTCAGGCACAGCACCTGAGACCAACACCATGCATACAAGGAGAGGAATGGGGCTGGATACATGATGCATGGAGTAAGTTTCAGGCACAGCACCTGAGACCAGCACCATGCATACAAGGAGAGGAATGGGGCTGGATACATGATGCGTGGAGTAGGTTTTAGGCACAGCATCTAATATAAACTTCACTTAAAGTAAAAGAGGTAAGAGAGAGGGACAGCAAGGCCTAATGGTGGACATTCTCTTTAAGATCTACTGTTACAGTAAGTTATGTAACTGTTACATCTTCTTCGAGGATATCTCCTTCATTAGGCTACACCCCCCCCCCCCTTGGAATAATTCCCAAGCAATGCAAAGTGGACTGGAAAGATGGCACAGTCTGATATATGATCAGGACAGAAGGCTTTGAAGTACAGCAAGCCCCAAACCAGCTTGTCTATAAGACACAATATCCAGACTGTAACGTTTAGTAAAATGTATGAACAGCGCTCCATGTGGCTGCAGCAGGGATGTTTCTGAAATAAGAAACAGAAGTGGCCATACCCCGTGTGTAGTGACCATGAACAGCACCACGAAGCTCCTTACCATACTTTCTAGAACAGAAGGTAATACAATGTGCCAGCCATTTCAACAGACATTGCTTAGATACAGGAGTGTCCTTTTTCCCAGGGAAAATGGAACAAAAAGCTGAGAGTACTTTCTGCAGTCCTTGGTATGAGTAATATAGAATATAGCATCTTAGTATTCAATGTACATCCAAAGTATGGTGCAGTGCCTCACCTTGGCTGGCATGCTAAAGATAATATACAGGAAAGTGTATCGTTATGTCCAGTCACTTGGAGGTATGACACCATTTCTGTGACTCCAAATCCACAAAAAGATCCTATCATGGGCAAATGGGCAGGATGAGGGGAGGTAGCAGAAAAATCTGGGGAGCCATGTGTACAAATGCTCGAAGTCTGGGCAACAAGGTTGCAGACCTAGAGGCCACCATGGCGGTAGTGGACCTGGACATAGGAACAATTACAGAGACCTGGTACACTGATAACCAGGACAGGGATGCAGCCATACCGGGGTATACTCTATTCAGGAGGGATAGGGTAGGAAAAAAGGGAGGAGGGGTGACTCTTTATGTAAGGAAGAACATAAAAGCCATGGAACTACAAGGAGATCAGGGAGAAGCAGATGTACTGTGAGTTACCCTAGAAACAAAGAAGAGGACTGCTATTTGAACAGGGGTGATCTACAGACCTCCAACACAGGGGAGGAGGTAGATAAGAAGATGATGGAGGAAAGCCAAGGGATGGCTAACAAGGGGGAGGTATTGCTGGAAGGTGACTTCAATATGCCAGATGTGGATTGGAGCATCCCAGCTGCAGCTACAGGTAGAAGTAGGAAAATCCTAGTCTCTCTGCAGGGGACAATCCTCAGGCAACTAGCTGGAGAACCCACTCATGGGGGCGGGGAGTGATACTGGACCAGGGACAGTGTCACTGACTTACAGTGGGGAGTCACCTTGGGATGAGCGACCATCATACAGTGTGGTTCGATAATAAGAACTGAGCCAGAAACAAACCACACTAAAACGAGGGTCCTGGACTTCAGGAGGGCTGATTTCAAAAAAAATTGGGGAGTGCCTTGGGGAATCACTAGCAGGGATAGGGAAAATGGAGGGGATAGAGGAGCAGTGGGCAGAAATAAGGAAGGCCATAAAGAAGGCAACAAATCACCGTGTCCAACAGATTACAAAGAGCAAGAGGAGAAAGGAACCACTATGGTTCTCCAAGGAAGTAACAGGGAAAGTAAAGGCAAAGAAGCTAGCATTCAAAAGGTACAAGGCAACACAGAAGGAAGAGGACAGGCAAGGGTTATTAAGAGAAACAAAGGGAGGTAGCAAAAGCAGTTAGGAGCACCAAGGCACAAATGGAGGAGAACACTGCCAAGTCAGTAAAAAAGAGGGATAAAACATTCTTTAGGTATATAAGGGAAAACAGGAAGAACAAGGCAGGGACAGTAAGACTAGAATGGGAAGGAAGGGAGTCTGTGGAAGAGGACCAGAAGAAAGCAGACATATTGAACAAGTACTTTTGTTCAGTATTTACAAAGGAAGGGGTAAGGTGATGAGCCACAGATAGGGGAAAAGGACATTAATGGAAGGGAGGTGGACACTAGCCCTTTTACGGAGGAGAGAGTCTTCAAGAAACTAGAGCAACTAAAGGTGGATAAGGCAATGGGGCTGTATGAATTTTACCCCAGGTTACCAAGGGAACTAAGAAAGAAGCTCACCACACCTCTTGATGGCTCTGTTCAACCTATCTCTGGATATGGGGGAAGTTCCTGGGGACTGGAGGAGGATGGATGTGGTCCCGCTTCACAAAAGTGGGAAGAGGCAGGAAACTATAGACCGGTAAGCCTGACTTTGGTGGTGGGAAAAGTTATGGAAACACCACTAACAGAAAGGATTGTGGAATATCTTGTGACCAATGGACTGCAGGATTCAAGGCAGCATGGGTTCACAGAGGGGGGATCTTGCCAAACAAACCTGATTGATTTCTTCAACTGGGTGACCAGGGAAGTGGATCAGGAAGGGGCGGTGGATGTAACCTACTTAGATTTCAGTAAGGCCTTCGACACTGTTCCACATAGACAACTAGTAAACAAGCTGGGCAGCCTGGGAGTGGGTCCAAAGGTAGTAAAATGGGTACAAAGTTGGCTGAGTAATAGAAGCCAGAGGGTGGTGGTATACGGGGTTCACTCGGAAGAAGGAACAGTAACTAGCAGGGTGCCACAGAGGTCAGTTCTGGGACCAGTCCTCTTCAATGTCTTCATTAGTGACATCACAGAAGGGCTGGAAAGGAAAGATGCCTATTCAGATGAGACACAAAAATCTGCAACAGAGTGGACATGCCGGGGGTAGAAACATGAGGGAGGTCCTGAAAACTGTGAGCAAGGGTATAGCAACTAGGCTTCAATGCCAAAAGTGCAAAATTATATACATGGGGCATAGGAACCCAGGGGGCATCATAACAATTGGAGGGGGGGAGGTGGCAACAACAAGGCAGGAAAGGGATATGGGGGTCATCATATCTGATGAACTGAAGGTAGCAAAGCAGTGTGATAAGGCAGTAGGGAAGACTAGTAGAATGCTGGGGTGCATAGGCAGGGGTAATACCAGAAGAAAGAGAGAGGTGTATCTGTACCCATGTACAGATCAATGGTGAGGCTCCACCTGGAGTGCTGTGTCCAGTTCTGGAGGCCCTATCTCAGGAAGGACGTGGATTAGATAGAGGTAGTACAGAGGAAGGCAACCAAAATGGTGCATGGCCTGCATCAGAAGCCCCACAAGGAAAGCCTCAAGGAATTAAATATGTACTCTGTAGAGGAGAAGAGGGAAAGGGGAGACATGATAGAAACATTCAAATACCTCAAGGGTATTAATAAGGTACAGGAGGGTAGCATAAAAAAAGACAATCAATGATCTTCTCTCACCGCCAAAACAAATCAAAAAGTGCACCTCTCCGCATCCTCCCCAGCACCCAGCACCCCCTCGAACAGGTATCCAACCACAAATATCTTGGACTTGCCCTCGACTCGGCTCTTATCTTCCACGACCACATAAACACCCTTGCTGCTGCAACAAACACCCAGATTGGACTCCTTTACCGACACAGGGACTGCCCCCCCCCACACCCTTAGGCCTCATCAATACTGTCCCTAGTGGACTATGGGCTCCCAGTATACGGGGCAGCAGATAACTCCGCACTCCAGAAAATCCAGGTCTCCCTAAACAAGGCCTGCAGGCTCCTAACTGGCGCACCTAGGCTCACTTACACCTGCTCCCTCTATACCTCTGCCCATCTCCTCAACCTTGAAGAAAGGCTCCTCTACCAGACCTGCATACTGTCCAAGAAAATACTGCTCAGGCTCTCCCCCCCTGGGGTCACCACCTCTCTTCATCCTGCCACCCCCACTATCTCCACCCGCAACTCAGACAAAGCACTACTGGTTGTGCTCAGGGTAAAAACCTCCCTTGCCCAGAGATCTTTCCACTACAGGGCCCCTACATGGTTTAGTGCGCTCCCAACCACCATCACTAGTGCACCCAAGATTGCCCACTTCAAAACCACTGTTCGCAACCACCTCTTCAATATCCACTTCTGTAACTGCAGCTAACATTTCACTCTCTCACCCACTCTGATCCAAATTCTTTGACAAAGTCCATTATGGATTGCAACCTCTGTCAACAATACCAAACCCATGAATTAGACTGACTACTCTGTTTAGATGCTTTCTCAAGCTAATAATGTCTTTCTGCTGTGATGATGTAAATATCGTCATCCAAATACTGTAAATAATGTCTGAAAATATCTACATCCAAATACTGTAAATAATGTCGGCGACAAATGTCTGTAACACGTGCTTAATGTGACTGTTGTTATACCCTGTTTGTATTAGTTTCTGTCTTACATGAGACAAGGTACCTTTGTAAATGAGCCTCTGGCTCAAAGGTTGTAAACCTGATATATCAAATAAATAAATTTCACATAGAAATAGATGCTCAAGGACAAGAGGGCATGATATGAAG
Source organism: Neoceratodus forsteri (assembly GCA_016271365.2). Taxonomy (NCBI): domain Eukaryota; kingdom Metazoa; phylum Chordata; order Ceratodontiformes; family Ceratodontidae; genus Neoceratodus; species Neoceratodus forsteri. The sequence goes on from CM057455.1 coordinate 1,244,609,181, forward strand.
CTGGAAGGTTCAGAGGGGATGAGAGGAAGTTCTTCTTCATGGAAAGGGTGGTGGACGTCTGAAACAAACTCCTAGCAGATGAGGTGGTCGTGAGGTACCAAAATGGGGGTTAAGGCTGGAGACCGAGTAGGGTCTCATGAACCCAGTAGGCAAGGAACTTTAGGGCAGACTAGATGGGCCAAGGGGTCCTTTTCTGCCAACAACTTCTATGTATCATTTGCAAATCATATCAACCAATTTCAGTCCTAAATATGGACTATAAATTACTCACCAGCATATTGGCCTATAGATTAGATAATATCCTACCCAAGATTATAGATCCTGATCAGTCTAGACTTATGAGAAATAAGACAACTGATAAATACTAAACAAACCCTACTAATCATAGAAAATGCCCTTCAACGAGACACACTGACCCTTATTCTCAGTCTTGATTCCCAGAAGGCATTCAATGGGTTATTGTGACGCCTTTTTTTTTTTTTACACACCAGACTTTAGCACAATTTCAGTTTCCTCAAGAAATTGTAGAACTACTGGAGGGGTTATGTAATTCCCCTAGGGCAACTGTAAAGGCAAATGGCTCAGTTTCACAAAGCTTTTCTTTCAAGAGGCATGAGACAGGGCTGCCCACTGTCCCTGTATCTATCTGCTTTAGACATGGAGCCGCTAGCACAATACCTTCTACAGACAGAGGATCTAAGGGGAGTAGTGGTTCATGGAAACACCCACAAGGTTGCGTACTACACAGATGACCTGCTGTTACATATTTCAGACCCAAAACACTCCATACAGTCCCTGTCGCACTGATTCAACAGATGGAACATTTGGTAGGATATATTATAAACGAAGACAAGACCAAGATCCTAAAGATCCTCTACATACCCACACCTGAAATTCAACATCAGTACCCCTTTCGATGAAATAAGAAGTCATCCAAATACCTCGGAGTCTCTGAATCAGTTCAGCTATCTATACAATGTACCAACTGAATTGCATCCCCTAGAACAGGCAGTTTGAGACGATCTCCAAAGCTGGACGGTGTTACCACTAGATCTGATCAACAAAGTACACATGGTACAGAAATACATATTACCGAGGTTTCTTTATCTCTTTCAAATCCTCCTGCTCCCACTAGGTTTAGAAGATTACCTAAAATGGAAAAGATTTTTTGTGGGGGGTGTTGCCCCAGGTAGCTTATCGTAAACTTTATCCAAGAAAAAAGGGGTTCTAGTATTACCAGACCTCTCTTTCTATGCCCAAGTAGCTCTGATTAAACATATCATAGCCTAGTTGCTAGAAATGGGGCAGCCTCCTTTGGTATCCACTGAAATCACGGATATGATACCAGAACTTAAAGCACTCCTATTTGGCTCCAAACACTATCTATATACCCAAACTACACTCTCCTGTACCACAGTAAGGATGCTCAAGGGATAGCATCAGCTACTGACACAAAAACACATCTACATAGTGCAATACGGCTTAACATCCTTGCTCACCATTCAAGTTTTATATCTGCCTGCTGAGATCATAATTTAGGGATTGGGCATGCCGGGGACCGACATGCGTCTTATCAGTTTTACAGTGATGCTCATATTAAATCCTTTCCCCAGCTACAGGATGAATATGGCTTGGAACAACAGGATCATTATAGATACCTGTAAATTTGCCACTTCTTGGCTACGCAGCTTGGATCCCAAATAGATCAGTCCCAACATGCTCACTTGTCAGATTTTATAATTACAATAATGGGGGAGGGGGTATGACCAGACCACTTTCTCTCTCTTATCAAACTCTCCAGTGACACACATTGGTGGATGTTACGCAAGTGCAAACATTGGAAGGCAGAACTGACCATCAGCCTGACACCAGCTGAATGGATACTGGCGTAGATGTACAACACAAGGTCACAGGTTCTTATAAATGGAGAGAGTACAGTTTAAAAACTACAATTAGATATTTTAGGGCCCTCTATATCACTGCAAAATGTCTGGCCATCCATGATGCTTCTTGTTGGAGAGGTGTTGGTTGTGAGGTGGCCACCCATACACACATCCATTGGTCCTTTTCTTCCCTTTGCTCCTTTTCTTCCCTTTGCTCCTTCTGGGCAAGAGTGGAGCAGGTGCTTAATGATGTAGTGTTGAACTATGGTAGCCTTACTCCTCAGGCGACTATACTCCTACATTACCCTCTCATTAAAAACAAGGTTGTTTGATACTTTGTGGGAATACACCTTACAGCAGCAAATATGTAATGACCAGTCTTTGGCTTAGACAAGAATCTCCCACATTTACTCAATAGCAAGAGACTATTTGGGACACTTATAAGATGGAAAAAATGACATCATACCTTCAGAGGGAGGAAACTGATCATAATGGAAGGAACCCATGGCTGATACATATAATGGTGATACTGTACGATCAAAGGTCATATCTTAAGCAGTACTAACAGCTGGAAAGAAAGGGAAGACCTCACATCTAGGTGTACATATAGAGAATAGGATGTTCGTTATATATTAAATTTTATTTAGAGGGTCTATCAATGTCATATCCGTAGTTCAACAGAATTCTAACAAAACATGATACTGACTATAGAGACTGTCTTGTAATTATCTTACATGCCAGTTACTATTGTATAACTGTGTCTGAATGTCCTAGCCACAATCAGGACATCAGCAACCTTAGGGGATACCACAAAACGTGCAGTTGCTCTGTCTTCAGACCATGCAGGGACTTCAGGTCTGGATGGACTAGGAACCCCTTGGCCTGTGACAACAGACCCCGACTCAGACGTAGAGGGACTGGAAGCTCCACTGCCAGATATTGAAGCAGAGGAAGCAATAGCTGTCAAGGCCATAATGGAGCAATGGGGATGAGAGTGACACACACTGCCCACAGCTTGAGCAGAACCATCTGTATCAGAGGAATGGAGGGAATGTATATATGTATTTCCCTTTCCAAGATAGGGACAGTGCAGCTCACTAAAAAACTCCAGGCCCTGGAGCAAACAGAAATGTGTCAGGTTTGGATTGTGTGGTGATGCAAAAAGATCCAGCGCTGGATGACCCCATCTGGTGGAAAGGTCATTTACCATGGAGGATACCAGTTCCCATTCATGAACCACGTGGGATCTGCTAGCTTGCCCACCAAGACGTTTTGCAGACCTGAGAGATACACAGCTGATAACTAAAGGCTGTGAGATGGAGCTCAGTACCATACTCTCACTGCTTCCCTGCATAAGGGATAGGAGTGACTGCCCCCATGTTTGTTGATGTAATGCATCACACTGACATTGTCTGTCTAGATTAGCAGAGGACCAGGGCAGAGATGATTCTTAAAGGCCTGCAGGCTATACAAGACAGCTGTCATTTCCAGGACATTTATAAGTAGCTCAGCCTCCACCTTAGTCCATGACCCCCGAGTCTGAAAAGGGCCAAAATGAGCACCCCAGCCAGAACCAGAGGCATCCATGATGGCAATCATTACAGGAGCTGGTACAAGGAATGAAATGCCCTTCAATAGGTTTTCGTGATCCATCCACCATAAGAATGCCCTGCAAAGAGGAGACGTGATGAGAATCATTTGTTCCAGCTCATTCATCAGCTGATCCCACTGGACCTTGAGTGTTCACTGAGGGATCCTCCTATGAAGATGTGCCAGCAGCACAGTCACTATGGTCACAGCCATGAGACACAGGAGATGTAGCATTGTTCTCGCAGACATAGTGGTACCAGTATATCAAATGCACCTTGGCAGACTGTCTGCCCTGTTCTGTGGCAGAACAACACATCTCTGTACTGTGTCGAAGACTATCCCTATGTATTGCAGTCTCTGGCACAGAGTTAACATAGATTTTGGCGCATTCGCTGTGATCCCCAAGTCGTCAAACAACTGACGTGTCCGAGACAGGGTATGTAGCAGAGCTTCCCTGAAGCTGGCCTTCAGGAGCCAGATGTCCAGGTAGGGGAACATACACAGACTTTCCTTGCGAAGTGCTAATGAAACTACTGCCAAGCATTTGGTAAAGACCCGTGGTGCTGAAGACAAGCCAAAGGGCAGTACTCTGAACTGATAGTGTTCTCTCTGCAGCACAAAGCGGAGGTACTGTATGTGGGATTTACTGATCTTTACATGAAGGTATGCATCCTTCATGTCTAGAGAACAGCCAGTCCCCAGTTTGCAGAAGGGAATCAGAGTTTGCAGGGATACCATTCATAACTTTTTGTATTCAATATACAGGTAGAGATCCCTGAGAACCAACACAGGATGCAGATTACCTGTCCATTTTGGTACTAGGAAATTATCTGGAATAGAACCTGTTATTTCTCTCCTGAGGAGAAACCAGTTTTATGGCCTGTTCCTCTCCCAGCTGGCATTGAAGCAGGGTCAAGAGGGCTCACCTGCTGCTCTCCCCACAAGTAGAGGGCCTCACCTGTGACCCCAGCCACTGCCTATTCCTCTCCCAGCCAGTGCTGAAGCAGGGTCAAGAGGGCTCATCTGCTGCCCTCCCCACAACAAGTAGATGACCTCACCTGCGACCCCAGCTTCTGCCCTTTTCCTCTCCCAGCCGGTGCTGAAGCAGGTTCTAGAGGGCTCACCTGCTGCCCTCCCCACAACAAAGTAGAGGACCTCACCTGCGATCCCAGCTACTACCTGTTCCTCTCCCAGCCAGTGTTGAAGCAGGGTCGACAGTGTTCACCTGCCACCCTCCCCACAACAAAGTAGAGGATCTCACCTGCTACCCTAGGTACTGGACCATGCTAGCTACAGCACATGAGCACCATCTTGAACAACTGCACCACCAGCAATAATTATCGGCGGACTCGCACTGATCGATTTTTATCTGCTTTTTTTTGCTTTACTTGCCCTGTCTGTAGTAATGCTGATCCAGTTTGTTGCTTTTAATATACTGCCCTCAAACTGCATTATCTTCTTTTTTTGCTTTATTTGCCTTGTCTGTACTGCTGATCCAGCGTGTTGCTTTTCAAATTATACTTTCCTCGAACTGCATTACTGTTAATGTAGCCTGCATTTACAAGTTTTTATGCTTTATTTGCCCTGTTCTGAACTGTTGATCTAGCTGCTGCTGGTAATACTGTACTGCCCTTGCACTGCTTTGCTGTTTATGTAGCCGCATTTCCTGTGTTCTCCTGATTGTGCTACTGCTGCCTTCAGCCCTCCCTCAGTCACCTCTCCCCTCCCCTTACCTGCTCTTCCTCTTCCCCATTTCTAACTTTGTCTCCCTTCCCTCCCAGCTGGCACTGAAGCAGGGTCGAGAGGGCTCACCTGCTACCTTCCCCACAACAAAGTAGAGGACCTCACTTGCAACCCCAGGTACTGGACCACGCTATCTACAGAGTGTGAGTGGCACCACAGTACATTAACCAACCACCCACCCTCCTGCCCTTTGCTAGTATCCCTAACTTATACTCTCACAAATCAAGCAAAAGGACCAGCATCTGTCTCCTCCCTTCTAATCAGACCCCAGCTTGCTATCATTCACTCTCTCCGTTACGAGTATTGGGCTTGCCTTGCTGAGCACTGCAATCCACCAATCTACACATAAGCTAGGACTCCAGAATCTCTAGCTGGAGTCCCTCCTTACTAATGGTAGCTCTCACCACACCTGGCCACTTTCCTACCATCCAGCAATTTAGCTAGACAACAAGCAGTGTCAGTGGCTCAGTAGGTAGCACACTCGCCTCTGAGGCCGGGAGATCAGAGGGCTGTGGGTTCAGTTCCCACATCTGGCACTTGGGTTAATATCCCAGTACTGACACTGTAGTGCAGCATGAGAGGGGTGCTGCATTTCTGAGGTGCCGTCTTTCGGATGAGACGTTAAACCGAGGTCCCATCTGCCTGGATTGGTGGTAGTTCAGGTGGATGTTAAAGATCCCATGGCACTTATCGAAAAGAGTAGGGGAATTTCCCCAGTGTCCTGGCCAAATTTCCCTCATTCACTAAAAATACCACCAACAGCTTAATCTGGTTCAAGGTCAGTTGGCATTCATCTGTATCCCCCTCCCCCGGGTCGTGCCTGAAAATAGGCAGGATTTGTCTAGTGCACTTACCTGGTCAACAAAAACTAAATAAATAAATAAAAATAAACATCTTATGGACACTGGTGTTTTTGCTGTCCCTATGTCTTAAGTAGGCACCCTACATTCCATTCACTATAACATCTGTTGCTGTAGCGCTGACACCTGTTTGTAACCCCCCCCAAAAGGGTCACGGCACATCTGCTTCCCCTCCTGAGAGGTGTAGTGTGACAAATCCTTTGACACCCTTCCTAGTTCGCAACTGACACTACCCAACAACAGTTATCTACCTTCTTCCATCATATCTGACAGACAAATGGCCCTAAAAGGAATCACAGTGTTTACTGTTTACATTGTACTAGTACTGGGCAGCAATCTGCTACCGACTTATCCCACCTCCAGCCATGTGCCAGGACCTACACCCTGGCATCATCCACGATGAACACTAGTGCCATCAGTAAGCACAGCTCCCACCTACTAATCATTTATGGCCTAGAAAGGGATGCAAATTGCTATACTGTAAGCTGTGCTATTTCCTAAAGGAATGCAATGGAAATTATATCATACCGTGCTCTAGCCTCCTCATAAAATTCCTCACCACCCTCCTGATGCTATTTTCTGGAGATGTGAAACCCAACCCTAGTCCTCCCCATTTAAATCTTAGAATTGGCTCTCCGATTGACCCCTGCTGGACCAAAACTAGGGGACTGCAATTCGCTCATATTAATATAAACAGCCTAAGAAATAAGCAGCATGAGCTGGAAACATGGGTTAATTTGCACATCTGGATGTACTTACCATCTCAGAAACTTGGCTTAAACCCACTATACTTCCCCATGAGGTGGAGCTCCCGAGGTACCAAACATTTAGACTGGACAAGATTGATAAAAAAGGTGGGGGAGTGATAACCTACACAAAGTCCATACTGAAGGTCACCATTATTTCCTTTCCCTTACCCGAAAACTCTGAATGCGAGGCCCTATTCATTAACCTGCTGTTAGGTAATGCAAAGCCCCTTCTTGTTGACTGCATCTACAATCCCCCCAAAATGGCCCAATCAACCCCTGATACTTTGATAAAAGCCATCTCTGATCTCCATCTGGGAGAAAAAATACTCCTCGGGGACTTCAACATAAATTGGTCCCCCAAAAAGACAGATATTTTTAAGACCGCACTGCATGAAGCCCACCTAATGCAGATCATCAGTGAACCCACCAGGTTGAAAAACAAAACAGGAAACCACACCATTTTAGACTGGATTCTTGTCACAAACCCAGATAGAATCGGAGCAATTGGCACCTTCGCTGATGCACTAAGCGACCATGGCCCCCATCTTCTGTGTATGGAGGAACAATTTCTTGCAACCACCACCTAGAATTTTGTGGGCCCATGATTTCTCCAAACTTGACACAAACTCCTTCCTTGGTATGCTATCTGAAGTCAATTGGTCCTTGATAAGCAAACTCCCCTGCATCAACATTGCCCTTGACTTTTTCATATATAATTTCCTCTCTGCAACTAACAAGCACACTCCCTGAAAAAAGCTCAGAGGCAAGGGATAACAATCAAAATGGCTACCTAAAGAATTAAAAAAACTCATGAGAGAGAGAGGGACAAAGTGTGGAGGCTCTCCAAAACCACAGGTGCCACTGGAGACTGGCACAGATACCGAGAGCTGCGTAACAAGTGCAAACATGATGTAAAAAAGGCCAAATGTAACTACCTCAGATCCTTACAAGACAAGAACCTGGCAGATCCCCAAAAATTCTGGTCACAAATCAATACCCTCCTAAAGGGGTGACCTAGTACTAGTGTCAGCAACATTGTGGCTCTTGGTAAGCGCTACAGTGATCCTGTGGCCTCAGCTGAAGTGCTAAATATCTTCATCGACCTGGAAAAGTAAAAAACTCACTCTACAGCCTCTCCCCCTCCATAATTGACAACTTGGATGAGAACCTACCATTTCCAAATTTCTACCTCAAATTAGTTTCAAGGAAGGAAGTGCTCAAACTCTTCCTGAAGGTAAAAGAGGAAACTTCTGCAGGGCCTGACAAGCTTGATCCTAGGCTTCTCAAACTAGCAGCACCAGTTATAGCTACCCTAGTTAACATGCTATTTAACAGATCTCTCATGGAAGGGTGTGTCCCCTCCCTGTGGAAGTCTGTCTTTGTAGTACCAATACACAAAGGAGGGGCCACAGATCTGGTAGAAAACTACCACCCTATTTCCCTGAACAAAATATTAGAGAGACTAAGATACAATCAACTTAAAAACTGTACTGATCAGCACAACCTCCTCTCCACTAGGCAATATGGGTTCAGAAACAGCATGGGATTGACACAGCCCTTGTCAGATTAACTAGACACCCTTGCTGCCCATGATGCTGTCCTGCAAACTGGTGCTGTCTTTACAGACCTCACCAAGGCCTTCCACCTGGTTAACCACCAGCTGTTGCTAACCGAGCTTAAAGCCCTTGGCCTGGAAGTCTATCACTGCACTGGTTTACAGACTACCTCTCAAACTGATCACAAATCGTGAAATGGAGAGGAGTTCTATTGACCAAATGCCCCATCAAGGATGGTGTCCCACAAGGATCTATTTCAAGACCCTTGCTCTTCTCCCTATTTGTCAATGACATGCCCTCAAACTGTGGAGGAGGTAACCTGTTAATGTACACTGACAATGCAGTGCTGTACCGCAACCCCAGTGATATCCACATACTAAACAGCCAGATCACAAGCGACTTCCAGACACTTGAGAACTGGTTCCAAACTAACAAACTAGTCCTAAATGCCAAGAAGACAAAAGCCATACTCTTTAGAACAAGGAGCTCGGCCAACACAAGGAACTATACCCTCACTATAACCCTCTCCAATGGGTCTAAAATTGAGGTAGTTGACTCTATAAAGCACCTTGGGCTTTATGTGGACCAAGATCTCATGGTAAAGCTGCATGTGGAGCTCTTGATAAAAACCCTGCATCAGAGAGTGGGCCTCCTCTATCGTCTCAGCCCATATCTTACCAAGCAATCCCACCTTATTTATTTAATTTATTCAAGAGATTTGCAAGGAAGTTATACTGAGCAGAAAAGCTCGATTCCAGATGTGTCCTGGGGGAAGGGGATATGGAGTACAAGATAAACTAAAACAATAATACATTAGGTACACAACAAAAGAGCAGTTGCATAGTTAATAACAAGAAGCAGTGCAATAACAACGGCAGTAGTAAGAACTGTAAACTATATGCATATAAAAGAAAGAGAATAATAATGAGTGCAAGGATGAGAGTATGGAGATGAGGGCTGCATAGACAGAATAGTAAAAAGCAGATGATAAGTCTGCTAACTGATTGGGAACTAGGGATAGAGTCTAGGTATTCATAGTCATGGGAAACCTATTCGATGGTTTAGGATTTAAGAGGGCAGAAAGGGCCAAGGGAGAGAAGATGACAGGGAATGGCAAGAGCATGCATGTTTTGTGAACTCTCTTAGAAGGGAAGAGAGGGAATAGGATGAAGTGGCACTGCAGATTTGGGCGGGGAGGGTGTTCCATATTTTAGGGCAGCGGAAGGAGAAAGCATACTGGCTGGAGGAGGTAGAATGGTGTGGGATTGCGCAAGTACAAAGATCAGAGTTACGGATGGACTAAATGCGTTTGGAGGTAGCAAGAATGTCAGAAGAAAGGTAGGAAGGGAGATTACCAGACCAGAAATTGGCCATGAAAGAGGCAGTGTGAGTGATATGTCTGGGCTCCAGAGACGGGAAAGAAAGGGCTTTATACAGGTTGCAGTAGTGAGTAAGAGGGGGACAGGACTGCACAAAGCAACAGAAAGAGTTGAAGAGGGTGTCCAGTCTGACAAGGTGGTTTTAGAGGTGGCACGGTAAACTATATCTGCATAGTCAAAAGTAGGAAGGATCATTTTGTGCACAAGGGCAAGGCAGGCCAATAGAGGGATGCAGTTCTTGTTTCTATATAAGGCACCAAGCTTGGGGTGCTAGTTCTTTAGAATAACATCCATGTGTGCAGAGAAGTCCAAATGGGGATATAGCCATTCCCTAAGGTATCTAAAGGTGGAGACATTTTCTATGGAGGAGCCATCCAAGTGTGGAAGATGGGTTGGGATTTCAGTTTAGCAAGTCTCTGTCTAGTGCAAAAAAAGGACATGGAGACTGTCCTTCTGGCATTGAGGAACAACTGGTTGGATATGAACCATTGTTGGATGTTGCTTGAAATCGTGTTGTAGTCTAGCCTCAGCATCAGCAGGTGATGTGCTCAACGTACAGAGGACAATGTCGTCCGCTTACATATGGATTTGGGAAGTGCAGCAGGCTGAAGGGAGATCATTGAAGAAAATGGAGATGAGTAAAGGGCTGAGTACAGAGCTCTGTGGGACGCCAGTAGCGATAGGTAGCAGAGGTGAGATTGAAGATGCAGTCTTAACTGATTTTGATCTGCCTGAGAGATAAGATTGAAACCACACTGTGGCCAAGGAATTTAGATCAGCAACAGAGAGGTTCTGGAGGAGGAGGAGGTGGTGGGAAACAGTGTCAAAGACTTTCGCCAGATCAACAAATATGGCCGAGGTAATGTGTCACTGATCCATATTAGAGTGTATAGAGTCAGTGAGATGTAGAAGGGAGGTAGTGGTGGAGTGAAATTTATGGAAGCCAGACTGGAAAGGAGTAAAACATGAAGTAGATTCAAGGTAAGAGGTGAGCTGGGCAAGAACAATGCATTGTTGGAGCTTGGCTAAGATAGGAAGGAGGGAGATTGGATGGTAGTTCCCAGGGGCAGTACAGTCACCACCTTTGGGGAGTGGGATGACTGTGGAATGTTTCCAGTTAGACGGAAGAGAGGAAAGAGAAAAGGATAGGTTAAGAAGACAGGCCAGAGGGGAAGCTACAGCCTGAGCAGGGAGGTAGAGCAGAATAGGTCAAGACCATCAGGGCTCTAACCCTTAGAAGGGTCCAAGGCTAGGAGTGCCTTTAAAGCATCATTAGGCGAGATGGGAGAAAATGAAAAAAGTAGGGAGGTGGAACAAAAAGGTTTGTGGGGGGGACACAATGGAAGCAGTAGGCATACATGAGAGGCGGGTGGATAGGAGTGTAGAAGCGAAGGATGTGAAAAAAGTGTTTAATGTAGAAGCCACGGATGGTGGGTCAGAGAGTGTAACATTACCATGAGAAAGGGTTGGGATCAGAGGGTGGGGGTAGGGAGAGAAAAGGGCTTTAACGACAAGCCAGAACTTAGAGGGATGGCTTAAGTTAGTGTTGAACGAAGTAGAGAAGTATTCGAACTTGGCATACCTGGAGGCCCTTGTACATGCATTTCTAAGATGTCTATAGCGGAGAAGGAGAGGGTGAGATTTGGCTTTCATATAAGCCTTCCAGGCTTGATCCCTGGCATGCACGTAGGCCATCAATTCTGCAGCAATCCAGGGGAGGTGTGTTCTCCTAACTCTGGTTAGTTTAGAGAGAGCATGCAAGTCCCAGATTTCCAGTAATTTAGACCAGAAGTAATTAAGGGCAGTATCAATAGAGGATGTGGAAGAGATCAGGGACCAGTCTGTGCTCTGTACGTCTTTTAGGAGGGGAGCTAAGATTAGGGAATGAAATGAATGCAGAGGAATTAATTTATGAGGGGCTCTAGAGTGATGTTCTTATTTATTTATTAAATTTTGGTGACCGGGTAGGCCCACTGAGCCCCGAAGGTCCCTTTTTCAGGGGTGACCTATACGGATGTAATAGATCATATAGTGGTCACTGAGGGAGTCTGGGAGAATACCAGCATCAATTATATGATGGGGGGGCCGGACGTAATGGCCCAGTCTATTAGGATGTGTTTGTGGGATGTGTGATTAAGACTAGTTGGGGTAGTGACTGTAATAAGTTTAAAGAGTTTACTTTGGAGCAGATGTTGGAATTGGAAGAAGAGTCTCAGTCCATGTTTAGGTCACATGATAAGTATAGCTCTCCAGCAGTAGTATGTGACGTGTTGGTGGTGAGAAGCTCCGATAAAGTTGATGTGGAGAGACCAGGGAGACAACAAATGCCAGCTATGAATATTGGTAAGGAGAATGGGAGAGATGGCTTGATGAGGAGAAGTTCATATTGGGATGGGGACGAGATGGAAAGAACAGGAGAGTATTGGAGGTGAGAGGCTATATACATTGCAATGTCTCCACCCTTGCTGGGTCTGTCTTGTCTGATAAGTGAAAAACTAGGGGTGGAAAGACTGGTATCAGACATTTTATTGGCTAGCCAGGTTTCAGGAAGAACCAGAACATCCGGCTGTAAAACCAGCATGCTTGATTGAAGGAGGGTGAGCTTAGGGAGAAGACTTCTTATATTGAGGTGAACCATTTTTAAAGCTTTTGGTGGAGTCATTGTTAGAGAAGTGGGGCCAGGGTTGGATTCAATATCTCCAGCAGAGATGGGTAGGAGGGTGACTAGCAATCTGGAAAATGAGTAGACCCATTTGGAGATTTTAGGGTGTTAAGGGCGGAGGGGTGGGGGCAAGGTTTGAGAATGGAGGGAGAGAACTTTGTAGGGGTTTAAAATTGCTAAGAGGAATAGAGGGGAGTAAGGAGGCATAGGGGCAAGGGTAAAAGGTTAGAGCAGCAATTATGGGGAGCGTTGTATGAGTAAGGGTGAAGATTGGAGGGAGTGAGGGGGGCCCGGGGATGGAGGGAATAGTAGTAGGGGGTAAAGAGGCCAGGGATGGAATAAGTGCAAGGATAATGCTATGGGGGGAATAATAAAAATCATTGTAGGGTTTATAAGCAGAAGTCAAGCTAGACAGGAAGTAGTGACAAGATAAATAAATATTGAATCCTGTGTGTTGTAGTGCCGCTTTCGACCACTGGGTGACGAGGGATAAGAGGGATGAATGAAAAGTGCTCAGTAAAAGTCTGTGTGGCTTAGTGGAGTAAGCATCAGATTGCAGAGGAGCAAATGTATGGTAGACCTAGAGTCAAAACCTAGGTAGGGAGTGAGGAGAGATGTAAGGAAAGTGAATGAGGAATAGTAGCAGGGCACATAAAGCAAGGAAAAACAAGCGATCAGTTTTTAATACTAGGTGGAACTCGAAGGTGTTATTACATACTTGCCAAAGGGCAACAAGAGATAGAAAAGATGGGAGAAAGTGTATACCTGAGAAGACTGTGTGGCCCAATGTGTAAAGCAGCAGCCTAAAGAGTAGCAAGAAAGTTAGACCCAGATTCGAATCCTAGTCCAAGTGAGGAGGGGGTGATAGGTAGAGTGATGGGGTGCAAAGGGAGTAGGTATGAGGGAATATATTGCAAAGCTTATAGCAAAGTTTGAGGGTAGTCAGATAAAATGGGTATCACGTCAACTGAGCGCAAGCAATTCAGCGTGAGCAAAACAGTGCATAACATTAACATGTGTAGCACATCACAGCGCCGTACAATTTCAGCGTAAAATCCCACTCTGTAACTTCACAAGAAATCTGATTACCTGCTCAGCGTTCAGCAATATCATAGCATGTACTATTGCTAAATGTTTGCGCTCAGCGTTCAGCAATATCAAAATTTCGTAGCATGTACTATTGCTAAATGTTTGTGACATCCAATGGGGCACAGTGTTGAATGACATTTAAACATCACAGGATTCTGCGAATGGGATCTTAGCATGTAGTGTGGCTCGATGTCTGTGACATCCAATGGGCACATCATTAACAAATGTAGATATTGCCCCTTATGTTTTTTGTTGCAGTTAAAAAGTTACATCTTTATTTCACTTTTAAACTTGAAGCTGAAAGCAAGTGTGCAATTCCACGTAGGTAGCTATTGCTATCACAGTTGCCATATCCGTGAACTACGGCGGTGATTCGCTTTGATGTATCCCTATATTTCTTACGTTGGGTCAGGGGTTGAACACCAGAGAGGTATTGTTCCAATTTCAGTTTGTTAATATTTTGCTCAGTTTGTATTGCACGTATGAACTTCCAAATAGTGGGATGTGTAGCACCTAACAGGTGATTGAAACTTTGGTGCCATCCCTCAACTGGTATCATTCTCACATTTAGGGCAAATTCTTCATCAACTGTGTAGGATTTGTGATCCTCTGGCAGATCTTGAATTTTACGCCAAATAGCTTGGCAGAGGTGGAAGAAGCAACCTCTTGTTTCTGCACCAGGAAATTCAGTGCGGAATGCTTTTATAGCAGCCATTTCGAAGTCTGTCGTTACAGACTGTGGACTAAGGTTGCCGCACAATTCTTTTAAAGCTGACAGAACTTGGACATAACTTGCATTCGATCTGCTGCACATTAGGATAAACACATTTGGAAGCACTGCAGTGTATTGCACACTGTGGATTGTGTACAGTTGGGAGAACAGTGGGGGAGTAGATTTAAATGTCCCATCAGCAAACCAATATTTGCTTTCCTTCATATATTGAAGTTTTTTTCTTGTAGCAAAAATAAGGAAACGTTCATTGTCCTCTTCATCACTTTCAAATAGTAGAAAGTCCTCCCTGCAGTCAGTAAATACAGGTTACTCACCTGTAACAGGAGTTCTAGGAATGGTATATGTTGTTCATCCACACTGTCTGGCAGGTTCCTTGCTGCTTTAAATCTTGCCGGAAGGTCTTCAAGCTGGCTCCTCCCACCCACCTGGGTGGTAAAACTCTTGGCTCCGCCCCATGACGCCAGATCTAGCCCGCTGGAAGCTAGGTTGTGCGTCAGCCAGGGAGATCAGGGTGGGATGAACAACATATACCATTCCTAGAACTCATGTTACAGGTGAGTAACCTGTATTTCTAGGGACATGGATATGTTGTTCATCCACACTGTCTAGCAGACTCCTAGCAGTTCTCCGGGAGGAGGGAGGCAAGGCGCACACCCCCTACTTAGGAAATAAAGACTGGAGAACCGAGGCCCCAAAACCAGCATCCCGGCGTGACTCAAGGTCGATGTGGTAGTGGGTGATGAAGGTGTGTGCTGACTTCTAGGTAGCAGCCCTGCAGATTTCCTGGATAGGGACATCCCTGGAAGCAGCCACCGATGCAGCAGTATGGCGGGTAGAATGAGCTCTTATCCCTCTGGGAGGCTCCATGCCCGCAAACCTATAACAGAGATCTATGCAGGAGGTGACCCACCTGCCTATTGTCCGCTTGGCTGCAGGTCTGCCAGGTGCGGCTTCAGTGTAGGTGACAAACAGCTGGTGAACCTCTCTCCGAACTTCAGCCGTTTGCTCCTTGTAGTAAGTGAGCACTCTTCTAGGGTCCAAGGTATGGAGCCTATATTCGGCCTCCGAGGTGTGAATGAGGTAGAACACCGGCAGAGTCAACATCTGGTTAAGGTGAAACTCCGACACCACCTTAGGAAGGAATTTTGGGTGGGGGCGAAGGACAACCTCGTCCCTGTGGAAGAACAGATAAGGAGACTCGATGGAAAGCACCTGGAGCTCTCCCATCCTTCTGGCTGATGTGATAGCCACCAAGAAGGTGGTCTTCCATGACAGGTGAAAGATGTCACACCTGTGCATCGGTTCGAATGGCTTGCCCATGAGCTTAGCCAATACCAGCAGTAGATCCCATGGAGGTGGAGGTTCTCGCACCGGAGGGGATATGTGATCAAGGCCTTTGAAACAGCACCCGACCACCTTCTCCTGCACCACCGACTGCTTCCCGGCCCGTGCCCAGTAAGCAGAGATGGCTGCCAGGTGCACCTTAAGGGTCGTCGACTGAAGCCCTTGCTGAGAAAGGGACCACAGGTAGTCCAGAATGCTTGCCAAGGAACAGGAGGAAGGGTCCAGACCCTTGCCCTGACACCAAATGGAGAATCTCTTCCATTTGAAGGCATAGCATTTTCTGGTCGACTCCTTATGGGACGCCTCAACAACGCTGAGGACCTCATCGGAAAGACCCAAGGCCTGGAACTCTAGTCGCTCAGGAACCAGGCCATCAGGTGAAGGGATTGAAGGTCCGGATGGAATACCTTCCCCTGATTGACTGAGATCAGGTCCGGGCAGGCTGGAAGCCGCCTCGGGAGCCTGGAGCCGAGGCTGAGGAGATCTGGATACCAGAACTGGTGGGGCCAGTCTGGGGCTACTAGAATCACCTGCACCTTGTCCCTCCTCACCTTGAGAAGCACCTTGTGGATCAAGGGAAATGGGGGAAAGGCGTAGAAGAGGCCCGGGGTCCACGGCCTTGAGAAGGCATCCCCCTGCAGCGAGCACTGCTGAGGGGGGCCGGCATGAAACAGTCTCAGCTTCGCATTCTCCCGGGAGGCAAACAGGTCCACCTGAGGCATGCCCCAGTGGGAGAACAGATCTTGTACTACCCCCGGCAGGAGAGACCACTCGTGGGACGCAGCCCCTATCCGGCTTAGGGCATTGGCCAGAATGTTGGAGGCTCCTGCCACATGGATGGCAAGGAGATCCGCCTCCAGGCTGCGCATGAGTGACCAACTGCGGCGAGCTTCCTTGCACAGAGGCATGGAGTGCGTCCCGCCCTGGCGGTTTAGGTAGTACATGGTCGTGGTATTGTCCGTCTGGACCTGGACCACTTGACCCCATAGAAACGGAGTGAAAGCGGTGAGGGCTAGATGAACCACTCGAAGCTCCAGCAGGTTGATGTGGCATCGGGACTCCCGAGGGGACCAGAGGCCGTGCGCTCTGTGCTCCCCCAGATGGGCACCCCAACCCATCAGAGAGGCATCGGTCGATAAAGAGACCGTCAGCTCGGGGCAGACAAATGGGATGCCCTCCTGCAGATGTGCTGGAATGGTCCACTACTGGAGGGCATTCCACATCTCCTGGGTCACTGTCACTAGCTGATCCAAGGGATCGGAGTGCTGTGACCATTGGCTGGCCAGCCCCCATTGAAGGGGACACATGTACCAACGGGCCCAATGGACCATGCTGGTGCAAGCCGCCATGAGGCCCAGGAGGCCCAGGAAGTCTCGAGCAGGGCGCAATTTCCCAACATGAAATGATTGGGCAAAGGAGGAAAGAACCTCGGCCCTGTCCACCGGGAGCCATGCTCTGGCTCATAGACAGTCGAGCTCTGCCCCGATGAATTGTATCACCTGCTTTGGCATGAGTTCTGACTTGGCCTTGCTGATGAGGAGGCCAAGCTGAGAGCAAACCTGGAGGGCCAGATCTCTAGACCGCTCCACCTCCATTCTGGAGAAGGCTGCAATCAGCCAGTCATCCAGGTAGGGGTACACCTGGACCCTTCGGCACCGCAGGAATGCTGACACCACTGCCATGCATTTGGTGAAGACCCTGGGAGCTAGGGAAAGGCCAAAGGGCATGGCCTGGAACTCGTAGAGGGATCCCTCTGCCCTGAAGTGAAGGAATCTCTGGTGGGACGGATGGATTGGGATGTGAAAGAACGCATCCTGGAGGTCCAGAGAACAGAACCACATGCCTCATTCCACGGATGGGATTATCTGAGCCAGAGTGACCATCCTGAAGGTTCGAGACCTTAGGAACCTGTCCAGGTCATGCAGGGCTAGAATGGGGCACCAGCCCACAGTCCGTTTCGGGACCAGGAAGTACGTGGACACAAACCCCGGGTCTGGTGGAGGATCCGCCACCTTCCTGATCACCTCTTTTTCAAAGAGCAGGGTGATGTCGGCTTGGCGAGCCGACAGAGAAGCTGCGGACCCCATAGCCCCCCGAGGGGCAACGGCTCGGAAGGGCAGGGCCTGCTCGAACTCCAAGGGCAGGCCCTTTCTTACCACCTCCAACACCCAGCGGTCCGTGGTGATAGCGGACCAGGTGGAAAGGAAGTGGGGGAGCCATCCCCCCACAGGGGAAACCCGTGGGGGAGTGACGAGGCTGGGGGTGACACCCCTCAACCCGTCACTGGGCAGGCTTGAAGGAGGAACCAACCGAGGGACCTCCTGGGCCTTTTCCTCCCTGCTTCCTGTTAGAGGAAGCCGCAGGCTTGGCTTTGGGGTGCCAAGCGCGAGCCTGCTGGCCCTGATGCTGGTGCTGTTGGGCCAGATGTGCCACAGGCGCAGAAGGGCGAGAGGACTTATGTTGTTGACGATGGCCCTTGTCCTTCTGGGCGGAGGTGACTGAGTCCAGGGTAGCATTGGACTTTTCGATCCGCTGGAGGTGGCCTTCCACTCCAGGGCCAAACAGGTCAGTCCCCAGGAAGGGGACATCCGCCAGTTTATGCTGGGTATCCGCCGTGAAGGTGGATATCCTCAGCCATGCTCTGCGGCGCATGGCCATTGCAGCCGCAACTGATCTGGCACAGGAGTCTCCAATGTCCAGAGCTGTTTGGAGCTGCTGTTTTGCCACCACCCTTCCCTGGTCCCGTACCTGCTTGACCATGGTCTGCAGGTCGGCCAGGAGATGAGGGATCACCTCATCCAGGGAGCCCATGAGGGCATGGGAGAAGTGTGCCATCAGCACGGCTGAGCTGGCCTGGTGGAGGCCAAGAGAGGACACAGCGTACACCTTGCGCCTGGCATAGTCCAGCTTTTTGGACTCCTTGTCGGGGGGCTTATCCACATCCCTAGCATTCCTGGAACGCCGGAAAATGCTATCGGTGACCAACCCCTCCACAGAGGGGTGCTCCGAAAAACCGGACAAAGAGCTGGTAGGGACCGCATACTTCCTGGCCATCCTGGCTGAATGTGCAGGACAGGAAGCCGGCCACTGCCAAAGCTCCAAGGCTCGGCCAACAATGGCTTCAGCCACCAGAAAGACCTCCGTGGGCGAATCCCCTCGGTCCAGTATCTACGTCAAGGCATACTTGGCCCACTTGGATAGGGGCTCGAGCTGCATCCCGGTGGACTCCGAGATGAGCTGAAGCAGACCCATAAAAGACGATGGGCTCTCGTCCATCAACTGCCCCTCGGAGGACTCCGGGTCAAGGGGCCTGGAAAACAGGGAGGAGTCATCGACGGACTCCAAGGAGTCCACGAAGAGCTACCTGGGGCCTCAGCCACCCTCCACCTGCCGAGGACGGTCAGCAGTGAGGGTGACCGACAACCTGTGGGGCAGATCCTGACCCGACCGAGAGTTCTTGGTCGGCGCCCCCAATTTTGGTTGTGGAGGTGGAGGTTCCACCACAATCGGTGGGGCAGCTGGTTTCATACGAACAACTGGCCCAGGCTTGGGCACCTCGATTACAGCGAGGGGTTGTTTCAGCCGTTCAGGTGACAGCCACTTGATGGCCATGGAAGGCGACAGCGTCGGCTTGTTCCCAGACAGAAGTAACTGCTGCCACATTAGGGTCCTCTGAAGGCCGACGCACTTGCACTAAAGCCCTCTCCGAGGAGGAAGACGACAAGCTGCACCGCCACTTACTCGTGCGGAGACCGAGACCACCAATGTCGGCAGGATCGGCTGGACCGAGACGAGGTCCGAGACCGAGACCCTCGGTATTTCCAAAGGCGGGTCTGGGAAGGTGCGGGGGACACCCGCTCTTCCCTCGGCTCAGGAGCCTTGACCGGGGACTCCGGCACGGGAGGCACAGGCAAGTCCTCAGTCTCCACCGGGGGAACCGGTGAAGAAGGGTTGTCGGCTTCACCAGTCGACAGCCCGTCTGACGGGTCGAGAAAAATCTTGACCGTGTCGACGGGTGTCTAGGCCGGCTGACCTGACGGGGACACCGTGAAGCCAGCGGCTTTAGCCGCAACCTCGACCGAAGTCGAGTGTTGGCTGTCCGGGGAAGGGGATCTCTCCCGCTCCCATGAACGCCGATGGTGGGACTTACCTTTCTAGTCCTTCTTTTTGGACCGAGAAGAGTGTCCAGATGGCACCTCTCCCTTCGTGGAAAGGGATTGGCAAAGCTCCTTAAAAGAAGCTGTGTAGGAGGATCCCAGAGAGAGCGAGATAAATGCCGCGACCGAGGAAGATGAAGATGTGGCCTGGGCTGCCTCCTCCTCGAGGGCGATCATCTGCTGGAGTTGCTCAGCCAAGCCAGCCGCCGTGGTCACTGCCCAATGGGCCTCCTTAGACTTCACCAGTGGGTAGCGCTTCTTGGGGCACCCAAGCTGTAACCGGGCAGCGCGGTCTTCCAGGACGTTGGCTGAAAACTAATGGCATAACTCGCAGGCCTGCAGGTCATGATCTAGGCCGAGGCAGTAGACGCATGTGGAGTGTGGATCCATCCTGGACATTTTCTACCCGCATGAGCATTGCCAAAAACCGGAAGTTGATTTGTCCATCGCAGCCGCGAGGGAGTAATTAGACCGAAGTCTCGAAAACTTAAGAATTAGTTTCAGGTGAACCGAAGAATTAGGATCCAGTCTATACGCAGAGCGTTAAGGAGGGAACCTGAGCTTCCAAGTGGTAAGGAAGCTTTGGAGTCATGGGGCAGAGCCGAGAGTTTTACCACCCGGGTGGGTGAGAGGAGCCAGCTTGAAGACCTTCCGGCAAGATTTAAAGCAGCAAGGAACCTGCCAGACAGTGTGGATGAACAACATATCCATGTCCCTAGAATACTGTATTCATGGGGGATTTTCATCTGTGCAGCAGAGGTCAGCTGTACTGGTGAGACTGATGCTATTTGCTTTGCATACTGTGTTGTGCATTTTAAACAAGGGAAAGAAGGAAGTTTTCCCATACTGGCTGGTTCCAGTTGGCTAGTTGCCCCAGCCACAATTTGTGGCGTGGCCTCCTGAAAGGACTGTGCCTTTGATTTAATTTCATTTTCCACCTTACGCACAGCTATTGCACCAGCATCAGGTACATGACAGTGCTCAGACAGAAACTTGCAAATCATGTCATTCTCTGTGTGCACTCAAGCTGGACATCATGCACTGTCATACTGGCAGCACTTCCAGTACGTTTTGCTGCCATATGTGCGTTCCTTGCGGTACAAGAAACCTTCATGCAACAAGAGCTGCTGCCCACGCTGGCTGCTCACATATTCTAGTGGCAACAGTAGTCCTAAATAGCAGCACTTTTGATTGGTAGCCACTTGGCTACATCTTGTGTGCAGCCACATTGCGGTGTAATTTCATAGTGCATATCTAGCTTGCATCGGAATGCTTGCGATTATATTGACCGAGCGGTTTTGTTTTGTGCTATTTTGACATGGAACCGATAAAATGTCACACCAGTGGAGGGGATATATAGTGCCCACTAGTGGCCAGGGACAATAAGGAGCCAATGGGAAGTTAGGGAGATTATAGTCACATGATAGGGGCCAGCTATAAAGGAAATAACGAGTTAGATGAGGCAGCCACCGCAAATGCGGCGGCGGGTAGCAGCTCCAAGACCCTCTGAGTCCTGTCTGTACCCGAGAGCGGCTGGAAGAGCTCTGCTCACCAGCAGGCTGGGGAGGGTTGTTGCAGCTTAAAGGGAACCTGTGAAGAGATCCCACCTTAGTATAGCTAATGGCATCCTCCTCCCCAACCTCCTCTACAGTGCTCCTATTGTAAAAAACACTGAAATGTTGAAGCTGAAATCAATGTACCACAGCACTGCTCGATTTGCCACAGGACACCCCCCAGGAATATCACTGCACAGTTCTGCAGGTGCTAAACTGGCCCACTCTAGAAGGCAGGTTAGACTACTACTGCTTGTGCCCTGCCCACAAAGTCCAGCATAAGAACTCTGCAACCAGCCTACATGAACTACTGACACCCAAACCACAGTGAAGACCCCTTAGATCCTCTAGCCACACACTCCTATTGGCTCCCTAATTTAGGACCACCTCAGGTCAGAAGTCACTTGCCACCCTCATCCCTGTTCTCTGGAATGCTCTTCCCAGTAGTCTACAGGACTACTCCTCCCTGGATGAAAGGCCTATCTACTAAAGTGCAATATATGCAACTGCCCCAGTTGACCCCCCCCCACTATGGGCAGTCTGCTCCCTGCCCTTGAATACTCCTTTGTCATAATATGATCTTATGATCGGTGCCCTCTTACAATGTCGTAATTTGTAACTCCTTGTATTTGTCAATACCTCTTTGAGCTGACAAATTGACCTGTACTATATACGTCTGTGTACCACTAAGATTTGGCTTCCCTTTCCAGAAATGTATGTGCCTCCCCTCCATTATTACTTTATGAATATTTCACACGGTAGACGTCATTGTTACCATGATATGTAGCAATTTGGTTAGAAATATATATTCTCTGCTTGTATATTTATAGTTAATCCCAGGTCGCCCCGGAAAAAAAAGATACTCTGGGTCTCAGTGGCTAACCTGGTCAACAAAATTCAATAAACGTCTTTGGAGTAAAAGATGTCCTTTGAATTTATTATTCTGAAACGTGTGAGGAGATGTGTTGATTCTTTACAGTACTTGCACTTTAAATAAAATGCAGCATGCTTTGGAAATCCTTGTCAGCAGCTTCATTCATTCATTCCAGGTGGTGAGTGCGGAACTTTGTGTTTCTGAATATGTGGACTTATCCTGGTACCCCAACCATGTGCAGCAGACTCTGCCTTGACACTGCATTTCTGGAATACAGACTGAACTTCTTTCAGAATGGAAAATGGCCCAAAAGATAAAAGAAAGGTGGTGGAGGATGACCTGGAGGGATCTGCAACAGCTTCAGAGCATACCTGCTTGCAATTATCTCCAGAAGCCACTCATCTGTAGTCCTCTCCCACTACTGTTTCAGATGCAGGGAGATCCTGCCCCCCACACTCACCCCTGGAGGTAACTGCTAAAGTACGGGGATGAGGGCGATGGGTCAGGCAGAAATGGAGGCAGCAGGGCCACCAGAACCAATTCCCATCTGCAGGCATCTCTCTGGGCTGAGGGAAATTGCTCATCTCCAGGCTGAGTTGGCCAGGATTTGTGGTACCTCCTCTCCCACTCAGGGACCACCAGGGTCACTGCCGTTGCCTCACAGGTTGCCAAGAAAGAGGAGCGGTTGGACCACAGTGGGCTCAGGGAGGGTGAGGATGGTGGAACAGAGGCGCATCCCTCCAGTTGTACCTCTCCACAATTTCTATGCCATTCTGGAAAAGTGTGGTTCCTCTATGGAGGCATCCACAGTGGAGACCAAGGAGGATGCTGGGAACCTCCACAAAGGAGACCCCCAGGAGGGTGGCATGGGACCCCACAGGGGAAAGAAACAATTCCTGGTGGGGGACTCCATTGTTAGGAAGGTAGAAGTGGGGGAGAAAGGGGAGAGGGAGGTAAGGTGCCTGCCTGGCGCCATGACTTGGAGGAACAGGGACTGAATCCTCTGGATCGCAGGAGCAGCTGCACAGGGGAGGGAGCTGGATGTCATTGTCCACCTACGGACAAATGACCTGGCTAAGAAAGGGTTCAGAGCAGTGCAAGAAGCATTTGTGGAGATGGGGAGGGGCCTTAGACAAATAGCACACACGGTAGCCTTCTCACAGGTGCTGCCTGTCTATGGCACGGGTGAGGCTAGGGTGCTCCACAATCAGTGGTTGAAAAACTGGTGCAGAGCTCAGAGATTTTGCTTCATTGGGGACTGGGGGTCCACCTGGAGGGATGCAGGCCTATACTGGCATGATGGTCTGCATCTGTCCAGGAGGGGAACAAGGATCCTAGGTGATAGGTTTAAATACTTTATTGGCAAGCATTTAAACTAGCCAAGGGGGGAGGCACTGGAAAGGAGCAGGGAAATCCTAGCCCCCCCCCCAAAAAAAATCAGGGTACTAAGTGAGGTAGACACCATCATAGAGATGTCAATAGGGAGAAGCGCAGGGGTAAATGGAGAAAGTGACAAATGCAATAAGGACAGGGATAGGGCAAAAAGGGGTAAGGCCATCAAGAAATGGAGGGTAATGAGTACCAACGCCGGTAGTCTAGGCAACAAACTCCCTGAACTGGTGGCCTTGATGGAAGAGGGATGCCTGGATATCGTAGTAGTCACAGAAACATGGTACACAGAGAACCATGACTGGGATGTTAACATACCAGGGTACACAACCTACAGGAGAGACAGGAAGGGCAGGGGGGGGGAGCAGCTCTCTATGTAAGTGAAAGGATAAAAGCAACTGAACAAAAGAGTAAACAGGGAGGAGAGGAGGCACTGTGGGTCACCTTAGAGACTGGAAATGGCACCATAATCTGCATAGGGGTTGTATACTGACCTCCATGTCAGGGGGAGGAAATGGACAAGGATATTATAGAAGGCATACTTAGGATGGCAGAAAAAGGGGAGATACCGTTGATGGGGGACCTTAATACGCCAGATGTTAACTGGAGCACCTTTGTTGCAGCCACATCCAAAAGCAGGGCCTTTCTTGATGCCCTTCAGGTGGCATGCCTCAGATAGCTAGTTTTGGAACCTACTCGGAGGGAGCAATCTTAGACCTCATACTCTCAAATGGGGACAGTGAGAGGATCTCAGATCTAGAAGTGGGTAGCCATTTGGGAACAAGTGACCACCAAACAGTGTGGTTCATGATAAACTCAACTACAGAGTCAAGCCATACAAAAGTGAGGGTTCTGGACTTCAGGAGGGCTGAATTTGGCAAGATGGGAGAGTGCCTTAGAAAAGCACTAGCAAACAGGCTAGAAGGAGGGTTGGAGCAACAATGGGGAAATATCAAAACTGCCATCACAGAGGCAACAAGCCTTTGTGTGAAGCAAATAAACAAATCAAAATGAAAGAAAAAGCCACCATGGTTCTCAAAGAAGTGGCGGTGAAGGTTAGGGAGAAAAAGATAGCATTTAGGAAGTATAAGGAAAACACAGAAGGAGCAGGACAGAGAACTGTACCAGTTAAGGCAGAAGGAAGCAGGGAGGGTAGTCAGAATAGCAAAGGCACAAACTGAGGAAAAGATAGCCAACTCGGTTAAGAAGGGGGATAAAACCTTTTATAGGTATATCAGGGAGCGTAGAAAGACAAAGAGAGGGATAGTGAGGCTAAATAGAATGGATGGTTGGTGGGCAGAGAGCCACAGTGAAAAAGCAGGGATACTGAATGAATACTTCTGTTCAGTATCCACAAAAGAGGAAGTAGGGGAGGTGCCTAATCCAATTAACAGAAGCACTCTGGAGGGTCAACCCAGTCCTTTCACAGAAGAAAGGGTTCTGAAAGAACTCCTAAAACTGAAGGTGGACAAAGCAATGGGGCCAGATGGAATTCACCCAGAATTCTAAAAGAATTAAGCAGAGAACTAGTGACACCACTGACTACCCTTTTAACAAATCATGGGAGGATGGCGTGGTACCTGAGGACTGGAAGAAGGCTGATGTGATTCCCCTTCACAAAAGTGGGACCAAGACAGAGGCGGGAAATTACAGACCTGTCAGTTTGACCTCTGTGGTAGGGAAAGTGATGGAATCACTTCCGGAAGAAAGAATTGTTGAGTACCTAGAGGCCAGAGGGGCACAGGACCCAAGGCAGCATGGGTTCACAGTGGGAATGTCATGTCAGACGAATCTAATTAATTTCTTTGACTGGTTGACCAAAGTAGTAGACCAGGGAGGGGCTGTGGACATGGCCTACCTAGACTTTAGCAAGGCATTTGACACAGTCCCACACAAAAGATTAGTAGTCAAATTAACCAGCCTTGGAGTGGGTCTCAGGGTGGTAGCCTGGGTAAAACATTGGCTGAACGACAGGACACAGAAGGTAATTGTAAATGGAGTCCACTCTGAAGAAAGAGGGGTTACTAGTGGTGTACCGCAGGGTTTAGTACTGGGTCCATTCCTTTTTAATGTCTTTATAAGTGACATTGCAGAGGGACTGGAAGGAAAAGTATGCCTCTTTGCAGAGGACACAAAGATCTGCAGCAGGGTTGATACACAAGGAGGCGTGGAAAGGATGAGAAGGGACTTGGCAAGGTTGGAGGAATGGTCAGAAGTATGGCAGCTTGGATTCAATGCAAAGAAGTGCAAAGGAATGCACCTGGGAAACAAAAACCCAGGGGAAGATTACACAATGGGTGGGGGAGGTAGTAACAACAACAAAAATGGAAAGGGACCTAGTGGTAATCATATCAGATGACCTTAAGGTTGCCACGCAATGTGAGAAGGTGGTAGGGAAGGCTGGGGGTATACTGGGATGTATAGGGAGAGGTATCACTAACAGAAAACAGGAAGTTGTTATCCCCCTGTACAGACAGTTGGTTAGACCCCATCTGGAGTACTGCGTCCAGTTCTGGAGACCCCATCTCCACAAGGACATAGACAGGATGGAGGCAGTTCAGAGGAGGGCAACTAAAATGGTGCAGGGTCTGCATGAGAAGCCATATGAGGATAGACTAAAGTAGCTTAATATGTATACCCTTGAGGAAAAGAGGGAGGGGGGGACATGATAGAAGCGTTTAAGTACCTCAGTGGAATCAACAAAGTCCAAGAGGGTAGCATCTTTCACAAAAAGAGATGTACAAGAACAAGGGGACACAATTTGAAGATAGAGGGGGGACGGCTCAGGGGCAATGTGAGGAAGTATTTTTTCACAGAGAGGGTGGTGGATGCATGGAACAGCCTTCCTGAGGAGGTTGTGGGGTCTAAAACTGTGGGAGAATTCAAGAATGCATGCGACAGACATAAGGCAATTTTTGTGAGGGGTAGGAAGAAATAGGCTGTTGGTTAAATAGGATCTGCAGCTTATCCTCTAGGTAGGGAATTGGGCAGACTTGGTGGGCCAAGCGGTCCTTATCTGCCATCAAAGTCTATGTTTCTTTGGGTACTTTAGTGTAGGCATCAGGGGGCATGGGACCTAGAAAGAGGCCACCTCCTTTACCATGGCCCTGCTGATGGTTGGTATGGCTACCTCAGGCAATAGGTGGATGAAAGGAGCCTGGACCAGGGCCTCTAGCAGGTGTGGGATACAGGGACTTTACAGATCTTAGTCATTTTGAAAGTTTGAAGGCCACAAAAGGCCTTTTCAACAACATAGCCAAACAGTTCTGTCCCTTTGAATGCAGCATTTAACACTGCCTGTTGCACATTATTGGCAAATCCAGCAACACTAAGCCAAGAATATCTCCTCATGCAAATGCCTCAAGCGGCAGCCCTGACTGAAGCATCAGACATCATAAGTTGAGCGCAGCAAATATTTGCCAACCTCAGCTCCACTGGACAATGTTTTAAGCAAATCATTATTGGCAGAGCCATCAGGCAAAGCCTGAGCAGCAGTGCGAGCAGCTTTCCACAGGCTGTTCTGATATTTGATCAACCTAAGGCTGAATAAGTATGTTTCCCCATCACATCCAGCCTTTTAGAACTATTTATCAGGAGGCAAAGTGCTCCTGTGTCCAGGTGCCTTAGACCTATCATGAGCAGCCATGATGACCAGAGTCAGTTT
The DNA here is from genome assembly GCA_016271365.2 of Neoceratodus forsteri. Classification (NCBI taxonomy): domain Eukaryota; kingdom Metazoa; phylum Chordata; order Ceratodontiformes; family Ceratodontidae; genus Neoceratodus; species Neoceratodus forsteri. Next base: position 1,244,636,406 of record CM057455.1, read on the forward strand.
TTGGCTGGTTAGCAGAAGGTGGCTTTGCAGATGCTGTAGGATACTGCTTAATCAACCTTTCCAGGAACTGAAGACAGCGAGTTTGGTTTATACCATGTGGCAAAAGGTGGCATCCTCTAGTGCAGGATACAGAGGTGGAATTATAATGGAGGGGGAGCAGAGCACTTCCAAAAATTCCATGCGAGCTTTGTGGAATATTCCTCTTCCACAGCAAAGCCCATGGCAAACTGCAATTGCTGCATCATAGCTTGAAAAGATGGTCCCACGGAATGAGATCTCGGGGTATAAACCGTCAAGTCCTCACTGTAGGATGATAGGACAGAAAGAACAGTTACATACTTACCATAACAGTGGATCTTCGAGAGATCAGGCCACACAAGGCATAAATTGGTGTTGGAGACTTGATTAGCGGCCTTTGCTTATCAAAGTAAAAAAGTATTAGCAATTTGCCGAAATTGATTAGCAATTACCAACAATTTTTATTTTTGCTCAAAACCCCATAAAATCTACTTATTTTGCTCTATATTGATAAAATACACATTGTACACACAGTTTGAGACATATCTGTTTTATTTAGCCGTTTCCAGAAATACAGCATATGTGAAGCAGCACATGTAACAGCCAAGAGATAGGATGTCTGCCAAAGCAGACTGACATTCGTGAGCGTGATTATTCGTGATCGTGAGTCGTGACAAATTAAACATTCTAAATGAACCCCTGCCCCAGCATAAAATCCACCTGGTACTGTGACTGACCATAAAGTAGCCAACAAGGACTGGGTCAATCTGTGCTACTTTTCTCCACCAGGCACGTAGCGGGTAACTCTGGCCTGTTTTTTTGGGGGGGGAAGGGGGACCTGGGGTGGTCCACCATCATAAGCTGCCAAATTTAGTCATAATTTGCAACACTCCCTTGGCTTTGGCCTGGTCATGAGTTGGGTCTGCGGCCATAGATTCTAAATGGGCTCAAATTACAGGGAATGATTTGGTAACAGCACGGGTGGCAAGAAGGTTATGCTGTACCCAACGTGTGCCATGGGCCTTCTTGGGCTTTTCAACTGACATCCCCATGGCCTGGGCAAGGGACCGTAACTCTGAGTCTCTTAGGACTTTTCTGATAGAGATAAAACAATTGGGTCAGACATTTGAAACATCATTGAAATAAGTGTTATCCAAAGCGTCTTTTATGGCCAGTTCTAATCTGTGTGAGAAACAATGAACAGCGACTAACCACTGTAGGTCTTCCCTTAAAAGTACAAGACCCCGTTTTACACCCATGTTGACAGCTGCCCTATCAGCCCCAAACCCAACCAATTTTTTTATATTAAGGCCACTGTCTGTGAGAATGTCTAAAAGGAGATTTTTCAGTCCCTCACTTGTACCATCTGATACTGCTTTCATTCGTAAAAGTTTAGCCTACATGTGACCATTGATGGGATTAACATAAATTACGTAAACCAGTTCCTTTTCAATTACACTGCTGTTAGTGCTACCATACTACCGTCCATAAGCACCGAAAATAATTTGCATTTTTGACAGTTGCCAGCAGGTTTTCTTCTAGGTTCTTTCCCACTAACAGCGTTAATGTATTTATTGCCCAAATGAACTCTTTGGCCATCTTATCCAGAATTTCCATCAGCCTGCCTAGAATCATTCTATGCTGTTCCTCTGCATTACTGAAAGCTCTCCCTGCAAATAAATCAAATTTTTTTAGGTCTGGGGGAAGTCTAAACCCCACCCTCGTCACTTTTTAAACTTACCTATTGTGGTATGGTATATATATATATATATATATATATATATATACACACACACACACACACACACACACACACACACACACACACACACACACACACACATACATACATACATACATACATAACCTCCCTATTACCCGGGGTTACTAGAATCCCAGTAAGACCTAGTGGTAGGCAGGGAAGGCAACTTGTGTAACTCCAGTTAAATGGATTTCATACTGTCTCACTCTGTTCTCAGTCTCAGCTGAGACTGAGGAATGACATCACCATAGAACTCTCGCAGCTGCATGAGCCACACTGGAGTGCTGCAGTTGGAAGTTAGGATAGAATGTTGGGGATTTTGAACAGAGTCTGTGTGCAGTCTTGGTGAGAGACAGCAGCACAGCAGTCTGTGTGCAGGCTCTCAGAGCTTTAAGCTCTGTTTCAGAGCTACTGTTAACAGGGTGTGTGTTTCCACCGTAAGAGGAACACAGAAAACTTATTGCTGAAGTGGTAGAGACCACTGTCACTGGTCCAAGTGCCCCCTTCCTGAGGGGACGGGAGGAAAAGGTTTGTCTGTCTTCCAGAGGCAACCCTCCTGGTTCCGGCTAAGGGAAGACACTGCCTATTTCAAGCTGTGCTGCGGCACCAGAAGCTGTGGGAGAGAAATTCCAGTGGAGGAATCGCCTGTGGGGCACCTTCAACCAAAGGGTGAGTTTGCTCTGACAGAGGGCCAATGTTTTTTTCACCTGAACTGTTGAAACATGGGGATTGGACTACTTAATCTGTAGGAGGTCTAGTGTAATAGACATTGCCGGTTAACTCAAGTAAGTTCAAGTCCAGCACAAAGAGTGAAGTAAAGTGGGGATTGGACTGCTTAATCAGTGGGGGGCCTAGAGCAATGGGTTATGGCAAGTAAAAGTATGTTCAAGTCCAGCACAAAGGGAAAGCAAGACAAGTAGAGGAAATGTGACATATATTTACTGTAGCCTTAATCTACATTGCCAAGCTTTACAGTAGGAGGTGTTTACTGTCCAGAGAAAAGGCAGGGTATGAATTGTGGAAGCGAGAGGTGGGAGACCCCCCCATCAGTAGTAACCAAATTCACCTCTACAGATTTGCTCTGTGGCACCTTTACTTTCTCTCAGGTACTTGGCCAGTGCCTGAGGAAAGTACCTAGACGTGGGATTAAAGGAAGTTTCCCTGATAGAGCTGAGGTGCTCTTAGGTGGTTTAGAGAGCCACCAGAAAATGTTTCCATGACATATGGAAGGTGTCTGAGTGGCTGGCAAGGGAGCCAAGCCTGGGAAATCCCAGAACAGTGTACAAGTTCGGGCTGTGTACCCAAAGCAGAGTGCAAGTCCAGGCTGTGTGCCCAGTGGGTTCAGAGCCTGATGGCTGAAGTGTTGAGGAAATGTTCTTGATTCTTTTAATCTGCATTACCAGGAATGTAGCCCCATGGGGGTCCATCTATACTTTGTTTATTCTGTTTGGATGTGAATAAAATCCACACTTTAAAATCCCATTCCTGGTATTGGACATTACAGTTATTGCTTCCTGTGTTCAGAGTTACTTGGGTGCCCCTGTGCAGAGTAGCCAAACCTAGTCTTTTTGCCGAGTAACCTATTCCTCCCCGAACCCAGTCCCCACCTGGTACTGCTGTCAGATTCAAACAGCATACCACCTGTCGTTTGCAAAATGATGGGAGTGGGTCTCACAAAATGGAGGCACCGCTTTGGATTTGAAATTTAGGGAGGAAAGGTGCTCGGGCAAAGGGCTAGCGTTTTGGTTATCTGGCAGTGGGTAGCCCAAAAAAGCTGAAGCAAGGTTAACTAGTGTGTCGCTGTGTGCTGTTGTCCATATGCTGTTAAAATGCCAACTGTTTACCAAGGAGCAGTAAAGCTTGAGAGACTATGCCCTTGCCCCGCATCAACAAAATTACAGCGTTTTGCCAGCTTTTAAAAACTGTTGTGACAAAGAAAAGTGTGGAAGACTAGGGGTAGCAAAAGGAAAACTGTGCCCTTGACGTTGGCAATGCTTTCTAGTGAATGGAGAGACTTGCTGTGTTAATGGCCATGACAAATGGTTGAAATGGCTCCCTACTGTGGAGTCAGTTCATGGGGGGAGGGTTTTGTAGTTTAAATTTGCTCTGGCTCGACGATCGCTGGTGGAGGAGAAGAGCACTCATGAGGGAAAGAGGCTCATTTGCATGGCATCATGTGATTGGTGAGACTGCAATCAGTCCCACCCCCAAGCCAGCTTTACAGCGACTGCCCAGTATTCAAGAGGGAGTATGAGTGGAGTGCGTGTACTGGCTTACTGGAGGATCGTCACGGTCACTGAAAGCGCTGTAAAAGTTTAAAAACTCTGATTTTTCTATCTAAAATCGGGCTCAACCCACAACTCGATCGACTGGATTGTGAGTGTGGTGTTCGGAGGGACAATCGGCAGGACTGCTAACCTGCTTCTGTCCAGAGGCCTCCAAGACTGGCTGCAGGCCATTTTCCATCACAGTAAACAGCTACTGAAAACAGTGAGTACCAACAGAAATAATTGCTTAAACCAGTGATTTTTGCCAAAAGCCAGCTAAATCTGTGTGCAGCAGTGTAGTCGTTTTGCAATCACAGACTGTGTTAAGTTTTTACCAGCAAAAGCCAGCTTGTTAAGCCATCTACTGTGAGCATAATTATGGGTTCAGCGTCAGTGTAAGCTTCAAGGCCATGAGAGAGACTGTGAGTTGTAGCAAGATATGCAGCAGGAGTTACAGGCAATCCTGTGCTTGAAATACTGAGACTTTAAGGGACTGTGAGCTACAGCAATGTTTTCAGCAAGTGAAAAGTCTGTGGTAAATCATATAAATGTGCTAGGAAAAAGAACAGTGCAAGTTTGTGCAGTTTGAGCAAAGTTATCAGTAGAGTGTGTAAATCGGATGCGCAGTGGCTTGACCCATTTTCAGAATGTTGATGCACAGGAGTGCTGCCGCGGCCATTACAGGGTGGGGTAGTAATGTAAACACAGCAGCAGAGGAGCCATTTTGAAAGTGAAAGAAAGTGTTCAGTGATGTGGGACTTTCAATAACAGTGAGCGTTTGTTTGTTTTTCTCTGCAGTCATGGTCTCAGGACCAGCCCGCTACTCAGATCATGCCCGGGCTGTGGTAGCGGCAGAAGTAAACAGGTTAAGGGACATTGAGAGGTGTTACTATGGAGGACAACTGCCTCCTCATGTGGCGATTCCTGGATATCCAGTGCAAGTGTGCTTAATATGCTTAAATGCTGGAAGGGACGTCTTCATGGTACCTCACTGTTCGGGGTGCTTAGAGAAATACGGCTTGTTTAAAGCGCCCAAGATTCATTTGGCTCCCACATGGACAAAAGTTCAAGAACCTGCAGTTGGCAGCACACAGCACCAGGCAGAGCCTGTTGGAGAAGGCCCCTCGGGGGAGTGTCGCACAAAGCTAGAGGGTGCATATTTACAGACAGAACAATGTGCTGATGTTTCGGATTCTGGATCGCAGGGAGACAATTCAGGAAGAGCATCAGTAGACCCTTGGAGAGTGGGGCCTAGCCCAAGTCTCATAGAAGAAAATGAGATGAGGGAGGCCTTTTGAATGGGAGGTATTGACCTCCACGCCCAGCAAAGAATGGATAGTCTCAGGAGTGAGGACGACTGCTCACTTCTGGGCACAGATTCTCAGCGAGGAAGAAGAGGGGGAACCTTTGTGGCCTTGTGAAAAAGGAACTGGTACACAGCCTCAAGCTCTTGCCTCAGAGGAATGCATGGAAGAGAGTGGTGATGCCACTGTCCTGGCTGTGCAAGAAGAAGTCAGGGATCCATTTATTGTGTCGTTGAGAATGCGTAGCTGGCAGAACCAGGACTGGCCACCCCCAAGCCAGGCCAGAGGTCTCAAGTTGACCAAAGCTAGTAAAGAGGAGAGACTGGTTCGTAGGAAAGTGAATGAAATCTATGGGATGTTCTTTCCTACCTTTCCTCGGAGAGTCTGGGAGGAGATTGAGAAAAGCAGAAAATCCTTTGGGCCAAAGCAATGAAATGTGTGGATCCTGGTGCAAACAAGCATGTCAGGAACAGAATGTTTCACGAAAAATACAGCCAGTGGAAAAGAGGCAGGACACTGTTAATGGACACTGTTCGAATAGTGGATGAAGAGGGACGTGAAACCTTTCACAGTGTGAATTATGTGCATCCAGACGGGGTAATAATTCAAGCGCCTAACCCGTTGTGCTATTGGCCACAATGCAAAGACCTCCCTGCGAATGTGCCCATGCCTACCAAATGGAAAGCAAAGCAGTGGTAGTCAGTGCTCCCACTCCAGCCATTGCAGTGCCTTTGTTGTTCCGCCAGTATGGACGTCCAGGACTCGGCTGCCCCACATTCATCAGTTCTACAGTGTACTGACTTTCCAGAATCTATTGACTGGCCCACCAGATGACTTCAGATCCAGAGAGGACACTAGCCCAGCTGTATCCTGATTCATCGCCTGGTAACCGGATGATGTCAGACCAGCTGTTTTCCTTTTTGTTCCTGTTCCAAGGTTCCATCTCCAGAGATGACATCAACCCAGCAGTTTCCAGATGTGCTCTTCTGTCATTCCTGGAAGATGTCTGCCCAGCTGTATCGGAAGAGTGCTGCCAGGGAGAGTCTTCGGCTGAGGACCAGGTCGGTGTGTTGTTCGTTCTACAAGGGGCTGGTAAGTCCACACTTTTCTATTCTTATGACATTGCAGTACATACCCTACACTAGCAGACTCCAGATGTGTGAACTGTCCTCAAAGACTCTCCCCTTCGGACTTTGGCCTGCTAGAACTGTGCTTCACCGGGCTCCGTCCCAGGAGAGACTCTTCAGACTAGCCTTCGGGCACTGTGGTCACTAGATGGGACTTTTAAGGCACTCCATCCCTCAAATGTGTATTGTAAATAATGTCATTGTTTTTCTACTGTTTTCTAACGTTTATACTGTTTTTCTACTTTTCTAAAAAAAATCTTTTTGGGATTCTCCAGTGTTTTGATGGTAGGGGTTTAGATAGACTGTGTATGCAGATTAGGAGTGTGTGTTGTTTTCCTTTTTCTTGCAGATGTTCCTGAAGAAGATAGAAGAGAAGACCAGAAGAGGAGGAGGGAATCATCGGAGTTCCTCACTAGTACCTTAGTGTGTAGTATTTAAAGTACTGTTGTTGTTGTTGTTGTTACTGTGTGTAACCTTTTTCTTCCACAGATATGGTTGTGGGGGAATGAGGGAGTAATGGTATGGTATTAGCTCCTGGTGTGTGGTTGCATGGTGCCCAAGGTCGGGGAGGTCCCCTCTTTTTTTTTTGTTTTGGGATTTGAGTTAGAGGCAGACAGATTTTCCCTAGAGGGCTAGGGGGGATAGACAGGCTATGGTCCTGAACGGCTGTAGGGACTGCAGTGCTGATCTATTAGGGCTATGCTCTGGACAGTTCTACCAGAGCCACTAGGTACCCATAGTTAGCGGGTAGAGTAGAAGCTGATGCGACAGCCAAAGGCCTCTAGGCCCTTAGTGTTGCCTGCCTGTGCTAGCACATGGTAGGAGGGGGCCTGATCACCAGATGGCCTAAGCCGGGTAAATGATGACTACGGACAGTCATTTTCCTGGCCCAGGGTGAGTGTAACACCCCTGTTACCCGGGGTTACTAGAATCCCAGTAAGACCTAGTGGTAGGCAGGGAAGGCAGCTCGTGAAACTCCAGTTAAATGGATTTCACGCTGTCTCACTCTGTTCTCAGTCTCAGCTGAGACTGAGGGATGACATCACCATAGAACTCTCGCAGCTGCATGAGCCACACTGGAGTGCTGCAGTTGGAAGTTAGGATAGAATGTTGGGGATTTTGAACAAAGTCTGTGTGCAGTCTTGGTGAGAGACAGCAGCACATCAGTCTGTGTGCAGGCTCTCAGAGCTTTAAGCTCTGTTTTAGAGCTACTGTTAAGAGTGTATGTGTTTCTACTGTAAGAGGAACACAGAAAACGTATTGCTGAAGTGGTGGAGACCACTGTCACTGGTCCAAGTGCCCCCTTCCTGAGGGGACGGGGGGGAAAAGGTTTGCCTGTCTTCCAGGGGCAACCTTCCTGGCTCCGGCTAAGGGAAGACGCTGCCTATTTCAAGCTGTGCTGCAGCACCAGAAGCTGTGGGAGAGAAATTCCAGTGGAGGAATCGTCTGTGGGGCACCTGCAACCAAAGGCTGAGTTCTCTCCGACAGAGGGCCAATGTTTTTTTTCACCTGAACTGTTGAAACGTGGGGACTGGACTACTTAATCTGTAGGAGGTCTAGTGTAAAAGACATTGCCGGTTAACTCAAGTAGGTTCAAGTTCAGCACAGAGAGTGAAGTAAAGTGGGGACTGGACTGCTTAATCAGTGGTGGGCCTAGAGCAATGGGCTATGCCAAGTAAAAGTATGTTCAAGTCCAGCACAAAGGGAAAGCAAGACAAGTTGAGGAAATGTGACATACATTTAGCCTTAATCTACATTGCCAAGCTTTACAGTAGGAGGTGTTTACTGTCCAGAGAAATGGCCGGGTATGAATTGTGGAAGCGAGAGGTGGGAAACCCCCCCTTCAGTAGTAACCAAATTCACCTCTATGGATTTGCTCTGTGGCACCTTTACTTTCTCCCAGGTACTTGGCCAGTGCCTGAGGAAAGTACCCAGACGTGGGATTACAAGGAAGTTTCCCTGATAGGGCTGAGGTGCTCTTAGGTGGTTTAGAGAGCCACCAGAAAATGTTTCCATGACATATGGAAGGTGTCCGAGTGGCTGGTAAGGGAGCTGAGCCTGGGAAATCCCAGAACAGTGTACAAGTTCGGGCTGTGTACCCAAAGCAGCGTGCAAGTCCGGGCTATGTGCCCGGTGGGTTCACAGCCTGAGGGCTGAAGTGTTGAGGAAGTGTTCTTGATCCTTTTAGTCTGCATTACCAGGAATGTAGCCCCGTGGGGGTCCATCTATGCTTTGTTTATTCTGTTTGGATGTGAATAAAAGACACACTTTAGAATCCCATTCCTGGTATTGGACATTACAGTTAATGCTTCCTGTATTTGGAGTTACTTGGGTGCCCCGTGCAGAGTAGCAAAACCTAGCCTTTGTGCCGAGTGACCTATTCCTCCCCGAACCCAGTTCCCACCTGGTACTGCTGTCAGATTCAAACAGCATACCACCTGTCGTTTGCAAAATGATGGGGGTGGGGGTTACATATACACACACACACACACACACACACACACACACACACACACACAAAGTGGTGACCTTGTCTTGCCAAATTTCAAAATGTTAACAGTTTTCTTGTGCTGCTCTGTCTGAAGGTGTTTCCAGACGGTGTCAACTTTTAGCTGGGGCCTGTAATCCCTGCAATTAATGCCTCATTGAAGTTCCTCAACCCACGTAGCTCATCTCTGTACTCACAGCACAATTTGCAGCCAACATGCACTGCAAAGTCTCCCTCACTTCTTATCTGTAGTCAATTGTTTTCTGGATCATATTTTTGGTACCATTCCTTCTGCAGTTGCTAATTTTACTTCAGCCATGTTGCAGACTGCAATCATTAAAAAGTCTAAAGTTAGCAAAACAAGGGTGCTGTGTCTGGGTGTGAACTTATTTTTATTTATTGAAATGTTTCACCAGGAAGGCACACTGAACAACAAGCTGCTCATCTCCTCACGCACCGGGGGTTACAAGGTGGACGTAAACAGAGATTATACATGCAATTACAGTTAACATACATGAGGGTTTGGCACAGAGATTAAAACCAACAATATCGCTAACACACTTTTGGATTGGTGTTACAATTAAGAAACAGGCAAATAGTACAATTATACTATTAAAGTGCTATGGGAAGGAAAAGCAAGCGGGACAGGGGAAGCTTGCTGGGGGAAGGAGAAGCAAGTGAGACAGCGGGAGCCAGAACATTACCAGTAGAAGCAGATACAAAGCCCAGTTGAGTGAGAAAGTTTACACAGGTCTAGGGTGAGCTGAAGTAGCAGCTCTGACAGTACAAAAAGTACAGGGACAAAAGGGAGAGAAATTGAGCACAGGGCATATAGGAATGGGGCAGACTATTTAAGTGCAGTGGGGTACAATGGAGGGACAGTAGAGGGGGGAGGTGGAGTTTGGGTAGGGGTAGGGAAGGTCATGTCTTGCCTAGCACTAACCCCTCCAGGATGCAGAGAACCCTGCCAGGGGCAGAACTAGGCGATGACATTGGGATGAGAAGATAGAAGATGGGGGCAGGTGTAAGACAGAGGAATAGTAGGTTGTGTAGATGAGGGGGAGAAGGAAAGGAGGAGGCATGCTTAGAACTAAACCCTCCAGGATTCTGGGAACCTTGCCAGAGGCAGAACTAGGCAATGACATTAAGATGAGAAGATAGAAGGTGGAGGGCAGGTGTAAGACAGAGGAATAGTAGGCTGGGTAGATTGGGCAGATGAGGGGGAGAAGGAAAGAAGCAGCATGCTTACAACTAGCTCCCTCCAGGATGCTGAGAACCCTGCAAGGGGGCAGAACCAGCCGAGTACATTGGTAAGAGAAGATGGGGGGGCAGGTGTAGGACAGTGGTATAGGCAAGGGGTAGGGCTTTATGGGTGGGGGGATAGGGTGTCATGCTGGGGAACAGGCTCATAGGAAGAAGTTAAGGAGGATTAAAACAGGAACAACTAGAGGAGAAATGGTTATGTAAGGCAGAGGCAAGGGAGTAGGAGGAGGAAGAGAAGTGCCATATTTGGAGGGGGCGGAGACAGAGTTCCAGAGTTTTGGGAAGCGATAGGAGAAACCAGACTGTCCGATGAGTGTGGATTGGTGGGGGACCAAAGTGTGAGTATCTGTGGATCTGAGGTAGGGAGGGGTAGAGAGGGAGCATGAGAAGTGTGTGTGTGTGTGTGTGTGGCAAGGGGAGGGAGTTCCCCAAGCCAAAATTTAGAAGTGAGTTTGGCACAATGAGCGATGTGCCTGTTTGCAAGTGGGGGGAAAGAATAGTGTACAGTAGAGGTCGCAATGATGAGTTTGGGATGGAGCATCAAGAGCGAAACGACCGAAGAAGTTAAAGAGAAAGTGTCCAATCTGGTGAGGGAGGATTTGGGAGCGGCAACATAGACCACGCTGCAGTAGTCAAAAATGGGTGTATCATCTTCTAGACAAGTTCACACCGCGCCGTAGGAGGGAACTAACACATTTCAGTGGCTTAGTATTAAAAAGACTAATGGGCAGCTCAGCAGATTTGTTTCTGACCCCCACCCCAGGATGTGGGCTGCCAATAAACTTAATGAAATCCACAGTGACTACCCTGCAATATGGCAGCACAGTTCTTTCCAGCATGGATCACTGCAACGGCAGGGCACAGTAATTTACTTACATTTTCACACTGTGGGCTGCCAATAAACTTAAGACATGACAGTTCACAGTGAAGCACTGCAATAAAGCAGAGCACAGTTCTCTTTTTCCAGCCCCATGGATCAGCAATACAGCACGGCACACACACTAAATCTCTGCAAAAGCAGGGCACAACTTCATCAAGCAAAACAAATCTCTGCAAACTAAGCAGGGCACACCACTTTTACATGTCCTTTCCCATGACTCCTGGACACAGTTTGTTGTAAGGTTTTAGTATTCTTTCCCATCTCTGCAAGCAGGGCACAACACTTGTTAAAAATGTCCTTCCCAACTGGACACACTTGTTTTTAGTTACTGTCTTTCCCCTCTGCAATTTGCTGCATATCCTTTCCTCATCACTACTGGGCACAGTGCTTGTGTTTTAGTTCTTATCTTTCCCATCTCTGCAAAGCAAGGCACGTTAAACTTTTAAATCTCTTTTCCAATCACTGCAAAAACTACAGGACACAACACTTTTATGTTTCACATCTCTGCAAGGCGGGGCATAGATTTACTTTTAAATGTGTTTCCCATCACTGCAAAAACTACTGCTTGGCAGGGCACAACTGTGGTTTAGTAATGTATTTCCCATCTCTGCAAAGCAGGGCACATAGAGTACTTAAATGTATTCTTTCCATGACTGCAAAAACTACTGCAAAGGGTACAACTTGTTTGTGGTTAACGTCTTTCCCTTCTCTGCAAAGAAGGGAACATTACTTTGTCTTTTCCCATCACTGCAAATACTGTAGGGCACAACACTTGTTTGTGGTTTAGCTATGTTTTTCCCATCTCTACAAAAGCAGGGCCCAAACTGCTTTTAAATGACTTTCCCATCACTGCAAAAACTGCAGGGCACGACTCATTTGTGGTTTAGTTATGTCTTTCCTGATCTCTGCAAAAGCAGGGCACATTACTTTAAAGTGACTTTCCCATCACTGCAAAAACTGCAGGGCACAACACTTAAATGTCTTTTCCCATCACTGCATAACTTGTCCACTGGCTCATCCACTGATCATCTGCAGCAGACCCCCCCTCCCCCCTGTTGCAAGCCAGAATCCACGACATGCCTACCAGTGGCCACTCGTGCCATTGCCTTAGTCCGTGCCCTCCCGTAGTTCACTCCTCCTCCAGACTTCCCGACAATAAAATGAAAAGCTTTTACTTTCTGGAGATGCCTGATCATGGTCTGCTGCTGCTCCAGTTGCTCCGGTGCCGAATCTGCATCATGCCGCGATGCCTGTCTGAACCGGTTGGATCTGCTCTTGCACAGGCTACTTGTTGCCCTGCAGTTCCTCTCATGCGGCCCACGACCTGGCGATGCTCCTCCCTGCAAAACAAAAAAAACAACATTAAATACCAGACGCCACCAATGAAGAAAAAAAAAAACGAATTAAAAAAAGGAACCTGGAACTTACCTTTTCTGCTCCGTTTGGAACTCCAGGACCTGCTTGCTGGGGTGATGAGCTCTAAGAGGACACTCTCACGTTTCTCCCGTGCATACGTTGGGTGGGAGTGGGGGGAGCAAAAGCAGCTGGCCAATCAGGAGGGATGGGGCAGGGCGCAGGAGAGGAGGAGGGAAAAAACAAACAAAAACAAATTTAAAGAAACATGCCCAAAAAGGCCCAAAAGGGCATTTTAAAGGACCCAGGGCCAATTGGCAAGGATCAATGACTGCTAATCACTGCCACTTTTGACTCACTTTTCTTCAATCTTGGGTTGCAAATTGCGATGTGAACCCGCTTATTTTATGCCTTGCCACACCGCTAGGACCACAGAAACCTTTTTGCATGCAGTCCACTAGAGGCCACCCACAATGACGTCCTACATTGACATCCTCTCGATATATAAACATGGGTGGCCCCTCTTCCTCCTCAGTTCCCCACCAAAGATCATACTTTGAGGACCTCCCCTCCTGGCATTTCCAGCTACCAGGCAAGGCTGGAAACAGCAGGTAGTGTGTGTGTGTGTGTGTGTGTGTGTGTGACAGAGAGAGAGAGAGAGAGAGAGAGAGTCTGATTCTAAGGGGGATGGAGGATGGGACAGCATGGCCTGATGAAACAGATTCTCTTGAAGATCTACTGTTACGGTAAGTAACTGTTTTCTCATGTTCAAGGATATCTCTTTCCTCAGGCCACACCTATGGAATGAGTCCCTAGCAGTACTGCCAGAAAGACAGTCTGGGTGGCTGGAGGCTACAGGCCTAAGAAAGAAGCCTTGAAGTGCAGTCAGGCTGAAGCCTGCCCTTCCACTAGAAGCAATATCCACACTATAGTGTTTAATGAAAAGTATGGACAGTACTCAAGTTACAGCAGCACAAATTTCTGCAGCTGAAACATTCCTGAAACAGGTAATGCAAGTGGCCATGATTCTGGTTGAACAGCCACTAACAACCCTAGGAAGCTGCTTACCATACTTCCTGTAAGTTAGCCAACCATCTGGACAGGCACTGTTTAGAAAATGCTACACCCTCTTTCCCAGGGGCAAAGGAAAAAAATAAGCTGCAAGGACGTCCTGCATTCCTTTGTACGATTAATATAATATCCGAGTATTCTGTGTACATCTAAGGTATGGAGCAATGCTTCCCCGGGATTGGCATGATCATGAAAATAAACTGGTAGGTGGATAGTTTAATTCAAGTAAACTCCAACACTACCTTAGGAAGAAAATTAGGGTTGGTTCGTAAAGACCTCCTGTCTTTATGGAGAATCCCATAAGGAGGCTTACACATAAGAGCCTGAAGCTCGGAAATCCTTTGAGCAGAAGTAATATCAACTAAAAAAAACGCTTTGCAAGAAAAAAGCATAAGCCACAAGTTGTGGCTGGCTCAAAAGGAGCAAAAATGAGTTTCTTTAGCACAAAATCCATGCAGCACATGGCACTGGTAGAGGGCTTCCTGGCAGCCACCAGGACATCAGCCACCTTAGGGCACACTCCAGATCTCACAATGGCTATGTCTTCAAGAGCCAGGTAGGGAGATGGAGCGACTTGAGGTCCGGATGGACCAGGGTTACAAACATATGAAATCTGCCAGCAGATAAAGGCCAAGTGGTCTATTGAGTCTGCTCGAATGTTCAGCTAACACCCCTTATTCTGCAGCTGCCCCTCCCCCTTGCCCTGTCCCAGCCCTTTTTGAAGCAGCCTACTGTTCTACTGGATACCACTTCTGCCGGTAACGCATTCCACCCAGCTACCACCCTCTCTGTAAAAAAGTGTCATCTCCCTCCTGAATCTTTCTCCCTCCAGCCTATCATGGCCTCGGGTGTCCCTCCCCTCCCTTACTATGAACAGCCCCTCCGTACCCATCTTGTTTATTCCATTCATGACCTTGAAGGTTTCAATCATATCCCCCCGTCCCTCTTCTCCTCCAGCAAGTACATGTTCAACTTCCTCAGTCTCCTCTTGTATGGAAAGTCCCCCAGCCCCTGGATCATCTTTTGTCACCCTGCACTGCACCCCCTTCCAACACTGAGCTCTGTGGAACACCGCTTGCCACTACCTTTGGGAATGAGAGCTCCCCACCCAGCACCACCCTCTGTTGCCTTCCCTGAAGTCAATTCCCTACCCATCTCGCCAGCTTTGCACCCGCCCCTGTGCCTTCTAACTTACTTTCCAGCCTCCCATGCAGCACCGAGTCGAATGCCTTACTGAAGTCCAGGTACAGGACATCCACTGCATGCCCCTGTCCAATTGCCTAGTTACCCAGTCACAGAACTCCACCAGGTTGGTTTGGCAGGATCTGCCACTTATGAAGCCATGCTGTCTGCTGTCCTATAGCCCTCTGGCATCCAAGAGGGCCACCGGCCTCTCCTTCAGGATAGTCTCCATCAGCTTACCCACGACAGATGTGAGGCTCACCGGTCTGTAGTTCCCTGGTTCATCCTTGGGGACGCTCTTGTGGAGGGGCACCACATGAGCCATCCTCCAATCCTGAGGTATACACCCTGAGTGTAGTAAGGCATTGAACAGGTCTGCCAAAGGTCCCACCAGGACCTCTGCCATCTCCTTCAGCACCCTGGGATAAATGCCATCTGGGCCTGGAGTCTTGTCCAACCATAAGTGCCCTCAAACCCTCCAGAATCCTGCTCTCCATAATTTCCCCATCCATCACCTCCTCCCCCTCCGTTCCTGCCCTCCCTCTTCCCCCCCCTTGGGTATCACCTCACCCCTTCTCCTTAGTGAATACCAAGCAAGTAATTGTTTAGCACGTCTGCCTTATCACCCCCTGCTTCCCACCCCACTTCCTAATCTGTTCCTGCCCTCCCTCCCCCCTTGGGTATCACCTCACCCCTTCTCCTTAGTTTTTATCATTTAACAGTTTGTCGCCCTGCTGTGGTGCATTCTGGCTTGAGGCATCCAGCCCAGAGAACTGGGTAGCTCAAACTACATCCAGGAGGATCCAGGACAGCCATCTTGCCATCCTGTTGGAGGGCCCCCCCTCAGCCCCAGCCAGCCAGGATAGTCCCGGACCCTCCCCAATGGGACTCTGCCAAAGTCCTCCAGGCAGCTCGGAGCACAGCCATCAAGCTGCACAGTCGCGCCCAGCCATTTTCTCTCCTGATTGGTCCCCGGAACGTGGATGTGCAATGACGTACAGGTACAGCATGCTGACGTCCACCCGTTCCCCTCCGATATCCCCGCTCAGTAGTGCCCCTGAGCATCCCTCAGGGGCCGCCTAGTCAGCGAGTCCCGACCCATCCCAGGACCAGGAGAGCAGTCTATGGATGCTCAATCCCAGTCCTCCCTCCCGGACCCGGGTCATTCTCAAACAAGGGTCGCCAGCATGGCGTGGATGTGGCGTCAGCACCTCAACCCTCAGTGCCACGAACCAGCTACCCTTCTCCTTAGTGAATACCAAGCAGAGTAATCGTTTAGCGCTTCTGCCTTATCACCCCTGCTTCCCCCCTTCTAATCCTTGCTATATGGTCCTTACAGCTCCTTTTCTCCCTGATGTACCTGTACAAGTCCTTCACCCCTTCTTAATGCTCTGCGCCAGCCTAGAATTCCTTAGACGTCTTGGCTGCCCTTACTGCCTTGTCACCTCCTTTGATTCCCTTTAGGTACTCCTCCTGTCCCCCCTGTTTTTTTGTACCTCCTAAAGGCAGCACTTTTCCTCCTTAACTTTTCCATGACCTCCTTGCTCACACAGCTAGGTTTCCTTGCCCTAGCCTTCTTACTCTGGGCTTTGCTACAGGTTCTGGTTGCCTCCACTATCCCCAGCTTTATGAGCTCCCACCTCTGGTTAGTGCCCATACTAGGCTGAATTCTGGCCTGGTACCCTTTTACTACTTCTCCCATCCTCCCGAAGTCGGCCCTCCTGAAGTCCAGCACCCTTGTGCCGAATTCCATGCTTCCTTACCCATATCCAACGTGAACCATACTGAGTGGTGGTCACTCTCCACCAGCGGTTCTTCAACCCTCAGTTCCCTCATAAACTCCCCATCTGCCAGCACGAGGTCAACGGTATTCCCTAACCTGGTTGGTTCGTGGACCATCTACCGTCCTGTCAGCCAGGTCATTTGTCCCTAAATGTATAATTAAATGAGGCTTCTCTCTATCCCTTCTAGTATATTTTAGAAAAGACTGTCCCGCTCTTTGCGCTGTCATTCCTGGCATGGCCTCCACCCAAATGCGACTATGCCACTCCCCTTTGCTACCCCACCTGACTCCTCTTGGTATTAAGTCCCCCAGTACTGAGATTCCACCCCTCTTACCAACTGCTTGCTTCCCTTCCTCCCCATCTTTTGCTCCCGGATCCTCCTCTTCCTCCTGCACAGTAGTTCCTCCTTCCATCCCTGTTGCAATTCCCTAGCAGAACTTCCCCCCTCTCCAGTTTAATCTGGGCTTTTAGCAGTTACTCCTCCAATCTCATCACCTCCCTCCTCCTCCTTTCCCTCTAGTACTGCAAAATGATTTTCTGAAGACCCTTCTCATATGCCTGCTTCCTCCCTTCTCATACTAGCACATTCCCTCCTTTTGACTCCATGACTGTTGCCACTTCTTCTCCTCCCCTCACCAGTCCTTTTCTCCTTCTTCCTGCTGTCCTTTTTCCCTCGAACTGGGTTCCCCCAACACCGTTCCCCTTGGCCTGGGTCCCCATGTCTCTGCTTCCCTTCTTCTGACCCGCTCCTCCCTCCTGTTGGCCCAAACTGACCTCCTTCATCTCCCCCTCCTCCCAGTTTCCTGCTCCTGTGATAGCAAGCCCTTGTATAGGGGCAGGGGTACTGGGGTTCCACTGCCAACTGTTGCAGTAAGGGAAAGCGGATCCGATGAGGCCAAAAAGAAGCCACAAGAATTAGGGTAGCACCTGCCATTTAGTGCTTGATTAGCACCTTCTGTCTCTAGACTGTGTTCTAGGGCCCAGTACCAAAACCTCATTGCTTTCCTGCACTGAAGGTAAGAATGAGCCCCCCCTCTTGCTTGTTTATTTAGTGTACTACACTGATGTTGTCCATCTGCACCAGCAGATGCCCCGGAGAACATGTACCTGTAGTTGTAAAACAGCTGGGCCTGTGCCATGAGGCGCTCTGTCCTGTCCTGGGGCAGGAAGGCTAAGCCCTGAGCAGAGTCCAGTACTGCCCTTATGTACTGAAGATGCTGACAAGGGGCCAAGACTGACTTGGATAGATTGACCGTGATCCCTAGGGCATTGAACACTGTCTGGTACACAGTAGGGTGAGAAACAGTTGCTCCTTGGACTGAGCTTTGAACAACCAAATGTCTAGATAGGGGAAGACGTACAGTCCCTCTCTTTTGAGAGCTGCTGCCACAACCGCCAAGTATCTGGTAAATACCCGTGGCAAGGATGACAAGCCAAAGGGCAATACCCTGAAGAGGGAACAGGAACTTGAGGTTCTTCCTGTGGGGTGGACAAATCCTGATATGCAGGTAAGCATCCCGCATATCCAGGGAGCATATCCAGTCCTCATTTTGCAGGAAGGGCAGCAGACCTTGCAGAGTTGACCATCCTGAACTTCTTGTACTGAATACAAAAGTTCAGGTTCCTCAGATCCAGAATGAGCTGCAGGTCCCCTGTGGATTTGGGAACTAGAAAGAAATGAAAACAGAACCCCGTTACTTTGTTGCTAGTGAACTGGTTCTATTTCCCACTTCTGCAGTAGTGTACACACTTCTTCTAGTATGACTGATTTGTGGTCTAGAGGATCAGTTGAGGGAATTGAAGGAAGGTCTGGAGGAAACTCCAGGCATTCTAGAGCGTGGTCTTGTTCTATAAACTGTAGGGCCCAAGCATCTGTTGTAACCTCCCTCCACTGTTTGCAGTGGAGGGAAAGGTGACCCCCTACCGCCACCTCCAGATTTGACACTGGAGGGCGGGACCCAAAAAGGAATCATGCTAAAGCAGATGGCGGCAGCAGCTGCACCTCCATGTCCATGGGCTCTGGAGTGGGCACCTGTGGGGAAGACAGGAGCTGGCAAAGCTGACCCTGCTCTGCTGTCTGGCCCCGGACCTAAGTCTGTTGGTAGTCCTGCAAAACGAGACCCTCTGCCTTATTCTCAATTGTGTGTGGTAGAAGGAATAGACTAAACTTAGAGTCCTCCCTGAGGCTTGCAGATCAGAGAGGATATCCTGCACATCTGCCCCAAAGAGCTTGCATCCTCTGAAAAGGGCATTCAGGATGATTTTTGGATATCATTAGCAAATCCTTGACACCCTTAGCCGAGAATGCCTCCATTAGGCAGATGCCAGCCTCAGCTGCTCTAGTCAAGGCAACTGGAATGTCGTAGGTAGACCTCAAAAGGTGCTTACCCATGTTAGCCCCAGTCTGAAGGGCCTTGACTGTCTCCCACTGCTGGGTACCCTCTGGGAGGGACAGGGCTGCTGCTTTCACCTTTTTCCAGAGGGTATTCTGGAATTTAACTATATGGACCTGGGGCGTGGCCTAGCATCAGAGCGGAATGGTTGCTTAAACCAGGAGCTGTGTGTCCATCCCTTGCAATCTCCTCACCACCGTGCCCAGACTTAAAAATTATTCAAAGATTGGCAAAGATAAAGGTGTGCTGTCGTCGTCTACTTCAAAATAGGGTAGAAAACAAGCCAAAATCTCTTAAATCTACTCCACAGGAGTCTCCCGTGAAAGGCCTTGTTAAGCCTGGAACAGCATTGCAAGAGACGCCAGAAGTTGATACAGTATCAGCCGCATCGAGATCAGCTTTGAATGAGGAGGGATCGGTGATAGAAGGGAGTTCTAATTTGACAATGGCTGGAGGATATCAGCAGCTAGAGCGTCTATTAAAAGATCTAAAATATGAATTAGGAACTAGAATGGAGGCAGGCTTTGATAACGTTACAGCCCAGCTACAACATCTCCAGCAAGCTGTAAACGCCACCTCAGAAATGGTCGATACTCACGAGAGGCGCCTAGGGGAAGTAGAGCAGCGAGCGACTGAGTGACCAGGAAGATCGATCCACTTTGAGTGCCTCGGATCTAACAAACGTGCCAAGGGAAACTGAAACCCTGAAACAGGCCATTGATTATCACGAAAATCGTGAAAGGCGATGCAACATAAGAATCATAGGCCTCCCTGAGGGGATTCAGGGGAAAGACTGTGCAAGTTTCCTTAAACAATGGCTCGTTGTATCTTTACGCCTACCCCAAGATACCGACCTTGAGATTCAGAGAGCGTCTCCAGGCCCTAAACCCTCGGCTGATCAGCGACCAAGGCACCTGATCGTAAAAGTTTTACGATATCAAGACAGGGTGACAATCCTGGAGGCGGCGAGGAAAGTGGGCTCGATAATGGAGCAACAGAGGACAGTAAGCATCTACCCGGACTACCCCCGACTTCTACAATCCCAAAGACAAGCATTTTCGGAGGTCCGAAGGCTTCTACACTCTAAGAATTGCCCTTTCATGCTTGCCTATCCAGCGCGAATGATCGTTAGGTCGCCCGGAGGAAATACCAGAGCTTTTACTGATCCTTCATCGGCACTGGAATATGTGCAGAGTTTGGAAACTTTTAAACTTTAATTGACTGCTCCTCAACTAAAGTATTGTTGAATGTGGCTCGGGACTGGGAGGGGGGAAGGTGCTTTTTACTGTTCTGTAATGCCGGTAGGGGCCTATAATGGCAGGATCAGAGGCCCCTCTCCTCCTTTCACCCAGTTTCCTTCTAGTGTACTGCAGGATCCGTGGGGCTGGTAATTTATAAATAGATTGGCCAGGCTGCTTCTCTCCTTTGTCTTTTAGGGACATATGCACGGATTGAATATCAAGACTGATTTGAATGTTATTGACTTTAGTTATAGTCTCTATACATCCAATCCTTCGATTGATTGATGGTACATTTGGTTTCGAGAGGAAATGGGGACATGGAACTCTTTCTTTTCGTTTCTTTTTTTATGGCTAGTAATTCAAAGTGCAACTTGGATTTTCTACTAATTTCTATCTGGGAGATGCTGTATCAATCCAGTACAGTAAGAGCTATTGTGTTAAGGCTGAAACAACCATTTTGCATGGAAAGGACTGCCCCAGTTGTTGACAGTAGGGGGCTGCAATTCCCAGCGCATCTCCTAGTGCTGATATTTTATATGCTCTCTGTTTTATGTTTTATGATTCAGGTTTAGAGCCCACGTTTTCCTAAAAGCGGAGAAAGATAAAAAAAAAAAATACATATAAAATATATAGTCAGATCTATAGTTTTGTTTGGGCAGGGATGTTGAGGGGATCTTAATAATTTTATAATACAGATTTGTTCACTTGGGAGCTTAAGCAACAGGTTGGTAGAAAAGAGGTCAGGAGTTATATTTTGTTTTAACTGAAATATTTGAATAGTTTGTAAGTGAAATTAGTTCTATGTGTTAAAAATTATTACCTTGAATTTGAACTGTTACTTGGGCTGTGATATTGTAGGTTTGGGGATAGTTGTTTGGCAGGGAAAATTAGAAGGACATTTAAATGTGTTGTTTGCCTGGTGTTAGGGAAGGGACATTGCTGCAATTAACTTGTCTTTAAACAGGAATTACCTTGGCTTTCATTGTTCACTTGGGAGCTTAAACAACAGGTTGGTGAAAAGAGGTCAGGAGTTATATTTTGTTTTAACTTAAATATTTGAATAGTTTGTAAGTGAAATTAGTTCTATGTGTTAAAAATTATTACCTTGAATTTGAACTGTTACTTGGGCTGTGATATTGTAGGTTTGGGGATAGTTGTTTGGCAGGGAAAATTAGAAGGACATTTAAATGTGTTGTTTGCCTGGTGTAAATACTGAAAAGCCACTGGGGGTTGGGATTGAAGGGCTGAGTATTTCTGTTTGGGACTGAAATTTGAAGCAACAGGAGTTAGTGGGCCTGTGACATCATCACAGTACCTGGTGTCTGCTTACACACACTGTTAGTGGGACCAAACACATACTGGACTGTATGTTTGTGAGACTTGGAACTTTGTTGGTGGGGTTGAAATTGGTTTGTAAATAACTACAGTCAGTATAGAGAAACTGTACTCCAGGGAAAGGGACTGAGAAAAGGGGTGTGCTATTATAAACAGAGGAGGATAATCAGGGTGGCCATATTCCACCATGGCAGGCATCTTCAGAAGGGTTGTAGGCTGCACAGGCTGTGGGATGGCAATAATTCTAAATTGGGCCTGGAGAGAGGCTGCCCACTCTGTAGACAGCTATCTTGTATCAGGAGTAGGTATATTGGTTAAGGAGTAAGCTGTGGGAGCTGGGGGTGTCCAGATAAGGGGTGTGGATATGGGCAGCAGAAGGGTGGGGCTGAGGGAGGCTGGGGCAACGCTCTGAAATTACAGGACATTATGCTACAGCAAGCAGAAGGGGGATATTAGGGACAGAGGACCTTAGGGAAGTTGATGCTAAGGGGAAAGCGTACAGGGTGAACATTCTAAATTCAAAGAGACTGGAGGGGGAAGAGTCAGGAGGGGCTGTTGTGCGGAAGCCTAAAACAGCAGACTGTGGGAAGGGAGCTCCTAAGGTGAACAGTGCAAGAGAGGAAGAAGAGGGTCAGTTTAGAGATGCAGTCAGGGGAAACTCGGGTTACTTGATGGAGGCTGACATAGAGTGTCACAATAAATTTGAGATACTAAGCATCCTAGAGGGGGAGGAAGGGGTTGGTGGAAATGAGGAAACTTATACAGAGGCGGGGAGGAGTCAGATACCCATAGGGCATCACAGACCAGCTATGGAAAGGATAGACATAGTCCCAGAAGGAGAAGGAAACATATATGTTAAGCAAATGGGGAGATGCAACATATTCCAGACATGAGGAGGAGAACACGATTGGAGAAACTGGGAGACAAGGAGGTGGGAGGAGCCCCTTCAGCAAGGAGGTCAGTACCAAGGATGGGGCCCTAGCTAAGGGGACCCACAGAAGCCTCTGGAGACAGGGGTACTATTACAAGGGGATGGTGGAGAGGGAAGGGGAAACCATCAGGCCAGGCTAAATGGTTCAGATAAGAGAGGGTTAAAGGGGACACCTATTCAGAGGGGGTTTGAGTTAAGTGGGCAAAATAGCAAGGGAGGCAGAAAGGGGAGGGTGACAAGGGGGTCTCAAATAAGGCAGGAAGACTCCCATGAAATTGCGATCATGAATAAAGTGGGGGAGGGGGGGCTGAGAGGGCATAGTGGAGGTAACCATAAGAATGATGGTAGTGTTAAGGTTCTGTTACTGGGAGACTCGATGATTAAGAGTATCCATTGGGAGGGACAGGGGTGGATGCCTAGCCAGGTGAAGGTAGTGAGTATCTCTGGGCTGACAGTGCACAGAGCAAAGTTCATGGTGTATGAAATGGTTAGGGATTGTGAGGAGAAACCGATTTCTGGTGCATTTGGGAACTAATGATCTAGAGGGTAATAAGCATTTTGGAAATCCAAGCAAGGTTCCAAGAACTTGCCAGAGTCTGTCGGGATAATGGATGCAACATTTCCTTTTAGAATTGCCAGTACCAAAGGCCTCAGTGGAGAAAAATGAAGCTCACAGAGGTTAATGACTGGCTCAGGAAGTGGGGTGAAGAGAATGGGTTGGGGTGTTAGGGAACTGGAATGGAGTTTGGGAGGATAAGGGACTATATGCCAAGGACAGGTTTCATCTTGCCCCATTAGGGAAGGAAGTCCTTAAACAGGGGATGGCTGACTACATACAAGAAAGGTGGGGTTTAAACTTGTAAGGGGAAGGGATAAGGGAGGGCTGACAGAGCCCTCCCTCCAGATGAGGGAGTAGCCTTCAAGCCCAAGGGGGAGGGGAAACAGACTGGAGGTGGAGGTTTCAGGGAGGATGGAAGTATAAGGAATCTGGGTGGGTTAGACAGGAGAATCAGGGATAAGGGGTGGGGTTAGTGTTAGTAAATGCCAGGAGCTTGGGAAACAAGTTGCCAGAGTTCCAGGCCATGCTGTTCGGGGGGGGGGGTGGATGTGGCGGCAGTCACGGAAACATGGGCCAACAAAAACCATGACTGGAACCGGTACACTATGCTTAGGAAGGATAGAAAGGAGGGCAGAGGGGGTGGAGTGGCTATGTTCATTAGAGATGACATAGAAATTGCTATGGTAGAAGAGGCAGAGGGAAACGTGGAAGCCTTATGAGTCACATTACGATCCCCAGCAGGAGATAAGGTCAAGCTGGGAGTAGCATATAGGCCCCCCGGGATGAGTGATGTTCTAGAGGATGGTTTGCTGGACAACATCATTGCCCAGTGTGGTCCAAAAGGGGAAGGAGTGGTGTTGATGGGGACCTTAATATGCCAGGTACAAACTGGGGAACCATGTCCTCTAAGGTGGCCAGGAGCAGAGGCTGCTGGATGGCTTCCAGGATGTGTTCTTAACACAGCATGTGATGGAGCCCACAAGGAGGGCATGTCCTGGATGTGGTTCTGGCAGATGGGGATCTGTAAGGACATGGTTGTACAGGACCCCTGACTGGAGTGACCACAATACTGTCTGGTTTCAAATAAGCATTGGGGGAGTGGGGTGAGATCTAGGATGCTGCAGTGGACTTCAGGGGGCAGACTTTATGGGCATGTGAAATATTCTCAAGGATCATGAAGGGATTACCTCAATGACAAGTGTGGAAAGGAGATGGGAGGTCATAAACGAGGGACTTCATGGGGCAGTCAGGATCTGCGCTAAGTTGAAGCGTAAGGACAAGGTCACATAAACCATGCTGGTGGTCCAGTGAGGTCAGGTAGCAGTCAGAGAAAGAAGGCGGCTTACAAAAATATAAAACAAGTGGGGATAGGGATAAGAAATGTACCAGCTTGCATCTAGAAAGTCACCCGTATGGTGAGGGAGCAAAGTCCAGTAAAGAGCAGCGGCTGGCACAGGGATACATGGAGGGAAAAGGGGTTCTTCCGGTACATTGGGGAGCGGAGAAAACTAAGGGCCATCTCAGCAGATTGAGATCAGAAGGAGGGTGGGTGGAAGAGGCGAGGACCAGGCAGAGGTATTAACGAGTACTTTGCCTCTGTGTTCACTAGGAGGCGATGGATATCTACAAAGCAAGGCACAAAGGGAGAAAGCGGCAGGAGTGGGATCAGGGAGCAACAGAAATGGAGCAAAGAGGAGAGAAAGGCACCCAGGGTGTCACATCTGGATAAGGATAAAAAGACCAGTAAGGTGGAGGACGGATGATGCCATCCCGCCAAAAGGTGTGGTTTGCCCTCAAGGCCCTAAAGAAAGACAAATCTCCTGGGCGGATGGCATTCATCCGAGTACTATGGGAATTGGCGGACATACTGGCTGCACCCTGGCGGAGCTTTCAGCAGGTCACTTGAGACAGGACGGTACCTAGGATTGGCGAGAGGCACATGTGGTACCAATCCATAAAGGGGTGAGGGCAAGTACCTAACTATAGACCCATCAGTTTAACTCGGTGGTGGAAAATTAATGGAGAGTATACTAAAGGAACGATTGGGGGTTTACTTGGAGGAGGTGGGAGGTCTGGATAGTCGGCAGCATGGGTTTGTGCCAGGAAGATCATGTCAAACCAACCTTGTGGAGTTCTATGAATGGGTAAAATCAGAACTGCACAGGGGTAAGCCTGTGGATGTATTATTCTTGGACTTCAGCAAGGCGTTTGACTCTGTCCCCCACAATGGTCTGGTGGAGAAACTGATGGGGTTAGGAGTAGGCCCTTTGATGGTCAGATGGATTGAAAACTGGATAGCTGGACGCACTCAGAGAGTAGTGGTCTGTGGGAGCTCTCAACCCCTACAGAGGTTGGTAGGGGGTACCACAGGCTCGGTCCTGGTCCAATCCTGTTTAATGCATACATATCGGACATCAGGATGGTATAGGTGTGAAATGAGTCTCTTCTGGATGACCCAAGATGGGAGCAGTAGTTGAGGGAGAAGAGGGAGGTTGGCCCTGCAAGGACCTGGACACCCTGGAAAGCTGGACTCACACATGGAAATTAAATTTCAATATCACCAAGTGCAAGGTGTTGCATCTCGGTGGGAAACCCTAAACACAGGTACACCCTGGGAGGGGGCTGGAAGCCTCAACAGGGGAAAAAGACCTAGGGGTCATGGTGGATACATGTATGAATAACTCTGAGCAGTGCAGGAGGCAGCTAGCAAGGCAAACAGGATGTTGGGATGCATCGTGGGGATCACCTCTAGGAGCAAGGAAGTGATTCTGCCGCTGTACAATGGACTGGTTAGACCACACCTTGAGTACTGCGTACAGTACTGGCGACCACACTTGAAGAGGGACATACAGCTCCTGGAGAGGGTACAGAGGAGGGCAACAAAGATGATACGAGGGCTAGAGGATTTGACTTATGAGGACAGACTTGAGGAACTCTGCCTGTTTTCATTGGAGGAGAGGAGAGACAGGGGGACATGATTGAGGTCTTCAAGTACCTCAAGGGAATAAATAGGGTAAACATGGAGGGATCTTTAGACTAAAGCAGGAGGCATCACCAGAGGCATGGTTTGAAGTTGGAAAGTGGAAGGGTGAGGGGAAAGAGGAGGGTTTTTCACTGAGAGGGTGGTGGACCCTTGGAATGCTCTGCCTGGTGAGCTGGTTCAGAGATCCACAGTGGAGGGCTTTAAGAGAGGGTGGGACAGACACAGAAAGTGGATGTATCAGATGATGGCCTGTCCCGGGGAGATGGATGATAGGGGTTTCTGGAGCACAAGGGATGGGAGGGTCTCGGCACCCAACTAAGGATCTAGGTTCGAGCAGACTCGATAGACCATAAGGCCTAATCTGCTGGCAAATAGTATGTTAGTATGTTAGAGAAAAAAGATTACATTTTTTGCAAGGGATGGATGCTCAATCCACGAAAAGTAGAGGGTTTTCTAGACTAATTTTTCTTTTTTTTTTTTTTTAACTCCTTAAGGGAGTCAGGGTGGGTATAGGGGATTTAGTGATGTTACAAGGGGGATTAATAAAGGGAAAGAGATTCAGTTTTTCCAAAAGGGTTGATAAGTGGATGTTTGTAAGTGGGGGGAGGAAAAGTGTTATGTTGTGAAGGGACTTAAAGTGTTTCTAAAACTTTTTCAGCAGTAGATATTTGTCAGTAACAAGGATAAGATGGCATATAAGACAGGTCATGTTTATTTAAGCTACTTAACTTATGGCTTATATAACTTTGGCAACATGGAATGTGAATGGTCTTCGATGGCCATTAAAAGAAAAGGGTCTGGACTCAAATTACCTCAAAATGAGGAAATATAATATTTTTGCAAGAACTCCACTCAACCAAAGAAGAAATGGAGTGTCTGCATCGCTCTTGGGGACAATATTAGCAGTACCTTATACCTCAAAAGCACGTGGAGTAGCGATATGGATTAGGCCGGGATTTCCGCATAGGGTTTTGCCTACAACTTCTGACCCTCAGGGCAGATATGTCATTGGGGTGGTTCATCTGGGTGGCTCTGTAATCACATTGGTCTCTCTTTACGGTCCCAACATAGATGCTCCTGACTTTTTCACGCATTTGGAAACAACGTTAACCCCATTTCCAGATGACATTATTATAGGGAGAGATCTAAATACTTACTGGGACCCTCACCTAGACCACTTGGGAGTATGAGGGGGCCCCACCCCGAGAAGTGTGGGAGCGCTACATCATTTGACTGAGGGGAGATCTCTATTGGAGGTGTGGAGGTTCTGCAATCTGGCCATCAGGGAATATTCCTTTTACTCGAATGCGCACAAAATCTTTACAAGATTAGATTACTTATTTTTGACCAAAGAATGAATGGGGGATGTGGTGGAGGTCTCGTATGGCCCAATTTTAATTTCTGACCATGCCCCCTTGTGGGTGTTGGTGAGGACAGGGGGAGAACTGAAGGGAGCCCCATCATGGCGAATGGACCCAAGCCTCCTGGCAGACACTATCTGTTCAACAACTTAAACAGCATGTTCGAGATTTTCTTGTAAGAAATCGCTCAGGGGATACTAACCTAAGAACAATCTGGGATGCACTTAAGGCATCGATTAAGCGGGAAACTGTCTCCCAATGCTTCTTATAAGAAAAAATTATTACAACAAAAAGAGCAGGAGTTGGAGTTCCAAATTCAGTTTTTGGAAAGAGAGTTAATGGTTAAACATGATAATATAAAATTGGCATCTTTAAAATGCTTAAAAGGTGAGATAAACCAGATTTCTTCTCAGGGAGTCGAAAGGGTGCTTATTCTAACCAAATCCTTCTCCTATTTTGAAGGTGATAAGGCTGAAAAGTGGTTATCTGGAATGATTAAGAGACAAAGGGCCGAGAGGTCAATTTTAGGAGTGGTAGTAGAAGGAGCGGGGACCCCGTATAACCAGCAGAAAATAAATGAAGCTTTTCGAACATATTATGCACATTTGTACACCTCAGAATTTCCCCAAGGGCCGACCCGGACAACTTTGAGAGATATTAATTTGCCCAAGCTTACTAATCAGGAAGTGGAACAACTGGAATCTTCCTTTACCATAGAAGAATTAAAAGAAGTGGTGTGGAAATCTAAACGGGGCAAAGCTCCGGGACTAGATGGTACTCCAGTTGAGGTTTATAAAATCTTCTTATGGGATGAGCTGGGCCAGACCATGCTTGAGATGATGGTTGAATCGCTGTCTGAAGGAGAGCTCCCAAACTCGCAGAACTTAGCCACAATTACAGTTCTACTCAAACTAGGGAAGGACCCCTCCTTTGCTTGTCATACCGCCCAATTTAGCTGCTAAATGCAGATTATAAGATCATAGCCAAGTTACTAGCTAAAAGATTAGAGCTTCTCCTTCCTAGACCGGTTCACCCTGACCAAGGAGGCTTTGTAAAAGGCAGACAAGCTAAACATAATATTAGGGGGGTTATTAACATTATGTATCGGTGGCCCAAGGGGAGCTTGGGAGGACTCTTAGCGTTAGACGCGGAGAAGGCCTTTGATTGGGTTGAGTGGCCTTTTATGATGGCAGTGCTGATGAGATTTGGTTTAAGCCCCAATGTGATGCAGTGGTTGGGAAGTTTATATGAAAACCCTAAAACCCAAATACTTACCAACAATAATTTATCTCTCCCTTTTACCCTCACTAGAGGCACGAGGCAGGGCTGCCCCCTTTCCCCATTACTATATGTTCTTACAATTGAAGCCCTGGCACAGACTATTAGGGAAAATCCTAGAGGTCTTCAATGGAGAGGTAGAGAACACGCGATTTCCCTATTCGTGGATGACATATTGTTGTTTTTAGACACTCCAGGAGAGACTATGAGGGAACTTTCACTTATTTTTGGAAGATATGGTCTTCTTTCTGGCCATAAGATTAACTGGAGTAAGTGCAAGTGGATGCCATTGGGGGACATGAAAAACTCTTATTAAAATAGGCCAGACAGAAGTTCAACGCGTTAAAATAATAAAATATTTGGGTATATTGATCCCCTCTAAATTGTCAAACTTGGTAACTTTTAATATGAAACAATTAATACAAAAAATAAAAGATGATTGTCAGTCTTGGAGAGCCTTACCCCTGATCTTATTGGGCAGTTAATTTAGTTAAAATGTCAGTTCTGCCTCAATTTCTTTATTTTTTTCAATCAGTCCTGCTTAAAGTCCCCCTAAAATATTTTAAAAGTATTGAAGGTGCCATCACTCAGTTACTTTGGAATCATCGCAGACCTAGGATAAAAAAGTCAATTTTGTGGCTCCCTCAGAGCAGGGGAAGGTTAGGCCTCCCGAATGTACATTACTACTGGGTAGCTTCTCAGCTGGCCCACATTCAAGACCTTTTTGAGGAAACAGGAGGATCAACCAGCCTGGGTGAATGTGGAGGAGACTAAACATATTTCGATATATCATGAAGCCCTGGCCCCATGTGGTATGATTTCCTCAGCACAGATTCCATGACATCCATGTACAGACAGTATGATCAAGGCATGGAAACTAGCTCATCATTGGATAAATGAGGAGACTGGGATATCTCCAGACAGTTTAATTGATAAAGTATTACAAAAGGAGGGGGGCCCCTCCATATAAGATAAACCTGTGTTGATACAGTGGTTCCACAAGGGGTTATATTTAATTAAGCGTATAATGGTGGAAGGTAAAATAATCTCATTTGACAACCTGGTACTGGCAAATAAGGTTAAGACCTCTCACTTCACTCTATATTCTAAATTAGTTGAGGTTTTTAAAGAAATATTAAGTAGTTTGAATCAGAAGGGGGGTATCTCCCGTACTCCATTGGAGGAGTTATTTGGGGACAGTCAGGTGACTATAAGTTTAAACCTCTGAGAAGGGTATATAAAATTTTAATTGGAGCAATGCCAGATATGTTAAGAAAGATTAAGGATAAGTGGGAAATGGATATATATCCGGATTAAGACTAGAACATTATAGTGAATAAATGTCTGAGGTGTTCGGTAAATAATAGAACCAGAGTTATACAATATAATGTGCTCCTCAGAACTTATTACACCCCACACCTGGCACATATAATTAACCCAGATGAGTCCCCCCCTCTGTCCTAAATGTGAGATCCATGACGGAACTTTTTTCACACATGGTTTGGAAATGCAGTAAGGTGCAGACTTATTGGGCAGGAGTTCAGGAGATACTTTCTAAAATGTTGGGACTTCCGCTTCGATTGGACCCGGGGGAGGTTGTATTGGGTCTCTTTCCCGGTGGACATCCATCGGGCCCCTCTTGGAGGAATGGCCATGATGTTTTGAGGAGATTAGGAAATGTAATGGGATTAAAAGCTTTGGCTATGCACTGGAGACTCCCCTCAATCGCTACAATAGCTGAATGGATAAAGCTCCTCCTTGAATGTATGAAATATGAGAAAATACAGTATAATGTGAGAGGACAGTCAGATAAATTTTCTGAAGTATGGGACCCCATAGTAAAGGCCTTACTACAGACCTGGTTACCAGCTTTTTAGTGCATCAATTGGAGCTATTATTGAATGTTAGGAGTGGCCCCAAATTGGATTTTTAGATAGAGTTCAGATTCTGTAAGGTTAGAGAAATATTGTTATGGATTTATTTGTCATAGGATGTGTACATTATCTGTATAATTTAATTAATTCCTGTCTGAAATAATGCCAAATTTGTAAACGTGAAATAGTAGCCAATTTTGACTGCTGAACTAAATAAAGTATACAAATAAAAACAAACCATAAGGACCTGATAATTTGCTATCCTGAGGCCCAGTGTAGCAGAGGCAAAGATTCTCTTTCCCACGAAGTCTGGCTGTCTTGACTCTTTATCGGGGGAAGAGAACTAAGATGCTTAAGCATGTTAGACCTGTCATGGGCTGCTTTTATCATAACTGAATCAGCCTCAGGTTGGCCTGCGAAAAAGGGCTTTCCTGAGGGGGCCTGGTACAGCTTGTCCACCTTTCTGGGCATGGCTGGGATCAAGCTTTGTCAGTGGCAGGCGACCAAGGTGGCACCATCTAGTGCAGCCAATAAAGGAGGAATGACAAGAGGTGGAGATTCTGGCAGCTTTAGAAACTCCACCAAATTTCTCCTAGTGATATTTTGCTCCTCTGCCTCAAACCTCATTGCAGCTTGGAATTGCTTCATCATAGAGAAGAAGGGATCTTCAGGATGGGACTTCAGAGTATACAGTAGCGAGTCCTCACTCCTTGTGGAAATGGTGAAGACAGATCTCTCAGAAGGGCTTCTTTCCCCATCTTCCTCCTCCTCCTCTTGTAAAAGGAGGTCAGGGTTGTATTCCTGATCCTCAGCGATAGGTCTTGAAAACCTCAAGGAAGGAAACAAGGACGCTGATGCCCCGGAGTGTGTAGGGCATCGATGTGGGGGCTGGTCAGCGAGGCCCTGTCATTGTCATGCCTGGTGTAGGAGGCATAAGGCACCATATTATTTCTGCAAAGGAGGAGAGCACCATCTATACATCGATGGTGGCCTGCACCACAGGAGCACCATGCGACATCAACCGGGTGACCAAAGCCCCGATGTTGGGCTTTCGCCGGCCATAGTAGGTCCGGCAGAACTCACTGCCAGCCAACTTTGGGGGTTCTGAAGTCTGTGTGGCAGGACATGCAACATCAACTGGCTGTCTGCAGCCCTGTTGGGGCCTTCGACGTCCATAATGGGTCCGGTGGAACTCACTGCCAGAGCCGACCTTGTGGATACTAAGATCTGAGCAGCAGGAGGTGACAATACCAAAGCGGTTGACAGCACTACAGCGGTTGGACCGAGTGAAGCAGCGACCAGAGAACACGGGGGGATCTTTACTTTGCTCCCTCTCCCAGTGTTTCTGTTTCCTTCAAGACTTCTCTTGGGCCTTGGAAGACTGTGAGCCCGAGGAATTGGTCAGCAATGTGGTGGAGCTCTTCGCCTGGAGCTCTCCATTCCGATTACCTGCTGCTCAAGAAAACAAAACCCTGTGCAGGGCTGATTGATGGCGTCTCTTGATTAAACTTCAGGCAGATCTTGCAGGCCTTAATGTTGTGGGCTTCTTTGAGACAGCACATGCAGATGTCGTGATCATCCCCCGGGTAGATTTTTCCACCGCACTTGCAGTAACAAAAGAGTTTAGCAGCGTTCTTCATACATAAACGGCAATCACTTTAAAATAAAGTGATAACCAAGTAGGTGAGAAAATAATGAAACTTTAGAGAATGAAAGATTTAGCAATCGACTGTAGCGGCGGCATCTCCATGGAGTCCAGCGAGTATGGTTGACAGAGAAAAAAAGAACAGAGGAGGGTGGGGGCCGCCCATGTTTATACAGAGAGTACATCGACGTAGCATGTCATCGTGGACCTTAGTGGACTTACTAAAATTTTCCAGGTGGTTCTAGTGCCTGGCAGCTATACTAGTTCTACAGGTGTGGCCTGATGAAAGAGATATCCTTGAAGAAGATCTACAGCAAGGTGCCAGAAATTTTTCTCCCTCATATTCCTCCTCTAAATCCATGAGATCTGGATTATATTCCACTTTGTCACTGTCAGTACAGTTGACAATGGAGCCACAGAATGGACCAGTGATGCTGGCAGCAGCTGAGAGCCAGGATGTGGCTTGCTAGAGGAACCCATCAACGGGGTTGAATATCATAAGGCCCCATTGGCAGACTGCCTGCATTGGTTACCCTGGCAGAATGTGTCAAATCTTGTATTCATGGGGGAGAAGGGCTGGCAACTACCACAGGGGATGGGGAGGGAGGGTAGGCGGGGGGAGAGGGTGACTTGACAGAGTAATCACAGAGGAAAGGCTGTTGAAAGGTCTAAGGGCGCTAAGGGTGGATAAGGCACCAGGACCTGATGGCATACATCCCAGAGTGCTGAGAGAAATTGAGGAGGTCCTGGCTGGACCACTGGCAGACCTGTTCAACACATCCCTGGACACAGGGTGCATACCACAGGACTGGAGGATGGCCCACGTGGTACGCCTCCATAAAAATAGCCTGAAGAATGAACCAGGCAATTACAGACCAGTAAGCCGAACATCCACTGTAGGGAAGCTAATGGAGACAATCCTGAAGGAGAGGCTGGTGACCTATCTGGAAGACAATGGGCTCCACATCCCATCAACATGGGTTTGTCACATGAAGGTCCTGTCAGACCAACCTAACCGAGTATTATTGACTTGGTGACGAGGGAGATGGACAAGGGCCATGCTGTGGATATTATTTATTTGGACTTCAGCAAAGCCTTAGATTCAGTGCCACAAGGGAGGTTGGGGGGAAAGTTGAGATATGTGGGGGTGGGGACTAAGATGGCCAACTGGATCGAGAACTGGCTACAGGGGAGACAACAGAGGGTGGTGGCGGGGGAAACTCTCATCTCCAAGGGCTGTGACGAGTGAGGTGCCACAGGGATCAGTACTGGGGTCAGTGTTTGGGATATTCATAGCGGACATCTCACATGACATCAGGAATAAGATCAGTCTGTTCGCTGATGACACCAAATTGGGGGCGGTGGTGAATGACATAGCAGGGTGGCAAGGGCTGCAGGATGACCTGACCAGACTGGAGGAGTGGTTGGAAAAGTGGCAGTTAGGGTTCAATGCTAAAAAGTGTAAGGTACTGCACTTCAGAGCAAAGAACCCAGCAAGGGGTTACCAGCTGGGAGGAATGCAGCTAGGTACCACCAAGGAGGAAAAAGATCTGGGGTGGATATAACCGGGAAAATGAACAACACAGAACAGTGCAGGAAGGTGGCTGCAAAGGCAAACAGGATGCTGGGATGCATTGTGAGAGGAATCTCCTCAATGAGCAGGGAGGTGATCCTGCCTCTCTACAAGTCACTGGTCAGACCACACCTGGAGTACTGCATGCAGTACTGGCACCCATATCTAAAGAAGAATGTCAGATTATTGAAGGGGGTATAGCGCAGAGCAACTAGGTTGAGCCAGGGATTGGAGGACAAACCATACGAGGAGCAGCTGAGTGAGTTGAATTTGTACTCCTTGGAGGAGAGGTGGGATCGGGGGGATATGATTGAGACCTTTAAGTACTTAGAGGGGATAAACAAGACATATACTGATGGGAGATTTAGGCTAAGAAGGGGGAGGGACATGAGAGGTCATGATCTTAGATTGGAGGGGGTAAGACATAAGAGGGAAATGAGGAGGCACTTTTTCCTGCTGTGCTCGTCCTGGGCACTGGAAGTATCTCTGAGAGGCACTTTTTCATGGGGAGGATTGTGGTGCATTGGAACACTTTGCCAGAAGAAGTGGCATCCTGTAAGGCAGTGGGTAGTTTCAAAAGAGAATGGGACAGGGTGAGGGGGGCTAAAGATGAGGGGGGTGAGACAGCTGCAAAGTAAGGGTGCTAGCTGCACATTTGAGCAGACTTGATAGACCATGAGGCCTATTTCTGTTGCCAGTTTCGTACGTCCGTAAATCATTTCTGAAAATGACGCCTACGCAGTCTGATAGCAGACAGCACCTTGCAAAGGGGCCATTCCGTTGATGGGCCTTGGCCCAACAACAATGGCATTGTACCATCCATAGTAGGTACGGCTACATCTAAGTGAAGCTCAGCCTTGGTTTCTGTATGATTGGTCGGGAGAGGGAGCTGTAGCAGATGTCAATAGAGCAGGGATTGAAGAGGGCATACCATTCCTAACGGTGATCAGGACCTCACTGGTGAAGCAGACTTGTCCTTTCCTCTGTGTCTGTGCTTACAGCCAGAAGACGAGGGGGCCCATGGCAAAGACCGTTCCTTGTCCCGATCTTTAGACTTCAATGGCCGCTTTTTGACAGACAACACGAGAGACACTGTTCCATCTCAACAGCTTTCAATGTCTTTAGTAGAAAGATTTACAGCTTTCCTACTTCACCTCGTAGCCTGGTTTGCGCTCTGGCAAATCTCACAAATCCTCACATTGCGAGACAGGCCCAGACAGAATACACAAACTGCATGCGTCTTTTTCATAAATCTTATCTCTGCACTTACAACATTGGAATAAAGGCTCTTTCAACTTCAGACATATACAGAGACAATGAGCTAGAATACCAATTAAAGTAAAACAACAAATGGCTATGGCGAGATTGATGATCGCTCCCTCAGCAGGCCTCGTTTACATACATGCAGTCACTGCATGACATTGTGGGTAGCTCCCGGCTAGCAAACATTTCTGTGCAATCCTAATGCTGATGGCTTATAGTTCCAAAGGTGTGCCTCAAAGAAAGATCTACCATGAAGTTGATGGCAATGTTGATTGTGTTGCTGAGATTAAGATCGCAATCTCAACCTTTGGCACCAACCGTGTGGTTAACTTGGTGTGACTGGCGGCTCTGTGTACACCATTTGTCTAGTATGGGTCGAGCTGGAGTCCGCACTGAAGTCAGGATGACCGGGGTGGCTACACTGAAGGTATCTCAACTGGGGGCACAGTCGAGCCCAACCCATTCTTGGGCAGGGTCTTGGGTAGCACTGGTGTCTAAGTGAGAGACAAATTCTCATTCTCATCTGACTCATGCACGATGGGCTCACTGATCTGAGAGGGTGTAATCAGTTGCTCCCACAGAAAACTCCATTAGCTGACCGACGGGCTTCAAAATTAGTATGACCGCCACTGGAGTTAACTAGTTGTAGGAACCCTTTGACCATGGAGAGTGGGTAAAATCTACCAACCCACTATACTTATACGATCAATGGCAGCTTTTCTTCTTGTACTATTCGCAGTTAGGAGCAGACTCTTGTGAGAATGAAGAGTCAGGAGGAAATCATGAAAACTCTTTGTAGTTCCAAGGAGTTACCAGGTCAAGGGTATAGTCCATGGCAGAAAGAAGCTTCAGCACCAGAACATTCCTGGTGGCTGCTACCTCTTCCTCCAAAGTCAGCTTCCGCTCTTTAGGCCTACCTTGTAGGAGCCACATCCTGCCTTTGTTGAAGGATGAAGGCTGCATGGCCTGGCACTGCACACAGTGCACCACATCATGGTTCAGGCCTAGACAATACATGAAGGCACCATGTCCATTTGTAACAGATGCCTTCTGCCTGCACAGGAGACATCTGTTGAATCCTGGTTTCTTCTTCTGGTCCATGACGATATTGACAATGGAGGAGTCGTCACTGGATCAGGAATCACTACTGAACTGAAAACTTTAGGAAGAAAACATGAAATTCACTCGAAACCTTGCAGAATCCTGATATGAACAAGAGCTGTGAGGGAGGAAGCATGTTCCTTCCAGGAGAAGAAAGACCTAAGTGCAGAGGTAGCAGAGCCAGAGGACCACACAACTGGGTGATAGGAGTTAAGCTTGAATACAGTCCAGGTGACTGAGAATGCTCAATGGAAGACTTCCTAAAAGCATGTGTGTGTGTGTGTGTGTGGAGTGTGGATAGTGAACTAAAACTAGGTAGTCAGAAATTATTTTTCTGCATCTTTTGTGTGTGGGCTGAATTCCATTCACAAACCAAAACCAACTGCACTCGGAAGACATATCTTTTGAAGGCAGTCTGCTATATCCAGAAGAGAGTCATTGTGGGACAGCTTCAGACAACCTTAACATAGGTGAGCCATACCCCGGAAGGTGTGCAAAAAAAAAAGGTGGCATATGAGCAACAGACCAAACACAGAAATAGAACAGTTACGTAAGAACTTACCGTAACAGTAGATCTTCGAGGGGATCTCAGTCATCAGGTAAGACCATAGGAACCTTCGCCATCGGTGAAGGGGAATCCACATGGAAGATTTTTAGAAGTACAACTGGGGCAGCCCACGTCGTTGACGTCACCAACCCTATATAGGTGTGAGCGGCCCCACTCCCTCCTCAGTTCTTTCCACCTGGAGACTAAGGGAGACAGGCTCTTGCCTGGTGGACTAAGGAGAGAAAGAGGTGCCCAGACCTAAATGAAAAGTTGGATACACTGGACAGCCAGTTCCTAGACAGGAGCCCCAAGAAAGGGGACGGTGGGAGAGAAAATATACCCGATGACTGAGATGCTCTCGAAGATCTACTGTTACGGTAAGTTCTCATGTAACTGTTCTGTCCTATTTGGGGGTATCTCAGTCATCAGATAACAGTGTAGGAATGAGTACCAAATAGTTACAAGAGCAAAACAGACAGTCTGGGAGAACTCGAAAGGGGATTCTCCCGTTTTCCCCATGTATCCCACCACTTTCTACATCCTTTACTGACGCTGTACTAAATTCATGGTACTAGTGATAATACTGTAATACTGTAACCCAGTGTATGATTTATACCTGTTTCATGTAATATGTTTGTCTATCAACCTGATGTGGAACATTTGTAAAAGAGCTTGTGCTTCTTCTCCGAATCCTAAATAAATAAATATCTACTAAGACCAGAATGGAGCCACCAGAAACATGGTAGCCCCTCCATCTGCAACTGAATTAGCACCCTCTGGATCAGAGGAAACAGAGGGAATGCATAAAGAAACGTCCCACTCCAAGAGGGGGATGACGCGTCTCACCAGAAAACTCCAGGCCCTGGGATCCAGCGAGCAGAAACTGGGTAGTTTTGCACTGAGTGAGGATGCAAAAAGATCTAACTCTGGATGACCCCATCTGTCGAACAAGTCTTTTGTGAAGGATGAGAGAAGCTCCAATTTATGCATGCTGGAACGAATCCTGTTGAGACTGTCTGCCAGGGTGTTTAGTATGCCTGGCACATGGACTGCAGAATGTGTCAGATTATGCTATAATGCCCAGTACCACACTCTCATGGCCTCCCTGCAAAGGGGGTATGAATGAGTTCCCCCCTGCTTATTGATGTAGTATACTATGCTTAGATTGTCTGACTGCACCAACAGCTGACCTGCAGCAAGGTGTTCCTGAAAGGCCTGCATGGCGTAGAGCACTGCTCTCATCTCCAGGACACTGATGTGCAGGGACACTTCCCACTGAGACCAGGAGCCCTGGGTTTGGAAGGGACCTAGGTTTGCTCCCCAGCCCAGACCTGAGGAATCTGTGGTTAGGATCAGATGTGGGGAAAGGATCTGGAATGGAAAGCCTTGAAGCAGGTTCAAGGGGTCCATCCACCACTGCAGTACCCTGTGTAGTGGAGAACAGACCAGGTCTGGTTGGTCTAACTCATCCAACTGCTGGTCCAACTGTACTCAGAGGGTCCACTGGAGGGTACGCATATGGAGCCTGGCCAGTGGAACGGTTGGTATGGCAGTTGCCATCAGGCCCAGCAATCTAAGATATACCCTGGCAGGAATGTATCATCTCTGGGCAACTTCCTGAGCTTGGGCTATGAGGAACTCCGCCCTGTTTTGGGGCAAAAAGGCCTTTCCCTGCGTTGAGTCCCAGGACTGCCACTATATACTGCAACCTTTGGGATGGTATCAGAACCGACTTGGGCAGTTTGACAGTAATGCCCAGGGAGTGGAAGAACTGGAGAGTTCACTCCAGACTCTGCACAAGCTGTTCCCTGGATGGGGGCTTCAGAAGCCAATCATCCAGATAAGGGAAGACATACAGTCCTCTCTCTTCTGAGCTCTGCTGTGACCACTGCTAAGCACTTGGTAAATACTCGCGGCACAGAGGATAAGCCAAAGGTCAGCACTTTGAACTGATAATACACGCTCAGGAAGGCAAAACGGAGAAACTTCCTGTGAGGAGGAAAGATCAAGATGTTCAGGTAAGCATTCTGCATGTCCAATGAACATAGCAATCCCGTCTTGAGAAGGGGCATAAGTCCTGGCAAAGTTACAATCCTGAACTTTTTGTACTGGACATACAGATTG
This sequence comes from Neoceratodus forsteri, assembly GCA_016271365.2. Taxonomy (NCBI): domain Eukaryota; kingdom Metazoa; phylum Chordata; order Ceratodontiformes; family Ceratodontidae; genus Neoceratodus; species Neoceratodus forsteri. Next base: position 1,244,675,113 of record CM057455.1, read on the forward strand.
AGGTCCTTTAAATCCAAGATAGGCCTCAGATTTCCAGTCTTTTTGAGGACCAGGAAAAACCTGGAGTAAAACCCCTTGTTCCTCTGGTGCTGGGGAACTGGTTTGATGGCCTTCTTGTGCACAAAGGACTGCACCTCCTCCTGGAGAACAGACAAGTGAGCCAGGGGGTAGCTGGAGGGTGGCGACGGGGTGTCTGGAGGCTGCTCGATGAGCTCCAATGTGTGACCCTTTTCTATGATCTACAGAATCCATGCATCCGAAGTTATGGTTATCCATTGATTCAGATGGAAGGAGAACCGACCTCCAACCACCACCTCCTGATCCGGGACCAGAGTGATGGGGTCTGGCAAGGAGTCAAGCAGAGGTGGAGCCAGTTGTAGTGGCTGGCCCCTCACTTCTGGGGCACTTGGTTGCCGCTCCAGCACTGGAAGGGGCTGGTAAGGGAGCCTGGGCTCTGCATTCTCACTGGGGACGGTGAGCTGTTCCAGGCCTGCTTTTCTGTTTATGAAAAGGAGGCCATCATCTACCCTTCGGTTGGGTATGATAGAAGGAGTGGACCTATTTGAGGGCCCCATCCGAGGCCTACAGGTCATTTATGATATTCTGGACATCAGGGCAAAACAGCTTGGTGTCATTAAAGGGAACATTAAGCACTTTTTGCTGCACGTCGGAAGCAAACCCCAAAACTCTGAGCCAGGAGTGCCTGTGGAGGCATATGCCCATGGCAGCTGCCCTGGCAACGGTGTCAGCCATGTCATACAAAACTCTGAGGAGGTGATCGCCAACATCCTCAGCTGCCTGGATGGACTGAAGCAGTTCCTGCTTTTGGGTGCTTTCTGGAAGGGCCTGGGCTGCAGCCTTGCCCATCTTCCAACTGGCATTCTGGTACTTCCCCATGTGTGACAGATAGTTATCAATCTTCAAACCCAGCGTGGAGGAGGCATAAACCCTTTTTCCCCCCAGAGGTCAATCCTATGAAACCCTTTGTTTGGGGACTAAGGTGCTTAGGCACCTTCAATCTGTCATAAGCTGCCTTGATGACCACTAAGTCAGTCTCTGGTTGGGCAGCATAACCGGAGATCCCGGGGGGCATGATAAAGTTTGTCCGCCCTGCGTGGCATAGCTGGCACCATATCTAGTCTGTGCCAGGCTGCACTCTTCAATACTGGGAGCACTGGAGGAATGATCTTTGGGGGAGATTCAGAAATCTCCAGGAAATCCACCAGATTCTTTCTGGTGGCATTTTCTTCCTTAGTGTGAAAGCCCATGGCTGAGGACAGATGCTTCATCACAATAAAAAATGTGGGGTCCTCAGGAGGAGACCTGGGAGTATGCTTCACAGACTCCTCACTGACAGAAGAGGCTGTAGATCTGTCAGAGAGTAGGACTTCCTCCTCTTCTTCCTCCATATCATCAGGAAGAATGAGGTCAGGATGGTACTCCTCCTCAATGCCAACCTCTTCAATCTCTGGGTCTGGCATTGGGTGCACTGACCCACAGGGAACCTCCCAGGGCCAACAAACAGGCATCAATGATGAAACTGCTGTCAATGGCATTGGCAAAGTGGGCCTGTTTAAGGTGCCCAGCTGCTGTACCAGCACACTGGTAAACTTGATCAGGACTTCATTCAAGCTGACGATGGTTGACGGAGGAGGGGTTCAATGGCACAGGTGTCGACGACCTGCCTGCTATGCCCCAAGAACCCGATGAGCCTGTAGCCCTAGTGGGAGAAGAGGCAGGCCTCGATGGGAGAGCAGTTGACAATGAACCAGTCATTGACAATGGAGGAGCCGATGACCCAGAGGTCGATGGCCGAGCACCCGGGGAATCGGGCAGAGGTGCTGTTGGTATGGGTCAGAAAGGTACAGAGACCTGGACAGCAGTTCTCTTAGCTGGCGCATCCACAGCCGATGAAGATCCCCCAGAAGGAGGAGAAGCTGACGGGGAGTGAGATAGCCAGGGCCAGCGGCCGTGATCTCTGTCTTTTTTATGACCTTTCCCCGAAGACTTGTCCCGGGCCTGGGAGCTCGAAGATCCAGTTGGTGACTGGGAGGCCAGGGCCTTGAAGTACCCCTGCCGGGAGCTGGCTACCTGTCAATCCATTAGGAATTTTTTAAGAGTCTTTTTTCATCGCCGAAGGGTTGTTTGATTAAATATCATGTGCAATGGTTTTTACATATTTTTAAGAAAAGCTTAAAAAACTGAAACTCAAGTTATTGTGTCATGATTAGTGTTTCCTGAAAATTTCATGCTGTTTGATTTTGTGGTTTTCTTTAAATCAGCATTTGTTAACTTGCTCTACAGTGGCTGAAAACTGGAGTTATTTATGTCCTCTCAGACAAGCTTGGACAGCGATTTTGGAGTAGCCTGCTGTTTCTGATTCCCAATCAGAGCAGCATTCTGTAGAGTTAATGGTTTGCTGAGCTCTCCAGGTTTCTTACAAACCCAGTCTCTGGTTTGTGTTTAGATAGATCAGCTTAAAATATATCATTCTCTTTGTTTAAAAAGCTGATCATTTCGGTTTCAATGCTGAATTGAAGTAGTGGAAATCTTTTTCTGTGAGAAATCAGCTTGTCTATATCACAGGTCTGTTCTTTCTAATCAAACCTCAACTGTTTTTTCTAACTATATAACACAAAGCTGTTTAATGAATATATAAAAAAAAAAATCAACATTTTGTTCGTTCACAGAAACAGTTTGTCTTTGATGTAGCCTTCAAAACTACAATCATGCAAGAATATTTTTTTTCATGTCAGATTGACGAACAGGTGCTTGTCACACTCTGCTATAGTATGTCAAGGACGCATGCTGTCAGAACTAACTCACAAAATTCAGTTCTTTGGTGGTTTCTGTGTGAAAATGCAGCAAAAGCCCCACCTCTGGTGGCTAGGGCAGCATGGTGCAGCAGCCCCAGCTGTGGGGGCAAGGAACCTGGCACTCTAAGGCTTAGCACAGCACAGCAGCTCTGAATGTGGAGACAGGAACAGGGGCAACAGATGCAGCATTCCTAACTGTGAGAGCGGGGGAGAGAGGGCAGCACGGTGCAGCAACCCCAATTGTTCAGACAGGGGGTGGCAGGGTGCAGCAGCCCTGATTCTTTGGGCAGGGGATGGAGGCAACAGGGTGCACAATCCCTGACTCCATGGGAGAAGACAGTGGGCAGCAGGATGCAGCAGCCTCGAATGTGGAGCAGAAGGCAGGGGGCTTGTGGGGCAGGGACAGGTGGCAGTAGACTGCAGCTGCCTTAACTGTGGGGCAGAGAAGTGGTGCATCAGGATGCCACATAGTGTTTCTAGTTATACACATACATGATGTATTTTCACACAGAAACCACCAAAGAACTGAAATTTGTGAGTTCAGACAGGTGCCTGTCACGCTCTGCTACAGTATTTTAAGCACATGTACTGTTTGTCAATCAGACATGAAAAAAAGATTTCTTACATGAATGTACTTATTAAGGCTACAAAGACAAACTGTTTTTGTGAATGAACAACATTTAGATTTATTTTATATTCATTAACAGCCCTGTGTTATACAGTTAGAAAAAAAAAAAAAAACAGATTTTTGATTATAAAGAATTAAGAGCTGTTATACAGACAAGCTGGTTTCTCACACAGAGAGATTTCCACTACTTCAATTCAGCATTGAAACTGAAATGATCAGCTTTTTATGAGAATATAACAATATATTTTAAGCTGATCTATCTAAACACAAACCAGAGACTGGGTTTGTAAGAAACTTGGGAGAGCTCAGCAAACCATTAACTCTACAAACTACTGCTCTGATTGGGAATCTGAAACAGCAAGCTACTCCAAAATGATGTCATCGCACTTTAAGTTTGACTAAGAGGACAGAAATAACTCCACTGTTTTCAGCCACTGTAGAGCAAGTTAACAAATGCTGATTTAAAGAAAACCAGACAGCATGAAATTTTCAGGATACACTAATCATGATACAGAGACTTGAATTTCAGCTTTTCAAACTTTTATAAAAAATATGCAAAAACCACTGCACATGATCGTTAAACGTCTGGCAGAGCTCACAGTCAGAAGCTTTGTGGTCAGGCCCAAGACAGCAGACACAGACGGAATGTTCATCTGAAGAGGTGATCTTCTTCCCACAACGGCAGCGACAGAAGAGAGAAGTAGAAAGATTAACTCTCAACATAAACGAGGGAATCTCTTTAAAAAAGAGATTTTCCAACGGTAAGTAAAATAAAGCCAAAGGCTAAAAAAGGCGCGGATACTGTGACGGAGCTTCGTGAAGACCCATGTGAGTGACTCGACGGTGGGAAAGAACTGAGGAGGGAGTGGGGCCGTTTATGCCTATATATATGGTTGGTGACGTCAACAGACGTTGACGGCTTGGGCGGACCCAGTTGTACTGCTGAAAATCTTCCATGTGGATTCCCCTTCACTGACAGCAAAGGTTCCTACAGTGTTACCGGATGACCGAGATACCCAACGAAGAAGATCTGTTGAGCTTCTCCCTTGATCAAGTCCAATGAGGGTGGCAACAGAACACTGGAAAAGATTAGAATAAGTACAGTTATCATGACTGGGAGAGGGTAGCAGATGGCACACTTGGAAGTTAAATGCCTTGTTGAAAGTCACCCACTGAGTAAGTGGCTTTGGTGGGATTTGAATTTGGGTCTCTTGGTTCACAATTCTGCATTCTGGTCACTTTTGGTAACCGGGAAAGGCCCACTAGGCAACAGTACCTGTTTTCAAAGGCAACCTGGGAACACTAGGGGACTTGCTCAGAGTAACACAGCATGCAAGTGGAGGTTGTGGGAATCAGATTCAGGTCTGCTGGATGTACTAGGCTAATTCACAGCTCATTACTCTAACCTCTAGGATATACCGCCAGCCCAAGTGAGGCAGTATGGTCACTGGACCATACTGCCTCTTTGGTTTAATAAAAAAAAATAGTGGGACGTTCTAGCTCCCAACTCACCTTGTGCAATTTCAGTTCCATGTAAGCAGAGTTACCCCCTCTCACAGTGCAAGGCATTCTGGGGACTACTTTTACCAACTGTCCCAATTAATGCCTTTTTTCTTCTTCTTCACTTCTTTTATGTTTGTTTCCTTTTTTATTGTATTATCACATGCACATAGAAGACATGGAGCTGATGTACCTCCAGGTTATATATCGTGTTCCCCTTGCCAATGGCATTACGTAACAATTGAACAGGATGCTGTCTGAAAGCAAAGGGTTCTGTCCCAAGTTCAGAGTCTGCAGATCCTAAGTACAGGAGGCTCTGCTACGGATATTCAGCCATTTGAATACAAAAAAGAATAACGTACATCATTAACTCTCATTACTTAGGGAAGGTTTACTTTTTAATTTAGCCAAGTTCCACTGCCTAAGTGTTTTGCTTTTACAGCCAAAACAGTTATTTTTCTTCTCTTAGAGCCAACACACCTCCTGAAAATACTATTAATGTTTAAAATTAGATGGCTTCTGAAGTACCTCTTCTTTTCCTTCTGCTTGCTAGAAAATTTACTACCTGGCAGTACTGTATTTGATGTGTGGAGCAGTACTCTCCATGGGGGCTGGAATTTCTCGATCTGTTCCACTTCATACCACATCATCAGAAATATGGTCCCACAGACTGTGACACTACAACTGGCCAAGATAAGCCACTCGGCCTTCTGCCACAATGGTCACTAGTGAGGCTGTTTAACACATCACATCACATACTGTCAAGCTAGGAAACCATCTAATCTGCAAAAGGAAAAGTGCAGAAATGAAGTTACAAATGGCTACTTACAAAAACATGGCTTTGTTGCTGCTATTTTTGCATTACTAGATCTTTAAAACAACATTAGGTAAATGCTGTCTTCCTTTAAAAAAAAATAAAAGGCATTTTAGATGTTTTATTAAACAGGTCCAAAAAATGTTGCACTTAATCATATGGTTTTGTGCCATATTACCATAAAGCGTGTCTGGGAGTGTGATGCATGTCAGAGTAGAAATGCTTGATGTAGCACCTTTCATACACTCTCCATTTCAAAGCACTTTACAAAGCAATTAGTTAGAAACTGGTACGGAAATGACTTTATGCTACCAAATAAAGCAGCTATTATATGCGTTGAAACACACACACACACCCACACCCCCACATGCATGTACACACACGTCTGCATTAGAATGTGTTTTGTTGAGACAGCAGAATATTGGCCAGAACACTGGTGTAATAGCCTAGACTCCTTTCAAAAAGTATCACTGGATTTTTGTCATTGGTAAGACCATCAGAAATTACCCTGGTGTAACATCTCCTCCAGAGGACGGCACCTCAGACACAGCAGTTGCCCCTTAGTACAGAAGGGTCAGTGCTAGGCACGAGTCCACTGTATGGGGCTTGCCTCCTGCATGACAGGCTCAGCCAGAGGCAAGGGCGACAGTACCAAGTCACACCAACTGAATGTGGCAGGAACCTTCTTATAATGTTACACAACCCACGCAGCAACACTGCTCGAAAATGAAAACCTTTTTCAAGGTAAAAAAAAAAAAAGTATGCAATGTCACTTTCAACCAGTCTTGCACAGGACATGAATTTAAATACTGAAGACATTTTAAATTGTTTATTAAGAATAGTTAATGACTATTACAGAATCAATAACTGCTACAGATCTTTGGAGTTCATACAAAGTGCTCCTTGTGGTGCTTATCAGAGCGAGTGTGTAATTTCTATTGGCATAACTGTGATATATTATCCAGTATCAAGTTATTCGATGCTTTCTAATCAATATGCTTCTACTAAGTTGAACAGTTAAATCAGAATTTAAATACATCGTTTTAATGCTGCTAAAACAGTATTTTTTTTTTTTTTAGTTAGAAAATGTGACTTGTAGACCTTTAACAACAAAACAAAACAAAAAAAAAAGATGTTCAACACCCAAACATACGATAGGCAAGGCCTGCCAAAGCCCATTGTATTCTGCCTGGAATGTACATACTGTGCCGCTTACTCATAAATTATAAGCTGCTGAAGAGAGACAGGTGACTAGGCAAGTAGAGACAAACTTCAAATTAGTTACTGAGCCTGTCAATCAATACAAAGACAGATCAGCAAACTACACGACACAAAGAGTAGCACTGATTTACAAGTAACTGTAGCCGAGGCCTCTGAAAATCACAAGGGGGAAAATCACACTGCTCTTAGCTTTCATTTGTTGCCCATCAGAAGTGGCACTGTAACTGGTTCAGTTGAAATCCATAGTTTGTAGCTCAGAGAAAACACAAAAGCAGTTCTGCCCAGCCTCAGTTCTACTCAAGCCTGACAGATCGAAGTTGCTTGAATGGGATGAATAGTTGAAGCCAGAATTTCTTCTCCCATGGGTCATTACATCTACTTTGTGGGTCTACCTGTATCAAGGATGGGATGGCTCAGAACCGCTGGAGGTAGGCTGAACCAGATACCGCTGTTCTGGAGACTTGCTCCTCCGCTCAGTGATGAGATCATGGTTGCCGTTAGGTATTGACTTTGTAACTCATTCCGACTACCCGCACAGCCATAAAGAACTTCATTAGACATTAGCAGTGGTGGTGGTGGTGGGAGCTGGGGAAAATTCTGAACAGGAGGGTCGGTTTCACAGATATATCAGGACCCAGATAAGGAAAAAGGCAACATTTTTGTCATACATGAAAGAAACAAGCATGGTGGGGATTAACATGCAGAACATTAGCATTTTGTTTTAACTGGGCACTTTCTTTCAATGATCCTGGACATCTCTAGAGTAAGTAATGTATTGGATATTATATTTGTTTACTTGGTACACGATTGGCTTCTCTCATATCATAAAGATGAACAGTTATGCACAGTAGCCATCATAGATTAAAATAAGGTATAGGGCTTGCCTGTAGCTGGCAGCAGACCACAGATAGAGTAACAATAATTAAGTCTGCCACCATTTTCTGACAATCTTGCAAGGTCACTGAGGTTGAAGCTGTGCTTAACTATGGTGTGCTAGACACAGCTTCGCCCCTCAATGACATCACCAGGTTCTAAAAATGGTGGCAATGTAATATCAATATAGGACAGACTTGATTATTGATATCTCTGGTCTGCTGCCACCTACAGGTAAGCCCCATACCTTATTTTAAAGAGCATTTCATAGGTCTTCAAAGTATGGTGGCCACTCTTCATAAATGTTCCACTTTAAAGAGCACATTTCCTGTTCTTTTTACCCCCCACCCCAAACCCTCAAGTAGTCTTACCTTCCCAAAGTTGCCTGGTGCCAAAATTAACATTATACAGTAGTGTGTGAAAATTCTGTAACCTCATTGGCCAAAATCTGCCACATGACTGTGGGTAAATCCTGCATAACCCATGGCTGAGGAATGGCATTTATAAAAAAAAAAACATAATTAAACACATTTTAAATTTAGTTTACACATGGGTCCATTGTATAATTGCAATAAGGCACTCCAGGGTGTGAGTTACTGGATAGTTTACCCATGCCTAGTGTGGTTAAGTCACTCGGCTGCGCCTCGTGACACATCACACACAGGCATGGGCCAAATATACACCCTGTTGTATATAGCTTAATTTTTTGGTGGCCATAATTTGGGATGGAAGAGATTGTAATTTGGCTCTGGGGAGCTGAGAGCTCAGTCCCTTCCATTTCCTGATTCTGAGACACGCCACCACACTGTAAAGTTTTCTGAAAGAATGCTATGGAGAGTATGGGAGCGTGCTCCATAGACTTCTATAGGGTGCCATTTTTAACTCCTTTTTTTTTTTTTTAAAACCCATTCTACCCATCAGAGCCATATGGTGTCAGGGAACCATCCACTGCTTAACCTGACCCAAAATGGCAGCATCAGACAGAATGTGTTTTCAACATGTAAGAATGCCACGTTTAACAAATAATGGCCACCACTCAACTAACAAGACCTTGTTAGTTGAGCGGTGGCCATGACTTGTTAAAAGCAGCACTCTTACATGTAAAAAGTACAAAAAAAAAGGAGTTGTTAATGTCTCCCTATAGAAGTCTATGGAGCATGCCCCCAGGCTCTGCATAGTATTACATCAGAAAACGTTATAGCATCGGAGTGTGTCCTGGAATCGGGAAGAGGAAAGGATCGGGCCCTCAGCTCCAAGAAGCCAAATTAAAATCTCGTCCACCCCAAATTATGGCCACCAAAAATGTTTAATTTTGGCGCCAGGCAACTTTGGGGCAGGTAAGGTTACTACAGGGTTTCTGCGCTGAGCACCAGAAAAGGTGCTCTTTAAATCTTCTTTTAATAATATACTTGAGGATTTGAATTCTCAAAGAATAATCACATATTTTGAACAGCATTAATACTACACTTAAAAGACCTGTATCACTGATGACTTTCCAGAAAAACACATTTAGTTCAAGCCAGACAGCACAACAGGGGGACAATAATATTAGATTTATAGCAGCATTTAGGGAAAAAAAACTCAAGGGGAAAGTTCTTTGTTTCACAGAGGTTTAAATTTAGAAGATTAAAAAAGCTGCATTAAAGACTGACAGGGTTGAGTGTGCTGCACTGACCAGAACATGTTCAAATGTTAAAATATAGCTATGCAGCCAGTTTGCTGGCAGAGCAGTAGCGCTACCGCATGTGATTACAGCAACTGGGTTTGGAAGCAAGCCTCGGGCACTGGAGGACAGTGTCCCAGAGGATGCTTTCTCCCTCTGGGGAGGGTAGATGCCTCCGCTACAACACTGCTACATGGATGACCATGGATGACAGTGCTCCAGAAAGACAGAGGGGATGTCTGTCAGACTCCACTCAGGCATGCATTGCATGTGCAAGCATGGAGCTCTTAGTGCACGGACATCTCAAGGGCAGAACACCAGAACAAGGGAAGCCCTGGCTTACACGGGACAATCTTGTTCACACTTAGGCCCTGACACCCCCCCCCCACCAGGGACCCCTGCTACTGGCCGCTCTCTTCATGCCAAAGGTTCTCCTGCCTCCATACTCAGGAGGAGTTGGAAGGTTTCAGCCTGGCTCAACCAGGCCCTGACACGGGGGTAGGCACAGGCAGCTCCAGGACAGGGCCAGCAAGGACACACGCCCTGATACAAATCTGCTGTGCCAAAACAGTGATATACAGCTGGCAACACAGGCTGGATTTAAATCGCCCTGCATGCCAGAACAGAAGCCCTCTGTACCATACCTGTGCCCTGCTCATCCTTAATTCCTGGAGCTGCCACTAGGGTTAAGTCGATGGGGTTATAAGCGGGATGGAGTAAGCACCAGAGATGCAGGGGGATGGGGCTGGGTTTGACACAATGGAAGGGGGCCACATCTGAGAGGAAGCGTAAACTGTCATTTATAAAACAAATATTCATGCCAGCCTGGTGATGAGGAGAGATGAGGCGATATGTACCTTACCCTTCTGCCACACCTGCGAGTCGGGTTCAGAAATGAACCCAAATCTTTGGGGGTTCTGCCAGAGAGAGAAAGAATGAGTGTCCCATAGGACACTTTCCTCCGGGGAGGGGGGGCAGAGCTTTGCTCCATTGTGTGACTGACACCTAGTGGACTGTGGTGGCAGTGCAGGCTGCAATAAATTCAGGGTAGTGGAGAGACGCCAACTGGTTGGGACCACCACTGATGCTCTGCGTCACTGCGCTCAGCCAGTGTCTCCACCGGGGGGTTGGGGCGGAATAACGAAAAACCTTAGCCATGGCAGTATGATGGCCACTGCTGTGCCTGCAGACCCCACACCTGCCCACCCAGGTAGCCTCCCGGTACCCTAATGGGACCGAAATTTGCCACAGGGACTAGACACCCCTGCTGCCCTCCACAGAGGGGGAGGGGATACCATGGTAGAGTACCGGGAAGGTATGAAAGCCCTGGGAATAGGTGGGTTGACTGCTTCAGGTACAAGTGGTGGACCCGAATTGTCTCCTGGGAACCAGTTGATGAAACAGGAGGATAAACTGTAAATTAAAATATATATAAAATAAATATGGAAACAGAACTAAATACAGACTTTCAAATAAGCTTTCCACTTCCAGACTATACAATATGTACAAACAATTCAACCTTTTCTGGTCCACCTTCATTTGAGGTAATATGACCTCCATTCAAAGCTCTAAAAGTAACCTTCTGCTTCATCTGGAGAGGAGAGGAGAGACACGTAGCCTCACAGGCAAAACAGTGTGCTTGAACCTTCCAGACTGCAGCCAACAGGAAATGCAAGTGTAGCACGTGGAAATACTACACTTATACCTCCGAAGTAAAAACCTGATGGCTGGTTCGATCCCATCTGTACACTGGAAGTCTGTCACAGTGCCCTCAAAAAATGGCAGTAATTTACCTTTTAACAGTCCTGTGCAGTAAAGAATTCAAAACATTATTACATTTTGCCAACCAGTACCAAGGTTGTTATTCCTGTAACAGAAGTCTATTCATTTTACAGCTCCTCATACAGCAGCAGAAATCACGGCCACTCTGAAACATGGATAAACGGGGAAGCATTCGTACAGAGTGCCTGTTTAATACAGCCTATAGTAAATCACTGCACCAGTATGGCAAGCTCCGCAGATTACATAAAATACATTCCTACCACAAGCAAATGGAGAAGATGAACAGATACAACCACTGGAGAGCTGAAAGACCAAATCTGATAGATTCTGCAGAGCCAATTAAGCCACAATTGCAAAGTAAAACATAATCCGGTGTACAATTCACCCAGTCTCACTACCAGGAGAGACCAAAGGTTTGACATGCTTATGTTATTGTTTACACTTTGGTTTAATTAGGAATGCAGCCATCTCTCTCTAAACAACCCCTTTTCATTATTCCTGAAAAAAAACCCAGCAAACAGTATGTTCTCACAGTTAAGGACGTCTGCGCTCCACATGCTGGTTGTAACTGTTCCAGCCCAAACTACTGCTTTATGGTTTTTAGATTTGATGGTGGCCTAGCAACCTAAACCAGGTCAACATCGAGTACAGAGGCCGAAACATAAACATAACGTACCAAAAAGTCTATTAACATATTTAAACAGGCCGTTAAAGACCCTGTATTTGGCTCCCTGGGATGTATTAGAAAAACAAGAAGCTCTTCCGCTCATAAGTGTTTTTTTATGGCAGTATCTAAAATCCCTATTGTATGTCCAGCCTTACAAAGGGATTCCACCGTATGACCAGTGGCGATGAACCTACCGCATCATGACAGAAGGCAAGACGGCGGCTCGTGAACGGATTTGTTTGCTAAAAGAAAGCTATCCAGCCGTGCCAACGGAATATTTAAGTTCTTTCTATGCACTCTCGAAGTATAATTTCACTCAAACAAGGCTAGAAAAAACAAGTTTCACGGAAGTATGCGAAGGTCCTACCTAGTCACCACTGCTCCAAACTAAAAAACAAAACAAAATAACCTCCATATGAAATACAACATAAAGTCAGGGTGTAAAAAATCCAAAGCTCCCGTCACTATCAAGAACCGAATAAGAAATTCTGCTTGGTTCTTTGTTTGACGTTTTCCTCCCCAGAGGGAGTTCAGTGACAATTTTCAAGTGGTTAAATTTTAATGTGCCCCCCACGATAACGGAGGGGCTAACTGGCTATCAAGCCAGTGAAGGAGATGACTTGAAGAGTAATGGCTGTGCACTGAAACCACAGAGGACTGTTTGCACCCTGAAATGTATTGTTTGGATTTTTCTGGATGTTCCCATCTGAACAAAGATGTAGTCTCTTAACTGAAAACAAAAAACTAAAACAAAACCCCCCAAAAAACCCTTTTCTGCTTGATGTCCAGGGCTTGCAAGAGGTCCTTTCTGCATGTTAAAGGTCCTGTAATGTTGGTAGGATTTGTCCATTTAGTCCAGGGGCTCCTGTTTTATTCTAATGACGGAGGGTGCGCGACATGTCCTTCTGATTTCTCGCCTCAGTACATATTCACTGAATTGGGAAGAGTCAACCCCACCTCCGCAAGAACCAACAATGTCAAATCCCCTTTGCTGCAATCTTTCCAGCACCTGAAAAAAAAATGTAGGCAGTCAAGTTAAATAAAACTACCCTCTCAGAAAAACAAAAGCTACTTTTAATTAACACATACTGTATGTAGAACTCTGGGTCATTTCACAAGACTTTCACAGAGAAAGGCAATGCACAGTAAGACAGTATACTCACATGACACACAAAAATGGAGCAAAACCACATTTTTTGACAGCATACAACAGCAAAAAAGTGTAGTAAATGCATGACGAAATCTTATGAAATGACTTCCCTTAGTAATGCAAAGCTGAAAGCTCTCCATTACTATAATGCGGTGCCCCAACAGAAAAGTTCGGTGCTTACTAATTCCTCCCATGACCAGCTTCATTAGAAAGAATCTCATTAGGGTGCCCTGGGCTTTTGAGAACCCAGTTATAATAATGTATTGGGGTTGTGGCACAATTGCCAGCATCAAGGAGTGCCTTACTGCACTTAAATTGCACAATTAAAAACAAATTTAAAGGGGCACAGCTTTTCCTTAAATTTACAAAGTGAATTGTAGTAGGTGTCCTGTTGGCATTACTAGGACTACAAAATGCATATACGCCAAATGATTTACATAATACAGCCACTGATTGACTTTTTTTTTGGGGGGAGGTGCTAAAATTAAACTGTAAGTGACCCACCTTGAAGGCCTCTGGCCAAAGCTCCCATGTGTCCATGACCATAATGCTGCGCTGAGCCGTGGGTAAACTCATTCATGAATGAGTCTGTAATTTCTGTATGTCTGCAAGATAAATACTGTGCGTGATACTAGTGCCTCTACTGAAGCCATGACTCTGGGCACGCACATTCGCGTCAATGCTAACGCGCATGCTCAGTATCACGGCCTCAAATTACAAACAGTAAATGAATCGGGTTAGAGCACTTGTTTTACAAAGGGAGTCACTTTGCCGAAATCAGCAGAGACACTAGTATCATGCACAATATTTATCTTACGTACATACAGTTTACCCAGACTTCGGAACTGCATTATACTCATTGTCATGCGAGTGCATCAGTTGGTGGCCTTCAAGGTGGGTCGCTTTCCATTTAATTTTAGCCTCCCCCCACAAAAAAAAAAAAAAAAAACCAAACAATTAATGGTAGTATTGTGTTTTTTTTGCATAAAAATTAGAAAGACATTTTATCAGACTGTTACAAGTACAATAAGGTGATTAAAAATGTCTTTCTAATTTTTATGCAAAACAAATACAGTGTTAATGCAAGTAGGGGTTATTTTGTATGCTAGGGAAGGTATAAAGGCCACGGAGATGCAAGGAAGCCACGGGGATGAGAAAGGGCTGGAGGTTCTTTGGGTTAGCTTGGAGACTGGATCTGGGGCGTTTATCCTCGTGGGGTGGGGTATAGACCACCAACATAGGGGGAGGAGTCTGACAAGGTTTTGGGGGAGGCCATTGGCAGAATGGCAAGTAGGGGGTATGTACTGATCAAGGGGGACTTTAATCTGTCGGATGTAGACTGGGACAGTCTAGGTGCAGCTACAACTAGAAACATGGCCATCCTAGACACCCTGAAAGGGGCATTTCTTAGGCAGCTGGTTGCAGAACCCACTAGAGGTGGAGCAGTACTGGATCTGGTACTTTAAAACAGGGACAGAATTTCAGATGCCACAGTGGGTAGCCCCATGGGTACAAACCATCATCGTACAGTGTGGTTTGGCATATGGATCAGGCAGGAGAAAAAACACACTAGGACGAAGGTCCTGGACTTCAGGAGAGCAGATTTTAAAGAAATGGGAGACTGCCTTAGTAAATACCTGAAAGGAGGGGGATGGTCAGGGGGAGTAGAGGCACAATGTAAAAGGATGAGGCAGGGAATAATTAAGGGTAATGGCAAGCTGTTCGAAGGAGATAGTTAAAAGGTAAGAGGAGGAGGCTGCTATGGGTTTCAAAGGAAGTGGCTAAAGTGGAAAAAGAGTTACCCCCCCCCAAAAAAAAAAAATAAGATTTGAGGAAATACAAGGAGAGCTAAATGGAGGCTGAAACACTGGGGTGGATTGCCCAGGAGGTCAAAAAAGGGGATAAAACTTTTTTCAGGTATGTGAGTAATAAGAGGAAGGCGGGGGGGCGGGGATAGTGAGAATCAGGTGAGCAGGTGGGTACTGTGCAGAAAGAGATCAAGAAAAAAATGAAATTTTAAACAACTTCTGCTCGTCTTCACATTTGAGGGAAGAGCGGATGGACTTACATGCATCAGAAGGCACCAGGGGGAGGGGGCGGTAGACAGAAGCTCATTTTCAGAAGAGAGTCCACCTGGGATTGGAAACCCTAAAAGGTAAACAAGGTGATGGGGTCAGATGGGATCCACTCAAGGGCACTAAACAAACTGAACACAGTGCTAGCCACCCCTCTGGCAACACTATTCAGCAATTCATTGGAGAAGGGGGTAGTTCTAGAGGACTGCAGGAAGGATGACATGGTCTCTCTGCACAACAGTGACAGCAGGGAGGAGGCTAGCAGTTACAGTCCAGTCAGTCTCACATTAGTGGTGGGGAAATTAACGGAAACCCTGCTGAAGGAGACTGATGGAGTACCTATAGGCAAATGGGCTGCAGACCACCAGCAACACAGCTTCACAACAGGGAGGTCATGTCAAACAATTCAAATAGATTTCTTTGACTGGGTAACTAGGGAGGTGGATCAGGGGAGGGCAGTAAATGTGGCCTATCTGGACGGATGTCAGTAAAGCCTTTGACAATGTATCACACAGGAGGTTGATTAAGAAACTTAGCAACCTAGGTGGCCCGGTAGCGCTGGAGCTTGAGGCGCTAGTCGCTACACCTCGTGCCATGCTGGCGACCCAGGTTCTGGAACAAGCCCGGGCCGCCAGGGGTCAGAACGGGTGAGAGAGGATTGAGCATCCGGAGGACTGGTCTCCTCTCTCGGGGGAGGGAGGTTTGTCATCCCACTCACTGACTGCCCTCTGCCAGTGGCCAGAGGGCAGTGCAGATGAGGAGGACATGCATGGGCATCTTACATCAGTGGGGAGGGATGGGATAAAAGGAACTGGCAGGTACCATGATGGCTGCACCAGCGCCCTGGCAGCCCCCAGATTTTGCTCGGGGTGGGGGCAAAGCCAGCAACCCTTCACCCTGGCCCTGATTTGGGGGGGGGGGACCATTTGGGGAATTAGGGGGGTGCCTAGTCGGGGAATGGTGCGGATGGAGACCGAGTCCCTCTGGGGGAGGGACCAGAGCCACCTGCCAAGCTCAGGGGTTAAAAACCTATATGGGGAAAAAAAAAGGCAACTTGGGGTGGGGAAGAAAAATAGGTTACTCATCTGGACCTGTAGTTCTAGGAACGGTATATGGTTCACATCCATACTGTGGCAGTTCAACTGTAATGATCTCATTGACTGGATGGCTTTAAGCTCAGCTCCTACCACTACCAGGGCGGTATATCCGACTCTACCCCATGATGTTAGATCTTGCATGCCAGATGCAGGAATCCATGTGCCACTTTCCAAGGGAGGCCGGATGGGTGGAGTGGATGTGAACCATATACCACTCATAGAAGTATGGTTACAGGTGAGTACCTGTTTTTCTAGGGGCATGGATATAGTTCACTTATCCACACTCTGGCAGACTCCTAGCAGGTCTCCGGGAGAAGGGGGCAAGGCACACACCCCTACTTGGTGAGCAGAGACTGGAGAACTGAGGTCCCAAAACCAATATTACGGCATGGCACAAGGTTGATGCGGCAGTGGGAAATGAAGGTGTGTGCTGACTTCCGGTGACAGCCATGCAGATTTCCTGGATAAGGATGTCCCTGGAGGCATCCACTGAGGCAGTGGTATGTCTGGTGGAACGAGCCCTCAGCCCTAAGGGAGGCTCCCTACCAGCCAACCTATAGCAGATGTCAATGCAGGGCAAGATCCTCCTAGCAATCATCTGCTTTGCTACCCGTCTGCCAGATTCAGCTTCAGCGTAAGTGAGAAACAGCTGGCAAGCCTGTCTTGGATTAACAACCATACACTTCATGTAATAAAAGAGTGCCCTCCGTAGGTTCAGGATACGGAGCCTGCAGTCAGCCTCCAAAGATGGGCTTGTGAAATACACCAGCAAGTTAATCACTTGGTTAAGGTGAAACTTCAATAACACCTTTGGGAGGAACTTTGGGTTGGGATGAAGGGCGACTCTGTCCCTGTGGAAAACAAGGTAAGGAGACTCTACCAAAAGCCCCTTGAGCTCCCCAAGCCTTCTGACTGACATAATGGCCACCAGGAAAGCCATCTTCCACAACTGATATAACATCCCACACCTGTGCACTGGCTCGAATTGCTTGTCCATCAGCACTGCTAACACCAACACCAAGTCCCATGGTGGAGATGGCACATGCACAGAGAGGACAGGTGGTCCAGCCCTTGAAAAAGTGCATACCTTCTCTGAGGCCACCATCTGCATACAAGCCTACACCCAGTAAGCAGAGATGACTTCCAGGTGCATGAAAAGGGACTATAGATAGTCTAGGATGCTAGCCACAGGGCAGGCAAGGGGATCAAGTGCTTACCCTAACACCAATTAGATAATCTCTTCCATTTAAAGGCACAGCATCTGCAAGTTAACCCTTCCTAGAGGCCTGCACTATGTGGCGAACATCCTTCAAGAGATCCAAGGCCTCAAACTAGCTGCTGAGGAACCAGGCCATGAGGTGCAGGGATTGAACCTTCATCTGTTGTCTGGTCAGCAGGTTTGGGCGGAGATCAGTCTCTGTGGAGGACTGCTGCTGAGACTGAAGAGATCTGGGTACCAGAACTTCACCTTGTCTTTCTGGGCCTTGACCGCCACCTCGTGGATCGAAGGAAAGGAGGAAAGGTACACACAAGGCCTAGGGTCCAGGGCCTCATGAAGGCACCCCCAGCAGTGTCCCAGACTGTGAGGGGAGGGCACAAAACAGCTTTAGTTTGGTATTTTCCCCAGGAGGCAAACAGATCCACCAAGGGTGTGCCCCAATGGGAGGACAGGTGGTTCACACCTCCTGATGCAGGGACCACTCCGTGCGATGCCTCTCCTACCTGACTGAGAGTATCTGCCAGCTGACTGTTCTCTCCTGTGACATGGACTGCCAGGAGATCTGCACTCAAGACTGTGCATGAGGGTCCAGGTGCAGAGGGCCTTCCAACACAGGGGAAGGGAGTGAGTTCCGCCCTGCCTGTTCAGATAGAACATGGTTGTGGTGCTGTCCATCTGGACCTGCATGATCTGACCCCTGACTAACAGAGAAAATTTCGTCAGAGCCAAAATGCACTGCATGGAGCTCCAGCTAGCTGATGTTGTGATGGGACTCCCAGAGTGATCAGAACCCGTGGGCACTGTGGTCTCCTAGGTGTGCTCCCTACCCCACCAGAGACATGTCTTCATGAGCATGATGGTTGGCTCTGGGTGGACACAGGGGATTCCTTCCTCCAGATGCTATGGGATCAGTCACCACTGGATGGCATCCCTCATTGGCTGGATCACTGTGCCCGGCTGGTCCAAGTGGCTTAGGCACTGGGAACACTGATGGCGCAACTCCCACTGGAGGTGGTGCATCCACCAGCAGGCATAATGGACCATGCTGGTGCAGGATGCCATGTTCCTCAGCAGCCTCAGGAATTCTCGGGCAGGGCGAGAGAGCCCAATCTGAAATGACTGAGCAAAGGAGGTAAGGTCCAGTGCCTGGTCCACAGGGAGGTGGGCCTTGGCCTGCAAGGAGTCTAATTCTGCTCAGATGAACTTGCTCATCTGCTTCAGTACCAGATCTGTCTTGTTCAGGTTGACCAACAGGCCAAAGTCTTGGCAAGTCTGGAGAGCCAGATCTTCGAACCTTTCCATGGCTTCTCTGGATGGACTGGCTAAAAGGTAGTTGTCTAGGTAGGGGTGCACTCTGACCCAGAGGTGCCACAAGTGGGCCACCACCACAGTCATGCATTTGGTGACGACCCTGGTTGCTGAGGAGAGGTCAAACGGCATGACCTGGAACTGGTACAGAACCCCTTCAGCTCAGAACTGAAGGTAACAGCGGTGGGATGGACAGATAGGACTGTGGAAAAACGCATCCAGGAGATCTATGGAGCAGAACTACATGTTTTGCTCCAGTGATGGAATAGTCTGATTCAGAGTGACCATCCGGAACTTGTGTTTCCGCATAGAAACATAGACTTTGACAGCAGATAAGGACAGCTTAGCCCACTCAGACTGCCCATTTCCCTACCTATTGGATAAGCTGCAGATCCTAGTCAACCAACAACCTACTATTTCCTACCCCCCATTAGAATTGCCTTATGTCTGTCTCATGCATTCTTGAATTCCCCCATTGTTTTTTGACCCCACTACCTTCTCAGGAAGGCCGTTCCATGCGTCCTATACCCTCTCTGTGAAAAAATACTTCCTCACGTTGTCCCTGAGCCATCCTCTCTCTATCTTCAAATTGTGCCCCCTTGCTCTTGCATATCTCTTTTTCTGAAAGATGCTGCCCTCTTGAACATTGTTGATTCCCTTGAGGTACTTGAAAGTTTCTATCATGTTCCCCTGAAATGATCGTGCAAAGGAGGTAAGGTAAGAACTAGTTCGGATCATTCACTGGGGCATTCTGGGAGATATGTCTGGCCTTCCAGACCTTGGAGGATAGCCCTGCCCACTGTGTTGCTAAGAGCAAGTGCTGCTGGCACCAGCTGTGGAACTGGGAGTGATCGAGGCTCTCCTGATCCCTTGATTCGCTCGACAGCTGTCGAGCGCCCCTTGATTGGTTCTTCGGTTCCTCTGTCAACCCAGCTCCGGCGAATAACCATCTGAAGCTGGCCCCTGTGAACAGCGCAGAGACTGAGAAGGTGTCTGCCATAGCAGATGCCTCAAGAGCTGCAAGCTATTCAGCCGACCCAGCTGCAGCCAGAGCTTCCTGTCCTCAAGGGACTCTGAAAGCATGCTTTTGCAAAGGCCGCACCCGGCCAGGTTGTGTCCCCACCCAGGAAGCACACGCACGTGTCGTGTGGGTCGATTACCAACATCTGCTGGTGCTGCACACACAATTTAAATCCTGGCTTCAGTTGCTCCATCGTCATAGGCAGTCAAAGGAACCGGAGAATCAAATGAAAAAAGTGATGAAAAAAAAAATTGAAGACAAAATTTGCCTATGGCTCAGTAAACCTAAGCAGCAGCCATGAAGGATGCAACCTGTTCTTCTAGCGGAAAGAAAGATCTGACATCATGGGGCAGAGTTAGGGGATATAATGCCCCAAGCGGTGGGAGGATTTTAACTTAAAGATGTCTGGCCAATGAGATAATTCCAGTGGAACTGCCAGAGTGTGGATAAGTGAACCACATTCACGCTGCTAGGAGAGAAACTGAATATCTAACTGGTTGAAGGATAGGAGGCAGAGGGTGGAGGTAAATGGTAGTGGGACATTCCCTCATCAAGGTCTTCATAAGTGACACTGCTGAGGAAATGGCCGGGAAGGTGCGTCTTGGGATGACACAAAAATCTGCAACATTGTGGACACCTAAGAGGGGGTGAAGAGAATGCAAAGGGATCTGGGGAATCTAGAGGAGTGGTCTAGGGGTGGCAGCTGGTCTTCAATGCCAAAAAGTGAAAAGTCATGCACCTGGGGAAGGGTATTTTAGCTCAACAGATGCACTTTGAATCTATGCACTTAATGTTTTGCTAGCTGCTTCTGTGAGTATACGTCTGCAATTGTTCAATCCATGTAATCTCTTCCTCCGTATAGTATGTGTACTACGTGTATTATGTGCCTATCCGTAACCTGGTTGTTCCTTGCTCTCATCTGTAACTCACACTAAGTGTAAACAATGTGTATTTTGCTGTTTAAATGTTACTCAATTGATAACCTGCATGTTATCCATACCTGTTCCCCATCCCCCCAGGTCGCACCAGGAGACGAGCAGCTTGTTGCTCAGTGTGCCTTTCCTGGTAAAACAAATTCAATAAATAAATAAACCCAGGGGCTGTGTACTGTATAAGATGGATTTGGGGGGGGTGTACTTATAGTTTCATAGTGGTTTACATGCTGATGAGGCAGACGCCTTTTGTGAGCTTGCCACCTGAGGGTGGAATGATAGGTTAATGGTATTCTACTTTTTTTTTTTTTTTTACCCATATGCGTGTCAAGTTATTTTTTGAAAGTGTTCATAGTTTTGCTCTCAACTGCTGTACGCAGAAGTGCATTCCATGGTTTCTCAACACGCTGTGAAAACCACTGCCTCCTTTTTTGAGTTCTGCAAGTTTCACCCTTTAATTTGAAGTTATGAGTTCTTGTTTGAACCGTAGAGCAGTTTTTTCCAGTCCCAGGGTTTCCATTTGGAGCGGTTCTTTCATGGCTTTGTGTGTTAAACACAGGTCTCCATGGAGTTGCCTATACTCCATGGAGTAGAGGTTGAGTTGTTCCAGCCTTTCACCATATTAGAAATTTTTCATTCCACTGATCCTTTTAGTTATTTTTCTTTGAACTCCCACTATCAATTGTTTTTCCTTTTATTGTGTTAGGTGCACAAAAGGGGGAGCAGTAGTCAAGGTGTGGTCTCACGAGTCCTGTATATAGCAGAAGTATGACACTGGACTGTCTACTTTTTATGTGCTTTAGGATACACCCTATGATTCGTTGGCACTTTAGCAAAAGTTAAAATGTGTGAATGGCAAAGTTAAATTTATTGTCAATAGTAACTCCCAAGTCCTTTTCAATAGTTGTTTCTTGTGATGTAACATTATTTAATTTATACTTGCATTTCAGGTTGTTGTGGCCCAGGTGCATGACTCTACACTTTTGTTCACTAAATACCATTTTATTATCGAGTTCCCAGGTTTCTAATAAGTACAGTTGTTTTTGGTAATCTTTTGCTGCATCAAGGTTGTTGATTATACATCCTAATTTGCAGTCATCAGCGTATTTTGCCATCCACATCTTAGGTGATGACTGCATTGATGAAATTAAGATGTTAAATAGAGCTGGGCCCAGGACAGAGCCTTGAGGGACCCCACTTGTGACCTTTCCCCAGGGAGAGGAGTATGTTTTGATAGCAGTGCGTTGACAGCGATTATGTAGCCATGAGGTAACCCAGTTTATGAGTATAGGGTGGAATTTGAGTTGGTTCAAATGATTTATCAGGACATGGTGGAAGACTTTGTCAAATGTGTTGGCGAAGTCAAGAAAGATAATGTCCACAGGTAGGCCTACATCTAGAGATGAGCTTACATTTTCAGAAAAACTTAACAGATTAGTGATACAGGACCTGCTGTGGAAGAAACCATGTTGTGTGAAGTCCTGTAACTTATTGTGGCTGATATGTTCTTTTACCCTGGGGAATAAGAGTCTTTCTAGAGTTTTTCCTATGACTGGTGTTAGACTTACAGGTCTGTAATTGGAAACATCTTTCTTATGTCCAGATTAATGAATTGGAGTAACAACAGCATCATTCCAAATGGGAATCGTTTCTCCTTGGTTTAGTGAAGCATTAAACAGTACAGTTAAAGGGTCTGATATTTCATCTGTAATTTCTTTAAGAAATCTTGGATGAATCCCATTTGGTCCTGCTGAGGAGTTGGTCTTTAATTTAATAAGTGCACACCTTACTTCGTCTACAGAGAAGGGAGCCATGGGTGGCTGATTATAAGTTGGTAGTGCTCCAATGGGAGTTTCCTTTGGTGTGAAAACACTAAAGAAATAATCATTAGACTCTGTACTCATTGCAGTTTCTGTACTTATCCCCTTATCTGTATTTATTGGATCTATTGTTGTGTGGGTGCCTCTACGTGAACCTATGTAATTCTAACATTTCTTTTTGTTGTCTGATGTGTCTTTGGCTAATTTTTGACCAGAGTTTGTTTTTGCTTGCCTAATGAGTTGTTTTACCTTATTTGCTTGTTTTTTATACTGTATAAGTCCCAATTGGTTGTTGTTGGACTAGCCTTATATTTCCTATAGTTTCTTTTTTTATGTTTATTGACTTTAGTATTTTTATTCTACCAAATAGGAGGTCTGTATCTATTGTTATACTTCCGCCTAAAAGGGAGGGACCCAAGTGTCAAGACAGTATTTTAGTTTAGACCAGATTAATATCTGTCCAGCTGGTAACCGAGAGGGCACCGGAGATGCCTGCCCTCCCAGCAAGGACAGCCTGGGTCATAAGGGTCGCTGAGCATCGCGGACCCCTCCCAGCTGCAAGGAAAAGGAGCTGGTAACTGAGAGGGCACCGGAGATGCCTGCCCTCCCAGCAAGGACAGCCTGGGTCGTGAAGGTCGCTGAGCATCGCTGCCCCCCAAGCCACAAGGAAAAAGGAAGGTACGCGACCATGCACTGCTTGTGTGTTGAGCCTGCTGGATCGGTTGGCGTGTGGTCTAGGCTCCGCCGGCACTGGCGTTTGGTTGTGCTTGGTGCCTTTTTTGAAAAAGTAAACAGTCTATACAGTCAAGCGCGGAGGCCTTTAAGTCAGCCCAGATCTACAGATAGATTTTCAGCTACCTTTTTTTGCACCCCAAACTGTTCCCAAACCAATTACTGCTGTTACTTTAAGGGGACTTCTCTGAATGTACTTTATACAATCATTGATGTTATTTGTTCCAACCAAGTACTATTGAAGCCAGTTTTCTTTCTGTTCCTTAAGAGCAGTCCTGTATATTACTGCATTTTTCCTCCGAACTGCTTTAGAAACGTAGCAAGTATATCTAATGCTTAAATGTATTTTCCTATTCTGCTTTTACATGTGTATGCAGATATAACCACTGCAGGCTTAAATAGCTCCTGTGCAAGTGCCGGTCTACAACGCTACTGCACCCACCATAACAACTGCCCTGTCTAGGAGCCCAGATACCAGCGGCCTGACTTTCGCTCAAGGCCCTGCTTATTTTATTTCCTGCCCTTCCCCACTTGCTATCAGCCCTCCCAGAATTAATTTTGCACAATTCGGCCCACTTGATGCAGCTCTCCTGCTGACTCTTTCTACTTACCTGTATCGCCATGCCTCCCCAACAGTCCCTATTTAACCCGCTCTTTCTTCTTTCTCCAGAACTGGTAACCGAGAGGGCACCGGAGACACCTGCCCTCCCAGCAAGGACTGCCTGAGTCGTGAGGGTCACTGAGCATCGCGGACCCCCCCCCCAGCCGCAAGGAAAAAGAAAGGTACGCGACCGTGCACTGCTTGTGTGTTGAGCCTGCTGAATCGGTCAGCACGTGGTCTAAGCCCCGCTGGCGCTTTGCGCCAGCTCCCCACCGTCCCCACCACCACCCTTGGTAGGCTCGTAGCTTTATAGGTATAGTCACGTGATTGGGAAGGCGTTGCAAACAATCAGCCCACTTTTGCATCAGCAGGTTATCTGCTATCTCCACTAGAGGCCGCTACAGCCTGCCTGTCTGACTGCCACAGACTAGATAAGACGGTCCTCGCCCTCTCTCTGTTCCTTCTTGCCTTTCCAATAGCCTCCCTCCCCCAGCCTCTCACCCTCTAAGGCAACCATTGCCACATCTCCACCACACTGGCATAAATACTGAGCTATCGTGCTCTACCACACTCCCACAATTAGCTCCTACAAGCCCCACCCTTAACTGGCTAATCGGAGTATACATTCCCCCCCCCAACCCCTGGACTATCTGTGCTGTGTTGTCTCAAGGCTGACTTGTACAGGACAGCGCCTTGCTCTTTCAACTGCCATCACAAAACCAGGGCCACTCGGTATAAGTTCTTGCAACTTACAGCACTGCTCCTGTTACTAGCTGTGGATATAGAAACTAACCCCAGACCTACCCCTCCCAAAATACCAACCCCTGGCTCTACCAAAGGGCCTGAAAATACTGCACCTAAACATTTGTAGTATCCTTAACAAAACCCCAGAACTACAACTATCAGTCCTAACACTTCGCCCTGACATCCTTATACTTTCTGAGACATGGCTCAAACCCCACCACCCAGATTCCACTGTTGCCATTCCAGGATACTCCCTAATTAGGCAAGACTGTATGGGGAAAAAAAAGGGGGTGGCCTCGCCATGTTCATTTCTGCCAAGCACCAATTCACCCCGGTCCACATCCCTACACCCTCGCCACAAATTGAGTCCCTAATTGTCAAAATGGCACTCCCATACTCCGCCCCGGTGTTTATAGCTGGATTCTACTGCGCACCTAACACCCCAATACCTAGTATACTAGACCACCTGGCCAAATTAAAATCCTCCGGCGCAACAGGCGAGCGTTATGTCCTAGGGGACTTCAATTACAACTGGCTTGCAACTGACTGTGCCAAGCTGCACTCCAAAGTAAACGCCCTGAACCTCTCACAACAAATCTCCCAACCCACCAGGCTAAACCTAAAAATGCACAACCACTCCCTCCTGGACTGGGCACTGACCACACACCCCCATAGGTCGATAAGAGCAGGCCTACTCCCCGACCCCTTAAGTGATCACCACATGGTTTATTTAGTCAGAAAAGTGCATAAACCCCTCAAACCCCCCTCCCGGACCCTGCT
The DNA here is from genome assembly GCA_016271365.2 of Neoceratodus forsteri. Taxonomy (NCBI): domain Eukaryota; kingdom Metazoa; phylum Chordata; order Ceratodontiformes; family Ceratodontidae; genus Neoceratodus; species Neoceratodus forsteri. The sequence goes on from CM057455.1 coordinate 1,244,700,556, forward strand.
AGCCAGGTCTTTCAAGTCACTATCTCTAACACCACTCCTATCGGACATGGCTATGGTAGACTGGTCCTTCATCCCTCAGGCCCCTACTATAGACGTTGCACTAGACAGTTTAAAAAATAGCTTCCTGAGTGTCTGGGACCAACATGCACCACTAAGAAGAACCAGAGTTAGGGGTTCCCACCTACCCTGGATATCCGCCGATATCATCAGCCAATGCCGCTCCAGGGACCTGGCCTGGAAAAAGTACAAATCAACTAACTCCCACCAAGTCCTACTAATTTATCATGCCCTTTGTAACTCCTGCACTAAATCGATTCGTCTAGCCAAACAGTAATACTTCGCGTCGGCACTTAGCGCAAATCTTAACCACCCAACCCAATTCTGGAAAACCATCAAATCCCTCCTATCCACGCCTGTACAACCACCTACCCCGGCTCGATCACTCCTCGGCTCGGCCGTCACTGACCCATATGAAGTAGCCACGGCTTTCAACACCTTCTTCACCAACAGTACAGCTTCCTGGTACATAGCCTCCCCTTTCCACCCAAGACAACTACCGCCTAATTAGGCAGAACACCCCCGTCTCCCTGGCGAAGTCTGCCAAGCACTGTGCAACCTAAACCCTAACAGGGCAAATGCCCCTCTGGCATGGACTCCAGACTACGACAGCTATCAGCCCCCGCTATAGCCGCTCCGTTAGCCGACTTGCTCAACCTCTCCTTCTCGATGTCTACAATACCCACCGCTTGGAAGCTGGCAACCGTCATCCCACTGCTAAATGGGGGCGACCTCTCCTCTCCAGGGAATTACCGCCCCATCTCCCTTCTCCCAACTCTGGCAAAAATACAAGAACAATTTGCCTTTGCTCAGTTCTCCCAATACTTAGTCGATTCCTCCTTTTTCACCCCATATCAATCAGGTTTCCGAAAATCACATTCCACCATCACCTCTCTACTAAGAGTAACAAATGATATCCTCTCAGGTATGGATAAAGGCCATATCACCTCGGTCATTTTCAGTGATCTAGACAAAGCCTTTGATACCGTCTCCCACACACTCCTTATAGACAAACTAAAGGCTGCCGGCCTCTCCAACCATGCCACTAACTGGCTTCAGGCTTACTTGAGTGGCAGACACCAAGCGGTGAAAATTGGCCCCCACATATCTATCCCCCTCCCTATTGCTATGGGTGTCCCACAAGGATCAGTCTTGGGCCCAATCCTCTTCTCAGTATTCCTATATGAACTCCCGCTAGTCTGCTCCCACTCAGCCATCCAAGTGTACGCGGACGATACCGTGTTATACAACACTGGCCCCTCTGCGGCAACAGTGCATGACCAACTTCAGCAGGATTTCAACGCTGTACAACACTGGCTTAGATCAAACCAGCTATTCCTAAATGCAAAAAAAAAACAGTCTCACTAACTTTTGGCTCGCAACCGCGGCTCTCCCGGCTCGCCAATCGCCCCCTTTCTAACCCTGGACCTTTCTCCCTTAGAATCCTGCACCTCATTCCGCTACCGAGGCGTCTGGCTCGACCAATACCTAGACTTCTCAATTCATGTTGAATCCCTTCACAAAAAACTGCATCCTAAACTAGGGGCCCTCTACCGTAACAAAGGCTGCATGTCCACCCCAGTCAGGCATGAACTCGTACAAAAAATGATACTCCCGATATTTGACTACGGGGATGTGGTCTATGGCGCTGCCTCACCATCAACTCTGGCCAGCCTGGACACACTCTTTCATTCCTTCTGCCATTTCATACTGGAATGCCCAATACTGACACACCACTGCGACCTATACAGCTCCCTGGCCCTTCCCTCACTCTCGGCCCGCAGACTAATCCACTGCTCTAGAGTTGCTGCTACATACTGGTCCCATACCCTTCCTCCCTACCTGGATTCTACCTTAACATCTCAACCCCCATCGGCTTACTCGCCAAGTCACTCGGATACCAGGCTTTTCCAAACCCCTCTTATGCATACCTCTATGGGTCAGGCGGCTCTTAGATATCATTTACTAAAACTCTGGAATGACCTCCCAGCAGATATCCGCCACTCCTCCAATCATAGACACCTCAACACCCACCTCCTCGAACATTTCCTTACGGTCTGCTCTTGCTCCCGGCCTACACAATAGTAGGCCCCAAGTCCTGTTGGTCTACTCTACCATTTTGATATCAATTTAAGCACTGGTACGGTGCGCACTGGGCTCGCACCCTTCTTTTGTCCCTCTCTAAATTCTGTAAACCTGTAGTGAAGTTAAATTTTCAGTACTATGTAATGGTTATTTCACTGTGCTTGTTATAGATTTATATAGAAATTACATGTCTGCCCTAGTTACCTACTGTATAGTCTCTCATATAGTGCCTCCTCTATTGTACAGAGCATAAGTGTATTGCTGTCCTTCACCTATGTCCCCTTCCCTGTTCTCCCCAGGTCGCATCTGGAAACGAGTGGTTTTCCTCTCAGTATGCCTGCCTGGTTAAACTCTTACATAAATAAATAAATAAATCTGTCCATTACCTTGGCATGTCTCCCAGTTTATGTTTGGGAAATTAAAGTTGCCCATAAGTGTATCATTCTGAAATGTGTTGAATTTTCTAATACTGTTAGGAAGTCCTTATTTTGTTCAAGGTTTAAATTTGGGGGTCTGTAGGCCAGACCCAGAACTAAGGTCTCAGTGGGCAATTTAATTTGGGCCCAAATTATTTCTGCATCACACAATAATTAGTGACTTCTACTGGAATAATAGAATGGGATGTGTATTTTCAGAGATATATAATGCAATACCACCTCACCATCTATCTGTCCTATTTTTGGAGAATTGGAGAATTTATGGTAACCTACAATCACCAGAGTTACCATCACAGTGTGGCCTCTCTATCTCTAACAGAAAAAAAAAGAAATCTTAGGTCACATAACAAGCAGATTATACTTGAAAAGGTGAGCGCAAATAAAAAAAATAACTATATGACAATATGTGCAGCAAGACTCAAATTTATTGCCACAAGAATTAGTTGATATTAGAAATTTCAACACCTTCAAGAATAACCTTGATAGTTGGCTTACTGTGAATCACACTTATTCTGATTAGCCCACATTATGTGAGGGAAAAATCTTAGAGGGCTTCAGCCTCCTCTTTTTCCATACTAAACCTAGTAAACCTGGAATCTCTATGTTCCAGTCGTGGTCTTGATACCATGTTTCAGTGACTCCACAGATGGTAATCTTTTCTTTTTCCATGACATATTTTAGTTCATCAAGTTTACTGGTTAAGCTACAGGCAACTGAGTAGTAGCATGCTTATACCATTGTTATCCCAGCTGTTGGATAGAGGAGTTTCACTAGTGTTTTTAGTACAGTGGGTGGTAGGCATGGCAGGGAGGTGATATAGGACTGATTCAGGAGGGATGGGTCTAACCAGCCCTCCCCCCATGGAAGTCAGTTTAAATGCTTATTGATGAAAGACGTAAGGTGTTTACCCAGTCGTGCACTACCACACCTACTTAGGTGGAGACCATCCTAACAATATAGTTCTTCATGGAGTCAGAACTCATTCCAATAAGTTAGACACGTAATATCTTGTCTGAGTGTCCATTTCCGCAACCAGTCATTAACAATTCTTATTTTTTTATTGAGGTGGGGTGAAGCTTTAAGGATTGGTAAGATTTCAGAAATAGCAGGTTCACAGCCCAATTGTATTAATTTATTTGTTAAGGCGACAAGATCTTGCTTGATTTTTTCCCCAGAGGGGTCATGAAAAACGTTATTTGCTCCACTATGAACAATAACTAAAGGATCTGTGCCAGAGTTTTTTACAATATTGCTGCATATTTTTGTTATGTCTGCTACCATAGTTCCACTGAAGGAGAGAGTTCTGTAAGTTTTGCATGGATTACCGACTGCTCTGTCAAGGTGTTTGACTACAGAGTTGCCCAGAACTATTATGTTTCTAGGAGAGGATGGACTGTTCATACTGGTTTCCATGTTGTTAACTATGTTGTAATCAGATGAGTTTACAGAGGGGTTTTCTGTTACGGCAGTAGTATTTCTGTTTGTAGCTCCACTAAGAGATGGTAGGTCAGGGGCAGAGGGTGTGATATCAAATGAGATCAGGGACATAGGTGAGCTGTGTTCTGTGTCTCTGGTTCCCAAGATATCAAACCTGTTACTTAGGGGGATACAAAAATTGTGTAGCTCTTCTTCCCTTTTTTGCTGCCTTGGTGTTTTGGACCTGGTACCAAGCTTCATCAGGTTCTGAGGTGTTATCATTTACTTGAGTCCTGCCTAAGGTGTTTATTTGTTCTATAAGTTGGGTGGTTTCAGTTGGGGTCTAGGTTATGCTGATACCCATATTAAATTAACATGGGAAGTGTCTTGAAGCAATGGGCAGATGGCAGAGCTGTTTGTATCACACTCTCTAAAGTTCATTCTAAGCCTTATTGCTATTTCATTCTGGCTGGCTTCAAGTGACTGCAGCCTGTCACTGAACTGATTTCCTTAATTATGTCCTCATTTTGAGTCACCAAGCAAGACAGAGACCTTAGTGTTGTCATGTCTGATGATCTCAAGGTGCCAGGACAGTGCGGCAAGGCTAGCTAGATGCTGGGATGCATGGGGAGGGGATTTCTAGTACAAGAAGGGAGGTGGTGCTGGTCCTGTACCATTCACTAGTGGTGGTATAGTTCATTGTTTGATCAAAATTAATAAACGACAGGCCGGCCCGGTGGTGCTGAGGGCTGAGGCGCTGGACGCCTTACCTCGCACCATGCTGGCGACCCGTGTTCAGGAATGAGCACGGACCGTTGGGGGTCAGCCGGGGAAGAGAAGGATTGAGCGCCCGACGGCTGCTCTCCTTCTCTGTGGGGGTCAACCTGCAAGCTCCCACCACAATACCGCCTCCTGGGGGAGCTCGGAAGGTAGGTGCGGTAGAAGAAGGTAGCAGCGTGGGATCTGGGGCAGACGTCGGCAGAGGGGCGGAGCAGGAGATGCGTCCCATCACGCCTCCTTGCTCACTGGCCCTCACTGCACGGCGGCGTCAGGGGAAGAAAACAGAAGAAAAATCACCCTCTTCTCGCCTAGGTGACATAGAAACATAGACTCTGACGGCAGATAAGGACCGCTAGGCCCATCTAGTCTGCCCATTTCCCTACCTACAGGATAGGCCGCAGATCCTAGTTAACCAACAGCCTATTTCTTCCTACTCCCCACAAGAATTGCCTTATGTCTGTCCCATGCATTCTTGAATTCTCCCACAGTTTTAGACCCCACAACCTCCTCAGGAAGGCTGTTCCATGCATCCACTACCCTCTCTGTGAAATAATACTTCCTCACATTGCCCCTGAACCGCCTCCTTCTATCTTTAAATTGTGTCCCCTTGTTCTTGCAAGTCTCTTTTTCTGAAAGATGCTACCCTCTTGGACTTTGTTGATTCCACTGAGGTACTTAAAAGTTTCTATCATGTCCCCCCTCTCCCTTCTTTCCTCAAGGGTATACATATTAAGCTCCTTTAGTCTCTCCTCATACGGCTTCTCTTGCAGACCCTGCACTATTTTAGTTGCCCTCCTCTGGACTGCCTCTATCCTGTCTATGTCCTTGCGGAGATGGGGTCTCCAGAACTGGACACAGTACTCCAGATGGGGTCTCACCAACTGTCTGTACAGAGGGATAACAACTTCCTGTTTTCTGCTGATGATGCCTCTCCCTATACATCCCAGTATACCCCTAGCCCTCCCTACTGCCTTCTCACATTGCTTGCTAACCTTAAGGTCATCTGATATGATTACCCCAAGTCCTTTCCTTTTTATTGTTATTACCTCCCCACCCATTGTGTATTCTTCCCTGGGTTCTTGTTTCCCAGGTGCATTATTTTGCACTTCTTTGCATTGAATCCTAGCTGCCATACTTCTGACCATTCCTCCAACACCAAGTCCTTTTCATCCTTTCCACACCTCGTGTATCAACCCTGTTGCAGATCTTTGTGTCATCTGCAAAAGGCATACTTTTCCTTCCAGTCCCTCTGCAATGTCACTGATGAAGTCATTAAAAGGACTGGACCCAATATGAACCCTGTTACCCCACTAGTAACCCCTTTCTTCAGAGTGGACTCCATTTACAATTACCTTCTGTGTCCTGTTGTCCAGCCAATGTTTTACCCAGGCTACCACCCTGGGTCCCACTCCCAGGCTGGTTAATTTGACTATTAATCTTTTGTGTGGGACTGTGCCAAACGCCTTGCTAAAGTCTAGGTAGGCCATGTCCACAGCCCCTCCCTGGTCTACTACTTTGGTCACCCAGTCAAAGAAATCTATTAGATTCTTCTGACATGACCTTCCCGCTGTGAACCCATGCTGCCTTGGGTCCTGTGCTCCACTGGCCTCTAGGTACTCACTTCTTTCCTTCACAAGTGACTCCATCACTTTCCCTACCACAGAGGTCAGACTGACAGGTCTGTAGTTTCCTGCCTCTGTCTTGGTCCCACTTTTGTGAAGGGGAATCACATCCGCCTTCCTCCAGTCCTCTGGTACCACACCATCCTCCCATGATTTATTAAAAAGAGTAGCCAGTGGTTTCACTAGTTCCTCCCTTAATTCTTTTAGAATTCTGGGGTGAATTCCATCAGGACCCATTGCTTTGTCCACCTTCAATTTTAGGAGTTCTTGCAGAACCCTTTCTTCTGTGAAAGGACTGGGATTGAGCCCCTATCAAGAGTGCTTCTGTTAACTGGATTAGGCACTTCCCCCTCCTCCTTTGTAAATACTGAGCAGAAATATTCGTTCAGTATTCCTGCTTTTTCACTGTCCCCCTCTGCCCACCCACCATTCATTCTATTCAGCCTCACTATCCCTCCCTTTGTCTTTCTACGCTCGCTGATGTACCTATAAAAGGTTTTATCCCCCTTCTTAACTGAGTTGGCTATCTTTTCCTCAGTTTGGGCATTTGCTATTCTGACTTCCCTCCCTGCTTCCTTCTGCCTTAACTGGTACAGCTCTCTGTCCTGCTCCTTCTGTGCGTGCCCTCGGATCATCGGGGCAGACTCCACTGCACAGTGTGTCCACAATCAATGGTCGGGGGGAGTAGGGGGCTCCCTCCACCCCACCGGGGGGTAATCCGTCAATCAAGGATATAAAAATGGACCAGGTGCTCTAGGGGCGGCCTCCAGTGCGAAGAAGGATAGCGCAACAGAGGGAGTCCGATTGAGTGGTGAGAGGTGGCAGTAGGAGGGATAAATACTACATTAAAAAAATTAATAAACGATCATTACAAACGTGAGACACAAAAAGTACAAAAAAAATACAAAACACAAGACATATGAAAGTAAGTTAAATAAGTTAAAAATGGGATGTGAAAAAAAATACAACCAGCTGTCCCAGCGGTAAAAAACAATCTGGGTGATACAGTTTCACCATCTTTTTCCTTACTTTCTGTATGGTTATAAGAAAGTTTAGCATCATTTTTATAATAAAATAATCTTCAGTAGTAAAGAGAATATTTAGAATTGTGTTATCATCGTCATCATATTTATTAATAGGATAAAACCACTTGTTTCTTGCTTTTATATACCAGGAACACATTAAGATTACATACAGCAGATCTTCTTTTTCAAACAACATGAAGTCTTGCTATATTATGACAATTGCAGTATGACCGCAGGTTAGAACTGCTCCGGAGGTGAAGTAGTTAACTTTCCATGCAGGCATGGAACTTAGAGCGCGAGCTCGGTTGAAAACTCTGTCTGTTGTGCTTCAAACGCAAACTGTCAGATTCTTTTAATCTACCACTGAACAGTCGCCTCCAGAGATTTCTCCTTCTGCTCGGTTCATTTTGTCGGTTTAAAAGTATTATTTTTCGGTTTTAGCGAAATTAAACATCAACAGGTCGGTTCAAGCTCTGTCTGTGGTAATGTAAGTAATAGATAGGTTTACATTTATTTTTCTGTGTGGAACTTGTAATTCTTTATCGGTTCGGTTTGAACTGATCAGGTTGTATTTAAAATCTACTAGTCCTTTTTGAAGTCGCGGTTCCCAGTTCTTATCGGTTCTAAAAAAGCGAGTTTCATTCGGTTTTTTCCCGAGCCGTGACACGGCTGGGAGCCGATAAGTGTGTCTTGTTGGCGGATTGCCATAAATGGGCAAGTTAGTTAGGCTGGCATTATGTCTGAGAAACCCAAAAGAAAAACCGGACCCACTGGGTTTCAACACTGTAGTGTTTGTGGGGAAGCTTTTGCTAAGGCTGACCCACACACCACATGTCTATTGTCTGGGGTTTGACCACCTCAATTCAGACTGCCAGATTTGTCACAATTTCCCTGCTGCCAGCATAGATAAGAGTGTTGGTAGGCTCAGGAAGGGAGGCCAAAAAGTCAGCTGACCGGATGGCCAGCCGGTTCGGTGCCAACCGAACCGGAAGAATCTCCTCTGACCAAGGCGATACTTCCTCGAGCAAAGCGAAGAGCGGTTCTGAGGGCGGTTCAGCAAAAGGACTAGAAAGTCAGCTAGTGTAGAGCCAAAGTTCTCTCCCCAACTGCTGAGGAAATAGCTAAAGCAATTCAAATTGTCCAGTCTCTCTCTCCAGTTCCGACCGAACCGACACCTTCAGGTAAGCGTTCGGTTCGGCCGGTTCCACCGGTTTAAGATTATGATTTTGAAGATTTTTATGAACCGGGGGAGGGGAAAGAGGAATATGAGGAGAGTGAATATGGTTTTGAAGATCTGGATGTGCCCAATGATCCGGACATCTCTCCAGATAGACCCCAAGGGGTTTCTCCTCCAAGGCTTTCTGAGTTCCCTTCTCATTTCATGTTTTATAAAAAAGTTGCTGAAACTCTCCAGCTCCCTGTTGAGGAAGCTGTTGATGACCAAGAGGAGCCAGACTATGTAGAAATGATGGATATTCCAGAGTCTAGGAGACTGTCTATTCCTTTGCATAAATCTTTTCGAAAACAGACAGTAAAGTTTTAAAAACTCCCTCACACTACACCTCCTGTGGATAAAAGGATGGACAAGAGGTATACCTTATCAGGCTCCGACACTGATTTCTCACTCAACAATGCAGCCATGTGGGGTAGTGTAGGCTGCAGCCTGTGACCAGGCTAATATTCCCTAGCTTCACACCCCTGAGAAGGACTCCAGGAAGATTGAAGCTATGGCAAAGAAACAGTACATGGCAGCATCTTTGGGACTCAGACAAGCAAATTATATGCTTATGCTGCTAGGTACCGAAATCCAGATGGGATACTGTGCTGGCCCTAGCGAAACAAGTCCTGACCAGCTTGCCAGGGAGCTGGAACAGGTGGCTATGGATGGTACTAAGGCATCCAAGGTGCAATTTCATGCTGCAGTGGACTCTAATGATGTTTCATCAAGAGTCATGGCTACATCTGTGGCACTCGCAGGATGGCTTGGCTCAGATGTACTACCCTGTCTCAGGATACACAGTCTAAGGCCATGGATTTTCCTGTTGTGGGACATTCTCTATTTGGGGAGCAAACAGAGAATTACATGAAAAAATGGATGAATATAGGACCACCTATAGAGTGCACAGGCCAAGGAAAGGCAGGCCACTCCTCAAAGCAGCTTCCTAGAGGCAGGGGCAGGCCTTTTCATAGGCCTTTTCCAAGCCAAGCTTCCTTCTCCGCCTAATGCTCAGAGGGGTTCTTTAGAGGAGAGGCAGATGGGGTACAAGCAGGTCTGCTTCCTCCTCAGCCCAAAACCCCTGCCAAGCAGGCACCCTGATGGGATTGCCAGGGCTGATTCTCCTCTACCTGTGAGGGGCAGGCTGGCTTACTTTGTCCAGGACTGGAAATCTTTAACATCAGACAAGTGGGTCTTGGAAGTAGTAAGCCAGGGACTGGTTCTCAGCTTCAAAAATTTCCAAAGCTGAGAACCAGATCTTTCCACCTGCAACTCCATCAGAGGCACTGCCTAGAGGCAGAGGTCTCTACCCTCCTGGCTCTCAGAGCTGTGGAAAGGTTCCTCCCTACACCAGGGCAAGGTTTGTACTCCAGGTACTTCCTTACCCCAAAAAGACAGGAGAATGGCGGCCCATCCTGGATCTCAGATATTTAAACAAGCACCTTTTAAAGCCAAAGTTCAAAATGGTGACTCTGGGAATTATCCTACCCTCTCTAAGGCCAGGGGACTGGCTAGCTTCCTGGACCTCAAGGATGCCTACTTCCATATTCCCATCAGAAGCTCCCATCAAAGTACCTCAGGTTGAGCTGCCCTCAGGCCACTACCAGTTCAGAGCAATGCCCTTGGCCTCACTTCTGCCCCAAGGGTATTCACCAAATGCCTGGCTGTAGCAGTTGCCTACCTAAGAAGGCAAAAGATTGCCATCTTTCCTTACCTGGACAATTGGTTCTTAGTAGGCCAGTCCCCAGACCAGGTCAAATTACACCTTCAGATAACGCAGCAACTGCTTACCTCTCTAGGTTTCCTTCCGAATCTCTCAAAGTCAGTTCTAGAGCCGGTCCAGCTTCTTACCTTCATAGGCGCAAGAACTGAACACACACAGGAAGCCAGGGCCTTCCTCCCCCTAGACAGGGCAAAGACCCTAGTCTCCCTGGCCTCCTCATTTACCCTGCAGGTCTCCGGCCAGCAAGGCATTTTCTGCAGCTCCTAGGACACATGGCTGCTTCCACAGCAGTTGTGCAAGGAGCAAGATTTCAGATGAGGGACATCCAGTTCCATTTGAGAGCTTTTGGTCTCAAAGAAAGGATCCTCTTCCAAGCTGATCCCAGTAACTCGAGACCCTGATCCAAGCCCTACAGTGGTGGCAGGATCAGAGCAACCTGAGACAAGGGGTTCCTTTTGTCACTCAGTCTCATTCTCTAATCCTTACTACCAGATGCGTCCCTCTTGGGCTGGGAGCTCACATGGGCGACCTCACCACCCAGGGTCTGTGGTCTCCCAGGAATCTCTGCTCCACATAAACCTGTTGGAGCTCAGAGCAGTTTTTCTAGCACTTCAAGCTTTTTCCAAATCTGTTCAGAACAAGAGTATTCAGGTCAGAACAGACAACACCACTACAATGTGGTACATCAACAAGCAAGGGGGCACTCGGTGTATGGCCTTGTGCACCGAAGCGATGAAGTTGTGGTCTCTGGCTTACTCCCTGAACACCTCCCTTACGGCAGTTCACCTCCCGGGCAAGGAAAATGTCCTGGCAGATGCTCTCAGCAGGATTTCCCAGGGCCACCACGAATGGTCACTGGATCCCCTGGTCTTGGAAGTAGTATTTGCCAGATGGGGCACCCCGCAGATAGATCTTTTTGCAGCCCCAGACAATCACCAACTTCCTTTTTTTTGCTGCAGGCCCCCAGTGTTGGGCTCACTCCCACTGGATGCCTCAGCCCTCAGTTGGGAGGGGAAGTTTCTCTATGCCTTCCCTCCCTTTCCTCTCCTGCTCAAAGTGCTAGTCAAAATCAGATCCCAATCATGCAAAGCCATTCTGATAGTTCTGGATTGGGCCAGATAGCCCTGGTATCCACTCCTGCTGTCCTTAGCAGTCCATCCTCCCCTGTCCCTTCCCAGGAATCACAATCTGTTAACCTGTGCCCAGGGAAGGGTCTGGTACCCGAATCTCAAATCTCTCAATCTCAAGGCTTGGTTCTTGAAGAGTTAGAGTTTGCTGATTTACACCTTTCCCAAGGTGTAATGGATATATTGAAGGCCGCAAGGAAGCCTTCCACCAGGGCTACTTACAATTCCAAATGGAAAAGGTTTTCCATATGGTTCTTGGAAAAGCATATTTCCCCAGTCTCTGCTGATCTGCCCACAGTCCTGGATTATATGGTACACCTGAATTCTTTGGGGCTGAGACAAGCTACCCTGAAGGTGCACTTGGCAGCTGTGTCTGCTTTTATTTCAGCAGGTAAATCCTCTTCCCTTTCAGCTCATCCTGTATCTTCCAAGTTTTTTAAGGGGTTGTTTCACACCAGCCCTCCATTCAGGGATCCTGCCCCTGCCTGGGATCTTAATGTTTGCATTGCTCAGCTTATGCAACCCCCCTTTGAGCCCTTGTCTTCAGCTGAGCTCAAGTACTTGACTTGGAAAACTGTGTTTTTGGTAGCCATCACCTCTGCCAGACGCATAAGTGAATTACAAGCGTTGTCAGTGGAGCAGGAGTTTATCTCTTTTCACCGAGATAAGGTGGTCCTTCGGACTAACAGAAAGTTCCTGCCTAAGGTGGTTTCAAATTTCCACCTTAAACAATCTATTTCACTTCCAGTGTACTTCACTGACCACTCCTCCTCTGGGGAGAGGATGCTGCACAGCCTAGATGTGAAGACAGCCCTTAGTTACTACATAGAGCGTACCAAGGGTCATAGCTTTGACTCCCTTCAACTGTTCCTCACCTATGGCGGGTTGGTAAGGGAAGCCAGCCACTAAAGATCCATTGCCAGGTGGATTGTCTCTTGTATCCAATTCTGCTATGAGAGTTGGGTAAAGTTCCCCTCAGGCCTGAGGGCTCACTCTACCAGAGGTATAGCTGCTTCTCTGGCTGCTGCCAGAGACATTCCTATTTTAGAAATATGTCAAGCAGCTACCTGGAAAACAGTTCACACTTTTACCAAGCATTACTCTCTGGACATCCAGGCTAGGGTGATGCGGGGTTTCTTCCAACCGTGCTTCAGAGCCCTATTTCCTAGGTAGGTTCTGTCCCTCCTCCATGGGGTATTGTATGTAGTCTGCAATTGTCATAATATAGCAAGACTTCATGTTGTTTGAAGAAAGAATTACTCACCTTAGTAATGTTGTTTCTTCTAATGGAGTCTTGCTATATTATGACCTCCCTCCCTCCCTGCCTGCCCCTCTCAGAACCTCTGTTTTGGGGATGTGGGTGGGCAGTACAGGGTTGGCACTTTTTTTGATGCCCACCTTGTTGTTTTCACCTACCTTTTTGGGTGAATTAGTGTTGTGTTTTTGCATTTTTGGGTCTTCTGACTTAAGTCTTTGTTTTAGGCCAAAAATGAGTGTTTATGTTAGTAGCCAGTTGGCTAGTGTAGGTTTACAGCTTTCACACAGAACCTTAGTGAGTTTTAGCTCGTAAAGATCTGACAGTTTGCGTTTGAAGCACAACAGACAGAGTTTTCAACCGAGCTCGCGCTCTAAGTTCCATGCCTGCATGGAAAGTTAACTATTTCACCTCTGGAGCAGTTCTAACCTGCGGTCATACTGCAATTGTCATAATACAGCAAGACTCCATTAGAAGAAACAACATTACTAAGGTGAGTAATTTTTTCGTCTCTTCCATCATAGCAACAGGGATACTCAATTGGATCAGAGGTTCTACTACATTTAGCAGTTAGTACATTCAATTCAAAGAATTCCATTTTATATCTTGCGTAAATTTTACAACAATTTTGATCTTCCAGAATACCCAGATAATATCTCAACCAGTGTCTACAATCATTTATACTGTACCATTTTGCATCTCTTGAAGTACATGTAAGTTTCAGATCTGTCTTTGAAATAAGCAATGATTAGTTTTTAATGTAAGATTTGTATTGATCACTCATCGAAATATTTTTACTAAAATATGTAAGAAGAACCTTTAATCCAAAAAGGTAAGCAATTTTTTAAGATGAACTAACCAATACAACTGTTTACAATCAGTACCTTCCCAGAAAAACGTATCTTCCAGACATTGTTTTGTTAACCTATGATGTGGTAGTTTGGTTATTCTTATCCAGTAGTCTATGAACCTTGAGTCTGCCGGAGCTTGTAAGCATGGAAGACCCAGTTCTGCCCAAACAAAACATGCAGGGGTGGAGTAGGATTTAAAGAAACCGAGAGCTATGTGAAATGCTTGTACGACAGGTTTTTCTAAACTCTCTGTGTATGAGGGATCCCAAATTTCAACTTCATAAAGTATTTGTGCATTATATTTGACTTCAATGGCCCTTAATAAGGGCCTAATTGAGGCACCCTCCATAGAGATTATTGAATCTCTTTAAACCTTGAATGGTAGATTTAACTTTCACTGACATTGTATCAAAGTGCGTTTTCCAAGAGAGCGTGCGAGAGGCACTAAGTCCCAGGTAGGAGTAGGTATTTACAACCTCCAGTGGGATGGAATCGATGCTCCACCTGTATTTAGTGTGAGACCCACCGATTAACATCATTTTAGATTTTTGGAGGTTTGTTTTCAATGCCAGTTTCTTGGGAGTGATCTGCTAATATATTATGTTTCTTCTGCAGCCCACTTGGGGTCAGTGAAAATAACACCAGATCGTCTGCATAAGCTAATGCTGGACAGGAAAAGGTTTTACTTTGGGAGGAATCTGCATCTAAGCAGCGTCAGTGGCTCAGCAGGTAGCACACTCGCCTCCGAGGCTGGGAGATCAGAGGGCTATGGGTTCAATTCTCACACCTGGCACTTGGGTTAATATCCCAATACTGACACTGTAGTGTAGTATGGGGGGGTGGGGTGCTGCACTTCTGAGGTGCCGTCTTTCGGATGAGACGTTAAACCGAGGTCCCATCTTCCTGTTCTGGTGGAAGTTCAGGTAGATGTTAAAGATACCATGGCACTTATCGAAAAGTGTAGTGGAATTTCCCTGGTGTCATGACCAAATTTCCCTCATTCACTGGAAATACTACCAACAGCTTAATCTGGGTCAAGGTCAGTTGCCACTATCTGTGTGTGTGGGGGGAGGGGGCAGCTGCAAGTGGGGTGCTAGCTGCACACTCAAGCAGACTTGATAGACCATGTGGCCTGTTTCTGCTGGCAAGTAGTAAGTAATTCTGAAACTGCAATTAAAAGATTATTTATGTAAATTGAGAATAGCATGGGGCCAGTATGCAACCCAGTTGTACCCATTTATTGTTTAGAATTTTATCTGAAAGCTGGTTTCCAAAACTCACTCTTACTTGGGCCCAAGTTTCAATATATAAATTCTGAATGGTATTTATCAGGATTGAGCAAATAACCTAGTCATACATAAAAGACCATAAGGTCTTTCTGTTAATAGTATCGCATGCAGACGTGAAATCGACAAATGCTGTATATAATTTCTGATGTCAAAGTACAGCATATTTTTCTAGTAAATGCTGTAACACAAAACAGTTGTCTAATGTGGAGTAGTTTTCCCTAAATCCAGCCTGAAATGGAGGTAAGTCATCTAAGCCTTTGAGTTTCAATTTTTAATCTGCCTAATCAAATTTTGGCAAAGATCTTTTCCATGGTATCAATTAAACTTATGGGTCTGTAATTTCTAGGATCCTTTTCATCTCCCTTTTGGGATCAATCAGATTGTAGCTCTAAAACGGCTGATTGTGGAACTCCCTTTTTGGACATTTGGAAGTATTCCTTCACAGCTGCAAAACAGTGCACTCCCCCTCTGAGTTTTGCTATTTGCAGCTCTATGTTAAAGGCATCTGAAGGGAGGGGGGAATGCCACTGTACTGTACCTCAGAACTTCTCAGGATACTGACAAAAAAAACCTTTTTAAACTGCTGTTTCTATCATCTGTCCAGCTCAGTCTAATAGATTTATTCTATTTCTTTCAGCAACCTAGGGGTTAACTCATTACATGTTGTCTGGAATCTTCTGAAACAAAGTCAGACTACAGTGTCAGAATTCAAACAGTGCAACTGTAGTTGTCAGCTATCTCATTCCTATGGGCAGGACAGATTGCAGGCAAGTGCGCACGTGCACACACACACACACACACACACACACACACACACACACACACACACCAGCAGCAGCAGCAGCATGTATTCCGACTAAATAAATTCAAGGAGAACTGATTTAGCAGCATGCCAGTTTTTGATGATTGTGACTAAACTGTACTATATGGCACCAACAAGAAAATAACTTTGGTCATTTGGTAGCTCTTCACAGCCCTATTGTCTCTGGCTAGAATTTGTTATGTACTGGTACAATCAGCGACCCTCTCCAGGAATAGGGAATAAAGTTTTCCAGAATACATTTATTCAAAAGATAGGTCAGTATATCTGTTCAGTCATGAGTCATTAATGAGTAGATCTCCGCTGGAATCCTGTCAGGTCCAGGTACCCTGTTTAGTTTTTAATACTCAATGGCCAAAATTACTTCCTGTCTAGTGATTAATTTAAAATTTGCTTTGACTGCAGTTGGTTCCAATGGAATCCAAGAGCAGCTCAGTGTTGGGTCATAAAGCATTTTAGTTAAATACTGTACCTGTGTGACTACTGCTACAAAATTTGTCTATTTCAGTCTTCCTGCCACTGAACCCCTTCGCCACTAAGGTCCAAAAAAGTTTCCAATTCCTATCAGTAACTGCAGATAGCATACACTCCCACTGGGTTTTGAAGAATGCCTTTTTTTTAAGGTTGAGGAAAGTTTTATAGTCTTTTCTAGCTGCTTTTAGTTTCTGGCCACTTTTCTTATTGGCCATTAATTTGGCTAGACTGATGACCACGCTGAGTTTTTTTTTCTGTAATCTGCACTGATGGTCAAACCATCCCGTGCAAGAAGCTGTTTTTTTTTATAAGTTTTCTCAAGACAGAAGTATTTCCGTAGGGTCTGAAAAAGTTCCTGGAAGCCATTTTCTATGAGACCAAAATTAGTCTCTGAAAGTATTTTTGATGACCACTCTAATAAAAACAAATTTTGGATTTGATACAGTTCTCCAAGGAATCTGCCCATAATAGTATTTTATTATATCTAATTTCCAGTGTGTCTAAGGTCTTCATTAGTAAGGATTAACAATTTATTTGGGGTCAACTTATCCCTGTATAACGTCAGTGGGAGTTGATCACTCTCCATTCTCGAGCAAATAATCAGGTTATGCCAGAATTCAGAGGGTCTTCTCCATACTGCCAAATCAAGAACAGAGGAGCCCTTTTGTGTTATAAAAGTAGGGCAGAGAAGGGGGAAGGGGAAATTGTTTATCTAAGCCAAAGTTTGATTCCAGGTGCGACCTGGGAACACAAGGAAGTTAAGTGACTTGCTCAGGGTCATACAGTTTGCAAGTAGGGGTTGTGGTATTCAAACCCAGATCTACAGGTTTGCAGCTCAGAGCTTTAAACCACAGTGCTATACTGCCTCCTATAGGACAAACCTCTGGACCCCTACTGAATCTCCCATTTAGGGGAAACATTAAATTAGGTTTCAAATGTTCAAGCAGGTATTGGGCATTATAATTTATCTTGGAATCTGTTGAGGTTATTCTGAAATGATCTGCAAGAGGATACATCCAATTTAATATTGTGTTATCACATAAACCATCATACATGTCTATCCTTGCATTAAGATCTCCTTCTAACAGAAGATGAACCTCTGGAAATTTCAATTGAAGAGTGTGGATTGTACCAGCCAGCTTAATCCAAATGCTGTTGGAGTAGAATTTATATCCAACAGGCAGTATGTAACAAGAGATCAAAATTA
This sequence comes from Neoceratodus forsteri, assembly GCA_016271365.2. NCBI lineage: Eukaryota > Metazoa > Chordata > Ceratodontiformes > Ceratodontidae > Neoceratodus > Neoceratodus forsteri. The sequence continues at coordinate 1,244,717,940 of CM057455.1, forward strand.
TCGTATAATAAGAACCTTTTATTTTAACCCCTAAAAAATTAGTGTCTTCCTTTACTTTTTCTGCAATGTCAAATATTGATAACAATGTAAATTATTAAACCACACACTCTTCCGCCTGATTTTGACAAATCTGACCCAGGTCTCTGAAAACGTATGTACCCATTTAGCTCAATATTATCTATTTTACCATGCTAGGTTTCTTGCAGGCAAATGACTGAAAAGTTTTTTATAAAGTTAAGCCAATCTGTATCCTGTTTTTTTTTTTTTTTGTTGAAGCCAGCAATATTCCAAGAGATGAGGGCAATTCCGAAAGTTGACCGCTCACTAGTGATGCCTCCACCTGGACGTTGCATCTCCACAAGGCCACTGACAAGATGGAAGCTGTTCAGAGAAGGGCCATCAAAATGGAACGAGGGGAGCATGAGAAACCGTATAAGGAGAGGCTGCTGGAACTCAGCATGTACTCCCTGTAGGGAAAGGAGGGCAAGAGAGTATACTGAGAAACAGAAGTACCACATGGAGGTAAACAAGGTGCTGGAGGGGAGTCTCTTTCAGAGGAGAACACCACAGGGGCATGCTATGAAGCTGGAGGGTTTAAGAAGGATGCAAGGAAACCCTTTTTCAAGGAAAGGGTGGTGGACACCTGGAATGGCCTACTGGAGGAGGTGGTGGGGGCAAAGACAATTGGAAATGTCAAGCAAGCGTGGGAAAGGCACGTGGGCATAATAGGCAGAAGACAGGGAGGAGGGAGGGTTACCTGTGACTGAATAGGGTCCAGAGTGTAGTAATAGGCAGGGAAATAGCGCAGACAAGATGGGCCTACCAGTCCTTTTCTGACGACACATTCTACATTGATAAGGTAGTCCCTATCAATAGTAAGGGAATCTCAGATCTGTAAATAGTGACTGGGAGTCAGACTGGCACCTTTAGGCACTGTAGACAGTAGTGATTTGATGTGGTACACAGGCTCTTGGTCTTAAAGAAGCAATTATAAGTCTAATTAATTATTCATGAGCTGAAGAAGCTTCCTGATTGGCTGCTGTGCCGGTCTGCAATCTCTTAGAAATGCCCGGCATGGCCACCACACAGCTCTTAGCATGCTGCCCTGTCTCTTCTCACCACACCTGACCTGTCACTGACAAATATTTATTTATTTTTATTTTATTTATTTAGTTTTTGTTGACCGGGTAAGTGCACTAGACAAATCCTGCCTATTTTCAGGCACGACCCGGGGGGAGGGGGATACAGATGAATGCCAACTGACCTTGAACCAGATTAAGCTGTTGGTAGTATTTTTAGTGAATGAGGGAAATTTGGCCAGGACACCAGGAATTTCCCTACTCTTTTCGATAAGTGCCAAGGGATCTTTAACATCCACCTGAACTACCACCAATCCAGGCAGATGGAACCTCGGTTTAACGTCTCATCCGAAAGACGGCACCTCAGAAGTGCAGCACCCCTCTCATGCTGCACCACAGTGTCAGTACTGGGATATTAACCCAAGTGCCAGATATGGGAACTGAACCCACAGTCCTCTGATCTCCCGGCCTCAGAGGCGAGTGTGCTACCTACTGAGCCACTGACACTGTTTGAAAAATATTGAAAAAGCTGTACGTGGAAGTACCTGAAAGAAAAAAAAAAGACCAGTTCCTCAGCATTTCTATAACAAACGTTACTACAAAATATATAAAATAAAATGGCACAATACCTCCATGAATACGGAAAAAAACAGTAATAGATACCGTGCGACAGGTGGCATTCTCACTGAATATTCATGAACCGGCATTTCATGCATGGCGTTTGCGGTGCCACAGAAATGATGCCACAAAAGCAATTTTAAAAATAAAAGAAATCATTATTGTGATTAGACTTATAATCGCAATAATGACCTCAGAGCCAATTATTTCCTCTTGATTAATGACTGGCTGGGTAGGGGTGGCCCTCAGTTGTGCCTTGCCCCCCCCCCCCCCAAGCTGGTCGTTAATCTCTAGGAAATGACTGGATCTTCGGTCATTATCCCTTAATTAGAGCCTGGAGTGATACCATGGAAAACTTTTTGTTGCTGATGAATTTTGTTCAGGTCTTGCAGGTCCAGTATTGGGTTCAGGTCACTTGTCCATTTGGGAATCAGAAAGTACTTACAGTGGAATCCGCTGTTGTGTTCCTCTAAAGGAACAGGTTTAATAGCCTTTTGTCAAGTAAGCGATTGTACTTTTTCTTGTAGGAGAGACAAGTGGTACAGAGGAAAAGAGGCGGGGGGAAGGGGTGTACTAGAAGGGTGGACAAACTCTAGAGCATACCCCTTTTCCACGATGTCTAGGACCCATTCATTCACTGTGAGCTCCTTTCATTCAGATGTATGGAGAACCTGCCTCCCACCTGTACCTCTGGGGCAATGGTAGAATGTTGGGGGGAGAGGGTTCAGGGTACAAGAACCTGCCAGGAGGGACCAGCTTTGGATCTGAAATCATCATCATTCACCCTATCCAAAGCATCAACAGGTGTCCGAGGGTCAGGGAGGCAATTATTAGAAAACCACAGAGTACATGAACAGTACAGCCCAGAAGTCTGGGAAGTTTCCAGGGCCAGGTCCAAAGATGCAGACGTGACAGATTTATGGCCTATAATGTTTAACTATTGCGACACAGTCTACAGAGCTGCTCCCAAGTCTTCCCTCACCAGGTTGGATACTCTCTTCAATGCTTTCTGTCGCTTTGCTCTAGATCCCCCCCCCCACACTTATCACCGTACCTTGTACCACACTCTAGCTTTTCCCTCCCTAGAGTGCAGGCGTTTCTCTCACTGTGTCAAGTTCACTTCTAAATTCTGGTATTCTGGTTTGGGACTCTCCTCCTCACTTACTGCCCCACCTCCCTCCCTCTCAGATCCACAGACGCATGCACTTTAGCTATCCCTCGTCACTCCACCTCCATAGGCCAGGCTGCATTCTCCTACCACTTCCCTAAGCTTTGGAACTCGCTTCCACCTCCTGCAAGAGGCTCCTCATCCCTACTCAACTTCTATTCCCCTAACTGTACTTGTTTCTAGCCCCCCCTTCCATCCCTCCCCACCACTGCACTTTACGCACTCACCCCACACAACTCCTATCCCCTGCTATTCTTGCTCTAACCCCACACTACCTCTATTCCCCTACTTCACCTGCTCTCAGCCACCTTTCTCTACCCTCCTCACCTTTGCATATTTTTCTTCTATCCACTATCCCGGACTCACCTCCTTGGCTCCTATACTGTACCCATCCTCTGATTTTACCTCACCCTTCTCTCACCCCCTACCACTCAAACAGAGACAGTGGATTCACCTGTTTTCCTTTTCCCCCACACTACCACTCCTCCCGCACTGTTGCCCTCCTTTTCCATTTCCAGGTTACCCTGATTCACCTGCCTCCGAACTCCCCTCCCCCCTCCAGTCTCCTGCCCCTGCTAATCCTCCTCCCCATCCCCCTTTCCCTCTTCTCCTTTTTTGCCTAATCCCCCTTTCCCTCTCCTCCTTTTCTGCCCTGCACTGTCCCCCTTTCCCTCTCCTCCTCCTTTTCTGCCCAGTCCTGTCCCCCTTGCAGGGTTCTTCAGATTCCTGATGGGGCATAGCTCTTGGCTCTCTTCCATCTCTCCCCTCCTCCATCACCACACTCTTTACTCCCTCCTTCTTTTCCACCTAGTCCTGTCTCCATTGCAGGGTTCTCAGCATCCTCAAGGGGTATAGATAGTGGCTGCTCTCTCCTCCGTTCCATCCCCCCACTCTTTATCCTCGCCCCCCCTTCAACCCTTCTTGTCATATACCTGCCCTCACTTTGGGCTTACATAACCACTTACTGAACCTATGCTCAGCCTACTCCTGTAGCACTTCATTTGTGGTATCTGGGTTATATTGATCCTAAGTGCTCTACTACGTTATGTAATAGTATTTGAACTTATTTCATTTTTTGTATTGTGCTTGCTTGCTCTCACAATTCTTGTAATCTCCCTCCCCCAGGATGCTTCTGGAAACAAGCCGTTTACAGCCCATGTTGTCTTTCCTGGTGAAACATTTTACAAATAAATAAGTAAATAAACAGTAACATCTAGCCAATCTGGCTCCACATCAGGAGGCCAGATACCCAGGATACTGAAGTCCCTGAGGAGGTCCTGAATAGCTGGATGTTCAGGAGCAGTGCTTGGGTGACCAACAGATGAGGCACAGTACAGCTTAGTAGTCCTGCCAGGTGCTAGGAATAAAGCTCAAGTATTTTTCAGGTATAGAAAGCATCCTCCTGCCAAGTCTGGTATACAGGATGCATCACCATGGTAGAAGGAGGAGGTTCTACCTCCAAAAACCCCAATAAATTACTAGAGCCCTTTCCTTCCCCCTCAGCACTCAGGGCCTCTTGGACTAGTCCGAGTGATCTCTGAGAAGAGGGATAGTTAGAAGAGAACCTGGGGTCCACGACCATAGTGCCTGGTATCCTGTAGCTGGAGAGGGCATGGCTGGAGAGCAGATCTGTTGTATAAAGATAACATTTTCCATCTGAATCCTCCAAGACCTCTTCCATATCCAGAAGAGCAGGATAAAAAATAAACCCCATTGATTTCTTGAGCAATGATGGAGGACAGTGACAGAGTTTCCATCAGTTGCCATGGAGGATAATAAGGCATACTGCCACGTAACATTGACAACGATAGTGTTAACTGAGAAGGTCCAGTCAATGGGACAGTAGCTACCGACGGTGGAGTATGCAGCAATGGTAATTGGTGAAGTACTCTGAGAATGATAGCAACAATGCCTGGGAGTCAATGACACCTATGGAGGGGTCCATGACTTTAAATGTTGTTGGGCCATAGCCCGGTGAGGGAGGTGGCACATCATCCATAGTAGGTAAGGCAGTGTCATAACCAAGCCTCGACCTTGATGTCCTGAGTGTGGTCAGGGGTGCAGTGGGGCTATAACTGACACTGCCAGAGTAACTGACAACAAGGGATTATTAGCTTTCCAGAGAGATCTTGATGGTCCCGCTGATCGTGTCGGTGATAGTGTGGCTGTGTGTCTTAGAGGAGTCTTACTGAGGGTGGTCGAACTGGATCAAGGAGCTGGCTTAGGATCTGCAGACTGGGTCATAAATGCCATCACCTGGTCTAGTGAAGAAGGATTTGTTTCCAGAATCTTTGAGCATTGTCACCCCATGACCTGATGCTAAGAAAAAATATTTTTCTCAACGTAGCAAAATCTGGAAAATCAGAGTAGTCGACAATGTAAGGTATGATAACGACTAAGTGATGCAATATGGGGGAAAAAAAATCACAGAAACAACAGTGTTGTTTCTCTGCAGGTCCAACAAGCAGTCGACAGAGGAAGAAGGAACAGAGGAGCTATGCGGCCGCCCGCAATTATATAGGCACCTATGTTGCTGAAGTTTCAGAGTGGTCCCGACGCCGACGGCTTACAGTTCCAAAGGTGTGGTCCAGTGGAAGAGATATTCTTAATTAAGATAATTTAATTACAGAGAACATCTGCATAAGAACAGTGTCTCTGTTGCTTGGCCTTCAACAGTCCCTACTTGTCTATAAGTTACATCATGATTATATCTGTGATATCAATTTCTACAGTAACCAATTGTGATATCACAAGCACAGCATTATGATGACACTTGCAGACAGCAGCCAGAGCAGATGAAGACCAGGTGACAGAGCTCCTGTTTTCATGGAAATTTCATATGTATAGTATGACAGGATGGTATGTATTATAGGGTCACGGCTGTGCCCCTATAGTTAAGGTTGACTAGCCTGTTTAATGTTAAACCTCAAATTTTGCACTTTAATAACTTTGCAACCGTTCAACAGATTTGCACAAAATTTGGCATGCACCATCCTGTGGGGTAGATCTCTTGACGCGGCTAGTTTTGTTCCAGTTGGATGTGTGGATTCTGAGATCCGGATAGTGTCAAAAAGTTAAAAAGTCACCACTTTTTGCAGTGTTTTCCTCATTGCCTTGTGCCCAGATGGTATGACATTTTGATGCAATTTTGTTACGGTAGAAAGAACTTGGGTAACAGAACTGCTAGTGTTTGGTGCAAAAATATTAACCTGTTGCAAAGTTATTCAGTTTTTAAGTTCCCGTTATTTCCTATGGGAAGCTCATTTTTCAGGATAGTGGTAAAAAGTTCAACAAGGGAATTGATTTTATGAGAAAGGATTCAATCACGTGAGAACATTTTCTTTTTCATGAAAACAAAATCCTTTTCCGTGAGAGAAAATTCCTTTTTTGTGAGCCGTCATCTTGTTTCTGTTTTTTCCTTTTTCAAAAGCCACAAAAATGACATCATGGAGAGAGACCACCACACCTAGCTGGCTCATCGGGGCCTGTTAGGTGCAATCTGCACTTCAAAGTTAAAAATATGCCCTTGAAAAGTGTTTTTTTTTTTTAATATAATAAATCCCTTTTTGTGACTGCATGATACGTAAAAAATGAATCCTTTTTTTGTATCACGAGTCACTAAAAAGGATCCTTTTTCATCACTCAATTATTGCTTGTCCCTTCCACTGCCCTCCCCAGTACCCTACTTTTCTTCCCTGGTGTCTAGTGGCCCCCACCCTCCAATACCCCTGGCCCCTTCATTTCCCTGGTGTCTAGTGGTACCCCCCACCCTGCGATCGCCATGACGGTAAAATAACTAATTTTCGTGGTGTCTAGAGGCACCCAAAACCCTACAATCGCTGTCCCCAATGTTTTCCTGGTGTCTAGTGGCACCCCCCCCACTCTCCGATGGTTGTTCACGATGTTTCCCTGGTGTCTAGTGGCACCCCCACCCTCCCATCCTTGTCCCAATCTTTACCTGGTGTCTAATGGCACCCCTCACCCTCAGATTGCCATCCCCTAGTCCCTTGTCTCCCCCCCCCACAACCCACTACTTTATTTATTGGCAGACCTCAAGGTGTCCACTCCCTGTGTTGGCATTTACAGCCCCCACCCAAGCAGTGTGGGACACTGGGGAGCCCATTCCCAGTGTCTCGAAATATTTACTTCATGAAACCCTGTAAAAAGAAAAGCGTCCGTCTTTTTTATTTTAAACCTGAAAAAAAGAAAACGCTCCCTCGTTGTCCCCAACGTCACCCTCCCCATCCTGATCCTCCCACTGAGCACCCCCCCACCCTATACTTATCACTGAAGGTCGAGCGCTGTCATCCTCTGTGGATCGAGACATGTCTGCACTTTTCAAAGACAAACCGTAAACCGAGTTATAAAGGTAAGTGTTGCTTAATGTATTTCAAAGGCGTTTTGAGCTTATGTTCATAACTTTGCCATTGTTTGGAATTTTTTCACCAAATTTTCAACATGGCCTTTTTGGGACCCCACCTGATGAACACTCAACTGTCATTTTGTTAATCGGGCCTGGAATGTGATTTCGTGGTCGCTCTGCGAAATTGCCTTTCTGGATTGAATAACGAAATTTCACTACCAGTGTTCAAGAGGTGGGGTCCCCAAAAGGCCATGTTGAAAACTTGGTGAAAAAATTCCCAAAAATGGCAGAGTTAAGCACGTTCGTTGAAATTTTTCTGCACACGCACATAACTTTGGTAATTTTCAATATTCTGACGCCAAATTTTCAACATAGCCATTTTTTCACACCGCCTCATGAACTGTACAGCTGTAATTTTTCCATGTCCTGTCTGAAATGTTGTTACAATTTCACTACGCCCACTCGTAATTTTGGAAAAAAAACAGGTTACTTACCTGTAACAGTAGTCCCAGGAGTGGTATATGTTGTTCATTCACACTTTCTGGCAGTGTCATTTTCCTTTAAGATGATCCGGAAGGTCTTCAAGCTAGTTTCTCCCACACATCTGAGTGGTAGTTCCTATAGCACCGCCCCATGACACCAGTTCTTGCCCACTGGAAGCATACCTGTGTGCCACTGCCAGGGGAGGATGGGTGGGTCCGTGTGGATGAACGACATATATCACTCCTAGAAAGTACAGTTATGTAAAACCTTACCGTAACAGTAGATCTTTCAGGGGTATCTCTTGCAGCAGGTACTACTCTTGGATAGTCGCCAGAGGTCGCTGTGGCGCACGACAGCTCTTCTAACAGTCTTTTCCAGGTGCCCCACACAAGCCATCACCTTCCTGTTTCCTATATAAGTTTGGGTGGTCCCTGGTATCCTCAGTTTCTCCCGCCGGATAAAGCTTGCTAAGCGAGGCCTGAGGGGGAAGCCGAGGTACAACAGGTATACCAACCCACAAGTCACTGGACCAGAATTTGTTTTCCTAGAGAAGGAGGGGGACAGAGGGTGGGATTGTACCTGCTGCAAGAGATAACCCTCAAAGATCTACTGTTATGATATGTTTTTACGTAACTGTACTATCTTCCACGGTGTGATCTCTTGCAGCAGGTAACACACTTGGGATGAATCCCAAGCAGCAAACCCAAGAAGGGTGGAATTATAACAGGAGGCCTTGTAGGACAGCTCGGCCAAAGGATGTTCTACAGTGTGAAGAAATGCCTAAGTTGTAGCGCTTTGAGAAAATATTGTGGACTAGGTAGCTGCGCTGCAGATATCCGTTGATAGAGGCCCCTTAAAGCAGGCTGCTGTGGTGGCCATAGTTCTGGTAGAATGGGCTAGGACAGGTCCAGGTACTGACTTGTTATATTTTGTGTAACAAAATGTGATACAGTGTGCTAGCCAACTGGAAAGGGTCTGTTTGGTGACCAGGAGACCTTCCCTGTTTGAGGCGAAGGCAACAAAAAGTTGAGAGGTCTTCCTAATCAATTTAGTTTGATTGGTATAGTATCATAATATACGATGGACAACTAGACTATGTAGGAAGTATTCTCCTCAATTGGAGTGTTCAGGGTAATATACTGCTAACTCCAAGGACTGATTTAAGGCGTGCTCAGACACTACCTTAGGTAGGAAGGAAGGGTTGGTACGAAGCGCTACTCTGTCTTTGTGAAAAATTAAGTAAGGTTCTTTACATGTGAGGGCATGAAGCTCGGAAATATGCCGAGCAGAAGTGACAGCCACTAAGAACAGTGTTTTCCAAGAAAGAAAATGGAGATCACAAGTGGCCGCAGGTTCAAAGGGTTCAAGATTTAATTTCTCTATCAGAAAATTGAGATCCCACGGAGGAGTGGGTCATCTGATAGGTGGCTTAATATATAACATTCCTCATAAAAACATTTTGGCTAGATAATGTTGATACAGTAATCTGCCATCAAGAGGTTCATGGAAGGCCGAAATGGAAGCCAAATGGACTTTGATAGAGGAATAGCGCAATCATGTCTTGGCATTCGAGGCCAGGTAATCCAATGCTTTCATCAGTGGACAAGAATAAGGATCCAATGACCGGGAAGCAGCCCAAATAGAAAAGCATTTCCATTTGGCATTATAAGTTTCCCTGATCACTGGTTTACGTGAGGCCAGTAGAATATTGGCCACAGGGGAGGACACTTGGAGACGTGCTATGAAAGCGTCCTCAGGAGCCAAGCGTGAAAGTTTAGTGACTTCAGGTTGGGATGTAGGAGGGTCCCATGATTCGGAGCCAAGAGATCTGGTCTTACTGGTAACGGGATGGGTTCCTCCACTGAGAACTGCTGAAGCATGGGGAACCACACCTGCCAAGGCCACAGAGGGGCTATGAGAATAATGGTGGCAGGTTCAAGTTGTAATTTCAGTAGAGTCTGTTGTAGGAGAGGGACGGAGGGAGCATAGAGTCTGTTGTAGTAGAGAAACGGGGAGAGACATAAGAAGAGTCCTGTCCATGATTGGGACAAGGCATCTGTAGACCGCCCCTTTTTGCTCAGGATAATGGAATAGTAACTGGGGAGACAGTGATTGACTGGGGAGGCAAACAGGTCCAGTTGGCGGAGGAGCTGGAGGAGAGTCTGGTGGCAGATGTTGGGAGACACTGCAGACTGGGCAGAGGAACGGTGGTGGTGTTGGGGGACTTAAACATGCCAGGAACAGACTGGGAGACTATGACATCCTCTGTGGCCAGGGAACAGAGGTTGTTGGATGTCTTTCAAGAGGCATTCCTAATTCAGCAGGTGGGGGAACCGACCAGGGAGGCGCGGGTACTGGATGTGGTCCTGGTAGACAGTGACCAGATTAGGGGCCTGGAGGTAAGGGACCTGTTGGCGGGGAGTGACCATGCCACGGTCTGGTTCTGCCTGGGCCTAGGAGGGCTAGAAGGCTGCACAAAGACGGAGGTAACTGACTTCAGGGGGACGGATTTTAAGGAAATGGGAAGGATCCTTAAGGAACATTTGGATGTGATTGGGTCAGACATGGACGCTGATAGTAGTGGAAATCATCAGGAGAGGGGTGCAGGATGCTACCAGCACCTGTGCAAGAGGAAGATGAAAATGTAGGGCCCGAAAACCCTGCTGGTGGACCAGGGAGGTCCAGGAGGTGGTGCGGGGAAAGAAGGCAGCCTATAGGCAATTCAAGTGCTCAAGGAGTGAAAGAGATCGAGGGGAGTATGAGCTGATGGTTAGAAGGGCCACTAGGGTGGTGAGGGTGGCTAAGGCAAGGAAGGAGCAGAACCTGGCCAGGGAAATTAGGAGAGGGAACAAGGGGTTCTTTAGATACATTGGGGAAAAACGAAGGGTGAAGGGGCAGATTAGCAGAATTAAATCGGGGAGAGATGGGCACAAGACCCGGGGGAGCAGGCTGAGGTACTAAATGAGTACTTCACCTCAGTTTTCACCAAGGAAAATGGGGGTGCTGCATCATACATGGGAGGAGACAGAGATACTGAGGAGGGGGGACCCTCACTGATTGGCGCGCCTGGGGAGAGGGGAGGCATCACTGGCAGGAGGGGAGGGCTAAGCAGGGAGAAGAGGTACCGGAAGTGGAAATCACAGCAGAGAGATTGAGGGAAGCCCTCAGCTCCCTTAAGACTGAGAAAGCACCGGGGCCGGATAAATTACATCCCAGAGTGCTGAAGGGACTTGCGGATGTCCTGGCAAAACCCCTGGCAGAACTTTTCATCATCTCTCTGAGGACAGGGTGGGTGCCCCAGGACTGGAAGGTGGTGCATATAGTGCCTATCCACAAGGGGGATCAAGGGAGGTGGCAGGGAACTACAGGCCTGTCAGCCTGACATCGGTGGTGGGCAAGGTGATAGAGGGCATTGTCAAGGAGAGGTTAGGGGGGACCTGGAAAAGTCAGGGTGCCTGGACGATAGACAGCATGGATTCGTCCTGGGGAAATTATGTCAGACAAACCTTGTGGAGTTCTATGACTGGGTGGACGAAGTGCCTGGACCTCGTAGACCAGTGGACGCCCTCTTTCTAGACTTCAGCAAGGCATTTGACCTGTTCCTCATGGGGCCTGTTGGATAAGCTGGGAGAAATGGGGTGGGGAACCAGATGATCAGATGGATAGGCAATTGGCTCCAGGACCGACCCAGAGTGTCATAGTTGGCGGGATAGTCTCATCCCCAAGGAGGGTCATTAGTGGGGTCCCACAGGGATCAGCCCTGGGCCCTCCTGTTCAATTCCTATGTCTCTGACATAAGGACAGGAATCGGGAGTGAGATGAGTCTCTTTGCAGATGACTCAAAACTGGGGGGTGGTGGATGGAGAGGAGGGGAGGTGGTCCCACAGGGGACCTGGAGGCTCTGGAAAGATGGTCTAGAAAGTGAAAGCTGAGGTTCAATGCAGGGAAATGCAAGGTACTCCACCTGGGGGCCAGAAACCCGGGCCAAGTGTACACCCTGGTGGGGGAATGCTACAAGTCTCGATGGCTGAGAGGGACCTGGGGGTGGTGGTGGATGTCAAGATGAACAACTCGGAGACTTGTAGGAGGGCAGCAGCCAAGGCCAACAGGATGCTGGGATGCATCGCTAGGGGGATCACCTCCAGAAGGACAGAAGTGATACTCCCTCTGTATAACTGCTTGGTGAGGCCGCACCTCGAGTACTGCGTGCAGTTTTGGAGGCCACACTTAAAGAGGGACATTAAACTCCTGGAGAGGGTCCAGAGGAGGGCAACCAAAATGATTTGGGGCTTGGGGACAGGACCTAGAGGAGAGGCTCGAAAAGCTAAATATGTACACATTGGAAAAGAGAAGGACCGAGGGACATGATAGAGGCTCTTCAGGTACATGAAGAGGGTAAATAGGGGAGGAACAGTCAGGCTGCTTCCAAGGAAGGAGGAGGGGGCCACTAGAGGGCATGGGTGGAAGCTGGAGGGAGGAAGATCCAGGGGAGAAAGAAGGAGATGCTACTTCACTGAGAGGGTGGTGGAGCCATGGAATGTGCTGCCTAGGGGGCTGGTGGAGGCAGAGATGGTGGAGGGGTTCAAGAGGGGCCAGGACAGGTGCAGGGGAAGGGTTCTGGAAGCAAAATCCAATGCAGTAAGAATATCCGGAACTGGGAAGGGAGAAGCCAGAGAAGGCGAGGGGGGCAGCAAGGTCAGCACCCAGGGTGGGGGCTGACCAAACGAGCAGACACGAAAGACCGTTAGGCCTATTCTGTTGTCATTTAGTATGTTAGTAACACTGGGTTGAAGGAAGGGAGACAACAAGGAGGCCTGGTGTCCAAAGCCTCAACAAGACTTCCTTCCTTTAGTTTCCCTGCTTGGGGTGGGGGGGCCGAAGTGCAGCCTTACCTGGATGTCCTCCCAGAGGCAGACAGGAACACCTAAGACCTGCCCTGAGGAAAGACGCCCTCTGTGATGCTACGGCCACCTGGCTGAAGGGATGCGGGACCAGGAGGGCCAGCGCTCCGGACTGCTCCACCCCTTTGTCTTGGGGGGACCCACGAAGAGCCAGACATATAGCTGGATGACCCAGCGCCCTCAGTGGGGAAGCCCCACGGAGAACCTGAGGAAGACCCAGGGTGTTGGGGATGAACCGAATGGCCGGGAACTGAAAGTGAACAGCCCCTGCCTTAAGGTGAGGGATAGTCAGAAGGATAGGCAGGGAGACACAAACATGCATCCTGAAATCCAGGGAGCTGGACCGTGTGGAACAGAGTGGTACCCCTAAAACAGGGCAGTGGCCCCCCCATCTGATTAGGAACCAAAAGCATCTGGACCTGAGCCCTGGAAGTTGCCTGAAGTGTCCACTGAGCACCAAAAGGCTGCAGTTCTCCCCATGGGAAGGGAGAACCCAGGGGCTCAGGATTTCAGGGGTGGAGGACACCCCCCTTTTCCTGTCACTGGGCAGGCTTGGAGGCAGGGGAAGGTCCGGACAAAGAACAGCCAGAACCCTGACCCCTTGGTGTCCAGGTGGCCAAGGGGCCAAGAAGTGGGCCTAGGGCGCCATGCCTAGTGCAGTCAGACCTGTGGCTGGGCAGAGCCTGAAGCCTGAGCCAAAGCAGTCCATAAGGGCCTGGTTCTGAAGGACTTGGAGTCCCAAGAGCTCGACTGAGCAGATGTCATTGAGTTTAGGGTGGAATTGGACCTCTCCATTCTGGTGAGATGCACATCCACCTCGGGGATGAACAGGTCAGTCCCGGAGAAGGGCAAGTCTGCTAATGTGTGCTGCGTATCTGTAGGGAGGTGGGAGATACACAGCCAAGCCCTGTGGTGCATAGTGAAAGCTGTGGCCATGGACCTGGAGAATAAATCACCAGTGTCCAGGGCCATTTGAAGCTGCTGCTTCACTATAGCACGGCCTTGGTCACGGACTCACAATACAGTAGTGCGCAAGTCCGCCGGGAGGTGAGGGAGCACCTCGTCCAGGGACCCCAAAAGGGCATGCAAGAAACAGGCCATTAGGAGGGCCAAGCCAACCTGCTGAAGGCTGAGCGAAGTGGTGGTGTACATATTTTGGCTGAGGTGTCCAAGTCCTTAGATCCACTATGCCCGCCCAACCCAGGCACCCAAAAATGGAGTTGGCCACCAGTCATACAGCCGAGGGGTGAACAGTGAACTCCGGAAGAAAAGTCGGAAGGACCGTGACATTTGCGCTTATCCAGGTCAAGGTGCTGGGTGGGTGGATCGGTGATGCCAAAGGCCCAGAGCTGGACCGAGAATGGCGCCCTGAACCAGAAAGGCGACAGTCGGGGTGTCGTCCAGGTCCACGATCTTGGTCAAGGGGAACCTCTCCCTTGTCTGGACGGGCTCCAACTGGACACCGGTAAACTCTGAGATCAAACTGAGAAGATCCTGCAAAGAAGAGGGACCTTGCATCCTGGGGTCCCTGCCCTCTGGGCAGGAGTGCAGGCCGGAGTCCCTAGATTCCGAGGAATTGGGAGATGGAGGCCTCCTGTCTACAGCTCCGCTCACCCACCAAGGGTTATTGAGGAAGAGGGAGACCTGATGCCATGGGCTAAGCCCCTTCGCAGGCTGAGTGCCCCCTAAGATGCCGGCCCTCTGAGAGCAGGGAGGCATCCCCACCAAATTCATCTGAGAAGCCGAAGTGAGCCGTGCCGTAGTCGACCGATCTGGCTCCTGCTGGGGTGGAGACCCATGCGGCTCTAGTGGTGGTGGCCCCAAGGACATCAGGTCGACCGCTGGAGGTGGCACAACCTGGGTAAAGAGCTGTTGCCACAAGAGTTCCTCAAAGTACCAATGCTGCATCCATCGGTGCCGCTCTTTGGCCAAAAAAGCCAAGGAGTCTGAGGAGTAAGAGAAGCAGTGCCTCCAGCCCAAGCCCAGAGGGGGTCTGCGCCAAGAATGGTGTGGGCTGACCAGGGCCTAGCTACCAGAAGAGGAGGACCTAGACTGGCGTCAGGGTGGGGGGGACTGGTGACAGCAAATGGAGAGGGACGGTGACCACTGACCCAGTCCCCGGTAAAGGAACTCTGGAGAACAGAGCAGTGGGACAGTGTCCTGCCCCAACCCCAGAGAGAACACTGGAGTTCTCAAAGGGGAGGAATCAACCTCCTGCTAGGACAGGATCAGCTCTGTCCGCTTGAGGAGTACCTTGGCTGAAGAGTCGAAAGGGTCCTCAGTTCACCGGCCCAATGAGGAAACTGTAGAGCCGGCGGCCATGCTCGAAGTCCCAGGTGAAGCCAGGGACTCCAAAAAGGGGTGGAAGTCAGAGGCCAGAAAGTGCTGCCAACCCCTCGAACATGAAAGAGACCCTGAAGAGGTCTTATGCTCCTTGGCGCAACTGAGGTGGAAGTGCTCCAAGGACTCTCCCCGAAGGGGAGAGGATGGTGCAGGTCCCGGGACGAGCCCAAATTAGGCGCGCTATGATGAAGCGACGCACCACCAGAGGACAGAGCTGTATCCTGCTCCTGGGGAGCCAACCAACCTACGGAGCCTGCAGCTGAAACCACAATTCGGCCCGGGTGGTCAGAGATCTGTTTGTTTGGGCAGCCAAGGAGTAGGTGGACACGATGGGCTTCCAGAGTCACCGACAAAAAAGCAAGACAAGAGGCGCAGGCCTGGAAGTCGTGGTCACAGCCCAGGCAATAAATGCGTGAGTGCGAGTCTGAAAGTGACATGAGTTGCTCACATCCACAAAACCAGAAAACCCAGGATGGACTGTACATCGTTCATTTGAACGAATGATAAAATATAAAAAACAAAACGTTGAATAGATTCTAGGGCCTCAGAAATGCAGAGTGCTGAGGAGGGAACCTATTCTTCCAAGTGGAAAGGAAGAACTGCCGTCATGGGGCAGTGCCAGAGGAGATACCCCTCGGGTGGGTGAGAGGAGCTAGCTTGAAGACCTTCTGGCTCATCTTAAAGGGAAAGGCCACTGCCAGAAAGTGTGGATAGAACATCATATCCACATCCCTAGAATGGTAAATATTTTTACCCCAGATTTTCAACATTGCCACCTTCTTACCCCACCTCATGTATGTCACAGCTGTCATTTTTCAAATCCTGGCTAAAATGTGTTTTCGTACCTGTGGTGTGGAATGGCACTGCAGTTGCGTAGAATTACGTCTTGGTGGGGATTTGAACATTTTTTGTACCAGGTACATAAGATGGGGTAATAAAATGGCTAAGTGACAATTTGGTCAATGTTGTTCTATAACACTATGTCTAGTGCACTTACCGGTCAATAAAAAACAAAATAAATAAATGGAAGCACAGGGCCCTCCACAGCTACATAGATATAAGCATCTACGGAGGGATGGGAGCGCAGGATCCAAAGCACCCACAGCAAAATAAGGATACTATTATACTGTATCAAAAAGTAAGGAAAGAAGTTGCAAAAGACTTTGTTAATGCTTCAGTTAGGGTCAAAGTGACAAAAGCTGGGAATTGAGGCATGTTCCCGCACACAACACCGTTCCAAACCAGGCAGGAGAGCAGGTGTGGGGTGTGCCCTGGGCTTCTCAAGCCTAACGCTCACCCCATTCCATCTGTAAATAAGGGCAGATGTGTAAACATTATGAGAATGGGGTGAGCGTTACGCCTGAAAAGCCCAAGGGACACCCCACACATGCTCTCCTGCCTGGTGTGGGAGGGTGTAGTGTTAGGAAAACTCTAACGCCTCATTTCTCAGCTTTTGTCACTTTGACCCTAACTGGAGCATTACCGTTTTTTGAAACTTATATGACATATACAGGGGATATGATTTTTTTGTTTTGTTTCTGGTTCGAACTTCTGTTGCCCTCAAAAGTGGCAACACCATGCGTGAAGAGTACAGAGGTCAAACCTTGAAATTTAAAAAAATTATTTATTTTGTGGCAGCTCATGGCATACGACATGTTTACTATAACATCGCCTGGCTATTACACTAAGGTGGTATGGAATGTTGAAACATGCTGCAGAATTCTAGGAGGAGCTGATGCAGCTCAAATCAAAATATCTACTGCTGAATAATCTGCTGTTAAAATAAAATTAATTTCCACTCTAGTTATGCATGCTATGAAAACAACAGCATTTATACAACAGGGGTGAGCACATATATGGTAAGATAAATCCATGTATTTTCACTGCCATGGAATAAATATTTATACCCACAGTGAACACGTCATTGCAGTTTACACACACTCTACACATCATCTCAGCTCTATTGTATAAATCGGACATGTGATGGTTGGGCGTGTAATTCGGCATTTATCTCAAGTCATGGACAGCGACCTTGGGAACCATTACCCATGGCTCCGCTATGCTCCGCCACTCATGAGGTTACCCAAGGTCACAGCCCACTCGTTGAGATAAGTTGCATACTACATGCCCGGCCATCATGTATTCCCTATTTATACAACTTATGTCTAACCAAATTCTACCAAATCAATTGGTTATTACCGCTCTTGTGTACCCAAGTGAAAAATCTTAAATCTTTATTTCTCTATTGGATACATCACAATCTATTTATTTGGCACATCATCTTGATTGACATAACTAACCGACCAATCTGCTGCTCACTTCTCTTGAACATCCAATTTCAGCCTTTTACAAAAGAACAAAGCATTATTGCCGCCATCTTGGTTTACTTGCGTTTGCAAGAAAGTTCAGACATCTTCACTTTTCTTCTACCCGTCTACTTTCTACTGCATCTCATTTTTCAGTAAACCCCCGAGTTTAAAAATCAACCTGACAGATGACCACAGTCCATTCCTTTACCAGTCGCCCCCCACCTGCCCACTTAAACAAAAATTATGATAAAACATCACTTGCTCTCTTTTCAAGAAACAAGTAATCTTTCTGCTGCTAGTTCACTTCTTACTTGCCTCCCTAACTGCTTGAATTATGAACCAGAGTAAAGTCCTGTTTGTTTTTTGTTATGTATAGCTCCCGCTCACGTGAACAGTGCACACAGGTACCTCCAGCACTGAAATTCCTTCAAGCCTCGCACTTCACTACGATCGGCTACATGACTGAAGCACTACTGGAAACAAACTGCTGCTGACCTAATGTAAATGAAGAACTTCAGAAATACAGTTAAGTGGCTCACACAAACAACACAACAAACTTAGGGAGGGAGATGAACAGCTCAGCCATTTACAAAAAAAAAATTGCACTCTCTCCTGTTCACATTACACGTGTGTGTGTGTGTGTGTGTGTGTGTGTGTGTGTGTGTGCGCCACGGGTCCACGCAAGTTGTACAAATGGAACATACAAAGGCTTCACTGAAAATAAGCTATTTGTTTTCATTTGTGAGAAGGTGGGTTTCCAATTACTCTGGTGAGTTATAGTCCTGCCCCCTCACTCACGGAAATAAATGTCATATTTTCAGTCAGACCGTTCTATATCCCTTCTATATTGGACAATTGTTATCCACACAGTCACAGTATAAAAACTAAACTGTCTGTACTTAACGGCATTTTGTACAGCTGTCCCTGTAGTATCAGGGGTTCTTCAAGTATCCACTACATACCTGCACAGAATTGAGGTGGCAGTATCCATTTAGTGGAAATCTGATAACGTGTGTCGAGTCGTGGTTCCAGCCAGCATTGACAGAGTTACACATCACATCCCCAATCTCTGGGAACACCTCTTCTATCAGCGATTTATCTCCACTCAGTGTGATCCTCTCCCCTAGCTCGGGAGCTACTCGGACCACCAAGCACTCACAAGGTCTTGAAAAGCGTCTTAACTCTCGCTCTTGTTTCCATCTTTCCAGCTCTGCCAGCATGGGCTGCAACTGAAAGTACTTTGCTTCTTCATATAGCAAACTGCAATCCTATAAAAATATAAGCACACAGCACATTGGAAATCTGAAGCTTTAAGACAGTTCTAACGACAACATATAGTTACTAAATTTATATATACACAAGTTTAACATTCCAGCAGCTTATAATTAAGACAATTACTAGTTCACTATGCATTCTTTGATAATATTTACTTATTATCTGTTGACTGGGTAAGCTCACTAGGCAATAATATAACCTTTTACAGGAGCAACCTGGAGTTACTAAATAACATACACTATAACAGGACAACTGGATATTTATTTAACACACAGGGAAGAAATACATAAAACACGTAGTAGCGTAGAACAATATATCATCCATATACTAAATGGGGAAGGCCACACTGCTAGATAACTGAACAAAGTGTAGTAATTTATTAATGTATTTGTAATCTGCAGATAGCTGGCCCCATGAAATACAATATTTGTTTTCTATGTGGTTCCCTTGGTACAGCACGATTCCAGAAGCACTTAGTTTGTAGTGCAGCACAATAAAATACACACATGCTAATACCAAAAAAAAAGAACAGTTATGTACTTACCGTAACAGTAGATGTTCGAGAGAATCTGTTTCATCAAGCCACACCTATGGAACTTATAGCCACCAAACACTAGGACCACACAAAAAACTTCTGCAAGGAGTCAGCCAGGGGCTGCCCACGACGATGTCAGGTGTCAGCATCCACACAAATGTGGGCGGTCCCTCCTTTCCTCAGTTTACCACTGGAGATCATGCTCGGAGGACCTCACTGTAGGGACCCAGGAGAGTACCCAGCATTCCACAAGCCAGGCAAGGCAGAGGGCTGCAACATAAAACAATGGAGATAGGAGCCCAAAGACCCAGTGTTGAAGGCCCCAAAACAGGGGGAAGGAGGTTGGGATGGCATGGCATGGCCTGATGAAAAAGAGTCTCTCTAAGATCTACTGTTATGGTAAGTAGATAACTGTTCTATCTTCTTCAAGGATATCTCTCATCAGGTCACACCAATGGAATGAGTACAAAGCAGTATGGAAAATGAACAGCCTGGGTGGCTGGAGCCTATAAGCTTATGAAAGTAGGCCTTGTAGTACAGCTAGGACAAAGCCAGCCCATCTACAAGAAGCAATGTCAAGACTGCAGTGTTTAGTGAAGGTGTGGGCAGTACTCCAGGTAGCAGCTGCACAGATTTCTGCAGCAGACACAATCCTAAAGCAAGCAACATGCCACTAATGGAATGACTACGAACCATATCAGGAAGTTCCTTACCGTACTTCCCATTAACAAAAAGTAATACAGTTTACTAGCCATTTGGAAAAGCACTATTTAATGACTGGAGCGCCCTCTTTCCCAGGGGTGAACAAAACAAAAAGCTGTGAGGACTTCCTGCAGTCCTTGATATGGTGCCTGTAGAACCAGAGTATTCTATATACATAGTGTGTGTGGGGCAATGCTTCCCCTGGACTGGCATGCTCTGGGTAATACACTGGCAGGTGGATAGTTTAATTTAAAATAAACTCAGACACCACATTTGGTAGAAACTTAGGATTAGTATGCAAAGACACCCTGTCGTGGAAAATCAAATAAGAAGGTTCAAACATTTATTCATTTATTTAAAATTTAGTAACCGGGAAAGGCACACTATGCCGAGGCTTATTTCCAGGTACGACCCGGGGAAGGGGGAGATGAAGCAGGACAGCAGTAGACAATAGGAAAACAACATCTAAACAGACAGACGAGCAATGTGCTACAATAATAGAATAAATAAAGAGAATATGCATGTACCACAATTAAAGAAATGTGCATGTACCACAAGTAAACAAAGTGCAATGAACTTTAGCAGTGCTTAGAATCATGACCAAAAACTTGAATGGGTTAAGATCAAGACTTCAATGGTAACTGGAAGAAGGGTATCAGGAGCAAATGGGGGGAGGGGTTTAGGCAGGCTTTTGAAGGAGTTATAGGAATGGGGAGAGATGGAGGCGAGTTTGGTTCAGAGAAAGGGAAGCCTATAGGAGAATGCAGACTGTACAGCAGAGGAGCATGGGTGAGGAATGGCAAAAGTGTGATGATTCCTAGAGCGAAGGGAGTGGGAGGTGGAGGGGGGGGAGGATTCGGGATAAGAGCAAGAAGCGGTAGGAGGGAAGGCTGTTGAACCAATATTTGGAGATGAATGTAGCACAATGGGCCTGTCGTCGAGATGACTGAGGGAGTATGGAAAGGTAAGAATAAAGCGAGCAATGATGCGTGCATGGTGGAGAGTTAAATGCAAAACAGCAGAGGGAGCTGAGGAGGGTATCCAGTCTGGTGAGAGAAGTGGAAGGGCAGAGCTACAGACTACATCCGCATAGTTGAAGACAGGGAGTACCATTTTGGTAATCAGCTACCTGCGGACATGTGGCGATGGACAGCCTTTGTAACGACAGAGGGCACCAAGCTTGAGACGGAACTTGGCATAGATGGCATCAGTGTGGGCTGAGAAGTCAAGCCACACCGCAGAGCAAGTGGAATGATCTAGTGAAGGAAATTCACATTATGGAAGATTTGTATACGAAACTGCATTTCAGTTATGACGGTGAAAATCTCAACACCTTGATGCAGTGGGCTAAGTGGGAAGCATACCTTATGAACTCTGCAGCCACAGATTCCTCTCGAGTGGCTGTCACAGCAACAGTGTAGATTTCCCAGTCTCGTGTCTGATACTGACATTTTTAATTTTATGGTAGCCATAACACTACTGACTAGGTATCATAATTTTTTCATATAGATACAAATTTTTTACTTCTGTTCCCTACTCTGTAGTGTGCTGCTTTAATCAAATGTTATTGTGTTTGTTGACAAGTGTTGTCTTTTCTATGCATTTCAATGTCTTGTTTATCCTCTTATTTTAAAAATCTCAATAAAATATGCATTAAAAAAAAGGCACACCCCCAGATACTTAAACGACTGAACCACTTCAAGTGGCGTGCCATCCAGAATGGTGAAGATGGGGGTTGGGGGGTTGGGAGACAGTGAGTCTGGCTAGTTTCTGACTGGTATCAAAGGTCATGGAGATGGTCTTTTTAGTGTCAATTCTAAGCTGGTTAGAATGGAACCAAAGAAGCCGGCCCGGTGGCATTGAGGATTGAGGCGCTGGATGCCACACCTCGTGCCACACCAGCGGCCCGGGTTTGGGAATGGGCCCGGGCTGCTTGGAGTTGGCAGGGGGGTAAGAGATTGAGCATGCGGAGGACTGCTCCATCTTCCTGGGGGGGCTGGGAAAGACGATCACTCAAAGAGCAACCTCTGGCGGAGGTGGAAGTAGACAGCAGCAGCGCAGTGGTGTATGCCTGGGGGTGGAGCCACAGCAGCACGTTGCCTTGACAGCCGGGCTCCACAGGGGCATAACTAAAACCCTCCTCCACCGATAGGCAAAGCGCCCCACCCACGGACCACACTCCCGAACTGACGTGAGCCTCCTCACCCTGTCCTCCCCGACCCGGTGCTCAACCCCTATAGAAAGAGTGCCCTGGGCAGGGGCTACCCTTCCCCAAAGGGTAGACCCGGGGGATGACCAGTGTCGGGGAGGAGAGAAGTCGGGTCACGCAGGGAGGTAGAGTCCGGGCAATGAGCGGTCGCTGAAGTGAGTTCAGGGGATACAAGGAGAGGGTGCAAAAATACAATTGGACAAAAAAAAAAAAAAAATAATGGAACCAATGGAGGACATTGCTGAAGTCCTGCTGGAGCAGGTTTTCTACAGTTGCAGAGGAAGGACCAGAGGTGAAGATGACTGTGTCTTCAGCATACATGTGTATCTGTAAGATGACAAAGGTGGAGGGGGAGGTCATTGAGCAAGACTGAAAAGGATGGTGCCCTGTGGAACCCCAGATTGGATAGGAAGGGGAGGTGACAGAGAACCACCAACCTGTACCAACTGTAGATGGCCAGTTAGGTAAGAGTTGAACCAAGCAACAGCAGGGGCAGAGAGGTCAGCATTTCTCAGCTCGTCTAGAAGAAGCGGGTGGGACACAAAGTCGAAGATTTTGGTCAGACTGATAACAATTGTGCAGTAATAAGCCCCTGGTCCATCCCGGAGAAGATGGCATCAGTGACACAGAACAGGGAGGAGATTGTGGAATGGTGCTTCTGAAAGCCAAACTAGAAAGGTGATAGAAAGTCAGTAGATGAGAAGAAATCGAGCAGTTTGGCGTGGACCAGTTTCTCTTTGTTTAGAGAGGGAGGGGAGGACGGAGATGGGACAATAGTTACCACGAGAAGACGGGTCACCCCTTTTGTGAAGAGGAATAACTTTGGCCATCTTCTAAGACTGGGGAACAGTGCAGAATGTGAAGGAAAGGTTAATTAGGTGAATAAGGGGAGCTGCAACAGGATGAGCTGAGAGGTATAGTAATTTGGGGTCAAGATCACCAGGACTGGACTTTGATGGGTTGAGGGAGTAAATGGCAAATAGGGTTTTCTGGATGTGATGGGGGGGAATGGTAACCTGGAGGGGTATGGGGGAGGGAGGAGTGGGGGGGGGATTAGCAGTGGAGGAAGACAGAAGGGCACAGGTTGTGAAGAACTTGTTAAAGAGAGCCACAACAAAGGCATGGTTAGGTGCGGGTGACCCATTTCCCACCAGAATGGGGGGGGGGAGGTGCTCACTGGTCAGGGGAATCAAAAAGGGAGCATGCAACCTAGATTAGAGTAGATTAGATGGAGAATTTGGTTTGATTGGAGGTTTGCTTTGAAATACTGTGATTTAGCTGACCAGACAGACTTAGTACAATTGTTCATCACAGCCCTGTAGAAGATGTGGTTGGAGGAGGAGCAGACTAGTTTGTAACGGGCCAGAGCACGGTCATGGGACTTATCACAGACCTGTGATACCAGAGGTAATCCAGGGATGGTGGGATGTTTTTACTTTGAGTTTCCTGAGGGGAGGCATGCCTGTCCCAGGCAGCAGAAAATTTGGAATGAAAAAGAGCAAGGGCAACATCGATATTTGAGGTAGTGAGGATGTCAGACCAGTCGCTAGCAGTAAGGTCGCTCAATCGAACCTTGATATTTAGCGCCCGGAGAGACCAGCCCAGATATATTTAGGTAGCGGGGGGAGCGGGCATCAGATTTTTCTGACATGGCAGGTCATACAGTGGTTGCTAAAGGCATCTGGCAAAATACCAGCAGCCATGATGCAGCGGGGGTGGGAGGTTAGAACCCAGTCCAATAGGGAATGGTTAGCAGAGTGGGGATTGAGCCAGGTGGGTTCTGAAATATCCTGTATCAAATTAAATGACTCAATCTAGTGAATGGTAGATCTGGAAGATACACAAATCCAATTGATACTGAAGTCCTAGAGGAGGAGGAGTTCAGCTGTGGAGGAAAAAGGAAAAAGAAGCAATGGTGGGAGAGAGTCTACCAGGGAAGAGTGAGAAATCTTAGGAGAGGCATAAAGAACTCCAGTGAAAATGGGTACTGAGAAGGGGAAGAAGAGTTTGACTGAAAGATATTTGAGGGAGGAGGGAATAGCCTCCTTGCTGGCCACAGTACATGCCAGACCCTTACGGCGCTCAGAGTGCCAGCATTATGGCGCCGGGGAATCAGGTCGCCAAATGTGGCATCCGCCACCCCTGCAACAAGGTCTGCCCTCTCCTACCCCCAGAGTAGGAATCCTTAAGTAGGGGGGTACACAGTCCCCTGCAAAGAAAGCTATCGGTGACACTGCTGATTAGCGCCCTAATTGCCCAGCGCCAGGTGAACCCATGTCAGACTCAGGCGAATGTAAAAGCCCACCCCACGCCACTTTTATCCATATCCTGTCTTAAAGATGGTAATCAGGAAGTGACAGGTTGTGCTTGGGAATCCTGCAGGAGAGTCTAGGGCCTGAAGCTCAAAAATCCTTTGAGCAGAAGTAACTGCAACTAAAAATAATGCTTTCCCAGAGGAAAAGTGTAGACCACAAGATGTGGCCAGCTCGAATTTTTTTAAATTTTTTAATTTAAACAACTGATAACCAGTAAAGGCATGCTGAGCTGAGGCTCGATTCCAGGTGTGACCAAGGGGAGGGGGGACTGGAGTACATATAAGTTTGCTTATAAGTTACAAGATTACAGCATAATACATAAACAGTGGATACATCAGAACTGGTATACTCTGGTCATTTAGTCGCATATGTTACAGTGAGTAATTCATTTACAATAGAGTACAACAGTTTTGAAAAGGTCACTACGGGGTCGGTGATAGAAGATATGAAATAACATTTGTAGAGTGCACACATTTAGAGAAACAGAAGCAACTGCTTTAGGAGACAATAGACACAAAAGTCAGGTGAGAGGGGATGAAGTCATCTGGGACAGGTGCAGGGGGGAGAAGGAAGGGAGCGAAGTTGTTGTTTGTAGGCAAGATAAGAGGAGCTCCTTATGGAAGAGGATAGCTTGTTCCACAAACTAGGGAGTCGGAGGGAGAAGGCAGCCTGGCCAAAAGATGAGGGCAGACGGGGCATGCAGAAGGAGCATTCATTTCTGTGTCTCAGTTTGTAGTGGGGGTCAGAGACAGTGTTTACAGTACCCAACAAGTAGGAGGGTAGTATGTTGAACCACAATTTAGATACAAGGCTGAGGGAGTGTAGCGTCTGTGGGACAGGGCAGTTAGACCAAGAAGGGGGTAAATGTTACAGTGGTGGGTTCTAAGGGGTGAGTTGGTGGCAAAGTAGCAGAAGGAGTTGAGGAGGGTGTCCAGCGTAGACAGAGAGGTTGCAGGGACCGTGCACTAGACTACGTCCGCATAACAAATTGGGAGGATCATTTTAGTTAAGATTTGACGTCTGGCAGGAAGTGGAAGGGAGTCTTGGTGCCAGTATAACATCCCAGGTTTGGGGCATAGTTTTGCAATGATAGCATCTACGTGGGATGAGAAGAATAGGTGCAGGCTGAGCCATACATCCAGGTATTTGTCTTTAGTGACCTGGTCGAAAGGAGTACCGTTCAAGGATGTGATGGGGAGGGGGGGATCTGCTGAGTTTTTGAGTTGTGCCAAAAATCATAGATACCGTATTGGAGGTGTTTAGCTTTAGTTGGTTTTGACTGAACCATTGCTGAATGTTATCGAAATCACACTGGAGGGTAGCTTGGACTTCGCGGGTTGATGGGCCCGAGGTGAAGAGGATTGTGTAGTCCGCATGCAAGTGTATGCTGGATTTTGTGCAGGAGGAGGGAAGGTCATTAATAAAGAGGATGGGACCAAGAAAAGAGCCTTGTGAGATGCCAGCTAGTATGGGTGGGGAAGACATCAGCGATTTTGACAGATTGTGACCTGTTGGAGAGGTAGGAGTTGAACCATTGAGCAGTGTTATGGGCTAGGCCTGCAGCTTTTAGTTTAGCTAGGAGGAGAGGGTGGGAAACAGAATCAAAGGCCTTGACCAGGTCGACAAACACAGCAGCAGTGAGGAGGCCTTGGTCAGAAGCAGCGTGGACGTGATTTGTGACACGCAGGAGTGAGGAGTTTGTGGAATGCTTCTTCCTGAAGCCAGACTGGTGGGCAGTTCGGAGATTATTTGTAGCTAGGTATTCCGACAGTCTAGAGAGGGCCAGGGACTCCTGTAGCTTAGCAAGAGCTGGGAGGAGGGAGGCTGGCCTGTAATTTACAGACAAGGAGGTGTCAAAAAGGAGCCAAAGTGAGCTTTTCCAAAATAAAATTCAGGCCCCGAGCCAGAACTGGACTGCAGATAGGAAGCTTTAAATACAGAATGCCTCTCAGGAACGTATGGGCTACCTCCAGCTGAGCTACTGTATGACCATCTATAGCAACATCTGAAAAGCTGATATGGCAGCCAGGTGCACTCTGAGGAATACTGAAGGCCTGAATCTGATAAGGACAGCAGGTACTCTAGAATCTGGTTAAATGGACAGGTGAACAGATCCAGATCATGTGAAGCAGCCCATAAAGCAAAATGCTTCCACTTCATAAAGTATGTAGACCTGGTGGACTGTTTTCTAGCAGCTACCAGAACATCTGCTACTTTTTGGGACACTCCAGGATGGGCTATGGCAATGTCTCCAGGAGTCATGCGTGCAGATGTAGAGACTTCAAGTCTGGATGGACCAGGGTTCCCTCTTCCTTTGACAACAGACCCTTGCACAGGGGCAGAGGTACTGGGGATTACACTGCCAGCTGCTGCAGCAGTGGGAACCAGATTTAATGAGGCCATATGGGAGTAATTAGTATCAGAGTTGCCCCCTCCATTTTCAACTTGAGTAGTACTCTCTGGATGAGAGGAAAGGGAAGGAATATATACAAGAACCTCCCTTTCCAAGAGTGAGACAACGCGTCTCACCAGAAAATTCCAGGCCCTGGAGCGAGCAAGCAGCAAAATGGCAGTTTTGCATCGTGGGAGGATGCAAAAAGGTCCAACTCTGGATGACCCTATGCTTTGAACAGGTCGTCAACCGCAGAGGTTGACAGTTCCCACTCATGCGTCCTGGATTGTGACCAGCTGAGCTTGTCTACCACGATGTTTTGGACACCTGGAACATGTACTGTTGACAGTTCTAGACCATGTTCCAGAGCCCAATACCAAACCCTCATTGCTTCCCTGCACAGCAGATAAGAATGAGTCCCAGCTTGTTTGTTAATATAATGTAAGACACTGACATTGTCCTTCTGTATCCAAGAGAGCATCCTGGACAAGTGGATCTGGAAAGCCTAGAGTCTGTACAGAACACCCTTCATTTCCAGAACACTGATGTGTAAGGTGCTCTCCACTGGAGTCCATGTGCCTTGTGTCTGATGAGGACCCAAGTGTGCCCACCCCGCCTTGAAGTATGAGGGATGAAGAGGGGTGGGGATCAGGAAAGAAACCTTTCAGCAGGTTGCAGGGTTTAATCCACCACTTGAGCACTCTGCATACAGGGGAGGCGACTACAACCATCTGTTCTAGGTCATCCATGAGCAGATCCCACTGGACCTTTAGGGTCCATTGGGGAATCCGTATATGCATTCTGGCCAGTGGTACTGTGACAATGGTTGCAGTAGTAAGTCCCAGAAGGTGCAAGAACGTCCCTTCTGAGACACAACAACTGGCGTGCACTAGTTGTGCCTGAGCAATCAGGTGATTGGCCTGGTCCAAAGGCAGGAAAGCCAAGCCCTAGGCCATGTCACCCCTGTGCTGTGCGATCTGCACTGGCTGCCTATACAGTGGCGGATCACCTTTAAAGTAGGTCTTTTGACCTTCAAAGCCCTGCACGGACTTGGCCCTGACTACTTGAAAGAGCTTCTGGTCCCTTACTGCCCCGTGCAACAGCTCCGTTCAGCCGACGAGGAATTGCTAGAGGTTCCGAGGGTTATATTGAAGTCCTCTGGGGCTAGGGCCTTTGGGTTCATGGCCCCTACCCTCTGGAACTCTCTGCCTCGCCGGCTTAGAGAATGCGCGACCGTGGAAGCCTTTAAGCGCGATTTCAAGACTTTTTTATGGAATAAGGCTTTTTTGGACTGATGCTGTTTTGAATTGTTGATTTTATATGTATACTTTGATTTTATGATTTATATATACAGCGCCTTGGTACTTGAAAGGCGCTAAATAAATAAAGCTATTATTATTATTTCCAAGACTGACCCTATATACTGCAGTCACTGGTAGGGTGTCAACACTGATTTTAGTACGCTGTCACCCCCAGAGAATCAAACAGCTGTCTTGTTTGAGCTAAGGTGATTAACAGCTGGTCCTGGAGTAGGCCTTCAATAGCCAATCATTCATCCAGGTAAGGGAAAACATATCCTGTGAAGGGCTGCTGCCACTACTGCTATGCATTTGGTAAAGACACATGGCACAGATGATAAGCCAAAGGGCAACACTCTGAATTGGTAATGTTCCCCATTGAACAGGAATCTCAAGTACTTTCTTTTTTTTTTTCCAATATGTATTTTATGTTTTCTCCCCCCATTTTCGCGCGCCCCAGTCCCATATGTGCACACATGCACCGCGTTCTGAAACACCCTCCTGACTTGCCACCCCCTCCTGCCCAGCAGAACTATGGAGAGGGGGCGACAACCACCCCAGCAGAGAAGAGCTGCCGTTAGGCACTCTGTCCTGCTCCCCGCCTTCCCCCACGCCTGGCACCCCGACTGAGGTCATTCCTTTAACCCGGTCGCCGGCATGGCACGAGATGTGGCATCCAGCAGCTCAACCCTCAGCACCACTGGGCCGGCTGATCAAGTACTTTCTGTGAGTTCTCTGGATATTTACATGGAGGTACATATCCTTCATATCTAGGGAGCACATTTAATCCCCTGTTTGCAGTAATGGAAGGAGACCCTGCAAAGTTACCATTCGGAACTTCTTGTATTCTATAAAGAAGTTTAGATCCTGTAGATACAGAATAGGCCTCATGTCTCCTTTCTGCTTTGGGACAAAGAAGCATCAGGAATAAAACCCTGTGTTCCTCTGTTCTAGAAGGACCAGCTGTATGGCCCATGTCTGGAGTACAGTCTGCATCTCCTCCCATAACAGGAGCAGCTACCCTGGAGGGTGTGTTGTGACAAGTGGGGGATGATCTGGAGGACTGTCCAGTAGTGCCAGAGCATGCCCCTTTTTGATAACTTCAGATGCATGGGTTCTGGAGATCACCTCCCTCCACTGGTTTAAGTGAAGGGAGAGCCAACCCCCTACAACCAGCCCTGGACGGAAAGGAGGTTAGGAAGTGTATAAGGAGTCAGACTGAGCTGGTGGGGGCAGCTCCACTAGTCCCACCGGGCTCTTGAGTGGGCACCTAGGGTGTAGTGGGGACTGGCAATGCCCCAGCTCCTTTGATCATGCCCTGCTGTCTGGGGGCTGGGCACTAACACCAGCTGGATGAAAAGTACCCTTGCTCCTACCCCTGGGATGGGTTTGGTAGAGGGAGTGTACAGATTTTAAGAGTCCTACCAGAGGCTTGGAGATCTTTCAAAATCTCTTAGAACTCATGGCCTAACAATGTCTGCCCTCTAAAAGGGGCATTAAGAATTGTTTGCTGTACATCATTAGCAAAACCTGCAACCCTGAGTCATGAGTATCTCCCGAGACAGATGGCAGAAGCATCTGAGACATCATAGGCTATGCAGAACAAATGCTTGCCCACATCAGCCCAAGCAGTGAGAGGTTTCATTGAGACCTGTTGAGTGGTACCCTCAGACAAGGCTTGTGCAGCTGCCTTGGACTTTCTCCAGAGGGTGCTCTGATACTCAGTTAAGTGTGCCTGATAATTGGCAATGTGAAGGCCCAATGATGCAGAGGCATATGTTCTTTTGCCCATAACATCCAACCTCCTGGATTCTATCAGCAGGGAGGGAACAGTGATACCTAGGTGCCCTAGCCCATCAAGGCTGAAGTCAGAGGAGGCACCATAGTGGCACGAGACTTGGGCAGTTCGAGAAGAGTTTTGTCGGTTCTTTCAACGACATACAGGTCATCGAAAATCACTACAAGTTCTCACTTTTCTTATACAGAAAATAAATGGCAACTATTGCAGTGGCATTTCCACAGCAGTCCGATGAGTCTGATCGACAGTGGGAAAAGAACTGAGGAAAGGAGGGGCCACTCACGTTTATGTGGATGCTGATGTCTGACATCGTCGTGGGCAGCCCCTGGCAGTTGGCTTACAAAAGTTTCTGTGTGGTCCTAGAGCCTGGTGGCTCGAAGTTCCACAGGTGTGGCCTGATGAAAGCGATATCCTCGAAGATGATACACGTGTTACTAACTGTACAAGAAAACTCATGGCAACAGTGGAGGGCAAGAACTCAAGAGTGCAGATGGAGGGGGGGTTGCTTCTTTATACACACACTGGCACTATGCAGTGTAGAAGAGAAGAGGTAGGGGTCTTGTTAGTCTGACCTTAGGCTGTTGCCAGGAGAAGGCCTGGCGACACTGCAGCTGTGGGCAACATAAAGGGAGGAGGGGCAATCATTACATGTAGTGTGTGTGTGTACCTCCACATGCAAGCCAGCATATCCGACGGCAGGGGCACAAGGAGAAAAATGGAAAAAGGGGGAGTCAGGCAGACCACACGAAGCCCTGCCCACTCCCTTCTGGCCTGTGCCACCATCCGGTTTCAGGTTCCACAAGTACATGTGGATGATGCAGCGGGGGGCATCCCCCCCCCTTCTGGCCCCCCCCCCCGGGCTATAAGATACCTGAAGGCTTGGAAGCGAATTATTTATTGATTTATTATTCAAAAATGTTACAAGGAAAGACATAGTCAGCTGATAACCGCTCATTTTCAAAAGAGTCCTAGGGGGATGAATGGTTAAAGAGTAAACAATACAAGATGTGCAAATAAAAACATACAGTAAAGTGTTACTTTAACAGGAAAAAATACACAAAACAATAAAAAAACATCACCATGAAAATAATAGTAAAATACATTACAGTTTTGGAGTCACAAACTGAATGTACGTCAGACAGACTGGGCACACAAAATAAAAATGAAAACAATTCAAATTAAGGTACAAGTGCAATCCAGTAGTGGTAGCAACCACCAGGAAGGAACAGATTATCACCCCCCAGCCGGAAGGTGGGGGGCTAGGGTAAGTAGACACCTGCTCACAGCTGGGTGGGTGGGTGGGGGGATCAACAGAACAGCGAGGAGAAACACAAGAGCAGGTGTCAGGAACAGCTGCAGGAAGGGGTAGTAAAGTTGTGCTGAAGGGTCCTGAGGGAGGAGAGGGACAAGGCTGAGCAGATGGAAAAGAGAAGACAGGCCCAGAACTTAGGTAAATGGTATGAGGAGACCACCTGGCCGGCGGAAGTTTTCCTCGAGCAAATACACTTCTGCAGGAATGTGTACCGATGGTGGCCTTTACGGGTGACAGGAGCTCAGCCAGCAGCGTTGGCTGTAAACCAGGTTCCACAAGTCCTTGAATTACTCTCAAGGCAAACCTACTGGACCTGTTGTCCAACCTATCCAGTGTGATTTTAGGCGCTTGATGGTACACCAACATCTCCCTGGTCCAGCAGAGTAATTGATTTGTTTCCTGAATTCTCATCCAAGAGCTGAGGCTGTCCCTGACCCTGTAGTGGGCTCCTAGCCTAGGACTCAAAAGTAGGGACTGATGTAAGTAACTTAATTATGTGTTTTGCACAGTGTGGGAGACCAAGTCCAACTCTGACCTTGAGTCAGCACACCTCAAGCATGTCTATGGAAGGAATAAAATGATTCCAGGGAGGGTGAGATGAAACAGCATGCTACCCAGCACCCCCAACTCCACTTACTGACTCGGTGCAGCACAAACATTGCTGCAGAGGGGCACATGCCTGCTGGTTTTCATAACTACTGTCATGGAATGGCTAAGTGCCCTGTACACTAGGTTGGAAACATGTGGATGACCATAATGTAGAATAAGGGGACTAGGGGGAACCCCTACCATAATCCCTAGCTCCTGCACCAATTCCTGTGAGGTTCTCCCCCCCACCAGAGGCACACCCTAACGTAGGGACTGGGCTGTTGAGGTGAAGCACAGAACCTACCTTGGGATCTGGAGGCCACCACAAATAGAAAATAATGCACCTCTGAAATGGTCTACAATCATTAAAATCACAGATCTCACATTCTCTATTCAAAGTGATGTACCTCACTGAATGACAGGAAATTTATAATGCATAAGGTCACCGATTAAAGTTACAGCTTCATGCTCCAGAGAATGCTATTTAATCCTACAACTGTCAATTTCTTGTACAAACTCTTTTTTTAATGAAGTTTTTTTATCCTGCTCCAACCGTCTGTCTTTTGCTGTGGTCTACTCAGCCCCATCACCTACCTTCTCCAGGGCTTACTTCTTTTTGGGAAATGTCCCCCATGGATTGCCAGAAATAGAGTCATCAAGCCAGCCAGCCCCTCTGGAGCACAATCCAGATAGCCCCAGAAGAGGAGCTTGGTCACTGGTACAGGGCCTGTGGTGGGCCAGAGCACCATTGTGCACGGGCAGGAATTTCCATGCATTTTACTCCCCTTAGGGCCACAGAGCATGCAACACTGCACCACCCAAGCACGCAGAGGCACATATGGCGTACCAGGGTCTGAATGCGGGCCCTCCCATGTGTTGAGACATCTGCAGTGCTATCACCTGGCTTCCGCAGTGTGGCAGGCAAGTAGTCGTGCATTGAATCCTCTCTTCCAGAGACAGGAGAGCACTCCACGGGATACCTGATCCTCACTCCCTTGGCTGGCCCCCTTGCGACCAAGTCTGTGCCTAAACCTCAGTTACTGGCATAGCAGGCAGGAGCTCTACTGTCATGCTCCCACCCTGGTGAAGGTGCATCAATGTTCTGACAGGATATCTCTAACTGTGAGGACTCATCTCCATTTGCATTTAATGGTCTTCTGTTTAGTGCAGTTGGGGGAGGAGTTAGGGTAGCCCTACTGAGATGGAATATCTGATTTTAAACAGGGCCCTGCTTTTTACCCATTTTTAAAGCTGGGAGATGGAAGCAAAGGAAGTTAAGTGACTTGCTCAGCGTCACCCCAAAAAGTAACTAGCTCTGGTAGGATTTAAACATAGATCTTCAGGTTCCCAAGCCTGTTCTCTAACCATCCCACAGCACTCCTGTTTAAATGTGTATTATGTGCATTATCAAAGTCATGAGGCATACACAACAGTTTAGCAGTGGCACTACCATGCTAGTTTAGGAGAAGCTATAGCCCCCCCCCAAGTGGGAAAGCCCCCCCAATATCCCGCACAGGAACAATACAGGGGGGAGGGACCAGAAAGTAGTTGTAATCTCCTGCTGTGAATGAGGTCTTCATGAGGTTCTTTCAAAGAACCAAATAAACACATTCATTCCAATCAGGGTTTACTTTGCTCAAGACATTACCTTCCACTGCTCTGCAGAGGCAGGGCTCTCGGATTGTATTGCTGAATCAGGTGAGGGGGTAGTGTGGCAGGATGGGAAAGGGGGTGAGAGCAAGCTAGGGCACATGAGAGGCAGAAGCAGAGCCTAAGTGTCAGTGAGCAGCGGAGATGGAGGGAGCCACATGTTGGAATGTGCAGATCCCGCAAGTATGGATACTCCCCCAATCACTCACACACCCCTCCTCGGAACCTTCCTGACAGCACAGTGATCGGGGCTGTGATGCCTGAAACAGACTACCCTACCCTCTACTGAAAATATACAGCAGTGACAAACCATGCAATTGCAGTCTTTAGGGCTCCATCTCATGTCTGGATATTTGCACTGGCATTTGCCACCAGCCATTATTTTTGACTCATCCACCAGCTGGAACAGGGGTAGAATTTAAGGGAAAAAAGTGGTATTCTTCGGGTTAAGGGTTTGAAGGTTGCAGGGTTTGTGACTACATAAAATATCTACGTAGAGTTTTAAGTTCATGCATGTGTACTTTTGAATGAAAGAAATTGCTAAACTCACTGTTCATCACATTACCACTAAAAGCCTTCCATCTGGTGCAAGTTTCCATAACAATCAATCAACAAATAAATGAACAAATACACATACACACTTCAAAGTAAAATGGTAAAAAAAGTAAATCCACCAGTGACGACAAAATAGTCACAATTAATTACTGTTTTCAGGTTGTGGCTGCAAATGTACCTTTTTTGTTTTGGTTATACACATAAATAAATTGACACGTGGATCTCAAATGTTTAAATCACTGCACTGCTATAAATTGACTCCTGGGCTATTCAAACTAAGATCAGAAACATGCATGGATATTTCCAGCAGAACTTCTGCTGTCAGCTTGCTGACCCTCCCCTTCCCCCTGGACCAGCATCTGCATGCAGCCTATGAAGTTTAGCTTCTGACGAAGGGAGCTGAAACCTGGGTAGGGTATTGCTCATGTTCGACTGAGAGAAAGAAAAGTTTTAATTTAAACAAGTTCACTTTCCTGTTAATTTTTGAGATTGAGCTAGAGAGGGACAAGTAACCAATCAGTTTATCATCACCTTCACCTGACTCTCTGAGTCTCCCTTTTTCCATGGAACAGTTTCAAATCATTAAATAAAAGTTTTCTTTCATGGTCGGAAATCGTTTCACAGGGTCAGGGAGTCAGAGTGAAAGCGGATCAGCCGACTGATTCACTTTCACTCCTCACTGTATATGTTCTGGACTCTCAGACTCTGATAAGCAACATGTAATGCTAGTTTTCTGCTGGGATAATGGTGTCTCTCTGTCTGTACTCCCCTGGGGTCCTGCAACCTTCCCAGCAGATCTGCTGGGCTAATGGTGTCTCTGTCTTCCTCTGGGGTCCTGTAACCTTCCCAGCAGATCTGCTGGTATAATTGTGTCTGTCTGTTGTCCTCTGGGGCCCAGTAACCAGACCTTTCCACATGAAAAATACAAACCATAACCAGGCTTTTCCAACATTGCTTTCACCATTAAAATGCAGGAAAAGCCAAACTTTCAGGTACAAATTTGAACATTTTACAGGGATGGGGGTGAATGCTCTTTGACCCCTTAGCCCGATTATGATTTTAACTAAATAAACTATGGGAGATTAGCCCCTCCTACTTTATACCTCTGGTGACGCCCATGCCGATTAGGATACTGTTTCAAATTTATCAATAAGAACACCCCCAACAAAAGTTCCACTACTGTTCTTAAACCACAGCCAAACCAGTAGGTAAGCCTTCAAACAATACCCTCAAAGGCCCAGTCAAGCCCCTGGTTGGTGGCTCTGCCCCTCTTTGGAGGTATGATAGGAAGCACTGCCAAATCTTTTTATAATGCAGTTATAAAGGATTACGGTTGGAAGGGACTCTAGGTTCCTCAGCTCTACCCCCAGCCGTATCATAAGCAGGGATTAATAGGTTTGCTGTGCAAGTATGTACCAATTTGTAGGGCTTACCAACCCTTTTCATAATTTGGGAGCTACTTCATACAGCTGTACGTCACCCTCTCCGTGCTGACTATACTGACAAACATATGGAGCTACTCGGTCCCTGGAGACTTTTTTCTCCCCTAGTTTCAGAGAAGAAAGGACTGGAGCGCAAACCATGCTCTCAAAAGCCACCATTTTTAAGAATAATAAAAAACACTCTCAGAAAATTTGAACAACAACAAAAAAAGGTCCCATCCACAACATTCCAACTTGTAACATCACTGACTGAACGTCAGACTGATGTGCAGCATAATGACTTTTTGATGTCAGACCGATGGTGTTAGGTTTGAATGTCACTTTTTTTGTATGAGGAAAAAGTAAGAACTCATTTTGGTTTCTAGATTCAGTGAGACAGTTTGTTGCATTTTTATAAACTGCCACCTTTTTCATTTTTTGCATGCCCATACCCCTAAGCTTTGCTTCACAATTTTCTCATCCAATGTGTGAAGAGAAACTCTGAGACATGTACTTATTTAGCCAATGGGGGTTCTTTATTTCTAAACAATTCAACAGCTCTAATTTTGCTAAGAGGGTCATCTCCTATGCTGGCAGCTTCAAAATTTAGGTTTCATAAGGCAGTCCTAGTGGGGGGTAGAAGGAAGTAGGCTGTTGGTTAACTAGGATCTGCAGCTTATCTGTTAGGTAGGAAAATGGGCAGATTAGGTGGGCCAAGCGGTCCTTATCTGCCGTCACATTCTATGTTTCTACGTAAGTTTAGCTGGTATACTCAGTTTTTCTCATATGAGTGCTTAAGTCCAGTAAAACAAATTTTAAGAGAATAAATGTATAAGTGACAGTGTGTTATGAAGTCTTTTTAAACACCAGAGGTCTTTGATGACCCATAAACCTCCTGAGAAAAGCTGGAGAGGTTTATATAGACATCACACACAACGGGTGTCGTTTATGAAAAAAACTTCATAAGCACATTCATTCATGTTTTATTTTTTGTAATAACTGGTGCAGGTACAACAGCACAAAAATCAAGTCTCTCAACACAGAAAGTGAAGTGTCAGCACTCCAAACACCATAAAAACTGGGTATGTTGTCATACCCGGTTAAGTGTGATGAAAGGGGTCAGCAGACATTATAGTATGACTTTAAACTAATGCTCCACTACAATAATAATGTAATATAATAAGACAGATGGTACAGGACACAAAATGACAAAAGTGCATCAAGTCTGCCCAGTTGCTCCTACCTAAAATTCCCCTATTCTTTTGGAGCGCCCAAAGCCCACTCCCTTCCCTTTGTTTATTACCCCCTTGTACATATCCCATTTAGTTTTGAACCCTGAGATACTGTATAAGCCAGCTGTCTTCTACAGCCAAGCAAGCAGGGTTGCAGTGCTTGTGTGTTACTCAACACAAGTCACTTGCCATCCTAGCTCTTGAGGAAGGAAGAGAGCTGCACCAGGCAATTTTTTATATTTATTTCAAATGTTTGACCAAAAAGGCACACTAAACTGTGATAGCTGGTTTCTAGGTGAATGGCCGGGGCTCACATGGACCTGTTTTATTGATGGAGAATGTTGGCCATGACGCTGGGTAAACTCCCTTATTCTTATTTGAGACGTGCCATGGGACCTTTAATTCCTTTTCTGGACCATCAGTGTCCATAGGTGGGTTAAAATGCAGATGAAGGATGCAAAACAAACTAAAGGGTGCAGAGAGTGTTCAGCTGACAGTTTTATGCAAGGTTTGATATGAGGCTAGACTAATTAACTACTGAAGCTCAACACATAAAGTAACAAGCAAAACAAACCTTGAAATCATCAGGAATGAGAAGTCTTGATGTTCTGAGGAAATTTAAAATGTATCTAAACATCTGTCCATCTCGGTCTATGAAGTAATGCTGCTTGAGACTGTCTAGAACAATTGGCTCTGTTCCATCAAAGAGTCGTCCGATTCTGTCAAGACAAAAGAAGTTCAGTAGTTTTGATGTGTAAGCAGTTCAAATGACACAGACTTTCCACATGGGATATGTATTGCACCCAGAATAAAACAACCTGTCAGTGTTTACCCAAAAATAAAAACGCAATTGAAAGGATGGATGTACTTGCTGAACAACTCAAGAACAATATATATGCCCCCTTTTCGATTCTTCGATTTGTTCTCAAGACTTTCTCAGAGTTCTTGTATTTCTCCCCTCCTCTCATTTCCTACTCCTATCTACCATCCAATTCCCCTCTCCTGCCCGATCTCCTGTTTTTTTGGATCATCAGTTTTTTTGCGTAGCTTAAGCCTATGACACATTCTTGTAACTGCTGTGCAGTATTATCTCGATCTACCATGCTCCTTGTAACTCAACCATCATATTTTTGTACTTCCAGTTTAGTACACATTTCCTTGCATGAATTTTGAACTTGTACTCCTCCTGACGTTAAAGTTGCTTGTCCTCCCTACTCCCCTTTCCCTGGGTCACACCTGGAAACGAGCCTTGGATCCGTATGCCTCTCCCGGTCACCAAACTTTAAATAAATAAATAAATAAAATAAATTATATTTACTTGCAAATTGCAAAGCAAACACATTGGGATAGTGTTTTGGGGTCTGTAAGTGTGTCAGACTAACTAGTAAATAATGGAGAAAGCAGTTGCTCCCATGTGCCAGCCAATAGTGCTGTGAGGCTCTGGGTCCATTTAAATACCCCATGTCACCATTTCTGCAGGCAGCTGTAAGTTAGCGCGTGCCATAATCATCCATGTCACCTGCCGCTGTTTCTTTGAAAGTCATGTGTTGCTCCAGTGTGATTCATGAGCTGGTATCAATCTGTGTGTAAGGCTATAATTTGTTTTTATACAATAGGGGTGAAGGTATATACTATATAATAAAAGCACATAAACTCACCCCGTTGCATAACTCCCGCATGACGTATCCGGAGTGTGATATCTGAAATAAAGCTGCTTCCAGACACGTCATCACCCAGATTATCCACTCCATATACATCACCTAAAACACTCTCCAACTTCCACAGCAGCAATTTAAACTCATACGAAACACCGGAGCTTATCTGACTTAAAAGAAACACCACGTACTCCTCGTGCAGCAAACACCAACCTCAGTAAAGGTACTGAAAAATATCACGTCCTATACACATCTCCCTGACCAAAAAACAAATGGGAGATATATGATAAAAGAATAAAGAATAAAGCAACCTAAAAATAAATCACAGCATGCCCCCAAAACAAATGAAACAACACAACAGAACTGCACCCAATAGCACACACGATCCAGATGATGTAAACAATGTCTTGGTAAATAACATCAAAGGACTCCGCTAAATCAACGAACCAGAATAATACACGTCGCCAACCAGGAAATAAAACTAGAAACAAAACACGGGGCCGGCCTGGTGGCGCAGAGGGCTGAGGCGCTGGACGCCACACCTCAAACCACGCCAGCGATCCAGGTTCAGGAACGGACTCGGGCGCTGGGGGTCGGCAGGGGAAGGGGTAGGATTCAGTGTCCATAGGACTGCTCTCCTCCCCTTGGGAGGGTTAGGGATGTATGATCGCTCTGTAGCAGCCCCCACAACAGAGAGATCGCATGAAGGGGGAACACCAGAAAACGGAAATACCGCTTGCTGGCCACCGGATGATGGCTCTCTGTCCCCGGTTGCCTCCAGTGCTTTCCCGGGGCCTCCTTCTCCATGGCAGCATCCCCAGGCCCTAAGAAGAGTGTGCTGGGGTCATCTCTCCCCCGGTGCCTTCCCCCTTGGAGGAGGGCCCTTGATGAAGGGATCTGCCCGAGATATCCCGGGGATCAGCTGCGATACGAGGAGTTAGAGGAGGGCCGGGTTAGGACATGAGGGGCTATCGGGAGACTTGCAGAGCCTGAAGGAGTGGGGGCCTGCGAGCATGAGGAGGGCAGAAAAAAAAGAATATACAAAAAAAAGAAACAAAACACCGAAATGCCAAATAACATGAATGAATATCTCCGAAAATAGCAATATAGAACTGCCAGGAAACCAACCAACTGAAATTAAACATGTCACAACAAGGAAAGACACCTCCAAGAAAACGACAACATGCCAAATAAAAGTAAGAAACAAACTAACTTTCAGAATAAACATACTGGGGACCTTATTGTATAAATGGCACACATGATGTGTGACTTGTGTGATACATGAAATATTAGCATGAGTGCAGAGTACGCAGTGATAATATTACCCGTGGCTTTGCCATTCGTGATATTATCAATGCTTACTCTGCACTCATGCTAGTATTTCACGTATCACATAGTCGCCCATCATGTATCCCCCATGTCAATCTGCCTGAGGCAGATATGTGCTTAATACCTGGCCAGTACGGACAGCCATCCCACTCCCAGTTCAGCAATCTGCACGCCTAGTCCTGACTACTAGAAAACCTTCCCTACCAGCTCCCAGTTCAGCAAACATCACATCTGGTCCCTACTTTCAAACATCTTTTCTCTCTGCTCCCACGTCAACAACCTTCCCGCCCATTCTGACTAACAAAAAACTTTCCTCCCTAATCACACAGCTGCAACTGTTCCCTTCTGGTCCCAACTTTAAAATGAAAAAAAGCCCATATATTCCCACTCCCAGCTCAGCAACCATCCCTCCTGGTCTAGACTCAACTGGCACGTACCACTTATTTAAAAGAATGGGTCCACAACCTGCCTTTTTTTTTTTTAAAACTACAAGTCACTCAGATACCAGGGGAGCTACATCAGCTTACTGGGCCACCAGGGCTACTATATATTTTAATAGGAACACACACTGGGTACAGAGGAGACACTAGCTGTGCCCCCCCCCCATGTAATCTTTCCTATCTCTCCACTTTCTTCCTTTATTTTCTCTCTCTCCTTTCTTTCACTTAATTTACTCTTACTTCTTCCATTTAACTGTACCTGTGTTCTGTAAAATATCTTCTATCTAGTGCTATTGCCTTCTATGCTCATTATAAATGTTTCCATTTATTTATTTATTTTATTTATTTTTTTTTTTAAACGGGTCTGCCTGGACGTCAGTCCCCCACCCTATCAGATCAATGCTGTTTTATTACCCTCTTCCTATATTTTGTCTTTCAGGTTTGATGGCTGCCATCCTTTCAAGACCCCCAGTTTCACCAAGACCCCCAATACCCATCACAGTAGTTGTCTATCACTTAATGCCACTAGTCTTCTTCCTAAGCTCGACCAGCTTAGGCTGTGGAGTCTCCCAATATCAACCTGATAACCTGTGTAGCATTGAATCCTGGCCCTTTGCTAGGATAAGAGATGGTGATGTCTCCATTGTTCATCATGGTCTCCACAGATAGGATAGTGGCAAGTGTGGTGGCTGGCTGTGTTCTTCTATATGTTCATCATGGTCTCACCTGTGACACTATATCCAGAGCTGTTCTCTCCTGTTCACATGACTACATTCTGTGCAGGCTCTTGCCTCTCCCAAGGCTAACTCCTTTGCGCTATCAGACTCCATCACCAGCCTTGCCTCTCCATCTTCTTCTGGGGAGCGGTTTCTTCTTGGGGGTGTCAAAATCAAGTGACTCACCCCATCGGACAAATGGACCATTCAAAAAACAGAGTCACTTAATCTCATCCAACTCATCACCGAAACTATGCATCTTAATTCCAACTCCACGAATCACTCACTTAATATAGACTGGGTTCTCACCTCCTATCCCCAACACCTTATCGTTACTGGTGCACTTCCACATGCCTTGCCTTCAGTGACCACAGCATGGTCTACTGTGTCTGCAAAATTCAGAGCTCCTCTCCCCCACCTCTGTATAGCTGGTTGATGCCATCTAAGTCTCTAAACCTGAATTCCCCCTTCCTGACCTCTGTAATAAGGACTGGTCCTCACTCTGGATCACCACTGACATTAATGAGGCTCCCTCATTTTTCACATTAAAATGAATCTCTACCTGGGATAGACATGCCCCTCTTCAGAGGACCCACATCCAAGAAGCCCATCTTCTCTGCAGAGCTCACTGATCTTTGTAAAGCCTGTGACTCTGCCAGGTACCTCTACCTCTACAAAGCATCTGGCTCCCCTAAGGACTTGTTGAGCTACAAGCAGCTTAGAAATTCTTGCAAAAATGCCACCAGGAAGACCAAACTATTTTGCAAGAAACCTCCAGAATAACATTAATAGCTCAGAAAAGTTCTGGAATGAGATTCATTCTGTTTTTGACCCCCTTCCTGCTCTCCTTGAAGGAAGCACCCTTATTATTAACCACTCTCAAGTTGCCCCTTGTTCCAACAAATTCTTCACTACTTGTGTCTTTTTGCTGCTCCCTACTTACCTGCTCATCCCCCTCTTAACTCCCTCCACCTCCTGCCCTCTCAACCTCCTCCCTTTCTCACCCATTACCCCATGACAATCTCTGCCCTCCTCTCCCTAAATCCCTCTATAGTCACAGCCCTGGTGAGCTAGATCCTGAACCTCTCTGCCCATGAGATATGTGCCACATTTCTCCTCTCTTCTTAAAGTTTCTTTTAGTCTCAGAATCACCTGTCAAAAGTAGAAACAGGCCCAAGTTCTCTCCCTCCACACAAAGGTAGTGATTTTTCCACCCCCGGGAACTACCTATTTTTCTGTTCCCTGTCCTGGCCAGGCACCAAGAAAAAAAACATAGAAACATAGAAAGTGATGGCATAAGGAGACCTTTTGGTCCACCTAGTCTGCCTTGTAGTAGCCCTGCTTAGAATTTTGCTAGCCACCTACTATCTGTTTTGTGTGAGGCTTCTTTATGCCCATCCCATGCCATTTTGAATGCACTCACTGTCTTGGCCCCCACCACCTCCGGGGGCAGGCTGTTCCACACGTCCACCACGCTCTCTGTGAAGAAGAACTTCCTGCTGTTCGTGGTGAACCTGCCTCCTTTTAGCCTTAGGTCATGCGCCCTAATCCTACCGTCTTCTGTGAGGTGAAAGAGTTCATGTGCTTGCACAGTATTTACTCCTCTAAAGTATTTGAAGGTTTCTATGTCTCCTCTCTCTCTTCTCTGTTCCAAGGAATACATGTTTAATTCCTTCAGTCTTTCCTCGTAGGACATGTCATGCAGACCCTGTACCATTTTAGTTGCCCTCCTCTGTACTGTCTCCAATCTGCTGATGTCCTTTTTGAGGTGGGGCCTCCAAAACTGAACGCCATACTCCAGGTGTGGTCTGACCAGCGCTCTGTAAAGTGGCAGAACCACCTCCCTTTTCCTGCTAGTGATTCCCCTTCCTATGCATCCCAGCATTCCATTTGCCCTGAGTGCTGCCTTCTCGCACTGTTTCCCTACCTTCTCTTACATCATGATGCCTAGATCACGTTTCCAGTTTAATGCTAGTTCCTCCCCTCCCAGGAAATACGTTTTCCTTGCATTACCTTTACCCATGTGCATCACCTTGCACTTTTTGGCACTGAATCACCTGCCATGCTCCCGATCGCTCCTCAAGTTTCCTTAGGTACGATTCCATCTTTCCCACTCCTTCTGTGGAGTCCACTCTATTATATAACTTAAGTGTCATCAGCAAATAAATACACCTTTCCTTCTAGCCCCTCCGTGATGTCTGCTATGAAAATGTTGTAGAGTAGTGGTCCCAGTACTGAGCTCTGGGGTACTCCGCTGGTCACTTTTCCTTCTGGTGACACTGCTCCATTTGCCTGAACCCTCAGAGTTCTGCCTTGTAGCCAGTTTACCACTACCTGACCTACCCCTGCGTAGTCTAATTTCTTTACCAGCCTTCTGTGAGGTACCGAATTGAAGGCCTTGCTAAAGTCGAGGTGTGTTTTTACTCAATTTTCTTGGACACCATTAACATTCTTTCCCTCTTTCCGGTCTGGGTTCCAGAAATTACATTCCACAGTTTCCTCCATCTGAGTCTCTGACTTCATCCTTAAGGGGATGGACCAGGGTGATGTCACTGCTGCCATTTTGAGTGACCTGGCAAAGGCCTTTGACACAAAGGCACACCCACGTCTCCTTGAAAAGTTAAGGGGAGTGTGAATCTCTACCTCATCAGTAGATTGGTTCCACTCCTACCTCTGCAGGTGGCTACAGTCTTGGTTGGCGATGCCTTGTCCCCTCCCCCCAATCCCAACCTCTCTGGAGTTCCCCAAGACTTTACTGTGGGCCCCATCCTCTTCTCCAGCTTCCTAAATAATGCTGAAATGAACATGTATGCTTACCACACCATACCCTTTGCGGCCAGTGCCTCAGTCAGGGATCTGGGAATCACCACTGCAGTGTGCTTACAATCTCCAATGCTTGTTCCAGTCACACCAGCTAACAGTTAATGCCAAAAAAAAAAAGTTACCATGTCCTTTGGTTCTAGTCAAAAGCTTGCAAGGCTCAGCTTCCTATTAATTTTTAAAACCCTGGATGGTACCCTACTTGATAACATTTTTTATTTCAAGTGCCTCTATGTATGGCTGGATCGATGCTCGGATGTCTCTATTCACATTAATATCATTTATAAAAAGCTCTTCCCCAAAGTTGGTGCCTTTTATCACAACAAGTCTTGCCTACCTTAATCTCCCCTCTCTTCCGCGAGATCCTTTATAAAATGATTCATCTGGTGTTTCACTATATAGGTGCGGTCTATGGGAATGTTCCAAATTCTTCCCTTGCTTGACTGGACCCTCTTTTCCATGCTTACTACCTTTTAACGAATAAGCCTCACCCTCTTAAATAACAAAAGGGTGTTTCTGCATTATTTACCCATTTTTCCCTCTAGTTCTACAGATCTGACAGGACACGGACCTCCTGCCTATTTTTATGTGCGACCTTCTCAAGGTGTCCCATTTCCTCCCAAAATTACTATGGCACACCTTTGTGACCCTTTTTATGCATCTGTCTTTCAGGTCTGACAGACAAAATTCCATCACAACCAGTACCCATGGCTATCTATGACCCAGATAAAAATTCCCTGCTTTTTATTTATACTAGGTGAGTGGGCTGTAACTCGTTACACATCAGTTGCACTGCATCACAATTTCACTGTAAAAACTCTTTTTAATATATTTACTCCATCACTAACAAAGCAAAACAATTTCACTAATTATAAAGCCTGCAAACAAACACTGCAGCATTGACTAGTGCTGGTTTCTCTCAATCTGCTCCTGTCTACGGATTTTTCTCTTTGTGATACCCAAATCCTGGTACTATAACAATACCGGTGGGCCAGAGCTTTGCTTTAAACAAGAGGAAAGCACGAATGAGTTTTAAAAGCATGGGAGCACAATATAAAAGTGAGGGTGGGTACCCTATACATTAATGCCTTTGGGGAAATGATAACTTTTTCTTACATTTGTCTAGCAGGTCATGAGGCGATAAGGTTTTTGGTATTAAGAAACAAATTGTGGACCACTGGTGAACTGGTAGCACTACCGGCCGTGACTCCAGCAACCCAGGTTCAGGAACGAGCCAGGATCATCGGGGGCCGGCAGGGGATAGGGCTCTGGGGAGTGTGGGTTCCCATCCACCAGCACAAAACTGCCACCTGGGAGACTACATATAGGATAGTGCATGGGGAACAGTTGACAACAGGGCTATTCTTTCACCGAGTTGGCACTATGACAACGGGTTACCTCGAGAGCGCAGCTCGA
Organism: Neoceratodus forsteri; assembly: GCA_016271365.2. Classification (NCBI taxonomy): domain Eukaryota; kingdom Metazoa; phylum Chordata; order Ceratodontiformes; family Ceratodontidae; genus Neoceratodus; species Neoceratodus forsteri. Next base: position 1,244,762,862 of record CM057455.1, read on the forward strand.
GAGGTAATCCGTCGTCATAGTGCCAACGAGGTGAAAGATGCCCTGTTGTCAACTGTTCCCCATGCACTTTTCTTTATAGTGTATGGTGGAATGTCGTTTTTGGGAAAAAAAAATCACTACAGCATGTTTCTGCTTCAAAACAGTTTTACTGTGTTACTAGAAGGAAAAAAAATTACATTTTGAACGTGTTCACGCTTGACATTTTAACTGTTTAAGAACTTTACATTTTGAACATTTTAATGCTAAACATTAGTACTGCCCGACATTGCTGCTTTAAGCTATGTCCTGTCTATGGTGTGAGACCCTGTCAAATGCTCTTGCTGAGGACACAGTGTGGCGTTCCAGTGCAGTAGAAAAAATCGTTCTACTGCACTGAGAACGTCACTAGTGTGTGACTACAAGGTTTCGACAACGATGGATTTCGGTGGAGAATGATGTTCCACCATACACTATAAGTAGCAATGCAGTCAGAGGGCCAAGGAGCAGTAATACAAGGCAGCATGGAGGAGATGGTGCACTGCTGGTGCAGGAGCACTCGAGGGTTGCATAATGGGGATATGCACTGAGCCGGGGAATGGAGATGATAAGGGTGACTAAAACTTGGAATATAAAAAAGAAAAACAAATTGTGCTCGAGTGTTCCCTTTACAGGTTATTACTAAAGGCGGACTCATGCTCACAGTATTGTTTCTAACTTAATTGCCAGTGTGCAGTCAAAAAGAACAGTTACATACTCACCATAGCAGTAGATCTTCGAGAGAATCTCTTTCATCACGCCACACCTATGGAACTTATAGCTGCCAGGAACTAGGACCAGATGGAAACTTTTGCAAGCAGTTCACCGGGGGCTGCCCATGACGATGTCAGATGACGGCTACTACATAAACATGAGTGGCCCCTTCCCTCCTCAGTTCCTCGCCAGAGATCATGCTCGGAAGACCTCTGTAGGGAACCAGGAGAGAGCCTAGGGCTCTGCCAACCAGGCAAGGCAGAAAATAGCAGCTAGATCCTCACGGAGAAGGAGACAGCACTCACTAAAGTCTCAGGATCCTAAAGGGGGAAGGAGGGTGGGACGGCATGGCCTGATGAAAGAGAGTCTCTCAAAGATCTACTGTTACAGTGAGTAGGCAACTGTTCTATCTTCTTTGAGAACATCTCTTTCATTAGGCCACACCTATGAAATAAGTACCAAGCAGTACTAACCATTAAATAGTCTGGGTGGCTGAAGAATACAGGCCTAAAAAAGCCAGGCCTTGAAACATAGCTAGGTCAAAGTCAGCCCTTCTGTGAGAGACAATGTCCAGACTGTAGTGTTTACTGAAGGTGTGGACAGTATTCCAAGGTGGCAGCTGCACAGATTTCTGCAGCAGACACATTTTTGAAACATGCAACAGATATGGCCATGTCTTTACTGGAATGACCTCGAACAACTCCAGGAGCTTCCTATAACAAAAAGTAATACAGTTTTCTAACCATTTGGACAGGCACTCTTTAGAATCTGGAGCGCCCTCTTTCCCAGGGTGAATGAAACAAAAAAACAAAGTACTTCCTGTAGTCCTTCCTACGGTGTATACAGTACCCGATTATTCTGTGCGCATCTAGAGTATGGAGTAATGCTTCCCCTGGATTAGCATACTCAGGAAAATAAACTGGCACGTGGATAGTTTGATTTAAAGTAAACTCAGACACCGCCTTTGGTAAAAAAATTTAGGATTATTACGCAAAGACACTCTGTCTTTGTGGAAAGTCAAATATGGAGGCTCACACAATACAGCCTGTAGCCCTGAAATCCTTTGCGCAAAAGTAATGGCAACCATAAACCATGCTTTCCAAGAAAGAAAGCGTAAGCCACAAGTTGTGGCTGGCTCAAAGGAACCAAAGTCAGCTTTTTCCAAAAAAATTCTGGTCCCAAGCTGGGACTGGATTGCAAATGGGAGGTTTCAAGTGCAGAATGTCTCTCAAGAACATACGAGCCACCTCCAGCTGGGCAACTGTATGACCCTCAATAGGCACATGGAAAGTTGAAATGGCAGCGAAGTGCACTTTAAAGGAGGAATACTACAGGCAAGGATCTAACAAGGACAGCAGATATTCTAGAATCTGATTTACTGGACAAATAAATGCATCTAGATGATGAGAAGTGGCCCACAAAGCAAACTACTTCCACTTTATAGACTAAGCGGCCGTGGTGGAAGGTTTTCTGTCAGCCACCAAGACATCAGCCACAAACCCCAAAATTAGCAATGGCTATGTTCTCAGCAGTAATGCATGAAAATGAAGCTACTGGAGGTCAATATGGACCAGGGTTCCATGTTCCTGGGACAGTAGGCCCTAGCATAAGGGCAGGGGTACTGGTGGTTCCACTGCCAGCTGTTGCAATAGAGGGAACCAGATCTGGCAAGTCCATAAGGGGGCAGTTAGGATCAAAGTTGCATCCTCCATCTAGAGCTTGAGTAGCACCCTCTGAATTAGAGGGAAGGCAGACAGAAACTTCCTCTTCCAAGAGAGGGACAACGTATCTCACCCAGAAACTACAGGCCCTGGAGCGAGTGAGCAGAAAAGTGGCAGCTTTGCACCGTGTGGGGATGCAAAAAGGTCCAACTCTGGACAAATCCATCTGTCGAACAGATCTTGTACCATTGAGGTAAACACTTCCCATGCATGCATTCTTGACTGGGATGTGCTTAGCCTGTTTGCCAAGACATTTTGGGTGCCAGGAACATGTACTGCTGACAGTTCTAGACCACGTTCCAGAGCCCAGTACCAGACTCTCACTGTATCCCTGCAGAGGGGATAAGAATAAATTCCTACTTGCTTGCTGATGTAATGTATCACACCATCGTTATCCATCTGTACTAAGAGAGGACCCAGGGATAGATGATTCTGGAAGGCCTGTAGGCCATACAGGACAGCTTGCATTTCTAGAACATTTAGCTGCGAGGTGCTCTCCAGTGTGGTCCACATTCCCTTTGTCTGATGCATCCCTAAATGTGCCTTCCAAACCATTCCCGAGGCATCTGTAGTTAAAAAAAAATCTGATGAAGAGATCATGAAGTGAACCCTCTAACAGGTTGCTGGGTTCCATCCACCACTTGAGCACTTTCCGTACTGAAGGAGTTACTAGAACCCTCTGTTCTAGACTGTCTGTGACCTGGTTCCACCGAGAGGTTCTCATGTGCAGTCTGGCCAGAGGTACTGTTACAACGGCCACTGACATCAGATCCAGGAGCAAATGAATGTCCTAGCTGTAACATACCGGCTGTTGTGGACCATTTGGGCCTGTGCAATCAGACTTCAACCCTGTCCAGAGACAGAAAGGCTGAGCCTTGGGCAGTGTCCAAAACTGCTCCTATGTGCTGTAGGCTCTGACAAGATGTCAAGACAGACTTGGGTACATTGACAGTAATCCCCTCCAGGGCAAACATCTGCCTTGTTAGAGCTAGGGTGTGTAGGAACTGCTCCCTGGAGTGGCTTTCATTAGCCAGTCATCCAGGTAAGGAAATATATAGAGGCCTTCCATGTAAAAGGCTGCTGCCACCATTGCCAAGCATTTGGTAAAGACTCGTGGTACACAGGATAAGCCAAAGGGCAATACTCTGAATTGGTAGTGTCCCCCCCCCCCAAGCAGGAACCTCAAATATCTTTTGTGAGGTTTGCAAATTTTTACATGAAGGTAGGTATCCATCATGTCGAGGGAACAGATCCAATGCCCTGATTATAGTAGGGAGTGCAGGCCCTGTAGGGTGACCATTCTGAACTTTTTGTGCTCTACAGAAATAAAGTTCAGGTCCCTGGGATCAAGAACAGGCCACAGGTTTCCCATCATTTTAGGACGAAGAAGTACTGAGAGTAGACCCCTGTGTTTCTCTGTTCTAAGGGCACAGGTTCTATAGCCCTCCTTTTTTTTTTTTTTTTTTTAAATATATTTTTTATTAAATTTTATATACACAAGACACACACATTGCAGTGTCAGTGGCTCAGTAGGTAGCACACTCGCCTCTGAGACCAGGAGACCAGAGGACTGTGGGTTCAGTTCCCACACCTGGCACTTGGGTTAATATCCCAGTACTGACACTGTAGTGCAGCATGAGATGGGTGCTGCACTTCTGAGGTGCCGTCTTTCGGATGAGACGTTAAACCGAGGTCCCATCTGCCAGGATTGGTGGTAGTCCAGGTGGATGTTAAAGATCCCAAGGCACTTATCGAAAAGAGTAGGGGAATTTCCCCGGTGTCCTAGCCAAATTTCCCTCATTCACTAAAAATACCACCAAACAGCTTAATCTGGTTCAAGGTCAGTTGGCATTCATCTGTATCCCCCTTCCCCGGGTCGTGCCTGAAAATAGGCAGGATTTGTCTAGTGCACTTACCCGGTCAACAAAAACTAAAAATAAAAAAAATAAAAAAATAAAAATAAAATATCTTTACATTTGATTTGGTGTCATAGCACCAGATTGTGATGACATATATTAATGGAGAAACCTTATAGTACATATGTCTGTATACAGTTACATAAGCTTTTAGATATTCTCACAGTTCTATGCATCATGTTTTACCATGTTTCTCTGTTTTTTTGACTTCTTTTAATACCTGTTATACTCCCCCCCCACAAAAGGAGACTCCTACGGGACCAAACTTTGTCTACTTGGGCCATGTACCAAACCCATTTTTGCCACTTATGGCCACACTGGGTTGTTTTATCATGTAAGGCAGCTGTCAGTTTCTCCAACTTATAGGATCTCCAATCCTCTAAATTAGGGATTATTTTAGACATCCATTTTCTAGTAATTGCCACCAAATACATTGGCAGTAGGGTACGTCCCCAGTTCGAGCTCTGTGTTGGCATCACTGACAGTAAAACCATCTCTGCTGTTAATTCTATTGCCTCTCCCAAATATTTCTGAAGCTCAACCTGTAGATGGCACCAATATGGTGTTAACAGAGGGTAGTTCCAAAAGATAAGGCCCACATCAGCCATCAAGCAATTATAGCCCCTCCAGCAGTGTCCGTAGTTTGCTGGGAGGTACTTCACCAACACTGCTGGTGAGCGAAAGTATCTGCTACGGCACTTCCATGCTAATTCTCTCCGTGTCTGAGAGAGGGTAATTTTGACTGCCAGCAGGGCATTTTTGCACCATTTCTCTGGAGTTATTTGGGTGCCAAGGTCCGAATTCCATTTAAGAATTGTAGTCGTGGTGTTCCCCAATGTTTCTCTTAAAATGTTATACAGACAGCCTATAATGTGACCTGACAAATTACCCTAGAGGCTATCTATTAGTAGATCCATTGGGGTGGTTTTGGGTTGGGAAGTTTCACTCTATCAGGAGTTTGGTCCTGGATATAGGATCGTAATTGGAGAAAGCGAAAGTGGTCTTGGTTAGAAAGCCCGTAGGTTTCCCGCATATACTCAAGAAAGACCACTCCTCTGGTATTTAACACTTGGTAAAGATAGTGGATCCCCAGTTGTCTCCAATTAGCAAATATAGGATCTATGGATGAAGGCCGAAAATTCTCATCCCTGGAAATTAATCTCATACCGTAAAATATCTCTGAGAATTTTAAGTTACACTTTATTGAATTCCATATTTTAACAAGCCCTCCTGTAAATCTTGTTAAGTTTCGCTGGGGAATGGAACTGCTATTAGACGAAAACAACACTCTGAGAATATCATGCAAATCATTTATTACGATCCATCCAGGGGGGCCGAGTTTGTAGGGGTTGCCCAAAGTATTACAAGTTTGAGGAATGCAACTTTGGCATACCATTCCAAATTTGGTAAATTTGCCCATCCCAGTGCCAGGGGGCGATATAAGATAGAGGTACAAACTTTTGGTCGGTTTCCCTCCCATATGAAGTTTGATATATGTTTATTCCAGCTATTAAAGTAAAAATGGGGAGGCCAAATAGGTATATTCTGAAATAAAGTAGACGGGGTAGTACATTTATTTGCATAATTTCTATTCTTTGAAAAAAAGATAGGTGTAGTCTTCCCCATGCTGTCAGATCCTCCTGTAGTTGGAGAGTAAGAGGCTCATAATTAATAAGGTCAATATTATTGAGATTTTGTGTGATTGTTATTCCTAGATATTTTATCTTGGTTTTCTGTCAATTCAAAGGTATTTTAGTTTTTAATGTTGTGGATGGTACGAAGTTATAGGACAGAACTCCTGTTTTAGTTACATTAAGCTTAAATCCTGCATGGTGTTGGAAGGAATCCAAGATCTCCCATAATCTGGGGACAGACGTCTCCGGTGATAAAGACCAGTAGCAACACGCCATCGGCAAATAATGCCACTTTAGGTTGCCTTTGTTCAACAGGTATCTCCACCTCTTTCCTGACTGCAACTGCCAAAGGCTCCATCTATATAACAAACAGCAAACGGGAGCGTGGATAACCCTGCCTCATTCCGCTCTGCAAACTAATTGGTGGGGTTAGGGCTCCGTTGACTCCAATATATGCCTTTGGGTTAGTATAAATATTTTTTAACCATTTCTTGAAAGTGTCTGGGAAGTTAAATGCTGACAGGGTGTCCCATAGAAATTCCCAGGACATTCTGTCGAACGCCTTCTCCGCACCCAAATTTAAAAGTGCTGCCGGAATCTCCCTCAATTTTATATAGTCCAGTAACAGTAGTGTTCTGCGAATGTTATCCGTGGTATTTCTTGAGGTTCTATAGCCCTCTTCTGAAGCAAAGTGTGGACCTCCTCCAGGAGCAGAGGAATGTGGTCTGGAGGATAGTGTGTTGGCACTGGTGGGTGATCTGGAGGTGTTTCTAAAAGTCCCAGAGCATGACCTTGTGCTATGATTTCCAGGACCCTGACATCTGAAGTTATCTCCTTCCACTGATTTAGGAGAAGGGAGAGACTCTCTCCCCCAAACAATCACCCCTGGGGGTTATGGTGATTAGGGGATATACAAAGAGTCCGGCAGAGCCGGCTGTGGTGGCTCCTGCTATGCCACCATCTCTAGGAGCTTTTGAGTGGGCACCTGGCGTGGTTCCTGTGGTGGGCAAGGCTCCTGCTCCCTCGCCTTTACCTTGTTGTCTGGTGGCAGGACAGTGTCTAGCACCAGCCAGACGAAAATATATTTTCCATGTACCCCTTGGTTGAGTAAAACAGAGTGAGTGTACTGACTTCAAGGTCCTACCTGACATCCGATCCAAATAACTTGTATCCACTAAAGAGGCACTGAGAATGGATTATTGTATGTCATTCACAAACCCTGCCACCCTAAGCCAGGAGTACCCCCTCAGGCATATTCCTGAGGCAGCAGCCCTTGCCGAAGCATCAGATGTATCACAGGCCATACGGAGTAGGTGTTTTCGTACATCAGCCCCAGCTGTGAGATCTTTGAGAAACTCCTGTTTGGGTGCACCCTCTGGCAAGGCTTGAGCAGCACCTTTGGCCTTTCTCCAGAGTGTATTCTGGTACTCAACCATATGGGCCTGGTAATTAGCAAATCGGAGGCCCAGGGAGGCTGAAGCAAAAGTTCTCTTACCTAGCAAATCCATCCTCCTGGACTCTATAAGGAGGAAGGTAGCTGAGGTTTTTTTTTTTATTTTGCCCTTGCTCTATCATGGGCAGCACTGATCACTAAAGAGTCTGCCTCAGGTTGGCCAGCAAAGAAGGGTTTCCCTAAGGGAGCCAAATACATTTTGTCTGCCTCTCTTGGTATGACAAGAATTACATTCGGCCTATGCCAGGCAGCAAAGGTGGCATCTTCTAAGGCAGAAAGGATGGATGGTATCACTATAGGGGGAGCATCAGGTAACTCCAAGAAATCTATGAGTTTTTTCTTGGTGTTATCCCGTTCCTCCAAATCAAATCCCATGGCAACCTGTAACTGCTGCATCACAGTAATGAAAGAGGGATCCTCTGGAGGGGACTGTGGGGGTGTAAACCACCGAATCCTCACTACAGGTAGAGCAGTTGACTTAGTTCTTTCATAAGAACTTTCCAGATAGTCTTCAGCATCCTCCTCTTCATCCTGCATCATGAGATGAAGATTATACTTGAAATCATCGTCGGTCTGGCTGACAGGTCGAAGGGAGCATGCTGGGGAGACTGTCAGAGTGAGACACAGCCCTAGGATGCGTTGTCGCAGCAGTCTGAATTACAGGCTCCGTCGACCGGCCTCCTGGTACAGGAGGAGGAGGCAACAGGTGTTGGGGCATGTCCGTGAAGGATGATAGCACTGTTTGACTGTGTGGTCGATGGGTGCGCCAGTGGAAGTTGACGTAGGAGGCAAGGCCCCCCAACAACGATGGTGACACACCAGCTGTACTAGGTCTGGTGGCACTTACGGCCTGCCCCAACCTGGAAGTTAGGTTGACAGTCGGGGTGGTGGATGGCGTCGCCACCAGAGCAATCAACGGCACTGCAGAGGTTGTAAATGCTGTGCTAAGGAGTGACCTGGAGCACACAGAGGAGGTTTTATCCTTCTCTCTTTCCTTCTCCTGGCGTTTGTGTTTGTGGGTCCTGGATGTCTTCTCCCAGGATTTGGATGACCTGGACCTGGAGGAGTGGGCCCGTGACGTGGCAGAACTCTTTTGCTGAAGCTGCTTCTTCATGTGGACTACCTTCTGTTTTAAAAGATGCTTCTCTAAAGTGCCTTTTTGATGTCACTGGGTGGCTGTGTTAAACCCTTTACAAATCAGGCAGGCCTGCATATTGTGGTCCGGGCCGAGGCAACAGATGCACACATCATACAAATTGTTGGTGTGAAATCTTCTCACAGCACTCCCAATAACGGAAGTTTCTACTGTTCCTTCAACAACATACACACCATTGCAAATCACTTACGAAACTGTCTACTTTACTATGGAGAGAAAAATAAAGAAAGCAGCGACTATTGCAGCAACGTTTCTGTTTGTGGTTCAACGAGTAAGGTCGACAGTGGGAGAAGAACTGAGAAGGGAATGAGCTGCCTATGTTTATATAGTAGCAGATGTCTGACGGCGTCGTGGGTGGCCCCTGGTGGACTACTTGCAAAAGTTTCCATGTGGTCCTAGTGCCTGGCGGCTATAAATTCCATAGGTGTGGCCTGATGAAAGACAAACCCTCGGAGAAGATCAACCCTTTTGATCTTTTTTTTTTTTTTTTTTGTATCTTGTTTTACAGAAAGAAAATGTTCCAGTTCTATTAATGGAAACTGGCACTTATCTATTATAGAAAAATAGAAAATCTATGCTGTCATGATCAAAATAGGCAGTTCTCAGACTAAAAGTAAACATGAACTGCTGTGTGTGTTGGTGGGGAGAGGATCACAGAAAAAAAAGGATTTGTGGATAGTTTTACAAAGTATTGTCCCATTTACACAGTGCATTCACATTCAAGTGGGACAGTTCAGCAACAGTTAATTATATGCAAATTCTCAGCAGATAAGCAACAGGATAATGTTTTCACTCCCCTCTACCAATTAAGTACTCTCCTGTTGCAGGGGGATGACAAGAGAAGTGACAGATCCAACCCTGTGACCACTCCACTGGTCCATTACGTAAGCTGGATGTCACTATATCAATACTGAGTACTGCAATGCTTGTGTAGAATTTTATCATGATATATTGACTACCATATCAATTAGTAACATTTCCAATTTTAAGGGGTGTGGGAAGTAAAAATCCGATTGGGAAGGGCGTGAATAAGGATCTATGTCATACCAGTAGAGTTTGTGTTGCACGATAATAGCGGTAACTGAAAAAAAATGCTTACAGTAATAAATATCATAGTATTGGCTTATTGTTACATCCCTATAAGAACACACCTCAGATTCCTGAAACTAGGTCTTTATCATGGTAATACAAAGCCAATGGACAACCACAAATTAATTAAATTACTTCTATCTATGGCTACTAGAAATCTTCAGAAATGCTGCATAAAAAATCATCAAAGCTCTGTCTTAAAAATCTGTGGAGAATGCGTTAATTTGATTACATATGCCTGTTCTAAATTCAGGTCTAAACCTTTATTACAATTACCCCCGAAAAAAAAAAAAACTGTAATAAATGGTAGGGTGGCCCATGTCCAGAGAGGCAGATATGGAGCAAAGAGAATAGTGTGGACTTCTCAGACATCTAAGAGGAAGCTAGCTTGAAACTCACTACACTATACATAGCAGTAGCTGGATCGCTGGCTAGACTGAAGCAGTGACATCATAGAAGCAAAGGAGGTGCAAGTAAAAAAAACACACTAAGGACTTGAACAGTGCAGTACTAGGAGGCCCTTTCCTGTTGGGGAGATATCATCCTTTGCATCAGAAATTAAACCAAGGTCACTTCACTCCATCTCTAGTGTTTGCCGGTAACCCGTGATACGGGCGACTCAATTTGAGCGCCTGAAAGAATACTGAGCTATAAAGAATAGCACAGAGGTTAAAGGAGTGAGGAGGAAAAAGAGCAAAGAATACAGAAATAGGGAAAGAGCGGGAATGAGGACAGGTGATATTTAGTGTAGCAGCAGCAGCAATGGGCTGCAAACCGTGCTGCCAGCTTACCGTGGTGGTTAGAGGCACCACCATTGAGCAGCTGAGTCATGCAGGCGGAGCTGGGTTCGGTTCCCACCAGGTAATTTGCTTTAATTTTGTTGTTGGTTTTAATTGCTTTCTCCCGGCTCCTGAGTCCTGAGATGGTTATTTTAGGTAGGTTGGCATGGGGGGGGGCAAAGTCCCCCACAAAAATAAAATAAAGGAATTCGCCCTTGTTAAAATAACTGTAGTGCTGGTCGCTGTTGTGCTGATAATTATTTTGTATTTGCCATATTGTGACGGCGCAGTTATTCATTCACTGTTGTTACATGGTACTGTGTTTGCCCAGACAGAAGTTAAAGATTCCACCGTGGTTCTGGAGAAGTGCAAGGCATATTCCTTGCTGTTCTGGCCAACATCACCTCTCTCAATAACACAGGCTCTGCAATGGTCTATGGCTGTGAGTGTGGATTGGTTTCATGTCTAACAGCCACTGTGTTTGCTTACAGTCCCTGCATTACTAATTTCTAACTTGCTGGTCTGTAAGGCACCATGAGGTACACATGCATGAAAGGCCGAGTAAAAACTCAATTTTTTTTTTATATTCCATTCTTTCTTTCTTATTCTGGGTTTACCTCCCCCATCTCTGACTGACCCCAATCTTACTGAAGCCCCCCCCCAACCCTGCCACCTACCTTCCCAAAGTACTTACCCCAGCCTTCTGTTCCGTCATGGCTTACCCCCATGGTGGGGTCAGGATCTGGAGTGGAGGCTGCCTAGTCGGTGGCACGGGGCCTTCAGGGGGGTGGTATCATTCAGCCAGTCAGGGGTTTGCCACCATTTTTCACCTCAGAGTCGCGGGCTGTGCAATGATACACATGTGCATGTGGTGGCACGTAACACACATCAGCGTCCAGGGCCATCCCTCCTGCTGTCTGTCTCTACTACACTACCACCCAGCTTCCGCCAGGTGACAGGCAATCAGCAGGGGAAGAAATCCTCCCTCTCCCAAAAGAGAAGAACTGTCCAATGGGAGAGGGAAAGCAGAAAGAAGCAGGTTTGGAGGTCAGGAGAGTGAAGGAAAGAACAGAAGAGAGAATAGCCAACTCAGTCAAGGAAGGAGATAAAGCCTTTTTCTGGTATATGAGCGAGAGGAGAATGTCAAGGGAGGGAACAGTCGGGCTGAAAGACAAAGATGGGGGTAGGTGGAAGATGACCAAGAGAAGACGGAAATACTAAACATTTTTTTCTGCTCGGTGTTTACGACAGAGAAGGATGGGGAGAGTAGGACAATCAGGGAATATGGGGAGGTGTGGGGAGAGGAGGACTCCAGTCCATTCCAGGGAAAGGTGGTCCTGAGGGAGCTAGAGGGGTTGAAGGTGGACAGGGCCATAAGGCCAGATGGCGTGCACCCCAGGGTACTCAGAGAGCTCAGTAAAGTACTAGCAGAGCCTCTGACCAGCCTCTTTAATGAATCTTTACAATCAGGGGAGGTACCAGATGACTGGAGAAGGGTGGATGTGGTACCCCTACATAAGGGCAGGGACAAAGAAGAGGCAGGTAATTATAGACCGGTTAGCTTAACATTGGTGGTAGGTAAGCTCATGGAGAAATTACTTAAGAAAAGAATCACCAGTTACCTAGAAGCCAATGACCTACAGGACAGACGGCAACACGGGTTCACTGGGGGACGGTCATGTCAATCGAACTTGATAGAGTTCTTTGATGGGGTCACCAGGATAGTGGGTGGGTGAGGGGCCAAAGATGCGTACCTCGACTTTAAGAAGGCATTAGATTCTGTACCACATAGGAGACTGCTACACAAAATGAGATGTCTGGGACTGGGGTTGGTAATAGTAAGGTGGGTGCAGAACTGGCTGGGGGGCAGAAGGCAGAGGGTAATCATTAATGGGGTACCTTCAAAGGAGGGCATGGTCACCAGCGGAGTACCCCAGGGGTCTGTGTTTGGGCCACTCCTCTTTGATATCTTCATAGGGGACATAGTGGAGGAGCTGGAGGGGACAGTGTCTCTATTCACGGACAACACGAAAGTCTGCAATAGAGTTGATACGCCGGAGGGAGTTGAGAGTATGCGCAGGGATCTGGAGAGATTGGAGGATTGGTCCAGGGAGTGGCAACTGTCCTTCAACATAAAAAAGTGCAAGATCATGCACATAGGTAAGAAAAACCAGGGAGTGGAGTACCGGATTGGTGGGGGCATGCCCTAGAGGTAACCGAGCTGGAAGGGGACCTCGGTATACTCACTTCACGAGACCTAAAGGTGGGGAAGCAGTGTGAGAAGGTGGTGATGAAAGCCAGTAGGATGCTGGGTTGCACTGGCAGGGAAATTACTAACAGGAAGAGGGAGGTCATAATGCCCTTGTACTGGCAACTGGTCAGGCCGCATCTTGAGTATGAAGTCCAGTTCTGGAGGCCATATCTCAAGAAGAATGTGGACAGAGTGGAACGGGTCCAGAGGATGGCGACAAAAGTGGTGACGTGTCACAGTCACCTGACCTACGAGGAACGACTTAAGAACTTAAACATGTACTCCCTGGAGCAGAGAAGGGAAAGAGGGGACATGACTGAGACCTTCAACTATGTAACCCCCCTGCCAACTGCAGGGGATTACTAATTAGATGCCATGCTGCATCGGATGCGTGTGCATGCAACAGGGGGTGCGTGCACGCCGGAGGGGGAAGCGCCAATTGGCATGCGGGTCAGAGGAGCCGTTGATCTAGTGAAGTGGAGCTGAAACGAGGAGTGGAGAAGGAGCAGCACGGTGGGAGTGCCAGTGGGCGGGCCCAACAGTCGGGGCCGGGGGTGGTCGATTGGCCCCGGACCAAAAGTATGGCAGAGTGGATGTACCCACTGATCCAGCAGTGGGGGAGCGGCAGCACGAATGTTCCAAGAGGTGGTGGGTCTCCTCAGCAGAAGGGAAGTTCATGGTGGCTGTTCTGGAGGGGAGTATGAGGTGGCAGATCCTTCCCCTATCATCTTCTGTGTCCACTGAGGTATGGCTGATAAATGTTGATACTGGACTGCTATGTACACAAAGATAGCTAGACCCCCAGTATTCGTCTCATTTGGTTCAGTGGAGGTGGGCAGCCTCTTGGACAAGACAGTTATGGCTAATGTAAGAACCATTGTCAGCACAGGCCCAGAGGAAGAAATGGTGCTGCAGGGAAGCAAACTATGTTATCTGCCCCCAACGGGCGGGATGCATGAAAAAAAAAAAACTTGTTAAGGACGGGGAGAAAGCAAAGTAACGGACCCCCTTGGAAATAAGTCCACATTGGACCCCAGTCGGGTCATAGATATAGTAAAGAGGCCCCTGGCTCTGAAGTGAGGACAGCCAGTAACAGGTCTTGGGTTCAATTCCAAGGTCCCCCAACAAAGCAAGTGTGACATGGCTGAGGGCAGTTATGGTTCAGAAATCCGAAAGTGCACTTATGAACAGTAAATATGTACCTTGGAGGTTAATTGTGGCTTGAGCCTTCTTCTCTAAAAAGTTGAAAATAAATATGCCTGTTGCAATATTCCGGTTTGGAACAGAGTTCTTTGAAACGAACCGTCTGCCTGCCTGCCATGTTTGAAAGTATTTTTCAGGACTGTGCAGTTGCTGCGGAGGGGCTCCCCAAGATGCTGGGAATGCTGTGAACCACCTGTGTGCCTGGCGGCCACCAGATGCCGAGAAGGAATCCTACTACAACCAAATAAGGTACAGTGAACTGCCTGCTAAAGTTAAAGCAATTAAAGTTGCTCAACAAGGTCTTTCCGGAACCCCTTCCTCCTTCCCGGAGGCTGTTCCATCAACTATCCCTAGATGTGGGGTGTGGGGGTTGGGATCAGCAAAGCAGTGTCACCTTGTAGTTGAGAGCTGGTATCCAGCCTGGCATGAACTGTAAAAGACAACACCCAAAGCAGGCTGGTTGGAGTTTAAGAGAAATAGTTGTACAGCAACATAAAGGTCAGATAAGCAGGAGTGAGGGATTACAAAAATGGGTGCATCGTCTGGGATTTAAAGAGGCACAAAATTAAAAGCATACATGGCAGAAAATAAAGTACTCTTGGAGTAGGAAGGCCTAGGCCTCAAGCACTCTGTAGCAGTTTAGAGACAGCATCACCTGCAGTGCATCGAGAGAAAACAAGATGGCAGCTAGAACTCAAATGAGAAAATGTGATGAATGTATAATTAATTTACAAGCGAGAGAGCCGATTGGTGGATGAGTTAATGAGATACCAGTACTAGAAAAGGAAGTCAGGTGGCCTCTGCTCAGATTGCTGGAAACTTTTGTACTGAGAGGAGTGCTGTAAGAGAGAGGAAAATGATTGTTGCTGCTACACCCCATGGTGCAGAAGTTTTGAGATGCTGCTGAGAGGAAAAGGAGAACAACTTTAATCGGGCACTGTCAGCTTTCCCTTCTGTTTAAGCACCCTCATATTTATGTGCCTGTAATACAAATCTGTACTCACAGTTTGCCCCTATATGGCTAAAAGTCCATAGCGTGCCTTTAGTATAGCGTAGTGGTTTAAGGCTGTGAGCTGCAAACCTGGAGACCTGGGTTTGAATCCCACAGCCCCCACCTGCATACTATGTGACCCTGAGCACGTCACTCAACTTCCTTGTGCACCCAGGTCGCACCTGGAAACAAGCTTCTGCTTAGTGTGCCTTTCCTGGTTAAATAATTTCCCCTTTCCCTTTTAATTTGACTTTCAAATGCGTGGAGTCTCAGTTTCAGTCTATCAGATGCAAATTACATATAAAGTAGCCCTCGTTTTTTCAAAAGAATTTGATCACAGAACTCAGTATAGGTAATAGTATCCAGACTGAATGTTGTTTTATGCTGCTCCCAAATTGATGACGGTCTCCAAGCACGAGTCCACGTCATTCACTGTCCTCGCGATGTCGGGGATGCGCAGTGTGGAATGGACCGCAGTATTTCAGTCGGGCGTGCTATGGACTTTTAACCATCTGGGGCAAACTGTGAGTACAGATTTGTATTACAAGCACAAAAATATGAGGATGCTTAAACAGAAGGGAAAGCTGACAGTGCCCCTTTAAACTACTGCTACACACCGGTTGTGAGGATTGCAACAGGGTTTTGTGGATTTTCAGAGTGATGGCAAGCTTTGGACACTTAAAACAGTGCAGCATAGCTTTTGCTCCAGGAATGGGTGGTCGGACCGTCAATGTGCCCGAGAGATTGCTGAACTGGTTATGGGGCATGGTCGAAAGGAGTGGCTCAGGTGAGTCTCGTGTAACCCCCTTGTTACCCGGGGTTACTAGAATCCCAGTAAGACCTAGTGGTAGGCAGGGAAGGCAGCTTGTGAAACTCCAGTTAAATGGATTTCACATTGTCTCACTCTGTTCTCAGTCTAAGCTGAGAATAAGGGATGACATCACCATAGAACTGTCGCAGCTGCATGAGCCACAATGGAATGTGCAGCAGGGAGTTGGAGTAGAATGTTGGGAGGTTTAAACAGTAGTCTGTAGGTCAGTTGGAGTTTGGAGCTTGCTGTGAAAGGAGCACAGCAGCTCTGTGTTAGGCTCTTGGAGCCTCAGTCCTGACACAGGGCTACATTTAGGAAAAAGGTATGTATTTCCACCTAGAGAGAGAGACACATAAGCTAGTTTTAAAGTGGTGGAGACCGCTGAATCGGGTCTCAGTGCCCCATCCTTGAGGGGATGGGGCAGGAAAGTTTAGCCTGCATATTCCAAGGGCAACCCCCTGGCTTCTGCTAATGGAGAAGCTGCCTTATTGGGTCCAAGAGTTTTGGGAAACAAGAAGATTTCGTGATTCACCTGTGGGGCACCTGCAACCGGAGAGTGAGTTTCTGCTCTTTCTAAAGGGTCCATGTTTTCACCCTGGGACTTGTGTGATAGTGGGGATTGGACTACTGAAGTAGTGGGAGGCCTAGAATAATAGGCTTAGCCAAAACTAAAAGTATGTTCAAGTTCAGCACATAGGAGAAGTCAAGACATGTAGAGAAGATGTAATATCGTCTACCCAGTAATCTACATTGCCAAGCTTTCAGAAAGAGTTGTTTAGTTTCCAGAGAAATGGCCGGGTATGGATTGTGGGAGCTGGAGGTGGGAGACCCCCCATCTTTAGTAACCAGGTCCACCTCTATGGATTTACTCTGTGGATTTCTACTTTGCCTCATGTACTTGGCCAGTGATGAGGGAAGTATCCAGACGTGGGATTGGAAGGAAAATTTCCTCTAGGAGTCGAACACTCTAAGGTGGTTTGGGGAGCCACCAACAGGAAAACTGGTTTATTTCCCAAAATGGACCGTGGATCAAGTGGCCGGTAGGGGAGCCGGGACAGTGGGGAAAACCCAAGTAGTGTACAAGTCGGGCTGTGTACCCAAAGCTGCGTGCAAGTCCAGGCTGTGTGCCTGGTGGGTTCAGAGCCTGAGGGCTGGAAATGTGAAGAAGTGTTCTGTTGTCTCTAATCTGCATTACCAGGAATGTAGCCCCATGGGGGTCCGTCTATGCTTTGCTTGTTCAGCTTGGATGTGAATAAAAGCCACACTGTAGAATCCCATTCCTGCTTTTGGACATTACAGTTATTGCTTCCTGTGTTCAGATTTACTTGGGTGCCCCTGTGCAGAGTAACCAAACCTAGGCCCCCTGTGCCGAGTAACCTAATCCTCCCCGAACCCAGTCCCCACCAGGTACTGCTGTCAGCTTCAACAGCATGCCACCTATCGTTTTGCAAAAAGGCAGGAGTCCAGGGGTTACACTTGCATTTACTGTGGATACATTGGGAGTGGGGTGCTAAGGCAGCCAGTGTGTATTTCCTGTGCATGTGGGAACATCCCTAAAGAGCAAGGACTTTCTAATTTGCCAAGGCAGGAAAGGAGTTATGTGGCCCCTGAGCCACTGACTGCAGCATTGTGGCAGTGGCCAATGCCAGTCCAGAAGATTTCTCCTGCTGCTAGTGAAATTACTGTCTTAGACCCATTAGAGCAGTGGGATGAGATTGCAATCAGCTTGCCAGAAGTTAAGCCAGAGGTGGTGCCAGGGCTCAGGTGCCTGCCCAGCCCTGTACCACCGCTGAGTGCCTAAGAACCTCCCCGTGGCAGAGGCCGAGGGCTGACCCTCGATCTGAAGTGCAATGCTGCGGGGTATGTGAGGGACAGACCTGAGCAGTCAGGGTCATCCAAGGTGGATGCGCAAGGCTCCCAGGAGGCATGCAAAGCATCTTCAAAAGTCAAAAATGCCCAGGGACCTGCTGTACAACCAAAACAGCTGCCTAAAAAGTTAAAAGAGGTTAGTCCTCTCAAACAGCAACCCCTGCTCCCCACAGAGCAGAGTGCCACTCAAGGTGGAGAGCCAGATGTAATCATAAAGACAACTGAGCAAGACCCTGAGCCTGAAGAACAGTGTGTTATGGATCCCAAGGAAATTGTGTCCATCTATGATAAACCCGAAGAAGGTATAACCAGGGTGTTCGAAGATCTGAGGATAGAGCGAGATATATCCCCAAGCCATACACTATGCCCATACTCAGAATTCTAGAGACCACCCCTTTGCTTCCCAAACTGTGTAAACAGCATTTGGTGGATATGGATTCTAGACACAACCTGGCTCTCACGGTTCTGAATTATCATGATGGTGTTTGGCTGCCCAAGGGACAGGCCCTACGGCCTGCTATCAGGACTCTGCCCCAGTGAAGTAAGGCTGAAAGGTGGGCAAGGAGATGCATTAAGCTGGAGCTTCCAGGAGCTAATTACCCCTATGTATGTGAAAGAATATTTTATTTATTTTATTTAGTTTTTGTTGACCGGGTAAGTGCACTAGACAAATCCTGCCTATTTTCAGGCACAACCCGGGGGAGGGGGATACAGATGAATGCCAACTGACCTTGAACCAGATTAAGCTGTTGGTGGTATTGTTAGTTAATGAGGGAAATTTGGCCAGGACACCGGGGAAATTCCCCTACTCTTTTCGATAAGTGTCAAGGGATCTTCAACATCCACCTGAACTACCACCAATCCTGGCAGATGGGACCTCGGTTTAACATCTCATTCAAAAGACGGCACCTCAGAAGTGCAGTACCCCTCTCATGCTGCACTACAGTGTTAGTACTGGGATATTACCCCAAGTACCAGATGTGGGAACTGAACCCACAGCCCTCTGATCTCCCGGAGCATATGGGACATTAGAGTGCAGGAGGTCTGACTGGGTGTACCAAGGAGCATGTGAAAAGATGCATATGAGACAAAACGTGGATTTTCACGATGTAGCCTATGATAGACAAAAAGGCATTTTGTTGGCCAGAGGAGTGTGTGCAGCCACAGCCTGGGAGGGGGTCGCCCTTTTCAAAACTTTTGCTATAGTACAGGAAAGAGTTGGCCACAGAATCAAGTACTTTGTTGTCAGCCACGACAGTAAAGACTGGAGTGCACCAAGCCTGATCCCAGCTTTTATTTTCCATCAGTGGACCCTGCTGAAAAGTATAAAACCCCACAGAGCAAAAAGACAACTTAGGTACTCAGTGCCCCCTGGTGCTGAGGGATTGTAACAAGAGGACTGCAACTATGTGTGTGACTTTCCCATTTGTTTAAAAAAAAAAAAAAAGAAAAAAAAGTGGACAATTGCCAGTAGCATGTACAGCAGCCTGATCCGCTTATGCTCAAGCTAAGAAAAGAAAAAAAAAAACAGAGGTTCAGAATTTTTTTTTTTTGTAAGTTTTTACCAGATTGCAACTTTTTTACTCTTATGTATCATCTGAATGAAAAATTTGCAAGGTGCGATTCTAGTTAGATTAGGACTAAGGTACTGTAGGCCTGTTATATTTTAAAATTCTAGCAGATAGAAAATGTTAAGTAGGGACCCCCTTGAAATTAAGCGCACTCTACCCACCGGTGCTGAAGAAGGAATTTCTAGTTGGACTCTAAAGTAAAGAGACCTTTGCAGAGACTTTACAAGAGCACTAGTGCATTCAGAGAGACATTTAATGGGTAAGTGTATGTCCCTTAGCTATCCCTTCGTTAAGTAGGTTAGCTTGTTAAAGGGACACTGTCAACCCCCTTAGGCCTCAAAGTGTCTATAGTTTAAAAAAACACATTTTATAATTGTTCACATTCTTTAGAGACTGTTGATGCAGCTGGTAGTTTGATTCAGATTTCTTTTTTCCTTTAAAAAGTGAAAAACCGACTGCCCACAATACTGGTGTTACCACACCAAAACAGGTTTGTTTACATTTCTTGACCAGCTCCCAGTACATCTTTCCTTGACTCAGGAACACCCTCAACACAATCTAGCCACTCATTATTTATTTATTTCAATTTAGGATTACAATACCTTTGAACTGAGGCTCTTTACAAAGGTTCCACGTCAGCGTGTGCAACAGTCATCATTTTTAGTTACAAACATATAGCCATTGACTTACAGATATGTAATAACCAGTACAAAGACTTGAGCTATGAGCAAGACAAGGGAAGGGGCGGTGGGTGGTGGGGGAAGTGAGGTAGGAGATCGGGGAAGGGGTGCAGGGGCAGGGAGTGCGAAGGAGGTGGTTGGGGCGAGGGCAGGAGTTGAGACTATAGAGAGATGAAGGGTGGAGACAGTGCAGCCAGGGGCCTTGTCGGGGGAATATGACAGGTAAGGTGCTAGGGGTGCAAAGACTGATTGTAAGTGCTGGGTGCTGGGGCATTTGAAGCTGGAATGGTGGAAATGTTAAGATGGGCAATCGCAGGATACAAGCAGTGAGAGGCGCAGCTTGGACTTGAAGAGGCCGAGTGTTGGAGCAGTCGCTATGGATGCCTGATAGGCGAATGATCTTTGTCCTTGGGTTGTGCAACATCGTGGGATATGTAGTAGATGGGAATTGGATCTCCTTGTAGTGACGTTCCTATGACTAGGCTTAAGGAGGGCACAGACACCAGGTGGGCCAGACCCATTATAATTTTCTTGGCCGTCATGCTGGTTTGGTATTTTATGCGTTTGTCCAGTTGAAGCCATCCAGATTGGGAATAAAGGTCACATGTGTGGGTACGGCGATGTGAGCCAGTGATGAGATGACAGGTCTTATTCAGGGAGGCTGTGATACGTTTGAGAGCAGAGGTAGCTGCAGACCCATATATGATAAGACCATAGTCTATGATGTTGACGATGGAGCTTTGGATG
The DNA here is from genome assembly GCA_016271365.2 of Neoceratodus forsteri. Taxonomy (NCBI): domain Eukaryota; kingdom Metazoa; phylum Chordata; order Ceratodontiformes; family Ceratodontidae; genus Neoceratodus; species Neoceratodus forsteri. The sequence continues at coordinate 1,244,783,462 of CM057455.1, forward strand.
GCCACTGCCATTGCTTCTGGGGTTAGGTGTTTCCTGTGCCGGAATAATATGCCTAACCTCGCATTGGCAGACTTTGCAACATTGCTGATATGGACAGCATATGAGAGGTAGGGATCAAGGGTGATGCCGAGGTACTTGAACTATTGTGTTTCCTCTAGGATGGCTCCTTGTTTGGTTGCAATGGAGAGGTGGAGTAGTTTGTTTTTGTTGTGGGGGCTGCAGAAGACCACAAACTTTTTTTTTTTCTGATTGAGAAGCAGTTTATGATTTAGAAACCAGGATTCGATGGAGGAGAAGGCCTGCTGAAGTTCATTTTGTAATTGGATTGGATCAGGGTCCGAGGTGAGGATCACAGCATCGTCGGCGTAGAGAATTATTTGTTTTGGGCAGCTATCCGGTACTGAGTTTAAGAATAGGCTAAAGAGGAGGGGTCCCAGAATGGAGCCCTGGGGGACTCCCGAGCAGACCAGTCTAGGGTCCGAGAGTGTATCAGTGATTCTTACTGTTTGGGACCGTTCTTCAAGGTAGCTCTTAAACCAGCCAGTGGAATCGGCTGACAGCCCAATGTTCTGAAGCTGGACAAGCAGGAGGCAGTGATTTACGGTGTCGAAGGCTTTAGTTAAATCAATGTAGATTGAGCCTAGTAGTTCACTGGAGTCAAGTGCATTGTGGATTGCGCTGGTGAATTCAAGTAGTGCTGTGGAGGTGCTGTGACCTTTGCGGAACCAGTGTTGTTGCTTGCACAGGATGTTGTACATATCCCGGTATTCTGTGAGCTGGTCCAAGACGATGCATTCTAGTGTCTTGGAGAGTGGGGGTAGTAGGGAGATAAGTCTGTAGTTGGCGTGGGCAGTTTCGTCACCACTTTTATGGATTGGGGTGACAGTGGTAGATTTCCATCTGTCCAGGAACTGGCTAAGGCTGAGGGAGAGGTTGAAAATTCTGGTCAGAGGACTAAGCACTTCATCAAGTGTGAGAGACGGGACTTTGAGATCGAGGGAGTCAATACTGAATCTTGATTTACCAAGGGCTTTGGTTACATATTTGCATACTTGGTGAGCCTTGACTGCTTTGAAGTAGAAGCGGGGGGAGCTGGTGGAAGTAGTGTTCATTGCGGACAGAGGGGCTTCACCATCTTTGAAGTAGTCCTGTGGTAGGACAGCGCCGAGGTCGGTAAAGGCTTTGTTAAAGGTATCCGCAGTGGTTTTTGGGTTGAGGGTTGTGGTTCCATTGATGTTGAGTATTGATGGGGGGTTTTGGGTGGATTCCCAGTGAGTTCCTTTATGTTCTTCCAGAATTTCCGACCATTGCCCCAGCAGTTTGTGAGGGCATGCTTATAGTAGGCGGACTTCATTTGCCGGATGGTTTTGGTGCAGTAATTGCGGGCACGTTTATAGTTTTGGATGTCGTTTTGCCTTCCAGAGTTTCTGGCCAGCTCCCATAGGTGGTCTCTTGTTTTTAGCATCCTGAGGAGGTCACCTGTGAGCCAAGGGTTACTGAGTGATTTGACTTTGCGTTTCTTAATAGGAGCATACGTGTCACAGGCCACAGTGAAGATGTTTATGAAGTGGTCAAGGGCAGTGTTTACGTTGGTTGCATTGCAGATAGAGGACCAGTCTTGATGGAGGAGGTGGGATTTGAGTTGAGGAAGGCGACCACTGGGTAGAACCCTGCTGGTGATAGTTTCTGGTGGTTGTTTGATGAATTTATTTGACCAGGTGCAGCTAATGGGAGTGGTCGCTGAGAGAGTCAGGGAGGACATTAGTGTTAGATATCCGCGATGGGTGACTGGTAAGGATCCAGTCCAAGAGTGTGCTGGTGCCGGTCCTGTCATTTTTCCTGGTTGGTGAGTCAACCATTTGTGTGAGGTTTGCCGCAGCATCGGTATCCCTGTGTGCACCAGCATCAGCTGCAGGCCAGTTGATGTTGAAGTCGCCTAGGAGGATGGATTCGGTATCTGGTGGAAGTGACTTTACAAAGTCAAGAACAGCTGTTAGACCAGTTCCCTGTTCTATGGGAGGGATGTAAATGGTGGCAACAGTGAGGGTTTTGTTTTGGGCTCCTAGGAGGATTCTCACTGGCAGTATCTGAGCAGTTGTGGGTTGGAGTGAGGTAATGATGTGGTGCCCCTGTATGGAGTCTTTTAGGTAGAGAGCGCAGCCCCCACCTCTTTTGGAGAAGCGATCCAGCCTGAAGACGTTGTAGCCAGGAAGGCTGATTGCATGATCCGGTACTGATGGCGTGAGCCAGGTTTCGACAACCGCCAGGATGTCTAGGCTGTGCTGGCTGGTGAAGGCCTGTAGGGCACCCATTTTAGGAAGGAGGCTGCAGATGTTGATTGATATGAATGAGAGGGCACCCAAAGACTTGCTCAGATTAATGGCTTTAGAGCAGAATGGGCCGGTGTTTGGGTGCACGTTGCCTGACAGTATTAGGAGGAGGACTAGCCTCAAGGAGCTGCGGAGTATTTCTTCAAGGGAATGCTTTCGCCTGCTAGCATCTCGGGAGATTGCTGAGCATCGATGATAGTGGGAGAGGGTAAGCGTAGACAGAAGAGACCAGAGTGGAGGGATAGGACCAGTGTAGGTGTAGGACAGTTTCATGGCGGTAGGATGGACCCTGGGTAAGGGGCAGTGACCAGTGTGCAGCGTGCCTAAGTGGAGGAAGGATGTAGGAATATGGAAGCTGTGGGGGAGGGAGGGAAAGCAGGCTTTTGGGGCGTGCAGTAGGGGAGGAAGACAGGCAAGAAGAAACAGAATAGGGGGTAGAGAACGGTGGAGGCGCATGATTAAGGTAGGATTCGGGGTAGGCGGAGGAAGGGGGTTAAGACAGGCTGGCGGGGCTAGGAGAAGGGGGTGGAAGAGCAGTAGCTGGATCAGTGGGAAGTGAGGATACAGCCAGGAAGGCCAGGCAGCCAGGGACTATGTCTTTCAGAGGGTACACTTTTTTTTTTTTAATGAAAGACCAAGAAAACTTCTATTACACACTTGAAATGTGCTTAGTTCTATCTAAAATCTATTTGTAAAAAGTGCCAGGTGGCAGATGCAAGGGAAAAGTCCTGGCCAATCAGAGCGGGTTTGCTGGAAGCGCCCGTGTTCGATTAGCTCCGCTGTCAAAACACCTTCCAAGGCTGCAGGCAGGCATCCTGGTCTCTGGTCGGTGGCTGGCTGGGTGCCGGCCGACCGTGGGAGAGCTGAAGCAGTAGAAGTAGAGGAGACTATTGTATCACGAGTGACTTCACTGTCTGAGGGTGTTTCTAATGTTCAGGAAGTGTGCACTAAGAGTAGTTAAATGAATTTAATCAAAACAACGCAGGGCATAGCTATACATTACCATGCATTTTGGTTCTAATAAGCAAGGAGACAGATAAAACAACCAGCAACACCAATGAATTTTAGAGAAAGTAAGCAATCATAAAATGTGGGGTTTTACCTAAAAATAATATGATGCAAAAAAGGTTGACAGTGCCCCTTTAATGTGTAGAGATGGGTTAGATTTAGATAAAAACTTAGCAGGTTTTAGAAACATGGTTCAGGTAGTTGCCAGACATTTCTGGAGGATGGGGGGCGGACAGGACACAATAAAAAAAAAAAAAAAGTATTGTGGATGCCAAAATATCCAAGTCAGGTTAGCCTATGGTAGAATGTAGTGGTAGTTTAGAAACTGCAGCCTATACTCAAAGTGTATCAGCAGAAGTTAGTAGTTGGCTCATCACTCACAGTGGTGTTTATAGCTAGAGTGCCTTAGCAGTAGATGGTAATGTTGTGTCATGCAAGTAAACGTTTCTGAAGTGTAATAGTGGGTGCCAAATAGGCCTGGATGGGCACTGAGCAAGGTTCATTTTGGGAAAGTTTTGGAGCCGGAAATAGTATAAGGAGTCCCTAGGGAGGTGAGTTGGGTGGGACGTCAGCCTGATGGACCATCTAGCCAACGTGGAGGGTCAGATAGAGTTGCCAGCCCCTTAGTGGAGCCTGGAAACTTCAATAGGTGGGTGTACGCCCACCTAGTCCTTTGGGTTGCAATCTTGCAGCCACACTGGTGGATCCTGGATGTGGTGGTTTATGAGAGAGTGTGTGTTATGCCATGACATACAGCCACCATGGCGAGTCAGTTAGGGAGCTTCCGTAGGAGATGAGGCGTCTCTGTGGGGAGAGGAACAACACTAACAATTGCGAGGGGTTTACTAATTAGATGCATGCATCCGGTGCGTGCACACACCAAAAGCAGGAGGCGGCGTGCGGCGCAGCGTATGGGGGGCGCCAGCTGAGTGCGTGGGTCAGAGGAGCCATTAGTGTAGTGTAGTGGTGTCGAGGCGAGGAGTGGAGAGGGAGCAGCGTGGTGGGAGTGCCGGTGTGTGGGCCAAACAGTCAGGGCCAGTTAGGCCTGGGGCCAGGCTTGTGCAATTGCCCCCTGGCCCCAAAGTATGACACAACGGATGTACCCACTGATCCAGTGGTGCGGCAGCCCTGAGGGGGACCGGCAGCACGAATGTTCGAGGGGGTGGCTAGTCTCCTCAGCAGAAAGGAAGTTCACGATGGCAGCCATGGAGGGCCCAGGACTCTGAGTGGCAATAAGTTTTCTGGAGGGGGGCGTGAGGTGGCAGATCCTTCCCCTATTGTCTTCTGTGTCCACTGAGGTAAGGCTGCTAAATGTTGGTACTGGACTGCTATGTACAGGAAGAAAGATAGTCCCCAGTATTCCTCTCATTGGGTTCAGTGGAGGGGGGTGGCCTCTTGGATGGCACAGTTATGGCCTAACGTAAGAACTGTTGTCAGCATAGGTACCGAGGAAGAAATGGTGCCACAGGGAAACAAACCATTTTATCTGCCCCCAACAGCAGGGATGCACAGTAATGAAACTTGTGTAAGGAAGGGGAGAATAAGTCTGCACTGGACCCCAGTCGGGTCACAAATACAGTAAAGGAGCCCCCGGCTCTGAAGTGAGGGAAGCCAGTAGCAGGTCGGGTTTGATTCTCTGGTCCCCCAACAAAACAAGTGTGCCAAGGCCGAAGGCCGTTGTGGTTCATAAAGTCCTAAATTGCACTTATGAACTGTACGTATGTACCTTGGAGGTTAACTGTGGCTTGAGCCTTCTCAAAAAAGTTGAAAATAAATATGCCTGTTGCATTATTCCGGTTTGGAACAGAGTTCTTTGAAATGAACTGTCTGCCTGCCTGCCATGTTTGAAAGTATTTTTCAGGACTGTGCAGTTGCTGCGGTGGGGCTCCCCAAGATGCTGGGAATGCTGTGAACCACCCGTGTGCCTGGCGGCCACCAGATGCCGAGAAGGAATCCTACTACAACCAAATAAGGTACAGTGAACTGCCTGCTAAAGTTAAAATCTAGATTTAGTATTTGTCATATTGGTCCTTGCAAGAACAGATCCAGAAGCAAATGACTTGATACCTTTTAATGAAAATTAAAAGGTATCAAATCATTTGCTAGTGGATCTGCTAAAGTTAATTAAAGCTGCTCGATAAGGTCTTTCTGGAACCCCTCCCTCCTTCCCTGAGACTGTTCCATCAACTATTTTCCTAGATGTGGGGTGTGGGAGTTGGGCTCAGTAATGTAGTGTCACCTTGTAGTCGACAGCCGGTATCCAGCCTGGCATAAACTGTAAAAGACAATGCCCAAAGCAGGCTGGTTGGAGGTTAACAGAAATAGTTGTCAAGCAACATAAAGGTCAGATAAGCAGGAGTGAGGGGTTACAAATATATCAAAGGTATTAACAGAGTGCCAGTAGAGGACATCTTCCAGTTAAAGAGGCAACTGAAAACAAGGGGGCATGATATGCAAATAGTAGGGGGGAGATTCAGAGGAAACATTAGAAAATTCTACTTCACAGGGTAGTAGATAGCTGGAACAAACTCCCAGAGGAGATAGAGTAGTAGGGGCAAGGACTGTGGGGGGATTCAAGGGAGCACGGGATAGGCACAGGGGTCTGTTGGACCTGGGGGGGGGGGCGGTGGTAGGAAACAGCAAAGACCTAGCAGCTTGCTAGGTACACTGGGTAGACAAGGTGGGCCTGGCGATCTTTTTCTACCAACATGTTCTCTGTTTCTATGGGACATTCATCCTGCTTTCCCTGGTCAGTCCCCAGCAACCCGAGTCCATTCCTGAACCTGGGTCGCTGGAGTAGAAAGGAGAGGCACCACCGCCGCACTATCTGGCTGGCTCTCATTCCATTCTTCTATGGTTATTTCATTAAAAAAAAAAGCAATGGTTCATCAATTTTTTTTTTTATTAAACTTTTTCTCCATAACTGTCACTCACCTAGTCCTTTGGCCTGGGGGTAGAATACAGTGGTGGCATCCTCATTCCTTTCATTCATCAGCCCCACTGTTCCCACCGCTGGAGATTCATAGTGCAGGGCTGAAAGTACTGCCAGCAGTCATCTTAGCAGCAACGGGGGTTTTACCCCCATTTTCTCCCATAGTTCCACCCTCTGCACATGGTGGGGGGGTGGCATTCCTAATATATGTAGGTGGTACTCACAAACCAAACTGGATACTCTTTGGGGGTGAGCAATCTTCCACGTCTGCAGCAGGAGCTGCTGTTGTTCTGGGAAGGGACCCCTCCCCCGACTGGGGAGTGCTGCAATCAGCAACACTCTGCCCCAACGACACCCATTTCACCAATTTTAATGCAGAAACCAAACTGCCACTTTTTTCTGTCAGGGTCTGGAGTATACATATTTGTATTAGAGAATTTATGCTGACTTTATATCGTAATTACAATGTCAAATGATAAACTTTACAACTGATGCAGAAACATGGAATCCTAGCTTCCTGCAGATTTTCCAATCCCTGATTCCTAACGGCCCACATCTGAATCCTACAATGATAGAACTGAATTTCTGGCACAAACCACACCTGAGTGGTGCAAGGGACTCAAGAAGGTGATTTGTAACTTGAAGTTACAGCTAGTATAGCATGGCTAATTAGCAATCAGAACCTGATAGGAATGGGTGGGTCTACAGTCTGTTAGAAACTGCTGCAAGATGTAAGTGCCCTGACATGAAGCCAAAGGCCTTTAATGGCAGGCTACTCTCTAGTGGCTGGTAACTAACGAGCCCAAAGCAGAGGGTTCTGATCCTACTAGATAATAATGTTTTCAGTCTCACAGGAACAAAGTGGAGTTATTGGGCACAACAAAAAGCACATCTGATTAGTAAATTTTTCCATGGAAAATCTTTTGATTGGTTGTTGGAAAGCAGTCGGTGCTATGCAATGATGTCACAGTACAGCTTAACATACAAGTAGTTGCTATGGGAAATGGTCCCTACTGTGGCTTAGCAACTGGTGATCGGCCAATGTGATCACTGTAACTCACTAGCCTTTTATCTAATCGCACTTGGAAGGAGGAGGCCAATACCTCAAACAAACATCCTAGTTTTAACAAAATAATAATAATAAAAAAAAATGCAAACATTGAAACCTACAAGCCTCAACAGTGGTAACTGACCTACAATTACCCGACGGTAATTTTAATATCCAAAATCACATGACAAAGGATAAACATTTACTGGCAATACAATGTGTTTTATTTTCAATGTTAAGGTGCATTTATAACAAAAATCCACTTTTCAGGTCTTATTTTTCAACCACTAGTGGACCGTGGGGCTGCACTGCCTACTCCCATAGGGATAATGCTGACTCCCTGACCAGTCATACAGCTACTGCCATCAATGTCCCAGTAGCTCCCTGTATGGTGCTCTTCTGAGTACCTCCAGGATTTGGTGCCGGGATAGGGGGGAGGGATTTAAGGATGCCTGTCTGTTAGGGCATGGGCAGAAGCACCGCCATCCTGCTCAACTACCAATACCTTATGTATAACAGCAGGCTAACAGGTGGGTTGCTGGTGATAGCACATCCCAGATGTGTACAAGGCACGGGCCAGAGGTTACTCCTGAAGTGCAGTCATCACACAACTACCAGCACTCTGAGGGGTTTAACTGCACTTCTAAAACAGGTACTCTGTAGAAAAATGTTTTGAAACAAAACAGACAGATACATTTAAGAGATGTTTTTGCTTACTTAAAACGTAAAAGTAGTCCTTGTTCTACCTGCGTGCCACAAGGTGGCAACAGCCTACAAATTATATGGTTGGACTGATATGGTAGTCCCCCCTTTTTTGTTTTAACAGATTCACCTGACAAAGTTTATAAAAATATTTTGTAGGGCTTTTATATCTTAAGTCTGTATTATGTCTGAAAATGCCAGCTTCATATTTCATAATGAAACTATTATTCACTGAGACATGACTATGCCCACCCCCCAAGCTGTAAACAGGTATGTAACATTTTTTTTGTAACTGTCTGCTTTGTGCTTTTTTTCTGGTAAAAATGTAACTAGCCTTGGGGAGGAGGGAACCGAAACTGGGCAATTTTCAACTCTTGTGATAAATGCTTCGTTTTGAGCCAATTGATAGCATGCGCACACACACACACTGCGCCATATTATTGTGCAAAAATCCCCAACAGAGCAAATGTTTTGTGCAAAGAACTTATTTTGTGCCAACGTTTAATGCAAAACATGCTAATCTTCACCCAATTTGCAGAAAATTGGGGAATACAGAATAAATGGATTTAGAAAAATTTAAAAAGCTTTAAAACAAATAAAAAAAAGGCAATAAAAGGAAATCCCATAAAAAAAATTAAATATTTCCATACAGAAGAAACACCCTGTCTCTGGAGGGCAGGTAATTGCTGATGTTAGATAGCACTGCCACATTTAAACTGACTGAAACACCCGAACATACGAGCGTCCTTTTACACTGGAAATTATATTTATTCTTACTGCTGTAACTCCTTGCATTACCTGTGCTTTTAGGTGCTACATATATTTGTACCTGATCCCGAAGATGCAACTTTCAAGACACAATACCCTATTTTTTTTTTTTTGCAGGGCCAGTTTTGATTATTATTTTTTCATCTTGCTTTTATAGTATTTGTGCCCATTGTGACAGCGCTGGGTAAGACCCTGTCCAATTTGTTTTGCAGAGTTAAAAGCAAGGATCTAGTTTGTTCTCTCGTATTTTGTCTGTCTCTTGCATGTCTGATTATACAATCACATTTTCTTGTGGCACCTAGGAACTGGCCACTCTAATGGTCCCACATGTTTCCCCATTATCTCCCTTCCTTTACTTGCTGCTCCTATTCTCTCTTTTGCCCCTTGCTTCTCTGTCATTAAAAAAATGTGAATCTTTATGCAAAATTGAGATCCTTTGGTTTGCAATGTATATAATTATACTGTTGAAATGACTGCAGAAAGCTACCTGGATTTATTAGAAAAGATAATTTGGAACACAGGGGGTTGACCACGAGATGTATTTTGAGCTCCACGAGCTTGTTTACAGAACTGTCAATAGGAATCCAGCTCTGGGGCAAAATGTATTATTTTGTTGCACCTGTTAAGACAAGATGAGCAAGATGGTCTCTTCAGGCTAGCCTCAGTAAGGAAACGGACAAACTTTTGATACATTTTGTGAAGAACAGGAGATGTAACTTACAACAACAGGATGCAGAGTTTGAATCTCCAGGCAAAAACATCTTATATAATCAGAGCAATTTTTTTTCCAGGGGAGACGCAGATGGAAGATTTTTTTTTTGGACTGCCTTTATGAACAGTTATTCTGTACGATTTTATTTTTTCTATTTTATTGTTATTGATAATGAAACACTACTTGTCAGTTTTATAACTTCTGGTCTGTCTATGCTTTCTGACTTGCGCCACTGTGACACCCATTTCTTTACACATTCTGCTCTGTGTTTTAGGGCAAATGTATCCTATTAATAGCTACAAAAATATTCAAAATGAGATGCGTTACTGAATAAGCATGCAGACTAATCATCCTACTGGTTTTGTTAGCAGGTGATGTAAACTATAATACACTGCAGGGTGTGTGGTCGCACTCTGATATACACATGGGTGCCCATCTTTAACCACCTGAGAAGTGCATATATTCGACTGTGACCACACACCTTGAAGTGTATTACTGCACTTAAGAAATGGAAATATTGATATATTTCCATTTCATAAGTGTATATATTCCTTTATATATTAATGAAAATTAAGCCACCACCAACAGAACGCCCAAGACATCAAGGGGAAACCCCGTGCAGAACTCGGCCATGGTGGCATTAGCCATGCATGATGTTGCAGGAATAGAAGATCTAGATCCAACAGGTAGCTAATGGCAGAGGGAAAAAGCACCACCCACAGAGGGTAGAAGAGGCCCAACTGGAAGGAGCTACCGCTGGGGCAACCAAACAGACTGACAAGAAGGAGACCCCCAGAATTAAGATGGCCAGACTGCTTGGAGCAGAAGTTACCCCCCCCCGGGAGCAGCGGACAAAGGACCCAGCCAGGAGAGGGACAACACGCCCATGAACTCAGAAAACACCAGGTTGAGGAACAAGTTGTAAAAGGCCTGAACCAGGACTGATATGAATGTAGGCCAGAGGTAAAGGGACACTGGAATGAAAGTAAGCAAGTCCCACAGGAGTGAACAGCTGGAGAGACCAGCAGCAGACACAAGGTGCCTATGAAGTCCTGAGAATAGAAGAAGCTTAGTAAGCGACAGTGGTGAAATGCACAATACCCTTCAGGACCACGATGCACAGGCAACCCCTTACAACATCAGAGGAAGAAGAGACCATGCAAAACTGAGTGGGATGAGACAGCTATGTACAAAGCCCAAAAGGCTGGGACAGACTGGAGACTACCCAGCTGCAGCAGGCCCAGGACATATCCGGATTACAACAACCCAGACCAGTGAGGCCACAATAACATAGGGACTGATAGGAGAGCCAGCAAGACCAAGAGAGGATGCATGTCGGTGCGCAAAACCAAACATGCCAGCCTGTAGGGTAGAATTATGTAAGAAGGGCATAGGATAGTCACTTCCAGAGGGAAACATAACCCCATGCTAAACAGTATGAATCCAGAGTGGTCAAGGCAGTACTGAAAACCTGACCATGGTAGTAAAACCATGGACAGGAAACCAGAAGCATGAGCAAGCAGAACCTGGAAACAGAGAGAGCAAAAAGCAACCAATGTGGTAAGGGTCAGAGGCATAGTAAATGTTTATCGGCTTCCAAGTCATGGGTAACAAAATGATGTGTGCAAAGAAACAGACATGGAAGGAGCATCAGATAAGCTGACTCCAAGAGTAGCTGTAGACAGAAACTGCCTCTGGTGACCGTGAATGAACGAAACATAATTCAGGAATAAATGGCCATATGTAAGCCTATGGCAGCAGAGGCCAAAAGACACACACCCTATGGCAGCAAAGCAGAGGCCTCGAACAGAGGGGCACAGTGCACAAAAATAAGGTGCTAAAGAACTGTCAAGGAGTAGCCAGAAAAGAGCCACTGAGCCTGGCAGGACAGAAGCTGAAGAGGCACAATATTACAGATCTATTAGTCCCAAATCTGCTGGCAAGAACAAAGGTGGTACCAAGTGCCCCAGGCAACAAACACTGCAGGCTCTAACTTAACTCATTCTCTGCCAGTGGCCATTTTGAGTCGGGTACAGCAATGGATGGTACTGATGCCATATGGCGGCTATGGGATCGAAGGAGTTTTAACTGAGCCTGTAGCCAGCTGTTGACTATTTATTTATATTTATTTGAAAAGTTTCACCAGAAAGGACTTACAGAGCTGCAAAAACTCATTTCCAGATGTGTCCGGGGACTACATAGAAGAAGGAATGCAAGAAACATATCATTACATAGTAAATACAGAAAGGATACAGTACATGCCCACCAGCTGGGAACAGGTAATAATATACAGTCAACATATCAAAACTTAAGCTTAATATATACTGTACACAATATTTTACAGAGAACCAAAACACAAATACACGTACAGAGCAAGCTATACATTTCCAGATATACAGTTACAAAACAAACTTACGCTTTAACAAATACAATTATTTTACACAGAGCCCAAAACACAACACACATAAAGTGCTAAGCTATACATTTCCATGACAGAAACATAGTAGGGGAAGTGCTAGAACCAACCAGTTATTACGTAAACTGTAAACTGTACAGTCACAAGGATATGAGTACAGGTCAGTTAGTTGAGTCAAGGGAGTGGAAGGGAGATAAGGCAGCCAAATGCCTTTACCCCTTCGGGATGCTAAAAACTCTGCATGTGGTGGACAAGGACTATTGGCTGGGCAACTGCTGAAGGGCAGCAAGCAGAACAATAGGGGGATAGCAGAACTAGAGGGGTGGAGGGGGTTAGTTGCAAGAGGGAGCTATGTGATGATGGAGAAGGAGGGATGGGGGCGAGGGGACTAAGCAGAACAGATATCTAATGGGAGGTAGCTCCAGATACTTGGGAATTGATAAGAGAAAGGGGTGCGCCCTGAAGTGGTGCGCTGGGGGGGGGGAGTTACGGAGGGAGTAAAGCAGGGGTAGGTGGAACAGAGATGCGAGACTGCAGGTAGGGAGGCAGAGAGCTAAGCCAGTTCTTCCCAATTAATGAAGCACTATGGGCAAGGCGTCTGGCACTGAGGGAAGGGAAGGAGAGTGAAGTATAAAGGTCACAGTGGTGAGTACGAGGCGGACAGCTGAGAGCGAAGTGGCAAAAGGAGTTAAAAAGAGTGGCCAGTCTGGATAGGGTGGATTTGGGGGCAGAGTTGTAGACTATGTCTCCGAAGTTGAAGATAGGAAGAATCATCTTTTGAACGATCTCCTCTGTGGGCTTGAGGTGGAAGGCAGCTGCAGTGTCTGTATAGAGCACCGAGTTTGAGGAATAACTTTTTGTGGCTGGCATCCACATGCACCACACTGGCGGACTCCCATAACTACTACAGTAGTTTACATCCAGGAGGGAGCGGTTTCCCCATGCTAAACCAGTTAAGGCAGAGAATGCCAGCCCAGTGAGACATGATGTATGACAAGGAATCAAGTAAGTTGCTCTCAGTTTCTAATCACAATATGTAATATTATGCACAGTACAAGGTAAATAATTTTGTTCTTAGCAAGATTGCTGACAAGTTCTGAATGGCCAAAGGTTATAAGCACAGACTAAGTACAGGTGACACAGTGTTATGGCAGTGCTCAAAAACATTGCCAAGCCTTGTAAAGTAGCTGAAAAATAAAAGCATGAAGACAGCCACAGTCCATGGAGTAACAGAGAAGAGCTGAACAAGCAGCAAGAATGGCTGCTAAATGAAGCAGGACGAAGAACTGCAAAGAGCTGCTGGATACTATAGGGGCCTGAGTAAGAGCCTGCAACCAAACGAGACATCATCTAGATGGCAGGAGCAGTAGGAACAAAACGGACAGTGAGATCTGCGATTCAGAAACCCACAGTCTCTAGAGTAAGGAAGGGAAGGAAAAATAGTTTAACAATAAAAGGCATGCTAAACCAAAGCTTGTTTCCAGGTACAACCTAGGAGCACAAGGAAATTAAGTGACTTGCTCAGGGTCATACAGTATGCAAGTGGGGGCTGATGGGATTCAAACCCAGGTCTCCAGGTTTGCAGCTCAGCACCCTTAAACGCTACTCTAAACTGCCTCCTAAAACAGAGAACAGTAGCCAAAACAGCAGCAGGAATGACAAGGCAAAGCCAGGTGACAACCAGCAAGCAGAAAGCTATGGGCCCGCTAATCAGCCGAATCAGAGTCAGCAACCAACTGTGGTATCATAAGGGCAGATGGAGCAGCCAACGTCAAGCATGGTGAAGACAACAGAATCTGGAGTAAAATGGAAGAACAGAGACAAAAACCATAGCAGATGCATCAAAAAGGCACAGCCAAGTGGCAAACTGTAAGCAGAGAGACAAAGGGCAGCATAAGGACTGGAACACAAAGCCAACAGACTTCGGCGTCATAATGACAGGCAGAGCAACTGGAGCTGAAAATGAGGACACTGTCAGCACCAATACAGAGAACAGAGCCAACAACAGCATGGAAAAGCTAGGTGTTGATCAACCAGCACACAGCTACAGGCTAACATAAGGACCCGAACACAGAGCCAGCTATCAACCATGAAGACATTATAATTAGGCAAAGCAGGTGGAGCTACTGTACCACTTCCTGAAACGTACTGTAACTACAGTATTGTTTATATTTTTGGTCATGTATACTTATTGTATGACAGCAAATATTGTTTGCTGATCATAAATTAAAGAACTACTACTAGCCAGTGGTGATGACAAGAATGCAGAAGGCAACCACCTCTGGAATAAAACAGAACACAGCAGAAACTGCAGCAGGTATGTTTCTTCCCCCCCAATTAGTATTTCATCTGCTGTATCTGCCTGACCAGCTCCATTCCAGTTCAGTCCCCCAAGCCCCATCACCTGGCTTCTCTGGGACTTACCTATCCTTGCCATCCATCCCCTGCCTGAGGACCCTGAAGATACCAGTCACAGGTGTGAGGTCTGCAGGGGACTGGGCCTCACCCTGCCACAATTGAGGGTTCTTCCTCTGGTTTTTCTCCCTTGGGCCAGCGTTGCATGCAATGATATGTTGTGCGAGTTCTGCCTCCACAGAAACTCTCCTGGCGTCAAGCAGGCGGGACATCTTCCCTGATGTCCAGCTGCACTGCTACACTGCCTAGCAGGACACCCTTACCCTGCCTACTCGAGAAAGGACAGCTGTCCTCTTGAAGCTCAGTCCTTCCTCCTCTGGCTGGCCCTCGAGCGACCCGCATCCATTTCCAAACCCAGTCTGCCAGCGTGATAGGAGGTCAGGCGCTCAGCATCGCAGCCCTCCATGCCACTAGGTCGTCCTGAAGCAGGAGTGCTGATGAGGCAGTCAGGTGAAGACCAACAAGTAGAGAGCTACGGACCACTATAAGGACCAGAGGTCAGTGGTGGCAACTGGTCTTGGTGTTACAAAGTTGGTCGGAGAGCAACAGAGGCAGAGGGCATGTCCGGAAGTTACCCACAAGACGAAGCCAACCGTGAAGCACCAGAACTCAGAGGAAGAACAGCATCAACAGCAGGGAGCCAGATGAACAATTGCAAAACTGGAGAACGGCACAACCCTGAGGTAGCAGCACCGTTTCTGAAGAGGGAGACTAACAAGAGGAGAAGCTGGACCTAAACAGCAGCATGGCAACCCAGCAGAGAAACCAGCCCAGAAGCAGTCCTTGTGATATTTTGCAAAATAAGAGCTGTGCAGATGAGCAGTGATGGCTGTATTGACCAAAGTGGCTAAAACAAGCTGCATGTTATAATAAAAAAACATCAAATAGGGAAGAAGAATCAGAAGCTTTGGAATTTGACAAATGTGTTTCTGTGGCCCAGGTCCGATGTGAAGATGATAGGAGAAATGAAAACTGAGGAGGTTGGCGGCTGCCCATGTAATACAGATGGTGCCAACCTATCTCAACCTGAGCAGCCCTAGCCAGGCAAAAGTTTTTGAGTGGTACAGACACCAACACCTTAGAGTTTCAAATGTGTGGCTCCATGGAGGGAAATGTCCTCGAAGAAAGTATGTATGTTTTGAAATGAAGGAACTGTAACTATTTTAAACTGTGCATGGTGGATGTCGTTTTATGTGGCATTTTGTGAAGTGTGGCAAAACATTATGCAAAACAGCACAACCTCCTTTCACATGAGAATCCATCAATTAACCAAAACTAACATTCTTGAAGGTTAATTCTAGTGTACACCCCCATCCTAACTTACAGTCAATCAGCTTTTAGTTCCAAGATTAAACTGAATCTGTGGTACAAAGTTCAGGAACCATGTGAACATAAACTCTCAGAGCTGGATCAGCAAGAGGAAGAAAAAAAGCATCATTCTAATGATGACAGAAAATATTCTGGTGCTTTCACCCAGCTGAATCCCCCCCCATGGGTAGTGCAGATCATGCTGTCAAACATTCTCTGGGACTACAGTCTGACTCACCCAGCTTAAAGCAAAACTACAGTCGGTCAACTGAGGTTACTGAGCTACATGCTGGAAGATAATCTTTATCCAGCTATCAATGAAAACAGGAAGTTTAATCCAGCCTGGTGGCAATTCTTCATTCCCTATCCATATGGCTGGCAGTGTCCAAGCTACCATACAGTACATAAAACTGAAGCTATTCGCCTATCCCCAGCATTCACAATAAAAATGGAATTTGGGGGGCATGTGGAGCACACTTGCTGAGAAGATGCGTTTCATCTCAGTTCTGCAGACCCTGGACTTTTGCACTTAAAATATCTTCAAAGAGATACCAAAAGTTACTATGGTCCATCTAAACACAGGAGGAGCAGAAGGCTCTGTGAATCAGTCAAAAGCAGAGCAGCAGGCCACGACAGTGACGGTGGGAGCAGCAGGGACTAGTGAACCGCCATGGCAGTCCCTGACGCCATTTGTGAAAGCCCATATATGGCAAGGTGGAGGAGACAGTGCACTCTCTCTTTATGTCTGCTCACCTCTGTATCCACCATGGAGGTCACACATACCAATTCACAGATCCACAGGAAGCTGGGAAGAAGGTGGAGGTACTCGAGAGGGAGGTTACAGCAGCGTGACCACCGGGAGAGGAAAAACAGGAGGAGAAGAATGAGTAAGGTACAGAAGAGACTCTTTGCTTCCTATTTGAAGGGGTGATCAATACTGGGACTTGATATGTACTGAAAAATAATATATCCTCTGTTTTATTATTATTTGTGCATAGCTATAGATTTATTTGAATGTCACAGTCACTAACAGAGAGTAAACATGCTACTGCATGGCAGCAGTATTTATCTTGAGCAATGCCATAAAGGTAGACGCTACATGGAATCTCGTAGGTTTTACTTGTGTACTTCTTTTGCAGGTGGACTTTCATTATGGCTGCCGAGGTAAGCTAGGCTCATCTGACACTGTTTAAACACTGTTTATTTATTTAACAGTATCGGAATTACAGTCCTTTGAGTCAGGGACTCGTTTACAAATTTACGTCGTCGTAGTATAGAAGTTTACAGTATACAACAAATAGCAGACATGCAATGAGTAAGGAACATTTTTACATACAGAGTGTAGTACAAGAAGCTGAGCAAAGATACAAGGTAGTTATTAAATCAGGGTTACAATTCAAACAGTAGTAGGTGCTATAAGGGCTCAACAGGGTGGTATATCAGAGACAGGGGAGCAGGCAGGATGGGGGTCCCTTTTCGAATGATAGTGGGGGCTGGTGTTACATCAACGTATTCAATTCCTGTTAAATCTCATTATTACTCTCTACAGCTATTTTCAGCCTTACAGGTCCCGGAAATGATGGGTTTTAAAAATACTGTTTAAAAATCTGGTTAGTGATACTGCAGTACTATTTGGTAATATTTTAGTTTAAATGTTATGTATGTGGACATTACAACTATTTGTCAATGGTGGCAGTCCTGAAGATCTGCCACGACAAGGTTGAGTGCTAACTTTTTTGGATAATACCCACATGTTCGGGCTGGGATCACGTAAACTTTTTAGTAGAATATAAACTTTTTTTTTTTGATATGTCTGTTTTTTACTCTCCTCCAGAGCCCGTTGCTCTCCGCTTCCTTGGGAGCTGCCAAGGTATTCTGTCCCCCTCTTACCTCCTGGTGCTCCCCCATCAAGCCGTGGTTGTTCCCCCCCAGGCGGGGATGAGGTGGGGCCCATTCACCTTAAATCTTAGTGTTATGTCGGGCCACCGTAGAGGTTGGGGATCAGTGCCGGTGCTCCATCTCCCCGGCATGCAGGAGGCTGATTTTTTCCATTTTTCTGTGGTGCGTGACTCGCGTCCAGATGGCAAGGCGTTAAT
Source organism: Neoceratodus forsteri (assembly GCA_016271365.2). Taxonomy (NCBI): domain Eukaryota; kingdom Metazoa; phylum Chordata; order Ceratodontiformes; family Ceratodontidae; genus Neoceratodus; species Neoceratodus forsteri. Next base: position 1,244,801,197 of record CM057455.1, read on the forward strand.
GCCAACGTCCTTCACACTCCCCTCCTCCCCCCCCCTCAGTATGGCCAATGCTGGCTGTACCCCTGGCTTCCACCAGAGGCCAGCCAAGCACCAAGCCTTATTCCCCCACGTTCCTCCTCCGAGAAGGCGAGCAGTCCATGGACGCTCAAGCCTCCTCTTCCCTGGCTGGCCCTCAGCTCCTGGGCTCGTTCCCGAAACCAGGTCGCCAGCGTCATGAGCGGTAGTGCTACTGCTGCACCAGCGGGCCAGCCTAGTTGAATATAAACTTGAATGGACTACCTTTTATGGCAAAATCACCTCACTCGTACAAGGTGCAGCTTTGTTTGGGACACATTTATTTATTGAAAATCGGAATTACACCCTTGAGTCACAGACTCTTTTGCAAAGGCTCCTCGTCAGCTAGCACAGAAAATAACAACAACACATGATGATGATGATGTGAACAACAAACAGAGTAGGTTACCTGAGCAAATTTCATCTTATAGGGCAGAGGCAGCCCAGCGTCAGATGCAGAACAGGTTTATATAGTGAAAGAGCTGTGACACTTACAAAGTAACTCTTAAAAGCAGAGACTAATACAGTAGATATAAATAATAATAAAACAAAACAAAAAAAAAAAGAGAGAGAGAGCATAATTACAATATTCCAAATAAAAGAGCATAACATACTATGTTTTAGAGGTGGGAGGGGGGAGGAGGAGGCAGTAGCTAATTTAGTGAAAAGATACTAAGGGCAGTCACAAGTAGAGGTCTTGGCAAGGAATTCCTTGAGTGAGGTTCTGAAGGGGCCTATTTTAGTACCAGCAGAAAGAGCAGCAGGTAGGGCATTTAGCCAGCTAGGGGGCCCTGTGATAAAAGGCCCTTTGACCCAAAGCTGTCCTGCATCAGGGAACGACAAGGGGGGCCTTTGAGGTACTTCTGGAGACTCTTTGGGGGAAGAGAGGGTTGGATGAGACTTGGACTCTGACTGGAATACTACCCCCCCCCCCAAAACTCCTTAAGCCAGGCTGCTTAGGCTCAGTTTTTAATCCGTCTTCCACTGAGTGGCTCCTTGCATTCAGTATTGTACGCCTAATAGGAGGTATCTATTGTATGTTGTTTTATGGATAAAACAATAAAATATAAGCAAAAACAAGCATTTGTATCAATACTGAATGTTTGCCTGTAGTGTCAGGACAACTCTGGAAAACATAATGTCTAGACAAAATGTAGCTTATATTTCACCCTTTTTTGTAACTGTTGCCCTTATTTGTTTATTACTAAGGACATTTGCATGGAAACAGGATCTCTGCCCTAAGTAAATGTGTCTAGATGACGGTTTTGGGTGTACTGCTGCTTGGCCACCACATAGGGGAGGGTAAATGGTACAGCAGCAGTCACCATAATTGAAAGTCGGAGGTGGGCGTTGAAAGCATGCACTGCCTTCAGGATCTACATGTGCACCACTGCACATTGCCGGCTCTGACTCTTGAGAAGTAATGGGTGGAAAAGAACTCCTGTCTGCAGAATGATGCTGCAGCTCTGAAGAACGTGCACCACCACCACCATCCATGGCACCCACTGACACGAGGGCAAAAGCAGATGGGGTAAATCTTGGAGGTGGGGTGAAGGGGATGGGGTTCAACAGCAGAAGAGGGCTGATGAGGAGGAACAGGAGGTTAAAAGTCCATATGGAAAAAAAGGATTGTAAAAATACAGGAACTATATACTGATTTGTGTCTAACTCTTACAGTTTTCAAAGTTATCCAACTGGTATCTGGGGCTCTTTAAAGGGAACATAAACAATATATAATTAATGGGTCTGCCCTTTTTACCATAAGAGGACTGTGCCGTAATTTGCCGTTATAAAGGAGCGTTTATAATGGCAAACACGTGCCCGGTCCTCCCCTCGCTCTGTGCATGCGCCCGCTGCTGTGGCTCCCTTCCTGGTTCAATGCTTCCTTTTCGCCCGCATCCCAGCCACCAGAGAAACATGATGGTAAGTCACTTTTAAAACAAAAAAGTGATATTTTGTGCAAATGTGGGCTAGTAATAATATTGTAACAAAGTATAAAAGCTGCCAAAAGAAAATCTGTCGACCGATTCACTGACTGAAAACCGAAGTGGAGCACAGCTACGGGAATGGCTCCTATTTCATATAACTGCTGTGCCCAAAAGGAGAAGACCCAACAATTATATAAACTAAAATATGGGGTGTTGTGTGTAAACTTAAGTTTACACACACCCTGGGGGTTAGATGCTTTGCACAAACCCCTCGAGCGGTTTATGTAGCATCTAACCCCTCAGGTGTGTGTAAACTTCTCATTATATTCTATATATAATTTACACCAACTATTGTTCTTGTTTTCTTAAACAATCAGGCACGACAGGGGGTTAGTTGTACTAGGTTTACCCCATGGTCACGGGCGTTTGTAAGCCGCAAGGTGAAGCCGAGTACCTTCAGTGGGGTAAACCTAGTATAACCAATGTCCCTGAAGTGCCTCATTGCTTATATAAATTGGGCCCAGAGGCAACTTAAAAAAAAAAACAAAAAAAAAAAACTAAAAGTTTTCAAACCCACAAAAATTATAACATGTTGCTAAGTAGTGTAAAATAATCCCTACACAGATGTTTTTCACCTGTCAGTCATCTGTCTCTCTTCATATTCATTGTGTGATTGTTTACCACGGAATGGCAGAAATCCCCCCTTCCCCCGCACCCTTACACACACATGGAATACATGAATTCAGAATTCTTCAGAGTTCCACTGGCATACACACAGACACGCACACAGGCCTCAAGTGGAGTCAGACCCTTAGTTTTACCTGTTGCCAAGTAAAGAGCAGGGAGTTCTCTGGAAAACTGGTGGAGATACGAGGGGGATTTTCCATGGTCATCAAAGAAACACCAGCAATGGAAACTGAACAGTACTTGAGTTTCTAAATTTGTTTATGTGTGCAAGAAGGGGCTCTTGAGTGAAAATAACATTCAATTATTTACTTACTTTAGTTAAATTTAATGTACTTTCATTTTTAGGGCCTAGTAGAAGGTTTCCACACAAGAGTAAAAGTTACAGCCATGTTTGTGATGGAGATTAGGAAGCAAGTGGCTCATGAATTCTGCGAGTTGCTCCAGCTGGCAGGGACTTGTTTTTAGCCATTGGTAGTGCTCTCTTAGGGCAATGGCTAGAACCAAGTCTCAGGCAATCAGGACACAGGGATTTCCTTGCCCATTTTATACTGTTCATTATTGACATGCTGTGAACATATCTGAAGCTATTACGTTTGCATTCTGCATGCTGTTTCCAACTCTATTTAGTGCTTTCATATAGGTGATTCCTGCTGGTAATTAGGAACACACTCGCTCACACTCACGCATCACTCACTCATTCACTCACTCACTCACACGTCTGCTAGCTGTATAATGGGCAGAAAACCAGTGTTATTGATTGGGCTTTTCTCCTCTGAACTGCAAGAAGTTTACACTCATCGGCCAGATAAACACTGCAATCTTTATCATCCCTATCCTTCCCCTCTCTTACAAACAGGTGACTCTCCCATTGTGCTACATTCACCTCCAAGCACTGGTTGGGTGAGCTCCCTTCCTACCTCACCTCCTCCTCCTTTATAACACCCCCCATTCTCCGATTTCCTTAGATCAACGGACTCCCGCACCCTGGTAGTCCCCTGCTGATCCACCCAAATCAGTCAATCCGGTTATTCTCACCGCCTCCTAAAAATCTGGAATTCCCTCCCCCTCAAATCCAGCATTCATCTTCTGCCTACTCCAGCAGCTCTGCCCTCAATAATTACATTGCACCTACCTGCTCCTGCTATGTCCCTCCCTTATTACCTCCTCTAAGCCCTGGACTAACCCTACCCCTCTATCGTCACCTTCATTTTTACCCTGTGCACACCCACCCCCAAAATTTCTAGCTCTCCTCCCTTTCCCCCAAATTGCTCCCCCTTACTGGCCTCCCTTGATCTCTCACAGAATGTAAGGGTCCCCGGATGCTCTCCATGGGTTCCTTTCCTACCCCCCCCAAGGGGCTTGTATCTCTCATCTACTCCCTTCCCCTACCATCTCTCCTAACTCCCTAGACTTGCAGGGTTCTTAGCATCCTGAAGGGGTCCTACTGCATCTAGGCATGTCTCCTTCTCTCCTTCCCCATCCCTATTCTACCTGTCCCCCTAGCCTTTGCAGCCGCCTTGCAGGGTTCTCAGCATTCTTATTTATTTTTTTATTTATTTATTAAACTCTAGGATTACAAGTACCTTTGAGCAGGAACTGCTCATTTACAAAGGTTCCACGTCAAAGGATGTACAGTAACATACATACAAAGGTAAACAATGGTTACAAACTTAACACGTAGATTATTAAACATTATTTATACAGTCAAAAGTGAAGAGAGACAACATAAACCAGCTTCTAACAGATTTCAGGGTGAACAGAATATGGGGTAGGATGGAGTCAGGAAGAAGCCAGCAGGCTAAAGGGCCACTGTCAGAGGGTAGGGGTGGGTGGCAAAGTGTGGGGTGGGCTGGAGGGCCCCAAGAATGAAAGTGCTAGTTGACAGGGGATGGGTGGGTGGGTGGGGGGAGGCTGGTGCCAATAGTGTGAGGCTGAAGCGGCAGGTTACAGATCACCTTCAACTAGGGTAAAGGAGATGACCGTCGCTTAGGAAAGGTAGTCACATTGTGTGGTAGAGGCGAGGAATAGTTGTAGTTGCCTTTTAAAGGGACTTAGTGTCGCAGCTGCAAATGTTTCTTTGTTAAGGGTATTGAACCACTGCGGAGACCTGTGCATGAAAGACCTCTGTCCCACAGTGGTCCGGTGCCTGGGGACCTGGAAGGTCTGATATTGAGCACTGCATGTAGGCTGGGTGCTGCTGTTGACAGTAAGGAGTTTTGCCACTCCTGATGGCATGAGCCCGAGGAGAACTTTTTTGGTTATCAGACAGGTCTGGTATTGTATTCCACTAAGGAGTGGTAGCCATCAAGCCTGGGCATACAGGTCACAGGTGTGTGTTAGGCAGGCAGCACCCATAACAAGTCTACAGGCCTTGTTGAGTGTCACAATCTGAAGGGGTCCCGGCCTAGGCTTGTCTCCTCTGCTTCCCCTCCCCCATCTACCTTTCTCCCTAGTCTCTGCAGTCCCCCTTGCAGGGTTCTCAGTATCCTGAGGGGGACCTACTGCGCCTAATCCTGTCTCCTCTACTTCCCCTTCCCCATCTACCTTTCTCCCTGGCCATCACAGTCCCCTTGCAGGGTTCTCAGCATCCCAAAGGGTTCCAACTGAGACTAAGCATATCTCCCCTATTCTACCTAGCCACTATATTGGCTTTCCATGACTACTAGCAGGGTCCAATGTATCCTGATGGACTACTGATTAGGTCCCCCAAAGGTGCGAATTATCTTCCCCTCAAAGGTTCAATTATCCCTCCCTCCCTCTCCTATCACTGTCTTAATCCCTGTCTACTGACCTTCCCCAACCCCCTTGCAGATAACACACATCCTGAAGAGTCCTCTCTTGGGTTAGGTCCTATTCCCCCTCCTAGCATTAAGTCACACCTCCTCCTTCTCTCTCCTCCTTTCTTTAAATCCCTACAGCCTTATCCCCCTTTCTATCTAGCTGTACAGCCCCCTTTCAGGATTCTCCACATCCTGAAGGGGTCTCTCTGGGACACTGCCTTATCCCCTTCTCTCTGGTCCCCCCCCAGTCCCCTTGCATGGTTCCTCACATCCTGAAGGGGTCTCCATGGACACTAATCTTCCCCTCCCCACCCCCCTCCTTCCCCCCTTTTCTTTCCACGTAAGCACTTGTTTACTTATTAACCCGGCACTTATTACTGTCCACTCATTCTACCTCTTATGTGCAACACTGTTGTAACACTGTTTGTAACACCTGCCTTACAACTGTATGTTAATGTTGATCTTGTAACTTGAATGTTTAATGTCTCATTCTTACTGTACCCCTTCCCCCCAGGTTGCACCGGGAGACGAGCAACTTGTCGCTCAATGTGCCTTCCTGGTGAAACATTTCAATAAATAAATAAAAATTGTCAGCCTTCTCAGCATTGGCTTTTGAGAAGCAAGCCTCCTGCATTTACATATCCATCTGCTTGTACAGTGCACACCTTCACAGTCCCTACACTACAGTAACAATATGTTGCTTTGCACTTGCGCACAATGAAACTTAAAAAAAAGAATTGATAATTTATTTTATATGTTTATTCTAGGATTACAAGTACCTTTGCGCCAAGGCTCTTTTACAAGGGTTCCACATCAGAAATAACAAACAACAAGGAAGCAACAGTGAAATAACAGTAAACAATTCATGTACAACAGTGCTATTGAAAGGGGTCAATTGGGAAGAGTAAGGTGTAGAGGAGGAGGAGAAGTGTAGGTAGTTAACGGAGGCAGCTATAGTAAAATGGTGAACACAGCTAGGACGCATATGCTCACAAGGAATGGGTAGGGTCAGGTGCCTGGGGGTGGCAGAGAAACAGGGATGAGAGGAGAGGGGGAGGATGAAGATGCAGCTGGAGGCATTTGTCAAAAAATAAATGGGAAAGAGTGATAGAAGAGAAAAAGGGGGCAGGGTGAGGGGGGAAATAAGTGCTATAATGGGGCAAGGAGAGACTAATGAGGTGGTATGAAGACCTGAGATTTGAATTGGCGCATCATGAGCTGGGAAGGGGGATGGGGGCTGAGGTTAAGCAGTATATAAGTTAGGATTAAAGCTATGTAGGAAGAGAGCCAACAGACTATAGCCTCACACTACTTTGAAACTGAGGCAAACTCACAGGCTCCAGGGAATTGAGGGGTCTGCGCTTACCTCACTTTTTACTTTACTGTTTTGCGTTGCATGGTGCCAAATATTTGTGCTAAGGTAGGCCAGATTCTGGGTATGGAGAGGATGGTTACACACCTCAGTGGTTGGGAATTGAGGAAGATTTGGTGGCAGGCCCCGTGAGAGGAATTCGAGGCCCCGGGAAAAGGTCAGACTCTGGGCCCCTATGCAGCTGCATACAGCAGCATGCCAGGTGGCCCATGACCCTCTTTGGTGCTGGGCCATGGGAATTATCCCTGGCTCCCCTACCCTCTCAAAGAGCCCTGTTTGGCAGACATGTATTACTGTCAACTTCAGGCCTTGTTATTTATCCCCCCATCACGGCTCCCAAGTCAGCTCAAATACATGCCAGTTGGCTGGCCCATCAGAGCACATGCTCAGCTCTGTAAGTTTCTGAAGGTGCAGATCTCTCCTGATGTTCTGCAACCTCTTTATGGCAACCCCAATGTGAAGACAGGATGAAAACCTGCAAGTAACCAGTTTTGGGATGGGCTCCCCATTACGCACTTGGAGGACATTTTGCATGATCAGGCAATTTTGTTGTTCCGCTCTTTCCATCAATCATTTTGGGTGTCGAATAATACAAGTTTTAAATATGCACACATGTAAGCCCCCCCAAAAGTGAGCTTACCTGATCTGGAACTCCATGCTCCCTGGATTCCCCCCCCCCCCGCGGCACCATTTCTCCTGGGGCTGTGGTGGGAGTCGCACCTTGCAACCCCCTGTGAGGCTTGCAGCAGGAGGCCATTTCTCCTGGTGTCTCGGCCCATTCAGGGCCAGGCTGAGTGCCGGGGTATGGTCCGTGTCATCAGGTGCAGGGTGTGTGGTCCTGGGGCCAGTTTTGGGATAAATCGGGCTCGGGACCGGCAGAATGTAAATAAATAAATATTTTATTTTAAAATGGCAGTTCCGCGCACTATGCCCATGCACAGCTATCGCCAAAGCAAAAATTAAAAGGAGCAGAGGCTCAGTTTATTGGCAGCAGTTTTCGGTGCCGGCTGGCACCGCTGGGCACAATGTAAATACTGAAATTTGGGACTACAAGTCCAAAGGGGCGTTCAGAGGAGTAGTGTGTTTGGTGCCAGTGTGTACGGTCCCTGACTGGACCTTAAGTTTCAGGCACCAAACAAGTGAGCCATAAAAGGGAGAGCTTGAGTGAGAGACGGGAGATTCGAGAGGGAGAGAAGAGGAGGAGGTCGGAGCGGGGCACTCGCCCGCTGCTGCATTTTTTAATTTTAAATAAGTATGGCCACCAGTAAATAAAAAGAGGACTTGATGGTTGCAGTGTGTGGGAGAGCCCTGGGATCCTTGGCCGGAGAATCCACCGAGGGAAGATTCTGCTAACCTTTGCAGATACATGAGGTGAGGGGCGTCCTAGGGGGTAAAGCCTTATCCTGGGAAGAATGCAGCTTAGAGCTGGATGGAGGCTTGTGGCTGGCCTGGTTTGGCAGATGGGATCCAGGTGTGCCATGCTGGTGGTGGCAGGATCAAATGGTGTTGGGACCTATGTGGCAGTTGGCCCCAAAATTATCTGGACGTGGATGCCGCTGCATGCCGGGGAGCTCCTGGAGGTGTGAGTTCATAGGAGGCAGGAGAAGACCTGTGGGCTGGTCGCTGGGGAAGGAGGCAGAGTGGCAGGCTGTGTTCTAAATTCTCATAGCAATTTGGCTGAGCCCCACAAAACAGGCCATTCTGGACTTGGATCACTGCATGAGGGATTTGCTCAAACCTGTGGGGTCACCAGAGGAAATACCCCTGGGATGCGTGGAGCAATGACATAGCATCTGTGATCGGGTGCTGGACTGTGTTTGAAGGGTATCGCTCCTGCCCTTGTCACTTGTGGCTTTAGCTTCTCCAGTTTATGGAGGGAACCCCATTACCTAAAAAATGCAGTATCTGGTCTAAAGCTTGTGTAGGAGGAGGAGTAAAGGGTAAGGGAGGCTGTAAGTGCTCTGTGCACCCCTTGCAGGTCACAGCTCCTGGTAAGAGAGAGTGAAGCTGGGAGTCAGAAGTCTAAAGCTGCCTATGTGTGTGGTCCTTTCGACCTCAAGCTACTGACTATGTTGGGACTGTCTGCCGCCTAAATATGTTATGCAGTTGGGACCCCTGGGTCCGAAGTACAGTTTACCTTCTATCGTTCAGCTAATAATGTGACCCCTTGGTCCTGCTCCATGGAGTGACGATTTATTCTATTGACTGTTGATTAAATGGGATCCCCTGTTTTGCAAGTTTGCGTTTGCCTCTCATGTTTTGAAGAAAATTGTTTGCTGTTACTAAAAGAAGTTACCTCCACAGCCTTGCATCCAGTGTGTTCCAGCGCGGAATCCAGAGCGTCAGGGACCAGAGAACCACCGCGGAAGATGTCGAGAGGCCTGCCTGGTGAACAGAGTCTACAAAGGCCTCCGGGTGAAGTGGGCAAGGCCAGGCAAGTGAAGATCTGCGTCACCCCTCCTGCGTTCCAGCTCAGCACCCTGAGGGTCAGGGGCACCCCGATGGAGTCCATCCATCACTATCACCACCCATGGACAATCAGGTACTGTTTTCCTGTCTTATTCCTGGATTGTGTTTTTCTTGGCTGTACAGCGCCCTCCCTTCCCCATGAACTTTACCACCTTAAATACCCCTAGACGGGGATGTGGGGGGTACCTACACACAAACAACACATTGTATTACCCAGTTCTTAGGTCCCCCATCCTGGCCCAAACAAGGTGGGATATTCCTTGAGGATCTAACTGGGCTGCCACATGCAGTTTGGGACTCAACTTAGCACTAGGGAAATCAGATCCAGGGAAACCATTTGTGTTATGACCTTACTGGCCTGAAGCATTGGGCCTCAAGTTACCACAATCCCAATGGCAAAACATCTGAAGGGACTTCTATAAATATCTCAAACAAGATATGCGACATTTACAGCAATATAAAATAGTACATAAAGATCTGCTGCCTTGATGAAAGAGATATCCTCAAAGAAGGTAGAACAGTTATGTAAGAGCTTACTGTAACAGTAGATCTTCAAGAGAATCTCTCATTAGACTGCACCTTTTGAACTATAACTACATCAGCGCTAGGACCACACAGACACTTTTGCAAGCAGTCAGCCAAGGGCCGCACACAATGATGTCAGGCGTCAGCGTCTACCTAAACATGGGCAACTCCACATCTCCTCAGTTCCTCACCAGAGATCATTCTCAGAGGATCTCCCTTTAGGGAACCAGGAGAGACCCAGCACTCCACATACCAGGTGAGGCAGGGTGCTGGAAAAGACAGTAAAGGAAACAGCAGTACAAGGATCCTTTGTCGCAACCCCTGAACGGGAAGCAAGGAGGGATGGCATGGCCTGATGTTAAAGATTATCTCAAAGATCTACTGTTACAGTAAGTTGTTACATAACTGTTCTATCTTCTTCAAGGATATCTCTTTCATCAGGCCACACCTTTGGAATGAGTCCCAAGCAGTACCAAAAGCCAACAGTCTGGCTGGCTGGAGCCTATAGGCTTATAACAGGCCCTGTAGCACAGCTAGGCCAAATCCTGCTCCTCTACGAGAGACAATGTCCAGACTGTAGTGCTTCATGAAGGCATGGCCAGTATTCCATGTGGCAGCTGCACAGATCTCTGCAGCAGAAATATTCTGAAAACAAGCTACAAAAGTGGCCATGCTTCTTGAGGTATAACCATGAACTACACCAGAAGGTTACTTACCACACCTCCTGCAACGGAACATAATACAATATGCTAGTCATTTGGACAAGCACCATTTAGAAACTGGGGGCACCCTGTTTCGCAGGAGTGAACGAAACAAAAAAAGCTGCGAGGACTTTCTGCAGGCCTTTGTAATGCGTGTATAGTATCAGAGTATTCTGTGCACATCTAAGGTATGGATCAATGCTTCCCCTGGATTGGCATGCTCTGGATAATACACTGACAGGTGGATGGTTTTATTTATTTACTGACTGAATTGGAATTACAAACCTTTGAGTCAAGGACTCATTTACAAAGGCTCCTCGTCATACACAGGACTGGGCAGGTGCAACAAACAGTGAGTGGAATAACATAACAGTGCATGTACATACATTACTTACTTTATATACAGAGAAAGTACCTATAGTAGCAGAAGGAAAAAAAAATTTAAAGTAAACTCTGACATCACCTTTGGTAGAAACTTAGGATTAGTACGCAAAGACACTCTGTCTTGGTGGAAAATCAAGTAAGAAGGCTCACACATTAGAGCCTGCAGCTCTGAAATCCTTTGATCAGAAGTGGTTGCAACTAAAAATAATGCTTTCCAAGAAAGACAAGCCACGAGTCACAGCTGGCTCAAAAGAAGCCCAAGTCAGCTTTTCCAAAATAAAATTCAGGTCCCAAGTTGGGACTGGGTTTCGAATGGGAGGCTTTATATGTGCAACATACCTCTTAAGAACGTGTGGGCAACCTCTGGCTGAGCAACCATGTGGCCATCCACAGGCACACAGAAAGCTGATATAGGAGCCAAGTGCACTCTGATTGAGAAATACTGCAGGCTTGAATCCAATAAGGACAGCGGGTAATGTAGAACCTGACTGACTGGGTAGGTAAATGGATACAGGCTATGTGAAGTGGCCCATAAGCCAAACTGCTTCCATTTCGTGGAGTAAGTGTGTCTGGTGAAGAGTCTTCTAGCAGCCACCAGAATATCCAACACTTTCTGTGATACTCCAAAGCGAACTATGACTATGTCTTCTGGAGCCATACATGCATGTGTAGGGACTTCATGTCTGCGTGGACCAAGGTTCTCTGTTCCTGTAACAGTAGACCCCTGCATGGGACGGAGGTACTGGGGTTCCAATGCCAGCTGTTGTAGCAGGGGATACCATAGCTGCCAAGGTCATAGGGTAGCAATGAGTATTACAGTTGTCCCCTCCAGCTTCAGCTTGAGTAGTACCCTCTGAATTAGTGGGACATGACGGAAGGAATACAGAAATCTCCCTTTCCAAGAGAGGAACAACACGTCTTGTCAGAAAAACTCTGGGTCCTGGAGCAAGCAAGCAAGAAATGTGGTAGTTTTGCATTGTGTGGGGACACAAAAAGGTCCAGCTCTGGATGACCCCATCTTTCAAACAGGCTGTCGACCACCAGGTCACCTGTTCCCACGTGTGCATTCTGGACTGTGATCTGGTTAGTTTGTCTGCCACGGTATTTTGGGCCCCTGGAACATGTACTGCTGATAGTTCTAGCCTGTGTTCCAGAGCCCAATACCAAACCTGCAATGCTTTCCTGAACAGCATGTAAGAATGAATCCCTCCCCCATTTGTTGATGTAATGCATCCCACCGACATCGTCCATCTGTATTAACAGAAGACATGGAGACAAGTGGCTCTGGAAGGCTTGGAAACCATATAGGCCTGCTCTCATTTCCAGAACATTTCTGTGTAAACCGCAGCCCACCTGGGTTCACGTACCTTATGTCTTAAGAGGTCCCAGGTGGGCTCCCCATCTTGATCCTAAAGCATCCGTGGTGAAGATCTGGTGAGGGATAGGAATCAAGAGTGGGAAGTCCTTAAACAGGTTGTTGCATTCCATCCACCACTTGAGTGCTCTGCACAAGGACACAGTACTAGAACCATCTGTTCTAGGTCATCTGTCAGCTGGTCCCACTGGACTGTCAAGAGTCCACTGTGGGATCCACATGTGCAGCCTGGCCAGTGGCACTGTAACAGTGGTTGCCGCCATGAATCCCAGAAGGTGAAGAAATGTCCATGCTGAGACATAACGCTGTTGTACACCAACTGTGCTTGGGCAATCAGACGGTCTGCCCTGTCCAGAGGCAGGAGCGCTAAACCCTGGCCCATATCCAGAACTGCCCTTATGTAGTGCAGTCATTAGCAGTGTGTCAGTATCGACTCTGGTATGCTGACAGTCACCTCGAGGGCATCGAACATCTGTCTGGTTCCAGCAAAGGACTGCAAGAGCTGGTCCCTAGAATGGGCTTTTTAATAGCCAGTCACCTGGGTAAGAAAAAACATACAGGCCTTCCCTGCAAAAGGGCTGCTGCCACCACTGCCACACATTTGGTAAAGACTTGTGGTGCAGAAGATAAGCCAAAGGACAACACTCTGAATTGGAAATGCTCCCCCTGAAACAGGAACTTCAGATATTTTCTGTCAGGTTTCTGGATTTTGATATAGAGGTACACATCCTTCATATCCAGGGAGCAAACCCAATCCCCTGTTTGCAAAGGGGAAGGAGACCCTGTAGACAGACCATCCGAAACTTCTTACATTCTACGAAGAAGTTTAGATTGCTTAGATCCAGAACAGGCCTTAAATCCCCTGTCCACTTTGGGATGAGGAAGTAGCTGGAGTAAAAACCTGTGTGCCTCTGTTCTGGAGGTACAGGTTCTAGGGCATGTTTTTTGAAGCACGGTCTGAACTTCCTCTAGCAACAGGGACATGTGCCCTGGTGGGTATGTTGTCACAACTGCTGGATGATCAGGAGGGTTGTCCAGAAGCTCCAGGGTATAATCCTCTTCTATAATATCCAAAACCCATTCGTCTGTAATCACTGCCCTCCACTGGTCCAAGTGGAGGGACAGGAGACCCCCTACAACAACAAGGGCAAACAACAGAGAAAGATTCTGCACACGGGAGCTCCATTTTAACACTTTATTGCCACGACTTAAATAACTTACATTTACAAAATGCAGTCAGTGTGAATCTCCAGCAGAAAAAAAATCTGTTTTACAAATGTAAGTTATGCAATGACTGAATTTTATAAATGTAAGTTACATAAGTCATGGCAATAAAGCATTAAAACAGAGCTCCTGAGTGCAGAATCTTTGTTTGCCTTTGTTTTATGTGGATTCTGTACCTTAGATGGGCAGTGCGGTGGGTATTTTTCAGACCCCCTACAACGACCCCTGGTAACAGTAGTACCCGAGACAGATGCAAGAGGCTGCAGTCCTGGCAGAGGTATCATATGTTGTGCAGATCAAATGTTTCTCCACATTAGCACCATCATTAAGAGTTTTCATTAACTCCTGTTTAACAGAACCCTCAGGCAAGGACTGTGCAGCAGCTTTAGCCTTCTTCCATAGGGTGTTCTGATAGTTTATCATATGGGCCTGGCAGTACATAGGCCCAATGAGGCAGAGGCAAATGTACGCTTGCCTAGAGAATCCAGGAGATTGGATGTCCTATCAGAAGAAAGAGAGCTCAGGTGCCTAGGTGCCTTAACCTGTCATGGGCAGCTGTGATCACCACCGAGTCAGCCTCGGCTGGTTAGCATTAAAGGGCTTTCCAGAAGGAACAGAATACATTTTGTCTGCCTTTCTGGGTGCAGCAGGTATACTGTTTGGCCTATACCGGCTGCATAAGTGGCATCCTCCAAGGCTGGAAACGGGGGGAACCACAGCAGAAGGAGATTCTGGCATCTCTAAAAACTCAGCAGTTTCTTTTCAGTCAAGTCCTTCTCCTCTAAGGCAAAACCCATGGCAGCTTGCATCTGCTGCATCATGCTAAAAAATGAGGGACCCTCTGGAGGTGAGCTTGCTGTATTCACAACAGAATCCTCACTATCGGAGGAGACTGTGTAGCTAGTGTTATGTCCAAACTGGCTCTCAGTATAGTCTTCTTCCTCCTCCTCCTCCACCTCCATCATGAGGTCAGGATTATATTCTTATTTGTCATCAACTCAGTCATCAACAGAAACAAATGACCACTCTAGCAACGCCAGTGGTAGCAAAGGAGGTCTAGTTTGTTAGCTTGCGACGTCGATGGGGCAGTTGCAGGAGTCCCCATCGATTGGCCCCCTGGAACAGTAGACCTGGCAGTAGGTGTCATATGATGTATGAAAATGACAGGAGTATAACCTGAGCATCAGAGCCACTTTGGATAATAGGCGCAACTGCAGTAGTCAATGTTGGAGGTTGGTTCTCCATTGCAGACAGCTACGTACCAGCTGTAATAGGCCTGACAGTGCCTACGCTAAGTCTGGTTGATGGTCTGGAGGCAGGCGGAACCACCACTGGAGCAGGTGATGTTGAGACAGAGGTCATACGTGTAGTCCACAGAGGTGACCTAGATCTCGCCGGGGAGACCTTGTCCTTGTAGCTCCCTGATCAAGACTTTTCCTGGGACTTCGATGGCCACGATTCGGTTATCGGGGATAGTGATGCAGATTTACCCTGAAGCTGTTTCTCCATTGCTTCAATGGTCTTTTGTAGGAAGAATTTCTCCAAAGCCCCTTCCTTCGTCACATGGTAGCAGAGTTGAACCCCCCGGCAGATCTCACAGGTAGGCTGCAGACACACACATTGTGTGTGTCGTCCCTGTAGATCTTCTCTCTCTGCATTCACAGTACTAGAAAAGTTTAGATGGTTCTTTCGGAGGCATACAGCTCACCAAAAATCACTACAAAAGCGATTAGTATAAGAAAAAAATTAAAACAGCAGTTTTGAGCAGCAACATTTCCGATGGCGAGTCAGAGTCTGATCAATGGCAGGAAAAGTACAGAGAAGAGGAGGGGCCACCCATGTTTACGCTGACACTGATGTCTGACATTGTCATGGGCGGCCCCTGGCTGACTGCTTGCAAAAGGTTCCGTGTGGTCCTAGTGCTGTTGCGGTTATAGTTCTAAAGGTGTGGCCTGATGAAAGAGATATCCTTGAAGAAGATCATGTACTTTACTCCTAGTAGGCTGTATAGGATGGGTAGGAGGAATGAGGCAATTTCTATGGGATGTTGGTCTGCAGAGGGCACCTTCTATCACATGCTATAGCAGTGCGCTGAAGTGCAGCCTTTCAGGGAAGACATAAACAATAGCTTAGACCCTATGTTAGATCTCCAGGATGCATTTACCCATCAGGTTTGTTTAGATGGGATATATGGGAACCAGCTCTTTAGACCTAGGAAGGCCACATCCCACTTACTGCTGCGATAGCAAAACTTGTCATCCCTCAGCTTCAGCACCGGTTGGGTGGAAGTGCCTTCCAGAACAGAATAGTTACAAGAAATTTTTTGTCTGCCCTGAATGTAAAGAAATCTATTGCAAGTCTTATTCATTGATCGGAGTCCTTTGAACAAAATGGAAACCGTTACAAATGTTGCTGATGTCAATATAACGCGAATAGCATCTCCTTGTACATGGGGGCTTCTGTTGTGCTACATCAGTCCCGAACTGCTGTGGGGTCGACTGGGCCAGCATCTCTCTCTTCTATTTCTTTGATCCCCTGGTCTCCTTTGTAGAGTATACTGTCATGCGTACCATGGCACTTCTGTTGCTGCTACTGGATTCCTAGACTGCCTGCTTTGGTGGGATTGGGAGTGTTTTTTCTATATTGTTTAGTTGCTCACTGTGTTTTCTTCATTGTTGTCTTGTTGTTATTGCTCTATATTTTGTACTGGAAAATTCCCAATGAAGTATGTTACAATGGACACTGTAAAAAAAAAAAAAAAATCCCACATCAGTGATGTCACTGGTCTAGTCTTTCGTACTGGCACTCCCAGCTGTTGCCTACTGGGCAGGCTACTGTGGGCTGCTTCCATGTCAACACCCTCCTCCTTTTCCTCCGCCGGTTGTTAAGGGTGAGGGAATGATTCTTCTTCCTCTACCAAGTGTCCCTAGCCACCAGTTTTGCCTGTGTGTTTATCTGTCGTCATTTCCGATGCTTGTTGTTGTGTTTCTCCTTGTTGTTTTGTGGCCTTTCTATTTTTTTGTAGTATCACCAGTTTTGTTTTTTTTGATCTCATCTGTGTGCCTGCCCCAAGTCAAACTCCCGTCTGTTCCACCTCCTCCTCCCCAGAACTGCTGATGCTACCACTTTGTCAGGTGTATAATCATAATCCATCTCTCTGCTCCTAAGCTCTGCCAAATCCCTTTGATCTTCCTCCTCTGCCTGTGTCATTAACTTCAGCAATTTGAGGGAATGTGGAGAATTTTGTTTTTATTTATTTTTACTATTTTTTTTTTAATGGGATGCCACCAGGGTGCCAACTACCAGGGACCAGGCACCAGCATGTTGTCAGTTGGCACACACTTGCTGCCCACTGCCCAGATCACACTTCAACAGCACACCTCAGTCGACACACACACACACACACGCTGCTTCAGGACTCAGGAGGAGGAAGGAACTTCAGCAACTTGAGGGAATGTGGAAAATGTCGTTTTCATTTTTTTTTTGGTTTTTTTTTTAAATTACCCTTTATCCATCCCTCATCCTGCCGACTCTGACCCTTCAGGGCCCTGTAAGGAGTCATCCTCCTGCCTCCCACTCTACTCGTACTCACCTCCAGACCCCATGGAGCTGCAGCTTACCCCTCAAGCAGGGATGAAGTGGGGGACAAGACACCCTGTAATCCTTCACTGCGTTGGTCTTGGATGTGGTCGAGTGAGCGGAGGCACATTGGAGGCACGCTCCTGGAAGCCCATCTTCCCGGAGCCGGCCGGCAGTTTCCTCTTTTTCTCCCTCCCCTACAGCGTGCAACCCCCTGACGTCACAGCGCAAGGCGCCAACGTTCACGCTGTGCAGTGGCCGCCCATCCCCTACAATTGGGGCTTGCAGTACTCCGAGCCTCTGCTTGGAGTCACGCAAATGTGCGGGCATCAGCCTCTTCCCTCCCTGGAGAAAGTGAGCTGTCGTGGGACGCTCAAGCCTATCTCCCCCTGTCCGACCCACCAGCAAACAGAGTCCACTCCTGAACCCGGGTCGCTGGCATGATGCAAGGTGCGGCGTCCAGCGCCTCAACCCTCAGTGCCGGCTCGTTTTCATCTTTTTATTTTAGTTAGTGTGTGTATATGTATGTGTGTATATATATATATATATATATATATATATATATATATATATATATATATTTTTTCTTTTTTTTTTTTTAATGGGATCCCACCAAGGTGCCTGCTACCAGGGCTGTGGCACCAGCACACTACCAGCTGGCACAGACTTGCTGCCCACTGCCCAAGTTACTCAACAGCACAGCTCAGGATGACAAGCACACAGTCTGCTTCAGGACTCAGGAGGAAGGAACTGCTGCAGACTGGGAGAAGGTGAAGACTAAGAGTTTCGATTTGACAACTGCCAGAAAACAAAAAAAATTTTTTTTATGAGATGCCATCAAGGTGACAACTACCAGGGGCCGGGCAATGGCATGCTACCAGCTGGCACACACTTGCTGCCCACTGCCCAAACCACACTGCAACAGCACAGCTCATGATGACATACATACAGGCTGCTTCAGACTCAGGAGGAAGGAACTGCTGCAAATTGGAGGACTGTGAAGACTAAGTTTCCATTTCAAAACTGCTGCAAAAAGCAAACAAAAAATAATTTTATAGGATGCCACCAAGGTACCAACTACTAGGGGCCAGGCACCTGCATGCTGCCAACAGACACACATTTGCTGTCTTGGCCACTGCCCAGATCACAATGCAACAGCACCGTGCAGGACAACATACACATAGGCTGCTTCAGGACTCAGGAGGAAGGAACTGCCGCAACTTGGGGGGAACGTGAAGAACACCAAACTTCCATTTGAAAACTGCCAGAAAAAGAAAGAAATGTTATGGGATGCCGACAACGTGCCAACAAACAGTGGCCAGGCACTGTCCTGATGCCAGCTAGCACATACTTTACTTGAATAATACTCCTCCACACCCTGGGTTGTCCTGATGCCAGCTAGCACACACTTTACTTGAATAATACCCCCCCCCCCAAAAAAAAAAAAAGTCACATCAGGCTTCTGCCAGGGTTGACATTTTTTTCTGTAATGCCCCAGTAAAGGGCCACTTCTGGAAACAAAAAAAAAAAAGGTGCTGCATTGCTGAGATTAAATTATTTTGGCAAGTTAAGTAGGCACTGGCACACTGACACCTCGTGCCCCATCTGTCCACTGCCCAGACCCAAGCACACTCCCCTCCTCCTCCAGTCCCCCCCCTTGCCGAGAGTGCAACCATTCGCCACTCCCCTCTCAGGCAAGTCCCTGGTCCCAGAGGCCTGCCTGCAAGCCTGCACCACTACTGCTATTCAGCCTGCCTCTTATTTTTTTTCTTCCTTTCCCTCTTCCTTTCAGCCACCTTGCTAGTTGGTTGAATTTTTAAAGCAGATTCACTCGACTTTAGAACAATAGCCTAGCTAATTTAACTAAACAGAATCTCAAAACCTGGCATCTACTACCCAACAGCCTGATGACAAGCATGCGAGTGAACTTGCCTTGTAAGTCGTGTGACTGCACAGTTAGGCAGCTCCAAAACGAGGCTGGAGCCCGATACCACACTGACTCACAGAGCCCTGCAGTACACTGACCATATGCTGGGGCAAACTGTGGTTTGTGGTCCGACCTGTCGGTGCCATCTGGACCAGGGTGAACCAGTAGAACATAAAGTCCACCAATTTCGGTGGAACATTCGCCACTGTCCACAAGACTCAAACACCCGAAGTTTGAGGTGTGTGATTCCTGTGTAGAACCAAACCTACAGCCCTAATCTTTGGCACATTAAGTAAAGACGTATCTCAGTGCACAAACATTGACCATAGTTCTGTGACAAAAGCTGTAGCACACTATGTGCTTTCTGCACTTTAAAATGCACTTTATTCTGTTTAATATGTGAACGGAGAATTGGAAACAAGCCTGAATACAAGATCTAGATACCTGTGAAACACAGTACCCAGCAAGTATGCATTTTCAGTATTATACGGCAACTGGAGGTGGGTGCTGCACTTATTAGGGAAGAAAATCTTTGACCCACTAGATCAGTTTCAAAGCTGAGTCTATAATAACAATAATAATAATTCCAAGTCCCTCTCTTGCTCTGCCACATACAGCACTGTACTATGTAATCTGTAAACCCAATGGCAGTTTTCGGCCCCAAGGTGAATTATTGTGCACTTCTACACACTGAACTACATCTGCTATCTGTCTGACCAACAGCTTCGCTTTTATCTAGATCCTGTTGCAGTTTCTCCCTTTCATCATGGCTAACCAATCTTGCTAGATTTATATCATTTGCAAATGCGGCTGCATGGCTACAAGTCCCCAATTTTAAATAATGAATGAACAAATTAAACAGAAGTCAATGCCTTCCAGTCTGACAGATCTCTCCCCCCACCACCATTTTCTGCCTCCCGAAAGCAAACCGATTTCTAATCCATTCTAATAGTTACCCTCCAACCCCTGCTTACCAGTCTCGTGTGACAGCCTCCCATAAGGTACAGTACCTTGTTAACAGCTTTACTGAAGTCCAAATACACAATGTGTAGAGAATCCTGCAGATTGACCTCATTGGTTATATCACCAAAAAACATATGCTAGCTATTAGATACTACTCCGTTCTCAACCAAACGTGCCACTAAAACATTATCAGTATTAGTCTCTTATCATTTTACCTACAACTGAGGTCAAATAGCTGGCCTGACAGTTCTCTGGATCTCCCCTGCACTGTCCTCCAATCCCCTGACACTTGTTCAGTTTCAAAGGATTTAAAAAAAAATATCTCTGCCAGTTCATCTACGAGTTCCTTTAGTATTCTGGAATGCATCATGTCTGAGTCTGGTTTCTTACTTGCATCTGCAGTATCTAAGTATATTGCCACCAGTTCTGTTGCAATTTCCACCTGATTACATTGTTTTTGGCCCCCCTTCAAAATGACCCTCTACTACTAGCAGTTTTCCTCTAGGTTTGTTCCTCAGCAAGACTGACTTAAAACAAGTGTTAAGCTACTCTGCAATCTCGTAGTTAACACAAGCTACTGGTACTCCCTGATGTTATGGGGCATGTGCTCATACATCTAACATAGCTTTAGAAAAGTTTGCATCATTCCTTCCTATGTCCCTAGCAATGTTTTGCCTTCCTAACTACATAGATACATAGACAGTGTCGGCAGATAAGGGCCTATGGCCCACCCAGTCTGCCCATTTGAGCTTGTAAGTTCAGTTTGTTTTCCTAGAAGTCTGTTGCCCCTTACTGCACCCTCTCTGTAGGATCTTGTACTCTGCCCTGGTGTTGTCGGAGGACCTCCCCTTTCTTGCTTTAAAGGGTCTCCTTTTGCTCTGATGTTTTGCCATCACTGTTCGATTCATCCAAACTGGCCTCCTTTTGGTTCTCCTGGTCTTGCTCCCCCTGGCTGCACATTCCCTCATAGTCTTTTCTAATATTAAAAGGAAAAAGTCAGAACTTCGAGTCCCACACCTATGTGAGGGGCTAGTCCCAATTTATATTTTGTGTGCAACAACATTATTCTGTACTTACTGTTTACTGCAGTATTGTAGATTGTATAAGACAGATTCTGCTGACTTGTAAGCTGGCATTTTCCGTAACTACAAATCCCAGAATTCCCTTCGACTAACATCAGAAGAGGGCTGCAGCAGTGGGAGATTTAACAGCCTGCAGTGCATGTTAAAAGGTTTTATCATTTTTTTGTTTGCTGGTCCCGCTGCTCTCCCGGGGATAAGTACTGTCACGGAGCACAGAAGGATACTGTATCTCCCACTGCTGCAGCACCCCTGATTCTGGGATTAGTAGTTATAGAAAATGTCAGCTTGCAGGTTAACAGAATCAGTCTGATACAACCTACTATACTGCAGTAAACAGTAAAAATAAAAAAACTGAATTTGCACACAAAGTGCAAATTGGGACCAGTTACATACTTGAGTGTGGGGCTTCCAGTGCTGACTGTTCCCCTTTAAATTTAGTCTAGTCCACATTTCCTCAGCCTCCTCCTTTCCTGCTGACTGAGTCCAACTCTTTTAATCATTTTGAGAAAGCTGGCCCTGCTGACATTTAGGCCCTGTACATACTGGATAGCGATTACAAAAATTTTATTTTTTTTTTTTTGCCTGGCTCCTGTCTCCCTGGCACCGGAGGTTTCGGACTCCTGCATCGCTCACCCACTCCCCATCCCCAAGCTTCCCGAGCGGGCACCCTTCCCAAGGAACTTGGTCTTCAAGCCCTGCTTTGCCCCAAGGGCAGGACCACAGGAGTTGGACCCCCAGCAGACCTTAGTCTGCAGCAGGAGTGGCCCAGTGGAGACAGGGCCATCATTAGCAGGCCGGCATTTTTCAGAGTTTTTTTCCTGGGAGGCGGGGGATGTGCAATGAGTGTCAGCGTCCCCCTACCCCTAACGATGGCACCGGCCATAGAAACATAGAGTTGACGGCAGATAAAGACCGTAGGGCCCATCCAGTCTGCCCATTTCTTTTTCTGCCTTATGAATGTGCCCATAGGCCTTTGCTCTGTCAACGGCCTATCTATTCATACTCATCTGAATTGCTCCCTTATGCCTATCCCATGCCTGTTTGAAGCCCTGCACTGTATTCATACCCACCACTTCCTGAGGTAGGCCGTTCCATGCATCCACCACCCTTTCTGTGAAAAAGAACTTCCTCACATTACCCCTTAATCGGTCTCCCTCTAATCTCATGCTGTGTCCTCTTGTCCTGCTATTTTTCTTATATTGAAACATGTTAGACACTTTCATCTTGTTAATGCCCTTAAGGTGTTTGAATGTTTCAATCATATCACCTCCTCCCTCCTTTGCTCTAGGGTATACATATTGAGTTCAGTTAATCTGTCCTCATATGTTTTCTGATGCAGTCCCTGCACCATTTTGGTTGCCCTTCTCTGGACTGCCTCGATTTGGTTAATGTCCTTGTGAAGGTGTGGCCTCCAGTACTGCACGCAGTACTCCAGATGGGGCCTAACCAGTGTCTTGTAAAGAGGGATTATTACCTCCCTCTTCAGACTTGTGATACCCCTACTAATACACCCCAACATCCCTTTAGCCTTACCTACTGCTCAGAGGTCTGCTTGATGATTCTAGGTCATCGGTGATGACGCCGCCCACGTCTCTTTCTTCCCTTGTGACTGCCAGCAACTCCCCTCCCAGCCTATAGGTGTCTTCAGGGTTTCTCTTCCCTATGTGCATGATCTTGCACTTCTTTGTGTTAAACCCCAGTTGCCACTCTTCTGACCATTTTGCTAGTTTATCCAGATCTCTTCTCATTCTGCCCACACCATCTGGATCATCTACTCTGTTGCAGATCTTGGTGTCATCTGAAAACAGACAAACCTTACCCAACAGTCCATCTGTAATGTCACTGATGAAGATATTGAAGAGGACTGGCCCCAGGACTGATCCCTGAGGTACCCCACGTGTGACTTGCATCTCTTCTGACTGTATACCGTTTACCACCACTCTGGTTTGCCACCCAGTTGACCAACGTCTGATCCACCCCGAGCCTACCCAGCTTATTAATCAATCTTCTATGTGGAACAGTATCGAAAGCTTTGCCGAAGTCAAGGTAGGCAACATCAACTGCTCCCCCCGGTCCACCACTCTGGTTACCCAGTCAAAGAAATCTATGAGATTAGTTTGACAGGACCTTCCTTTTGTAAACCCATGCTGTCTTGGATCCTGTGCTCCTATGGATTCCAGGTGTTACACTATCCTTTCCTTAAGGAGTGTCTCCATAATCTTGCCCACTACTGAGGTAAGACTGACTGTAGTTCCCTGCCTCCTCCCTGCTACCACTCTTGTGGAGTGCATGAGCCCTTCTCCAGTCTTCTGGGACCACTCCTGTGCTCAGAGACTCACTAAATAGTTCTGATAATGGCTCTGCTAGTTCCACCCTTAGCTCCTTTAGTACCCTGGGATGTATGCCATCAGGTCCCATTGCCTTGTCCACCCCAAGCTTATCGAGCTGTTGTAGGACCCTATCTTTTGTGAAGGGACTAGTGCAACCCCCCGTGTCCATGGTGTAGAGCTGTGGGCCCTGCCCTACCTTCTCTTCAGTAAATACTGATCAGAAGTATCTATTTAGGATAGATGCTTTTACATGGTCCTCCTCCTCCTCACACGCCCCCTTATCCCCTCTGATCTTAGCAATACCTCCTCTGGACTTCTCCTTTCACTAATGTATCTATGGAAAGTCTTGTCACCTTCTCTTACTGTTCGTGCTAGTGTTTCCTCAGTTTGGGCCTATGCCTGCCTTACTGCCTTCCCTGCTTCCCTTAGGGAAGTTTGGTATGCCTCCCTATTTTCACCCTGCTGCGTTCCCTTATATTTCCTGAAGGCCAGCCTTTTGGCTCTGACCTTTTCTGCTACTCTGTTTGAGAACCAAAGTGGTTTCCTTCTTCTTTTGCACTTCCTTTTCTCACTAACACAATGGGATGTTGCTTCAAGTATTGCATCTTTAATGCTTGCCCACTTTGCCTGTACCCCCTCACCTGTATTTCTTTTTGCCAGGGCTAGCTTAACTCTGTTGGTCATCTTATCAAAGTCAGCTCCTCTGAAGTCCCATATTTTTGCCCTTGAATGTGATGATTTTGTTCTAGTGGCCAAATTGAACCATACCATGTGATAGTCACTGGCCCCCAGGTGACCTTCTACCTGCAGATCTGTGATCCTTTCCCTGTTAGTCAGTACTAGATCTAGGATAGCCCCGTCTCTTGTGGGTTGTTCTACCAGTTGTTTGAGCCCTTCCCCTGCAGGGAATCCACCATGTGTCTAGTTCTGGCAGATGTTCCTGCTGGTACTGACCAATCTGCATGTTGGTACCCCCAGCCTCCGCCAGAGGTCCGCATAGCGCCGGACACTCTTCCCCCTCCTCCCAGAGAATGAGATTAGTCCCTGGGACGCTCAATCCTTCTACCCCGGCCGGCTCTCCGACTCCCAAGTTCATCCCCGAACTTGGGATATCAGCGCCACAAGCGGACGCCTTGCTGCTGTGTCAACAGGCCAGCATAAAAATGTTTTGGAATCCAGTTCTCAGAGCATCCACACTGTGCTCAGACACCATGCTTGCCTGAGCCAGTTTCCCGGCATTACTGCGGCAACATAACAAAGCACTATGGTTGCTGCAATACAAGGTGGGAGACTCACGATCAGGTGCAGTAACAGATATTGGTAAAAAGAGCATTGACTGAATCAGGAGCTCACTAGGAGCTCAGCCATGTACTTGGAGTATTATTTCGTTTAATTCCTGTTTGGTTAAAAATTAGTTTTGTTTAACGTCAGGTTGCCTTAACCGGTGTTACAGCACTGATCGCATCTACATTATTGTTGACACAGTGTTTGTCTTAAACAGTGCTAAAGCCTTGCTCTGAGCAGGGTTTTCACACGGTTTTAGAACACAGACTGTAGCACGGAGTTGACTGTGGTACAATCTGGATGCAACCCTCCTAAAACCTTATAAGAGTTAAAATGTTTTAAGAGACACATTGTATACAGTGCCTCAGTGTCTGTGTAAACATTTTCTCTATGTTCGTCGATTTAAAATCTAATTTTATAGTGGCCACTGTTTCCTACGTTTTCCTCAAATTCTACCTCAGAAACCAACTCCTCCCTGTTTGTCATCATCAGATCTAGTATAGCCTCTTTCCTCATCCCTACCCCCATCACTTAATGCACTATGAAGCAGTCATTTAAAGTTTCCAGTAAGTCAGTCCCTACCCTTGAACTGCACTGCATATATCCCACTCCATTTTAGGGACACTAACATTCCCCATGACAGCATGACTCCCTTAATGGCTACACCTCTCATTTCCTCCCACAGTCCAATCTACATCAGCCACCTGGTCAGGAGGTCTGTAAAAACCCTGAACTGCAGCTTCTCTTTGCTGCTCTCAGTCTGAACGCACAGTGATTCTGATTTGCTCCAATCCTGTCCACTGTTCTCTAGCTCTCTTGCTTCCATTTAATCTCTTACATAAAGTCCTACCACAGTCCCCCCTCCTACTTTTTTGGTCCTTTCTGAATAATCTATTCCCTTCTAATGCGGTTTCTCATCCATTACTGTCTTGCCATCATGTTTCTGTGATCTCGGTTATGTCCATTTCATCTGTGCCACCCTAGTTCTTTTAGTTCCCTTAGTTTACTCTTCAGACTCCTTGTATCTAGCCTATATGAACACACGTCTACTTTTTATTACTCTTAGTGGGTACTTTATAGGGATAGACATAGGGGAATATTAGTAAATAGGCAGGGAGGGGGAGAGGGTTGCCAGAGACCAGTTAGCGTCTGTGGAGACCGACTAGGCAGGGACCATCAGGGCAGACTGGGTGGGCCAAGTGGTCCTTTTCTGATGACAAATTCTATGTTTGTATGTCCTTTGCTAATAACCTTTTTGCTACCACTAGACAGAGATGTTTGAATTATAAATTGTTTTGATTTATTTGTTTCAAAAGTTTTACCAAGAAAGTCAACTGAGCTAGTGTTAGCTAGTTTCCAGATGCATCCGGGGAGAAGAAAACAGAACAGATCCAAAGTACAATGTATAACACAGGCACAACCCTAGTACCCGAAACCATACACTTCTTGACTGGGTAGTCATCAATAGAGAGGACAGGGTGCTCCTATCGGGTACGCTGTCCGATGCCATTAGCGATCACGCCCCCACCTACCTGGTCTGGGCCTCTAAGACCAAGTGCCCACCCTTCCAAACTATTCTCCTTCCGTAATTTCAATCACCCAGACATCCCCTTCCTCCTTCATAATGTTTGAGTGATAAACTGGTCAGCCTTCTACACCCTCTCTGACATGTCCGAGGCTGAGTGTTTCCTCACAACAGCACTCCTCCGTCTCCAAAATCAACATTTCCCCCTTACTACTCGCCGAGTTAGGGGCGACTGTACGTGCTGGGCTAGCAAAGATCTCCTGGCCATGATGAGGGAAAGGGATAAGCTATGGTCAGCCTACAAAAAAAGCACCCTCCCCTGACCGATGGAACGAATACAGGCGGCTACGAAACCTTTGTAAACAGTCAGCCCTTGTCAAAAAGTGTGCCTTCTTTCAGGGCACACAAAGGGACAGTCTTGGTGACCCCATCGCTTTTGGGGCGAGGTCAGCTCATTACTCAGCCCACACACTCATAACCCCATTATTCACCTTGACACTCCCGCCAGACATCTGGATGACCCCACTGCTGTGGCCGAGGCCTTCAATAAAAAATTCACAGACCTGTTTGCCCTCCTTAGCAAGCTGCTACCCCTGGTGACCACCGGTCTCTCTGATCATCCTCCCACCCATACCCCTCAAACTCCTCCCCTTCCCTCTTTTTACTTTCAGATTATCACCCCCAAGGACACTGCCAAACTGCTGAAAAGCCTGCCTAGCTGTGGCAGCCCAGGCAGCAATGGTCTTTTCCCTGCTATGCTTAAACTTGTATCACTTGCCACCTTAAAACCACTCACGTACCTCTTTAACTTGGCACTGACTACCTCCTCAGAGCCCAGCACTTGGAAGCATGCCAAGGTGGTCCCGATTTTTAAGACTGGTGACCTGCTATCCCCAGATAACTATCCGCCTATATCCTTGCTCCCTCACCTTAGTAAACTTCTGGAAAGGACTGTCCACCGACAACTGTCTGACTATACTGATACACACACACACACACACACACACACACACACACACACACACACACACACACACACACACCTACTGTCCAGACAATAACACGGCTTCCGTAAACATCACTCCACCACATCTGCCCTTGCCCTGTCTACCAATCATATTCTTAGGAACATGGACCTTGGAAGAGCAATGGGAGCTGTCTCTGTCGACCTATCTAAAGCTTTCGACCTGGTCGACCACACCCTGTTACTCTCCTCCCTCCGCACCCCTAGCTGCTCTACTGAAACCACACAGTGGTTCCGAAGTTACCTTTCAGATAGATCTCAGTCGGTATGTGTAGGACCTTCCACTTCCCCCACCTTCCCAGTCACTACCGGTGTACCCCAGGGCTCCATCCTGGGCCCACTCTTATGCTCCCTGTTTATAAACTCTCTTCCCTCTGACTGTTTCACTTGTGATGCCTTATTTTATGCAGATGATCTTGTCCTCTTCATTAGTTACAAGGCTCTTGAGAATATATCCAAGATTTTATCCAACAACTACTCTGCGGCGCACACCTGATTTCACTCACATCGCCTAATTGTTAATGCTAAAAAAAACTAAATCCATGCTATTTGGATCTAACTCTTCCTATCCAAGGTCACCAAGGCTGGGTCCACCACTCTCAGTAGTCTCACCAGACAACACTGTACTTGAAAATGTACTAACTTTAAAATATCTGGGAGTTATCCTGGACCCGTCCCTCTCCTTTTCCGATCATATCTCCTCTGTAATCCGCTGTATTAACCAGAAACTTGGTGCAGCTTATCGGATAAAGTCACTCCTGAACAGGGAAGCTCGTTTAGCCATTGCCCAAGGCAGCTCGCTACCACTGATTGACAACTGCTCCCCTATTTACTCACACACATCCTCAGCCTTGCGTGCGCGCCTCTGCTCCACGTACAACAACATATGTCGTTTCACTCTCCTGGCACCGTATTGCATTCACCACTACCACACCTTGGCTGGCTCCCTTTATACTGCAGATTTGATTATGGGACTGGCTGCCTCCTGGATAGTGCCGTCAGGCATGGTGAAACCTCCCCTTATACGTCTCTCCTCAAGACCAGAACTCCCTCGAGGTGTCTCCGTGCATCCTCAGTCCCTCCCGGATATCCTGAAAGTCTCCTCGGCTGTGGGTAGCAGAGTGTTATTTGTTGCTGCTCCCACTCTGTGGAACAGAGTCCCCATGCCCATCCACTCTCTGGACTCCCAAGCCACTTTCAAGACACATATCAACTCCTGGCTGCTTGATGCAGCCGCATGCCATTGCTAGCAAGGATAATCCCACCCGCATCTTTCTGATTTTTCCTCTTGGGCTGCTTTGGCCTCCCTGTCCTCTTTCATTTCTTTGGACTCCTTTCTTACATCCCTCACTACCTGCTCCTTGGACTGTCCCACTTGGATGTTGTCTTCTTGTATGTTTTTTTTTTTGCTGTTTGTTTGTTTTACATCATGCATTTAATCTGCACTGGCCACTTATCCTTAGTAAATAATTGTATAATAATTGTTGCTTATCATGATGTACTGATTGTTTTTTTTTTTTTTTTCAGCCAATCATTAATTTTATTTTTCTATTTCACTTTCTTTGTTTATCCACTTTGTTCACCAATGATGTCTGTATAGCCACACGGCTTGTACTAATTGTATAACTTGTCACTACCTCTGTAACTGCCACCTGTGTGGCCTGGGTCGTGCCTGAAAAACATCCCCTGGATCAGTGCACTTACCCGGTTACCAAAGACTTAAATAAATAAATAAATAAAACAATAATACAGTAAAATGAAAGTAAAACTACATATACAAATTACAAAAAAACACTACAGAATAAAAATCACCATACAGTAATTACTGCACAGTACATGTACAAAACAAGTAAAAGAACATTGAACTGTGAGCAACAATAATAATGAAGAGCAGGCAGTGGAGACTGATTAACTGGGGCAGAAGGGGCAAGGTAGAGACAGTGTAGGGAGGCTGACAACAGAATTGCACCCCAGTATCAGGAACAGCTGCAGGAGTGCATACAGAAACCACCGAGGAAAAGATTTCAGAGTGAGAAGGGAAGAGCAGAGCAATGGAAAAGCAGGAGAGGGCCCCAACTTTTAGGGAAGCAGAATGAGAAGGCGGCTTGGCTAGTAGCAGATTTCAGTGGTGGGAGAGCAAGTAAGGAAATACAAGCGTTATATAGGGAGTAAGAGGTAGAAGGTGGGGAAAGACAAGACAGAAACAAGATATGAGGGAAGGGAAACAAACCAAAATTTGGAGGTGAATGATGCACTGTGGGAAAGGTGCCTGGTATTAAGAAAGGGGGGAGGGAGAGAGAAGTATACAAAGAACAGTGGTGAGTAGGCAGGGGTTTGTCAAGAGCAAATCGACAGAAGGAGTGAAACAGGGGGTCCAGTCTAGCTAAAGTGGACTTTGGAGCAGCACTGTAAATAAAGTCTCTAGTCAGAAATGTGGAGAATCATCTTAGGGAGGATTTCTCTTCGAACAGGAACTGGAGTGCATTCCTCATTTCTGTAAAGTGCTCCAAGCTGGGGGTAGAGTTTCTTGTGGACTGAATCCACATGAACAGAAAAAATCAAGGTGGCGATCCAGCCAGACCCCAAGGTACTTGAAAGAAGAGACATCTTCAATGGCTAAAAAGGGACAAGTAATTTGTTTAGGCGAAAAGAGGAAGAGCACGGGTGGGACTGTAAGGTTGGGGGCTGTGCAGAGGAAGACCAGGAAAAGGCAGATATCCTGAACAAATACTTTTTTCAATGCTCACAGAGGAAGGGGAAGGGCCATAAAAAAGTAACAGAAGCTTTGGAGGGACGGAGGGAGGAAGACACTTGTCCTTTTTCAGCGGCGACAATCCTGAAGGGACTTGCTATTCTGGAAGTGGACAAAACAATGGGGCCAAACGTGGTGCCTCTAAGGGTATTGAGGGAACTCAGAGAGGTACTGGCTGCACCTCTGATAGTCCTATTAAACAGCTCAGTGGAAGAAGGAGTGGTTCTGGCAGACCGGAGGAGAGCAGATGTAGTCCCACTTCACAGATTTGGTAGTAGGGCAGAGGCTGACAATTACAGACCAGTCAGCAGGACACTGGTGGTTAATCACTGCTTAAGGAAAGGATTGTGAATCCAGTGGGTTATGAGATCTGAGACAGCATGAGTTCACGGGTGGGGGGAGGGTCATGTCAAACGAATCTGACCGAATTCTTGACTGGGTGGCAAAGGAATTAGATCAGGGTGGAGCAGTGGACGTGGCCTACCTAGATTTCAGTAAGGCTTTCGACACTGTTGCACACAGGAGATTAGTAAACAAGCTGAGTATTTCAGGAGTGGGTTAAAAGGTGGTGAACTGGATAAGAAACTGGTTAAGGGACAGGCAGCAGAGGGTAGTGGTAAATGGAGGAAGAGAGGGTGACCAGCGGGATGCCTCAGGGGATCAGAGATGGGATTGGTCTTCTTTAATGTCTTATAAGTGACACTGCAAAGGGAAGGGAAGGGAAGGTCTGCCTGTTTGCAGATGACACCAAAATCTGCAACATAGCAGATACTCGGGTGGTGTGTGTGTGTGTGTGTGCGATTGGGGGGGTGGAAAGGATGAGCAGAGACCTGAGAAAACTAGAGGAGTAGTCAAGGGTAGGCAGCTGGGTTTCAATGTGAAAAAAGTGCAATATAATGCACTTAGGCTGTGGTAGACTATGAAACAGGGTGGAGTGGTTCTGACGACTACCAAGCAGGAAAGAGACCTGGGAGTAATCACATCTGAGGACCTAAAGGTGGCCAGCCAGTGCAACAAGGCAGGCAGGAGGGCTAGAGAGATGCTGGGGTGCATACGGAGGGTCATCACCAGCAGAAAAAGGGAGGCTATGTTGCCTCTGTATGGATCACTGGTAAGACCTCACCCGAGTACTGTGTGCTGTTCTGAAGACCACATCTCTAGGACGACACAGAAAGAATGGATGCAGTCCAGATAAGGGCAACTAAAATGGTGTTGGTCTGCATCAAAAGCTCTACAAGGAGAGATTAAAGAACAGCAATATGTACACCCTGGAGGGGGGATATAATGGAAACCTTTAAATACCTCACTGGGGTAAATAAAGTACAGGAAAGAAACATTTTTCAGAAAAAAAGGTGCTTAAAAACAACGGGCCATACTATGAAGCTGGAGAGGGGTAGAGACAGTAGAGATGTGAGGAGGAACAGGTACTTCCTTACAAAAGGTATGGTAGATTTCTGGAACAACCTTCCAGCAGAGGTAGTGGGGGTGAAAACAGTGGTAGGGTTCAAGAATGTATGTGACAAGCATAAGGGAATTGTAGTGGAAAGGAAGGGGGAGGGAGGGAGAAAGAGCTGGAGATCAAGTAGGGCCTGCAGTGATATTGTAGGTATGGAAAAATGGGCAAACTGCATGGGTCAAGGTGTCCTTATCGGCTGTCAAATTCTATCTTTCTATGTTTCATCTAGGGTATGAAAGGGTATCACACTGGTGACATCTTAACAGTTTAAATCTGTATGTAATTTATATATTTGGAGGAGAAAGTATGGCACTGTGGGTTTAGGGCTCTGAGCTGCAAACCTGGAGACCTGGGTTTGAATCCCACAGCCCCAGCCTGCTGCATACTTGTGTGATCCTGAGCAAGTTACTTGACTTCCTTGTGCTTCCAGGTTGCACCTGGAAAAAGGCTTTGGCTTAGTGTGCCTTTCCTGGTTAACAGGAAGGGAACTCAAGACCTGTCAGTCTTACCTCAGTTGTAGGGAAGCTGTTGGAGTCACTGGTTGAAGAGGACCTTGTGGACTACTTGGAGAGCAATGGTCTCCAAGGTAGCAAACAGCATAGTTTCATGGCAGAGAGGTCTTGTCAAACTAACCTGATAGTCTTCTTTAACTGAATGATGAGGGCATTGGATAGGGGCCACGTCAGATTTACTCTACCTTGACTTAATCAAGGCTGTCAACTCCATGCCTCACAGACACTTACTGAAAAGGATGGAGGATCTGCGCACAGTTAGGGACGTAGTAAGATGGGTAGGTAACTGGCTAAGGGGGGAGGCAGCAGAGGTTCGTGGTAAATAGGGTCAGGTCAGTACAGAGGGAGGTCACAAATGGTTTACCACAGGGATCTGTCCTAGGCCCCATCCTCTTCAATATGTTCTTCAGCAACATGGGACAAGGAATCCAGGTCAGGTTGTGTCTCTTTTCAGATGAAATTAAGCTCTGTGGGAGGGTGGATAGCGATGAGGGAATCGGAGATATGCAAATGCTAGAAATGTGGTCTGAGATTTGGCAGTTGAACTTCAATGCCAAAAAGTGCAAGGTGACACACTTAGGGAACAAGAACCAGAGGACTAAGCACTGGTGGGGTGGGTTAAGACTCAGCACTATAACTGAAGAGCAGGACCTAGGAGTTCTAGTGACACCCTCAAACAATCAAGCCAGTATAACAAGGCACACAGGATGCTGTAGTGTACTGGGGGTGGCAGAGCAGCAGAAGGAAAAAGGTAATTCTACACTTTTATAGATCTTTGGTGAGACCTCACCTGGAGTACTGTCCCCAGTCCTGGAGTCCTTACCTCAAGAAAGATAAGGATAAACTGGAGATGGTGCAGCAAAGGGTGACAAAGATGGTTCAGGGGGCCAACAGGGCAGGTTTTACGAGGAGCATCTCCAGGCACTGAACATGTACTCAATGGAGCCCAGAAGGGAGAGGAGAGATATGATAGAGAACTTCAAGTTCCCGAAAGGAATAAACAAGGTGGACTGTGGGGAATATTTAGCATAAGTAACAGTTCAAGGGCACGAGTGGAAACTGACAGAAGTGAGGTTTAGGAGGGGCAAAAGGAAAAAGTATTTTACAGAAAGGGTGTTGAAACCGTGGAATAGTCTACCAGCCAAAGTGGTGGGTGCTAAACCCATTAATGGTTTCAGGCACAGCTGGGACAGAGTGAAGGGTACAGTGGTGCTTGGGATGACGGAAACTGGAAGGGCAATTGGGGGGGGGTAGGACCTTGGATGAACAGTAGGTCATGGGGATAGATATGGTACCACTGGCAGACTGGATGGACCATCACTCTTTTTCTGCAGTCACTGTCTACAATTTGATGCTTTAGGTGTTTAACACTAAAATGCCTGCTGTTTTAAACAGATTTACAGTGCCTACATTAAAAATTGCCCATGTTGGAACAGAATTTACTGTCAGAACCACTTTGCTGGATGAACACCCTACTACAGGGTTGAAACTTTATATTATAGCGTTATATAACTATATTGCTACAGTTTTCTCCCCAACTGTATCCCCCACCCCCCATGTATCTTTTCTGGTCAACATTTAAATAAATAAGATAAATAAAATATTGCTTAAACAGTTAATTCAGATTACCTTAAACTGTGGCCATAGGCCTGTTAAAACAAGGTCTACTGTGGCAGAATATTGTATTTCTTTCACCCATGAGATTGATTAGTCAATAATCTTAAAATGAATGTGTCAGCATTCAACAATGCATTTTAATTTGTGCCCAAGAAGCGAGGGTGACACATAGTCATTCTAAGTCATACATAAAGCAGGAACCAGTTTAAAAAAAAAAAACTACCACGTGAAATAAACTTCAAAGGGGCACTGTCAAGCCTTTTTGCATCATATTATTTTTAGTAAAAACCCATATTTTATGATTGCTTACCTTCTCTAAAATTCAGTGGTGTTGCTCCGTGCTTGGCAGAACTGAAATGCATGCTAATGTATAGTTATACCCAACCTTGTTTTGTTTCAAGTCCTTGATGTACTGTTACTGCATACTTCTTGAACATCAGCAATGCCCCCAAACAGTGCAGCCACTCATGATGCAATAGTCTCCTCTTCTTCCTCTTCTGCATAACGAGTGGCTAGATTGTGTTGTGGGTTTTTCTCAAGTCCAGGAAAGATGCAGTGGGAGTTGATCTAGGAATATAAACAAACATCTTTGTGTGGTAACATCAGTATGGTGGGCAGTTTGTTCTTCACTTTTTGAAAAGAAAGAATCAGAAACACACTACCAACTACATCAGCAGTCTCCACAAAATGTGAACAGACATAATATTTGTTTTTTTAAACTAAGGACACTGAGGCCTAAGGAGGTTAACAGTGACCCTTTAAGTGACTATATTAGCTCACGTTAATACAAGAAATAAATCAGTGGAGCCCATTTTACCTGGAATCCGGGTACTTGGTAAGTGTTGCCAGGCTGCTTGTGTACATGTGCCCTCCCACGTCGATGTGCACCGGTGCATTTGACTTGGTGAGCTGTGCTGGGGTGGGGATGCCTTGATTGTTCAGCGGGGATGCAGGAGACCTGGTAATCAGGGGTCGTGACATATTGGGACGGCTGTCCTGTAACGAGAGGGGTAGACACTGTTGTTTCAGTTCCCAAAAGCAGAAACCCAAGGGCCTTCTTCTCAAACCATCACATCTGTATATTTATCCCCCCCTCTTCCCAACCACCACCAAGTAAGGATGAACAACACTGCTTTCAAAGCATTTCCAACTAAGGAGGGAAATACCAAACCCATTGTCTTATGCATCCTACCACAGATTGTCACATTGCTGGTCTATCTTGTTGCCAGGAACTGTTTTTACTGTGACTGTACGTTGTGATGTATGAAACCCATTGTCTTATTCAAAGTGTGTTCCTTTTATTTTGTAAACCTGTTGTACACCTGTCTTGTACTGGGATCTCCTTGTGAATGCGCTTACTCAATGGAATTTTCCTGCAATAGCTAAACTGAAACGGTCATTTAAAATCCCTCCCATTTACAGCTTTTGCACTAGTTCCCCCAACCCCATGAAAGCTACAAAACTCTGGATTTGCAGGACACTTCTATTGTATTTCTTCGACTTGCACTAAGTTTCCTTCATATCCAGCATGCTGTAATGGAGCAGTCAGCTGTGTTTCTGGGGAAACCGCAGGGCCTGAAATTCCTATTAATAACATTCCCCCAGGGCTGCTAATTGAGATGAAAGAACATATTTTAATCAGCACCTGCTCCTTGGGGTACGTAGCACAGGGCCACCGCTGTGACCATAATTTGTTCATTGAGCCTTCTGCCAGCAAGGCCTCATGAGAAGTGCCACTAAGAAAGGAGAAAACAAAAAAGATGGAAGAAGATAAAAGTAATTCATTTGGAAACCACTGAAGGGCCATGCAACATAGAAATTAAAAGCAACAAACATCACTTTTGTCACTAGCTGCTATATTCTCAGTCCCACAATATGAGTGTACACTAGGCTGGTCAATTTTCATTCTTACGTGAGTGTAGTCAGCATCACCTAGGGGAGGGAATATGACTGGGAAAGCCCCTCAGACAGATCACACTTGTCATGAATGCCAGTGGTGTTTAGTTAGGGGTGGGGTTACAATGGGCAGAGGTTCTTCTCTGCAAACAAACCAAAAAAAAAGTCACTTTTGAATGCTCAGATTATACAGAACTTGACAGAGGACTGAAAAAGTTAATGTTCCCAAAAAGTTCCCCACAGAGGATGTCTAGCACTCCCATTTCACTGTTTGTTTTCGTGGGCAAATATTCTTTAGTTTCTAAGTACGTGTCTTGACTGTACTCCACCAGATACCAGGAGTCCACAACTGTTCGCAAAGCAATACTTTGACTTTGGAAGATTTTATTTTCATTTTGCATGGGGTCAGGGTACAAGTAAGAGGGAAGCGGGGGATGGAGAAACACCATTTTAAACTGAGATACATTTACTGTTGAAGGGCCTAATCAGGGGACAATACCACTGTGGAATGGACTTTGATCACTGCATTTCCTTTGAGAGGCCTGAGGGCCTACATATAATGGAGTGTGGCGCACTCTTTTTTTTAATTCAGGCATTGATGATGGAGGCACAGGGCATTTCTTGGTGGTTAATGACCGACTGGGAGAGTTGATGGCCCAGGGAGAAGCCATGGGCCATTAACCCAGACGGTGATTAATTCACACATGATGTGCCCTGCAGGGCTGAGGCTGTCACAGCAACTATCATTTAGAATCCATGGTTACGAAAAAAGCAAAAGCTATGCAGCCTCATTTTCCTGTATGAGAACTTGGAATAAGTTTTATGGCTTGAAGATTCCAAGTTCTTTTTCTTGAGTTTACAGTGGTTTCCCAGTATCCCAGGGAACTGTGTAAAACATAGCATTACAACACATCACTGCTTTTCTTGCATTCTTGTTCTGTACTGATCTCCCCCCTCTCTTTATTACGGAGGACAGGACAGACTAGATGGACTTCTTTCTCTGTCCGTATTTTTCTGTTTCATTTGCATAAACTTGGGAATGTTTTTCAGACTTCATCTCCTCCTCCTTTTGCTTTTCCCTCCATTGAGGTCATACGTTTTCTGTTTGTGAACAGACTGCAAAAAAAACACAGAATTATGACCCCAGCAGAGGATGAGATGAAATTTATTTATTGATTTTGTTGACCGGGTAGGCCCACTGAGACTGAAATTCCCTTTTTCGGGGGGCTGAGAAAATACAACACGAAGATCCTGTTTTCATGCAAATGTCCTCAGTAATTAAGGGCGAGGAGAAATGAAAATGAATGAAATATACATAAAATTGTGTCTGGATACTGAATTTATAAAAGATTTCAGATACACCTAGCACAGATTTACAACCATCAAGAACCAGTTTGAGGAACTATAGTGTAAGGGGTCTACCACCAGCATCACCAGCCTAATTTCTGCTTGACTCTTTTTTTTTTTTTTTTTAATTTGTTTACTGGGTAGGAGCACTGGACTAAAGGCAGTGTTTCAGGCTTGACCTGGGCCAAGGCATACAAATACAGAAAGATGATTTCATAAGAGTGCACGCTTACAAACATAAAATCAATCACAGCCTGAACTGGAATTTGCTGTAAAGCAGGTCTTCTCCTGCCAGGTCGATAGGGCAGATCTTCTAGTTGTTATTTCTATTTTGTAAAGGTGTGTGTGTGTGTGTGTGGGGGGTGAGGCATGTCATTTTCAAACCTGTATTCCCAAAAAGTAACCATGGGATCCCCCTCAAGCTTAACCCCATGCTCTGCCTATGCAGTTGTGGAGTGGTGTAACCCCACTGAATAGAACAATGAGAAACTGAAGTGCAGCAGTACTCAAGTGTTTTGCAGACTAACTTGTAGCCATTCTGGTCCTTGTACAAAGCAGGAAGTACGTTAACTTTTATTATACAAACAAGTAGTTTTCAGTATACAAGCTTTGAGGATTCACAGTGCTCTACTTCAGGTGATGGTAGTTTTCACAAAAAGCATTTCTGATGTATCAAAAGTATTGTCTTGTGACAACTTAAGGTTTCAGAACTGCTCAGCTTTGAGGTCCTTAAACACATCATGAGATGACACTATTGATTAGCCAAGGAACGCCTATCAAAATCCATTTACTTGTAATATGTGGATGTCATTTTTCCTCTTCAGGGAATCGGTGCCATTAAAAACTCAATACCACCGATCTGACATCAGAAGGTCATGATACTATTCTTCTGACTTCAGAGCAATGGTGTTATGGAATGGGATGTTCGAAGTGGTCCATATACAATGTCCACCACTTATACAGCCCGTGGATACTGTGGACCGTCGGCTTTAGGAGGCAAATCCTTGTCTCCCCTTGCCATTTCCATTGGCAACTATGGTAACAGGCACCATATGTAATGATTTGGGCGCGTCGTCTATGTCGGGCAATCTTTCTGGCAATCAGCTGTGTGGCTATAGCAGATTAAGGATGCCTGCTACACCAGACGCTTGATGCCCACTAACACCTCCACAGCTGTGAAAAAGTCAAATTTCTGGCACTTCCTAAGGCTCTCTGACAGCAACTGTGGAGGCATTAATGGGCTTACCTGGCAGCACCTAATCACTGTGGTCACCTACTGAGGTGCTAATCATCCGCTGTCATAACAAACCCTTTACCACTGATCCCTTAGTGTAAATCCTTTTTCTACGACTATGCACTGTTCTTTGTAGAGAGAGTGAGAGACCTGGCCCCCTCCCACAGCAGTCATAGCAGAGGCCTTTCTCACTTTGAAAATCTGACACTGCTTGTGGCTAGCGACATTTACAAATCCCTGCTGTGTTCTTCTCATGCAGCAAAAAGAGAAAAAGAAATCCTCCAAAATGCAGACTGCAGACTCTAAGGTGTGTGAAAGCTGTGTAAGAGGGATAAGCACAACGATAACTGTGTTGTGTTAATTGGCTCCTGATTCCCTAGTAAACTGCTACAGTACTGTGATTAATCGATTTTTTGTGGCTGGTCTCTCTCTACCACCATATCTGCAAACAAATGTTACCGCCACCGAGTCCAACCGATATAACGGCCGAATGTGTTTACACAAATGCACCTGTTATAAGCGGTGGGGTCAGTATTACAAAAAAATGACATGTAGGAAAGCAGCAGTAACGAGGCTTTTCATTCCATCTCAAGATTCTGCTGACATCATAAACAACTCGAACTTTGCTTGTGTCTTATGATGTTACCAGAATCCCTCTATGGAGTTACAGCCTTGTTAATGATGATTTCCTATCTAAGATTCTATTTATATAAGAGGGTTTGTATGCAAATACTGCAGTTCTAAAGTTCTAAATACAACTGGCACACTCCATTTTCCATACTGGGGCTGCAGTAATTTTCCGTAAAGTACAACTATTAAATTTTAAATTCAAGCTCCATTTTTAAAAGTAGAAACCTTCAACACGATTTGTAATATTTTTATATGCACAGTTCCCATGTCTCTTATGGTTGCAAGAGTGTCTTCAAGTCCTTTGTGTGCCAGCACTGCTCTGCAATGCTTCACAGTTCTCTTACTCAATAGAGAATGCACAGTTATAACAATCCAGCTGGGCAGACATCATTTGGGGAAAGCCCCCCTTTAGGATCATAAAAACACAAACAACTGAGCTGGCTGCTTATACTTTAATTTACTGAAGTAAACATTAAGGATCAGTGTTACGTTTATTGAATGAATTATATCCCCACAGGATTCCTGTTTAGGGAAAATGCTGATAGAATCAAAGACTGATCATTATTAAACTACACCACCACCAATGACAGAAACTTGGGGTGTATATAAAGGGCCTCCCAATCCTTGTGGAACACTGCAGAAGCAGAGTCCCGTTACCAGCATTTGCATCCCTGAAACCAATCGGGCTGAGGTGACAACCACCAGAAAAATTGTTTTCCTGGTGAAAATCTTTAATTCTTTGAATGAAGAAGCCTGGCAATTTACCAAGAATCAGATTAAGAACGGTGTTGGTAACAAATGCCTGACATAGGGAATTCCTCCGATACATTTTTATGAAGCTGGGAAGCTGCATGATGTGGATCTATCGAACATCTCACGGCAAACAGAAGAGACTGACAGATGAACAATGGCTGATGAGAACTGCAACACCAGAGTCTGACAAATCTAGCCAGTGGCCCAGGATTTGCTTACAATAAGAGGTGCACAGGTCAAAAAATACAGGTTACTCACCTGTAACCGGAGTTCTAAGAGTGGTATGTAGAAACATAGAATTTGACGGCAGATAAGGACCGCTTGGCCCATCTAGTCTGCCCATTTTCCTACCTAACAGATAAGCTGCAGATCCTGGTTAACCAACAGCTTACTTCCTCCTACCCCCCCACTAGGACTGCCTTATGTCTGTCCCATGCATTCTTGAATTCCTCCACTGTTCTTGACTCCACGACCTCCTCAGGAGGCTGTTCCATGCATCCACAACCCTCTCTGTGAAAATACTTTCTCACATTACCTCTGAGCCGTCCCCTCTATCTTCAAATTGTGCCCCTTATTCTTGCACATCTCTTTTCTGAAAGATGCTACCCTCTTGGACTTTGTTGATTCCCTTGAGGTACTTGAAAGTTTCTATCATGTCCCTCTCTCCTTCTTTCCTCAAGGGTATACATATTAAGCTCCTTTAGTCTTTCTTCATGTGTCTTCTGGTGCAGACCATGCACCATTTTGCTGCCTCCTCTGGACAGCCTCCACTCTGTCTATGTCTTTGCGGAGATGGGGTCTCCAGAACTGCACACAGTACTCAGATGGGGTCTCACCAACTGTCTGTACAGAGGATAACAACTTCCTGTTTTCTACTATTGATGCCTCTTCCTATGCACCCCAGTATCCCCCAGCCTTCCTTACTGCCTTCTCACATTGCTTGCCCACCTTTAGGTCATCTGATGTAATTACCCCAGGTCCCTTTCCATTTTACTGTTGTCAGTATCTCACCCCCACTGTGTACACTTCCCTGGGTTTTGTTTCCCATGTGCATTACCTTGCACTTCTTTGCATTGAATCTGAGCTGCCATACATTTGACCATTCCTCCAACCTTGCCAAATCCCTTCTTATCCTTTCCACTCCATCTTGTGTATCAACCCTGTTGCAGATCTTTGTGTCGTCTGCAAAGAGACATACTTTTCCTTCCAGTTCCTCTGGATTTGTCACTTATAAAGACATTAAAAAGGACCAGTCCCAGTACTGAACCCTGCGGTACCCCGCTAGTAACCCTCCTTACTTCACTGTGTACTCCATTTACTACTACCCTTTGCGTCCTGTTGTCTAGCCAATTTTTTATCCAGGCTACCACCTTGGGACCCACTCTAAGGCTGGCTAACTTGTGTATTAATCTTTTGTGGGACTGTATCAAATGCCTTGCTAAAATCTAGGTAGGCATGTCCACAGCCCTCCCTGGTCTACTACTTTGGTCACCCAGTCAAAGAAATCTATTAGATTCGTCTGACACGACCGTCCCATCGTGAATCCATGCTGCCTTGGGTCCTGTGCCCCACTGACCTCTAGGTACTCAACAATTCTTTCCTTCACAAGTGATTCCATCATTTTCCCTACCACTGAGGTCAAACTAACTGGTCTGTAGTTTCCTGCATCTGTCCTGCTCCCACTTTTGTGAAGAGGAATCACATCTGCCCTCCTCCAGTCCTCGGGTACCACCCCATCCTCCCATGATTTGTTAAAGAGAGTAGTCAGCGGTGTCACTAGTTCTACCTTTAGTTATTTTAGAATTCTTGGGTGAATCCCATCAGGCCCCATTGCTTTGCCCACCTTCAATTTTATTAGTTCTTTCAGAACCCTTTCTTCTGTAAATGGACTGGTATCGACCCCCATCTTTAGAGTGTTTCTTTTGTTTGGTTTAGGTACCTCCTCCTCCTCTTCCTTTGTGAATACTGAGCAGAAATATTCGTTCAGTATCCCTGCTTTTTTGCTGTCACCCCGTACCCACATTCCCTCCCCTTTATTAAGCCTCAGTATCCCTCCTTTGGTCTTTCTTCACTCCCTAATGTACCTATAAAAGGTCTTATCCCCGTTCTTAACAGAATTGGCTATCCTTTCCTCAGTTTGGGCCTTTGCTATTCTGACTGCCTTCCCAGCCTCTTTCTGCTTTAACTGATAAAGTTCTCTGTCCTGCTCCTTCTGTGTTTCCTTACATTTCCTGAATGCTATCCTTTTCTCCTTAACCTTCCCTGCCACCTCTTTTGAGAACCATAGCGTTTTTTTCCTTCGTTGTGTTTTAATGATTTGCTTTACACAAAGGCTTGTTGCCTCTGTGATGGCAGTTTTGATTACTCCCATTGTTCCTCCGCCCTCCTTCTTGCCTGTTTGCTAGTGCTTTTCTGAGGCACTCTCTCATTTCCCAAAGTCAGCCCTCTTGCTTTTGTATGGCTTGATTGTATGGCTGTGTTTATAGTGAACCACACTGTTTGGTGGTTGCTTGTTCCCAGATGGCTACCCACTTCTAAATCTGAGATTCTTTCTCCATCCCCATTTGAGAGTACCAGGTCTAAGATTGCTCCCTCCGAGTGGTTCCAATACTAGCTGTCTGAGGCATGCCCCTGTAGGGCATCAAGAATGGCCCTGTTCTTGGATGTGCCTGCAGCAAAGGTGCTCCAGTTAACATCTGGCATATTCAGGTCCCCCATCAACAATATCTCCCCTTTTTCTGCCATTCTAAGGAAGCCTTCTATCATTTCCTTGTCCATTCCCTCCCCGAGATGGGGATCTGTATACAACCCCCATGCGGACTGTGGTGCCATTTCCTGTCTCCAGGGTGACCCAGAGTGCCTCATCTGCTCCCTGTTTACTCTTAGTTCTGTTGCTTTGATCCCTTCCTTTACACAGAGAGCTATTCCTCCTCATCTTTTACCCTCCCTGTCCCTCCTGTAGATTGTGTATCATGGTATGTTGACATCCCAGTCATGGTTCTCTGTGTACCATGTTTCTGTGACTGCCAC
Organism: Neoceratodus forsteri; assembly: GCA_016271365.2. Classification (NCBI taxonomy): domain Eukaryota; kingdom Metazoa; phylum Chordata; order Ceratodontiformes; family Ceratodontidae; genus Neoceratodus; species Neoceratodus forsteri. The sequence continues at coordinate 1,244,843,637 of CM057455.1, forward strand.
AATATCCAGGCAACCTCTTCCATCAAGGCCACTAGTTCAGGGGCTTGTTACAAAGACTCACGGCATTGGTACTCATCACCTCCACTTTTGATAGCCTTACCCCTTTTAGCCCCATTCCTGTCCTTACTGCCTTTGCCTTTTTTACATTTACCTCTGTTCTGCTCCCTAATAACTTCTACCTCGGTGTTTACCTCACTAATTACCATGTTTTGTGGAGGAGGCTGGGATTTCCTGCTCCTTTTGGGTGCCTCCCCTTGCTGGTTTAAATGCTTGCCATGACATTTAAACCTCTCTATGATCCTGGTTCCCCTGGACAGATGCAGACCATCGCACCAGTATAGGTCTGCATCCTCCAGGTGGCTCCCCAGTCCCCAATGGGCCAAAACCCTGGGCTCCACGCAGTTTTTCAACCACTCATTGAATTCCCTGGTGAGGAGTGCCCTCAGCATCACTTTCAAGATAGACAGGCAGCACCTCCTAGAAGGTTACCGTATGCGCTACTTGTCTAGCAAATCAAATCAAATCAAAATTTATTTATAAAGCGCTTTTCCAAAAATCAAAGCGCTAATACAAACAGAGATAAAACATTAACATGATAAATAAAGACATAAAACAATAAAATATTCATAAAATAAACTAATCATATGCCAGCATAAATAAATAACCTTTCAGGGATCTCTTGAATACTTCCACGGACTGGCACTCTCTAACCTGACGAGGTAGAGAATTCCACAGGGTCGGGGCCATAAAAGAAAAAGCCCTAGCCCCAGATGATTTAAGGTCTAAGGCCCCTCCCCAACTCTACAAACTCCTCTTGCACTGCTCTGATCCCATTCCTAGCCAGGTCATTTGTCCCTAGGTGGACAATGACATCCAGCTCCCTCCCTCGTGCAGCTCCTCCCACGATCCTGAGGATTCGCTTCCTGTCCCTCCAAGCTGTGGCGCCAGGAAGGCACCTTACCTCCCTCTCCCCTTCCTCCCCCATTTCTACCCCCCCCTAATGATTGAGTCCCCCACCAGGAGTTGTTTCTTCCCTGTAATCCCATGCCACCTCCTGTAGGTCTCCTTGTGAAGGTTCTCAGCATCCTCCTTGGTCTCCACTGCAGGTGCCTCCATAGAGGAACCACTATCCACCAGAAGAGTGAATGAATTGTGGAGAGGTACAGCTGGAGGGATGCAACTCTGTTCCACCACCCTCTCCCTCCCTGAGCCCACCCTAGTCCAGCCTCTCCTCTTTCTTGGCAACCTCTGAGGTTGTGGCATTGGCCCTGGTGGTCCCTGGGTGGGCGAGGAGGTTTCACGAATCCCAGCCAGGTCAGCTTGAAGACGGGCAACCTCCTCTCTCAAGACCAGAGAGGTGCCTGCAAATAGGGCAGTATCGCAGCCTCCAGAATGTCTCCCGGAACACTGCCACCCCACAGCACCACTCCCATCATGTCTTATTTTGTGCCCCCTCTACTGTTTCTCTGTATTCTTACTCTCTCTTCTCCTTACAACTCTCACCCTTCCTGTTCTGGGAAGGCAACTTCCTATCTTTTTCAGTAGCCTCCTTCTTCCTTGCTCAATGTCAGACCACCAGCAGCTGGGGGGGTGAGCTACTTCTTTCCTTTAGGGTTGACAAAACTAATGTTTCTCTATGATCCTTCCCTTCCTACTGCCAAACAGGAAGTTCCTATTGACAGTCAAATCCAGTGGCTATAAAAGTAGAAATGGCTTTGAGTGGGTGGGTGGAGGGGTGGGATAGAGGGCAATTAGTAAGAAAAAATGCTAGCAACAGGAAGTTGTAATTTGAGTCACCTGCTTTTATAGTGTCTAAGTCACACCCCCAGTTAAGCTCTCTTTCCTCCTGCTGATACAGTACCCTTCCAGCACAGAACACACACTAACTTTCTTTCTTTTTTTTAAACCCTAAATAAGACCCCTTCTACTTCTAATAAAGTATCTGTCTACTTAATCTCAACAGACACTGACTCCTGCTGAGATATAAGTTTTAAATTAATAAGAAAATGTAGCTTCTTTTTTTTTTTTAGTTAGCTGCTTTCTGCTCTACAAGCAAGGCTAGCAACAGCCTTGCTTGTGTTATATGTTGTTCATCAACACTTACTGGCAGGTTCCTTGCTGCTTTAAATGTTGCCGGGAGGTCTACAAGCTGGCTCAGCCCAATGATGCCAGATCTAGCTCGCTGGAAGCCAGGTTGCGTGTCGAAGCCGGGGAGATTGGGTGGGTTGTGTGGATGAACAACATATACCACTCCTAGAACTCCTGTTACAGGTGAGTAACCTGTATTTCTAGGGACATGGATATGTTGTTCAATCCACACTTATTGGCAGACTCCTAGCAATTCTCCGGGAGGAGGGAGGCAAGGCACGCAACCCCTACATAGGGAATAAGGACTGGAGAACTGAGGTCCCAAAACCAGCATCCCGGCGTGACTCAAGGTCGATGTGGTAGTGGCTGATGAACATATGTGCTGACTTCCAGGTAGCAGCCCTGCAGATTTCCTGCATAGCGACGTCCCTGGAAGCAGCCACCGAAGCAGTGGTATGGCGGGCAGAATGAGCTCTTACCCCTTTGGGAGGCTCCATGCCCGCCAACCTATAGCAGAGATCTATGCAGGAGGTGACCCACCTGCCTATTGTCCGCTTGGCTGCAGGTCTGCCAGGTGCGGCTTCAGCAGAGGTGACAAACAGCTGGCGAACCTCTCCCTGAACTTCAGCCATCCACTCCTTGTAGTAAGACAGCGCTCTTCTAGGGTCCAAAATATGGAGCCTATATTCTGCCTCCGAGGTGTGATTGGGGTAGAACACTGGCAGAGTCACCACCTGGTTAAGGTGCAACTCTGACACCACCTTCAGGAGGAATTTCGGGTGGGGTGCAGGACAACCTTATCCCTGTGGAAGACCAGATAAGGAGACTCGATGGAAAGCACCTGGAGCTCTCCCATCCTTCTGGCTGACGTGATAACCACCAAGAAGGTGGTCTTCCACGAAAGGTGAGAGATGTCACACCTGTGCATTGGTTTGAATGGCTTGCCCATGAGCTTAGCCAATACCAGCAGTAGATCCCATGGAGGTGGAGGTTCTTGCACCGGAGGGGATATGTGATCAAGGCCTTTGAAAAAGCACCCAACCACCTTCTCCGGCGCCACCGACTGCTTTCCGGCCCGCGCCCGGTAAGCAGAGATGGCTGCCAGGTGCACCTTAAGGGTCGTCAACCGATGCCCTAGCTGAGACAGGGACCATAGGTAGTCCAGAATGCTGGCCAAGGAACAGGAGGAAGGGTCCAACCCCTTATCCTGACATCAAATGGAGAATCTCTTCCATTTGAAGGCATAGCATTTTCTGGTCGACTCCTTATGGGATGCCTCAACAATGTTGAGGACCTCATCGGAAAGACCCAAGGCCTGGAACGCTAGCTGCTCAGGAACCAGGCCGTCAGGTGCAGGGATTGAAGGTCCGGGTGGAATACCTTCCCCTGGTTGACTGAGATGAGGTCCAGGCGGGCTGGAAGCTGTCTCGGGAGCCTGGAGCTGAGGCTGAGGAGATCTGGATACCAGAACTGATAGGGCCAGTCTGGGGCTACCAGAATCACCTGCGCCTTGTCCCTCCTCGCCTTGAGAAGGACCTTGTGGATCAAGGGAAATGGGGGAAAGGCGTAGAAGAGGCCCGGGGTCCACAGCCTCGAGAAGGCATCCCCCTGCAGCGAGCCCTGCTGGGGTGGGCATGAAACAGCCTCAGCTTTGCATTCTCCTGAGACAAACAGGTCCACCTGAGGTGTGCCCCAGTGGGAGAACAGATCGTGTACTAACTCCAGCAGGAGAGACCACTCATGAGATGCAGCACCTATCCAGCTTAGGGCATCGGCCGGAGTGTTGGAGGCTCCCGCCACATGAATGGCTAGGAGATCCGCCTCCAGTCTGCCCACGAGACACCAAGTGCAGAGAGCTTCCTTGCACAGAGGCAAGGAGAACATCCCGCCCTGGCGGTTTAGGTAGTACATGGTCGTGGTGTTGTCCGTCTGGACCTGGACCACTTGACCCTGTACAAACGGAGCGAAGGTGGTGAGGGCTAGTCAGACCGCTCGAAGCTCCAGCAGGCTGATGTGGCATCGAGACTCCTGGGAGGACCAGAGGCCGTGCGCTCTGAGATCCCCCAGGTGGGTACCCCAACCCATCAGAGAGGTGGTCGTTAGAGTGACCGTTGGCTCTGGGCGGACAAACGGGATACCCTCCTGCAGATGAGCGGGAATGATCCACCACTGGACAGCATTCCCCATCTCCTGGGTCACTATCACTGGCTGGTCCAGAGGACTGGAGCGCTGTAACCATTGGCGGGCCAGTCCCCACTACAGGGGATGCATGTGCCAGCGGGCCCAATGGATCACGCTGGTGCAGGCCGCCATGAGGCCCAGGAGGCACAGGAAGTCCCGGGCAGGGCGCAACTGCCCAACCAGAAATTATTGGGCAAAGGAGGAAAGAACCTCTTCCCTGTCCACCAGGAGCCGTGCTCTGGCTCGAAGAGAGTCGAGCTCTGCCTCGATGAACTGAATCACCTGCGTTGGCACGAGTTCCGATTTGGCCTTGTTGATGAGGAGGCCAATCTGAGAGCAAACCTTCAGGGCTAGATCCCTGGACCGCTCCACCTCCGACTTGGAGAAGGCTGCAATCAGTCAGTTGTCCAGGTAAGGGTACACCCGGACCCTTCGGCGCCGCAGGAATGCTGTCACCATTGCCATGCATTTGGTGAAGACCCTGGGAGCTGGAGAGAGGCCGAAGGGCATGACCCGGAACTCGTAGAGGGATCCCTCCGCTCTGAAGCGGAGGAATCACTGGTGGGACAGACGGAGTGGGACGTGAAAGAACACGTCCTGAATGGTCCAGAGAACAGAACCACATGCCTCGTTCCAAGGGTGGGATGATCTGAGGCAGAGTGACCATCCTGAAGGTTTGGACCTTAGGAACATGTTTAGGTCGTGGAGGTCTAAAATGGGGCACCAGCTCCCTGTCCGTTTTGAGACCAGGAAGTACCTGGACACAAACCCTGGGTCTGAAGGAGGATCCGCCACCTCCCTGATCACCTCCTTCTGGAGGAGCAGGGCAACGTCAGCTCGACGGGCCGACAGAGCGGCTGCAGACTCCGTAGCCCCCCCCATGGGGTGAAAGGCTAGATAGGGTGGGGACTGCTCCAGCAGCAGACCCTTTCCTACCACTTCCAACACCCAGCGGTCCGTGGTGATATTGGACCAGGCAGAAATGAAGTGGCGGAGCCGTCCCCCCGCAGGGGGAACCCAGGGAGGAGTGACGAGGTTGGGGGAGATACCCCTCAACCAGTCACTGGGCAGGCTTGGAGGAAGGACCGGCCAAGGAGCCTCCTGGACCTTTCCCTCCCAGCTTCCTGTTGGAGGAAGCGGCAGGCTTGGCTTTGGGGTGCCAAGTGCGAGCCTGCTGGCCCTGATGCTGGTGTTGCTGGGCCGGACGTGCTGCAGGGGCTGAAGGACGAAAGGGCTTACACACTGCCGCTGGTGGCCTTTGTCCTTCTGGGCAGACGTTACCGAGTCCAAGGTGGCACTGGACTTCTCGATCCATTGAAGATGCCCCTCAACCCCGGGACCGAACAAGTCGGTACCCAGGAAGAGAACGTCTGCCAGCTTGTGCTGGGTATCTGCCGTGAAAGTGTAGATCCGCAGTCAATCTCTGCGGCGCATGGCCACTGCGGCCGCTACTGACTGGGCATACGAATCAGCGATGTCCAGGGAGGTCTGGAGCTGCTGTTTGGCCACCACCCTTCCCTGATCCTGCACCTGCTTGACTGTAGTTTGGAGGTCAGCCGGGAGATGAGGAATCACCTCATCCAGGGAGCACAAAAGGGCGTGTGAAAAATGTGCCAACAGGACGGCCGAGCTGGCCTTATGAAGGCCTGGGGAGGAAGCGGCGTAAATTTTCTGCCTAGAGTAGACAAGCTTCTTGGACTCCTTGTTGGGAGGCTTGTCCATGTCCCTAGCGTTCCCGGAATGCCAGAAAACGCTATCAGTCACGAGCCCCTCCGCAGAGGGGTGCTCCGAGAAACCGGAGAGTGAACCGGTGGGGACAGCATACTTCCGAGCCATCCTGGCCGAAGGTGCTGGACAAGAAGCTGGCTGCTGCCATAGCTCCAGGGCTGGGCCAACAATGGCTTCAGCCACCGGGAAGACCTCTGTGGGGGAATCCCCTCGGTCCAGTATCTCCGTTAGGGGATACTTGGCCCGCTCTGAAACGGGTTCTAGCTTCATTTCAGTGGATTCTGAGATGAGCTGAAGCATTCCCAAAAACGAGGATGGGCCCTCGTCCACTGACTGACCCCTGGTGGACTCCAAGTCAAGCGGCCTGGAGAACAAGGAGGAGTCATCGTCCGACTCCGAGGAGTCTGTGAACAGCTGCCGAGTGCCTGAGCCACCCTCCATATGCCAAGGTCGATCGAGAGTGAGGGTGACTGACAACCGATGGGGCAAGCCCTGACCCGACCAAGAATCCTTGGTTGGGGCCCCAAATTTAGGTTGTGGAGACGGGGTTTCCAGCACGATGGGTGGTGCAGCCAGTTTCGGCCGAACAACCGGTGCCGGCTTGACCTCGACCACTACAAGGCGTTGTTTAAGCTATCGGTGAGAACCACTTAATGGCCGGGGAAGACGAAGTCAGCCTATTCCCGGTCAAAAGGAGCTGCTGCCACATTAGCTTCTCGTAGCGACGACGCAATCTGCGCCGGAGCCTATCCTCCGAAGAGGACGAAGACTAGGATGAGTGGCGCTGCCGCTTTCCACGGTGCCGAGACCGAGACCGCCGATGTCGGCTGGAGCGAGAAGAGATCAGAGACTGAGACCTTCGGTGATTCCGAGGGTGGGTCTGAGGGGGAACCCACTCCTCCCTCAGTTCAGGGACTTTAACCGGGGACTCCAGCACGGGAGGCACAGGCAAGTCCTCAGTTTCCACCGGGGAAACCGGTGAAGAAGGGCTGTCGGCTTCTCCAGTCGACAGACCGTCTGATGGGTCAAGAAAAATCTCAACCGCGTCGACGGGTGTCTCAGTCGGCTGACCTGACGGGGACATTGTGAAGCCAGCGGCCTTAGCCGCAACCTCGACCGAAGTAGAGTGTCGACTCTCCAGGGAAGGGGACCTCTCCCACTCCCACGAACATCGATGGTGAGACTTACCCTTGGGGTCCTTCTTTTTGGACTGAGAGGAATGTCCCGAAGGGCCTTCTCCCCTGGTGGAGAGGGACTGACAAAGCTCTTTGAAAGAAGCTTTGTAGGAGGATTCCAAGGAGAGTGGGATAAAGGCCGCGACCGAGGATGATGATGATGCGGCCTGGGCTGCCTCCTCCTCGAGGGCGATCATCTGCTCTAGCTGTTCCGCCGAACCCGCAGCCACGGACACCGCCCAACAGGCCTCCTTAGACTTAACCGGAGGATAACATTTCTTGGGTCGCCCCAACAGTAACCGGGCAGCGCGGTCCTCCAAGACCGAAGCCGAAAAAGATTTGCACAACTCACAAGCTTGTGAGTCATGGCAGAGTCCAAGGCAATAAACGCATGTGGCGTGCGGATCGGTCTGGGACATCTTCTGCCCACAGGGGCACCGACGAAATCCAGGAGTCGATTTGTCCATCGCAGTCGTGAGGGAAGACACAGACCGAGGTCTTGTAAACCGTAAAATAAGTTTCAGATTAACCGAAGAGTGTGAATTCAGCCTAAAACGCCGAGCGCTAAGGAGGGAACCTGAGCTTCCAAGCGGTAAGGAAGATCTGGCGTCATGGGGCAGAGCCGAGAGTTTTACCACCCGGGTGGGTGGGAGGAACCAGCTTGAAGACCTTCCGGCAACATTTAAAGCGGCAAGCAACCTGCCAATAAGTGTGGATTGAACAACATATCCATGTCCCTAGAACTGCAATGGTACAATAAAGAAAAATGTCTTCTTCTGCTGGAAGGGTTTCTTGCTAACAAGATCTGGATTACATGATCCAATATTCTGAACCCGGTGACTTTCATATCGTACAGAGCCTCACTTCCATGCTGGGATTGCTGGCTCTGGAATAAGGACAGTAAATAAGACTGCAGGAGTAGCCTACTGGGCCCTGGGTTGTCCTCACTGCAGCAGTATTTACGTAGAAAGAGACAATGATGGTAGAGAAGGACCAGAGATGCACCCACTTTGCCCTGGTTCCCTATAATCCCTGGAACCTACTGTTCCTCCAGGGTACTAACCCTCCCCATCCTCTCCCCATTCTCCTCCTTGTTCCTGTCACCCCAGGCAATCACTATTCCCTTTATTCTACCCCAGCCCTGCTTGAATCCCTTGGCTGTTTTCGCACCCACCACCTTGGCCAACAGGCTAGTCCAAGGTTCTACCACCCTTTCCATAAACTGCTGAACATCCCTCCTGTTAATTTCCATTCAAGTCCACATGACTGCGAGTTGGTATTCAGACTAAACAGTTTCCCAGCAGTTAAATCTGTCAATGCCTTTAAGGAACCTGAAGTTTTCTATCATATCTCCCCTCTCCCTTTTGGTCTCCAGTGAGTACATATTTACAGTTATCAGATCAAGGTTGTAAGCATCTGGAAGGATGCAAAATTGGTCAATTTCCAGTTCAGACATTATCAAACGGAGACTGTATGACATTGTCCAATAAAGACCACTCATGAGGACATGTGGCTGAGTGCTTTGGTCACAGTATGGTCAGCTTTCATCCATATGTTGTGTGACTCTGGTGTTTGTAAGTAGTTACCACTGAGCATCCACCAGGAATCCTCCTGTGAAGCCTTGCAAGAGGGACTGGAAACTTGTCCCCAGGCTTAGTACTCTCCAGCACTACTATCTTTCGACTGAGTCTTGTTGAGGCTTGACAGACTGAGAAGTATTCCCATGGTTTCCAAGAAGGAGTGAAGTACCTGAGCTGCTCCCTCAGTTAGCGTTCTGGGCGTATTATCAGCCTGTCATGCAGAGAAATACTCGAGTCCATTAGTTCTCTGTGATGCGCCTCTAGAACTGCAAAACTCTCTGCAGAGATGTAGTATGCACTGGTACACACCTTCAACGCTAATAGAGACTAAACAGGCTGGAGACCACTGGTCTGAATTCCCCACACTGACCTCGGTTGGTAGCGGGCTCATTACACACTCTGGTGAGGTAATATCTGGATATTAAAAAAACATGGCACTTTGCTGGCTGCCACAGGGAACTATTGCATGTCAGATATTATCCATAAAAGGCCTGAAGAAAAACTTAACTTCATCTCCGGTTCAGTTACTCCCCCAAGCCACTGGGTCTAAAATCCTAGCCATGCAGTCACCAAACAGAATGCATTTGTACTGGTGACACTAGTTAGTTGAACTGAGGCTGCATGTATGACTGAGTGGTGGCTGAAATGGCACTGGGCACATGTTAAAATTCACTAGAACATTTAAAATGAGCTGCAAGTGGCACAAGACTCGACATGCACTTTATGAAGTGTACCCAGACCGGATCCTCAGTTGGACGTAATGACCCCTCCAATAACAGATTTCTATACTGCAGGAGAAAGCCAGGTATCCAGACTACCAAGTGCAATAACCCTTCAGGTGGTGTGCTTAGATAAATCGCCTGGGTAAGGGAGGCAAAAAAATTGCAATCAGGATTATAAGAGATATTCTTAATATCCTGCTGTTCTCAATATGTAGTGTCCTAGGTAGGCAAGTTTCACCGTACTACAACACTGCCTTCTGAGGAAGTTTTCTGCACCGGAAAGTGTTCAGTGTTGAGAAGTGGAAGGAAGCTCCCGAAAAGACAGGCTCCAATCATGCAGGAGCTGAACTTGTCTACAAGGACCCAAATGCATAATGCTCAGAACACGCCTACAAATGTACGGTGCTAGCAACTATCTGCGAGTGGTATACTTTGGCCAAGAGATATTACAGTACTTAGCCTGGTTATATTTCACATTATTGGCAGAAGGAGCCAACGGTCCTTATCCAGGAAAGTACATATCCACTTAAGGAAGTGGACATACTGTCCACTGCAAGTCTGACCATAAGGGAGCAAATGGGGTTTAGTCCTGCTACACTTCGTTCCACTTGCAATGAGGGCAGGCATGTTGTGCAAAGCAGAGAAAACTAGTGCAAAACTATTCATAATAGCACAACCTTGCATGAAGATAGTACAAATCTCCACAAAACGTGGGTGCAAAATTGCATGAAAATGCATGACTGCATGAAAATAGTGACTAGAACATAGAAACATAGAGGTCGACGGCAGATAAGGACCGCAAGGCCCATCCAGTCTGCCCATTTCTTTTTCTACCTTATAAATGTGTCATCGGCCTTTGCTCTGTCAGTGGCCTATCTATTCATACTCATCTGTGCCTGTGTCCCATGCCTGTTCATAGCCACCACTTCCTGAGGTAGGCTGTTCCATGCATCCACCACTCTTTCTGTGAAAGAGAATTTCCTCACATTCCCTCTTAATCGGCCTCCCTCTAATCTCATGCTGTGTCCTCTTGTCCTGCTATTTTTCTTATATTTAAACATGTTAGACTCTTTCACCTTGTTAATGCCCTTAAGGTGTTTGAATGTTTCGATCATATCACCTCTCTCCCTCCTTTGCTCAAGGGTGTATACATACTGAGCTCCGTTAATCTGTCCTCATATGTCTTCTGATGCAGTCCCTGCACCATTTTGGTTGCCCTTCTCTGGACTGCCTCAATTTGGTTAATGTCCTTGTGAAGGTGTGGCCTCCAGTACTGCACGCAGTACTCCAGATAGGGCATAACCAGTGTCTTGTAAACAGGGATTATTACCGCCCTCTTACGACTTGTGATACCCCTAATACAACCTAACATCCTCCTAGCCTTACCTACTGCTTTAGAGGTCTGCTTAGATGATTTCAGGTCATCGGTGATGATGATGCCCAAGTCTCTTTCTTCCTTTGTGACTGCCAGCAACTCCCCTCCCAGCCTATAGGTGGCTTCAGGGTTTCTCTTCCCTATGTGCATGATCTTGCACTTCTTTGCATTAAATCCCAGTTGCCACTCTTCTGACCATTTTGGTAGTTCATCCAGATCTCTTCTCATTCTGCCCACCCCATCTGGATCATCTACTCTGTTGCAGATCTTGGTGTCATCTGCAAACAGACAAGCCTTACCCTCTAATCTATCTGCAATGTCACTAATGAAGATATTGAGGAGGACTGGCCCCAGGACTGATCCATGAGGTACCCCACTTGTGACTTGCATCTCTTCTGACTGTATACCATTTACCACCACTCTCGGTTTACTGCCCATCAACCAGTTTGCCACCCAGCTGACCAACTTCTGACCCACCCCGAGCCTACCCAGCTTATTAATCAATCTTCTATGTGGAACAGTGTTGAAAGCTTTGCTGAAGTCAAGGTAGGCGACATCAACTACTCCCCCTTGGTCCACCACTCTGGTTACCCAGTCAAAGAAATCTATTAGATTAGTCTGACAGGACCTTCCTTTTGTAAACCTATGCAGTCTTGGATCCTGTGCTCTTATGGATTCCAGGTGTTGCACTATCCTTTCCTTAAGGAGTGCCTCCATAATCTTGTCCACTACTGAGGTAAGACTGACTGGTCTGTAGTTCCCTGCCTCCTCCCTGCTACCATTCTTGTGGAGCGGGATCACATGAGCCCTTCTCCAGTCTTCTGGGACCTGTCCTGTGCTCAGAGACTCACTAAACAGTTCTGCTAATGGCTCTGCTAGTTCCACTCTTAGTACCTTAAGTACCCTGGGATGTATGCCATCAGGTCCCATTGCCTGTCCACCCTGAGCTTAGCGAGCTCTTGTAAGACCCTTTCTTTTGTGAAGGGAGTAGTGCTCACCTCCCTCCCCCCTGTGTCCATGGTGCTGAGCTGTGGGCCCTGCCCTACCTCCTCTTCAGTAAATACTGAGCAAAAGTATCTATTTAGGATAGATGCTTTTACAGGGTCCTCCTCCTCACATGCCCCCTTTTCCTCTTTGAGCTTAGCAATACCCCCTCTGGACTTTCTCCTTTCACTAATGTATCTATAGAAAATGTTGTCACCTTCTTTTACTGTTCGTGCTAGTGTTTCCTCAGTTTGGGACATTGCCTGCCTTACTGCCTTCCCAGCACTGTTATGGCACTGCTCAGCAAAGACAATGGTGCCGTGCTCTGCACGGATAGTACCATGCTTGGCACGAACAGTGGTGATGAGGGTACCATTCCCGGCACTGTGCTGGGTGCCAATGCTGCTGGTTGTTTATGGCCTCCGATGTCTGTACTGAGATGGGACTATCCAGAGGGATGGCAGTATCATTCTCATCATCAATGTCGTGCCATAGTGTGGACAAGGAGACACAATAAAAAAGGGTCTCTGTACTTGGTGGACTCCAACGAGACCTCAACAGAGTCCTCCTCATTACTCATGGATGGTTCCAGAAATGCTCCATCCTAGACCATATTATACTGAATTGCTTACCCATTTCCAGATAGTCAAAGCAATGTCAGATATCAATACAGGACCAGAATGCTCACAACCTGAATTCTAGGGTGCAGAGGTTGTCTGTGCGGAGAAGATGAACAGCATTGAACAGCAACGATGACATCAGGTGAAATGGTTGCAGTGATGAAACAGTCACTGGCACAGAGTAAACAGAGTTATACTGGGGGGGGGGAAATGACACGAAACTACTAGTTGCAACTAATTATAACAAATCAACAATGAAAACTATAACAAACTAGACAGGAAGGCTATTCAGAGCAATGCAAACTCCTGGTCTCAGACATGATAATAACTTTATGACAGCAACAAAAATGGAACCAAGGTGGTTTGGATTGGCATTGCTATTCACACCATCGCTGCAGCCTACATTGGTGCCATGCACATGGCACATGCTGGCCCCAAAATTCCTGGTTCTCACAGGGTCCTACTGTCTCCTCCAAGTTAAGGCTACAGGAAGATATGGAAATAGATCAAAAGTAGACTATGGTCATGGAAGGGATTACGGCAGCCACTAACACCTGCCTCAAGCAGAGGGAGAAAGACTCCAAAGCCGGGAAACCATGTTGCTACAACATGGAGAAGAGCCAGGCAGTGAGGGACAAGAGGGACAATTACAGAAAGTAAAGGATGTCCCAAATGTAGGAAGATGAATTGGCCTACTTGGAAAAAGTTAGGGAGGTTAGTAGGGCAGTCAGAAAGGCCAAGGGTAGGAAGAAGCTGCAAACTGTAGAAAGGATGAAGGAGGGGAAAAAAGGCCTTCTCCAGATACCTCAGTGGTAAGAGGCTACGAATGTGGGCATAGTACAATTAAAAAGAGGGTCTGGGTGGAAGGCAGCAAAAAGAAGCCAGAGATTTTGAATGAATACTTCTGCTTGATCTTTACTAAGGAAAGGATGGACCAGTTCTGCAAGGAAGAACAGGGGGAAGGACAAATATGGTCAAGGACAGGATAACAGAAGACAGGGTTAGGTAGGGGCTCATCCCTAAAGGTGAACAAGTCCCTGGATCCGGATGGCATGCACCCCAGAGTGTTGAGGAGACTGGCAGTGGAACTTGCCGGTCTGCTGGTAGATCTGTTCCAACAGTCCATTAGATTTCGGGCTGGTACCACAGGTATGGAGAACAACACATGTGGTACTAATGCACAAGAGTGGGCCTAGGGATGACCCTGGGAACTATAGGCCAGTCAGTCTGACCTCCATTGTTGGTAACTGATGGAGATCATTCTGAAGGAAAGGCTACTTTGGTTCCTTGAGGCAAACAGGCTCAAGGACGAGACAACACGGGTTTACGGCAGGGAGGTCGTATCAAACCAACCTGCTCAGCTTATTTGACTGGATGACGAAGGTGGTGGACAAGGGCCAGGCAGCTAATATTCTATACCTGGATTTCAGCAAGGCCTTTGACTCAATGCCCAACAAGAGGTTGATCAGGAAGCTGGAGAACCTAGGGGCGGAAAAGAAATTAACAAGGTGTGTGGCAAATTGGTTCAGTGGTAGATCCCAAAGGGTGGTGGTGGGGGCTCTCAGGCACAAGGGAAGTTACCAGTGGAGTCTTGCAGGGTCCGTGCTTGGACCAGTGTTGTTCAATGTGTTCATTAATCACACTGGGGATGGCACTAAGGCAATATCTGTGTGTCTGCAAACACCACCAAGCTCTGTGGGAGGGTGGATGCAGCCGAAGAGGTACTGCACCTAAAAGGACTTTACAAAGCTAGAGAGGTGGTCTGATATCTGGGCTCAATGCTAAGTGCAAGGTCACGCACATAAGAGGTAAGAAGGCCAAATAAAGTATTTTTTTGTGTGTGTGTGGGGGGTCAAGGTCACTGTATCAGAGAAGGAAAAAGACTTGGGGATAGCCATTATCAGCAACTTAAAGCGGGCTATGCAGTGCAGAAAAGCAGCAGCCATGGCTAACAGAATGCTGGGATGCATTGCTAGAGGGTTCACAAGCAGAAAGGAGGAGGTTAATTTGGTGCTGTACAGATCCTTGGTGTGGCCGCAGCTGGAATACGGTACGCTATACTGGAGCACCTAGCTAAAGAAGGACATCAACCAGCTTGAGGCAGTCCAGAGGACAGCGACAAAGATGGTTTTGGACCAGCAGGACAGTGCGTATGAGGGCAGACTGAGAACTTAATATGTACTCACTCAAGGTGGGAGAGGGGGGACATGGCTCAATCCTTTACGTACCTAAGGTAAACAAGATGGATATCGGGAAACTTTTTCTGCCTTAGTGAAAACAAGACCACAAGGGGGCACTGTTACAGACTGACAGGTGGAGGGGTGGAGGTTCAAGAAGCAGGTCAGGAAACACTTCATGGAGTAACTGGTGTCAGGGTGGAATGAGCTCCCATATGAGGTGGTCAATCAGAAGACAGTGGGGAGGGTCAAGAGAAGGTGGGATAAGGTGAAGGAGAGGGTCAAGGTTAGTAGGAAGGTAGTCAGGGCCCACTGTAATCTCTGGATCAGGAGTTCTGCAATCCAGTAGACTCGACAGACTAAACAACCTTCTTCTGCTGGCAAATGTGTATGTTTATATGTAAAGAGTAGGGCTCTGTGGAGGGGATTGACTTTAGAAGATACTGCCATCACCTGAAGAAGGGTACCGAAAGACCTAAAAGCTTGTGTGCTAAAAGTTGCTAATTGGTCCAATAATAATAATAATATGTTTTGAGAATAAGACCAGATTTCAGATAGTATGCTTTAACTAAATGGGCAAGAGAAATCATTTATTGTGATTGGTGGAATCCAATCACATGATTGTGCGGTTATTACAGGATAACCACATAGGACAGTTAAAATGTGTTTTAGCATTTCATGCTTTTTATTTTTGTGACTAATTTGACTAGTATTTCTTTACTGCTATGTTGTGGCATCTCCTCCTTGACTGTGTGGGGTTTTATGCCCAAAATTCAATGTGAATTTCATTGATTGTTATTGTCCTGGCTGCATGTATTCATTACTACTGACTGTTTTGACCCATACTATTATAATTTCACTGGATTCATGCTATGTACCTGTCAAACTGTATAGGATGTGTGTGGCTGCCAAACCAACCTGGTCGAGTTCTATGACTGGGTAACTAGGCAACTGGACAGGGGCCATGCAGTGGATGTCCTGTATCTGGACTTCAGTAAGGCATTCGACTCAGTGCCACATGGAAGGCTGGGAAGGAAGTTAGTAGGCACAGGGGCCGGTGCAAGCTAGTGAGATGGGTAGGAAACTGGCTGCAGGGAAGGCAACAGAGGGTGGTGGTGGGTGGGGAGCTCAGACCCAAGGGCAGTGACGGTGCCGTGTTCCACAGGGCTCGGCGTTGGGACCAGTGTTGTTTGGGATATTCATTGCACACATATCATGGGACATCAAGAGCAAGATCAGTCTGTTTGCTGATGATACCAAGGTAGGCGCGGTGGTGGAAGACCTAGGGGATGGCAGGGTTGCAGAATGATCTGGCAAAAGCTTGAAACCTGGTCAGACACCTGGCAACTGGGCTTTAATGCCAAAAAGTGCAAGATTGCTGCATTTTGGATGAACCCAAGGAGGTTACCAGCTAGGGGAGTGCAGCTAGCCAGACAGAGGAGGAGAAGGATCTGGGTGTGCTCATTACAGGGTCAATGAACAACTCCGCACAATGTAGGAAGGCAGCTGCAAAGGCCAACAAAATGCTGGGTTGTATTGCAAGGGTATATCCTCAGGAGAGAGAGGTGATTCTGCCACTGTATGGTCATTAGTTAGACCACACCTGAGTACTCATGCGGCAGTACTGGCATCCGTGATCTGAAGAGGGACATTAAGTTACTGGAGGGTGTAGCGCAGAGCGACAAAGATGATCAAGGGGCTGGGGACTTATCATACGAGAGGAGGTTGAAGGAGTAAACATGTACTCACTGGAGGAGAGGAGAGACAGGGTGACATGATTGAAACCTTTAAATACATGAAAGGAATAAACAAGACGGGTACAGAGGGCTGTTCAAAGCAAGGAGGGAGGGCCACCAGGGGCCATGATATGAGACTGGAGCGAGGAAGGTTCAGGAGGGAGATGAGGAGACACTTTTGTAACCCCCCTGCAAATGGGGGTTCCCAAAAGACTTCCTGGAGCTTGCTTGAATGCTCCAAGCCTGAATGGTGTTTGGCGTTTAAGCCATTTATCAGTGAGTGTTTTTAGAACCTCTGGTACTGTCTCTTTAAGAGCTGTCTGCTTGCAGACATAATTAGTTTGTATGGGGACTGTGTTTTTCTGATTGAGTACCACTCAAGCTGCTGCCAATTCACTCCATTTTGCAGTCACTAGAGTGCAAAGGGAACCTATCTGAAAGATGTAACTGTTTGCCAGAAACCATTTAGAGTGATAATGAAATTACAGTTTGTCTAACCTGCTTTCTTTGCAGTCAGAACAGTGTCTGCCTAGTTCCCCATTCTGGTTTTGAACTGCTGAACTGGACCAATCAGTGTGGGGTAAGCTAGCTCTAAAATGGTGCCTTGGACGAATCAGAACTTGGACTCATAATCTGAGCCAGCCACAAGAGGATTGTATGGGCAGTGACTCTGGGAGATGTAGTTTAGACTTCAGTGCCTTTTGGACCAACAGCAGCAGTCTATTGTGAGTGACAGCCAATCCAGTCAAGAACTGGAGGAACTCAAAGAAGTGCCCGGTTTTGTCGGTTGGAGTTTCAGTTGAGCTTTGGCAGTGAAGAAGGAAGGAGCCCTGTGCTTTTTCAGTGTGCAGTTTTAGTCAAAAACGCGTGTAAGGCCCAGAGTTCCGTCTGCAGCTTGTGTAACTGCTTGTTAGGACTGAACTATCCTGTGAAAAGAATCAAAGGATCTCTGAAGAGTAGAAACCAGGCTCACCCTGTAGAAGACTGGAGAAATTATTGAATTGCACTCGGTCTGTCAGGAACTGAATCTGCTGTGTGTTTCCCGGGTATTGTGCAGTAATTGCGATCGGGATAGAGAAGCAGCCTGCCTGGTATAGTACTCTCTTTTTTTTTTTTAACCATATAAATGTGTGAAGAGTCTCTTGGAGCTCAGGAGTAGCCCTGCTGATATTGAAGGACCCTATCTTATTTGGAGGTCGTGAGTACTAATTCAGGGTCGCTCCCTGTTGAATTGCCACATTAAATCCAAATGGAATTACTGTACTGCTGACTGTTTAATTTTCCTTTTCTCTGTGTGAAAGGGCCCCTACCAGCTGCCACGGTTTGGACTAGCCACTGGGCTTGGGTACCCAGGGACAGTAACTGATAGGGATAGGCCTGTGCACAGAGCCATAGGTAGATTATTAGAGTGATAAGCTAATTAACCTGATTTCCCCTGTCCTTGTTATATCCCCTAAATAAATCAGAGCTGCTTGTTTCAGCAAAGTTACACTGCCTGAGGTATTTGTCTATGTTAAGTACTGTACTGTGATTGTTGCTCTGTATCTCATTTCACAGGGATCCCAGTGCTGGAACCAGTCCTGGGGGTAAGTGTATACTGTGAAGGTAATTCTGATATATGTGTGGGCCACTAGTGGGAAGAAAGGGGTTGCAGTGTCCCAGAGGGCTGTGACCAAGTTAGTTTAACTATTGCAAACCCTGACCTCTGGGTGGAGGCACCGACCATTGGATCCAGGCCCCCAACCTGTTAGTGGCAAATCAGGCAGGGGTAGTAGCCCCTGGGATAGCGCATCTAGGGGTTACACTTTTTATGGAGAGGTGGTGGCTGGGTGGAATGCTACCTGCTGAAATGGTATGCAGTAGAACAGTGGACTGCTTCAAACGAGGATGGGACAGGACAAGGGGGAGGGTTAATGAAGGGGAAGGGTGGAAGGGAGGGGCAGCTGCAGAATAAGGGGTGCTAGCTGCACATTCGAGCAGACTTGATAGACCTCTAGGCCTTTATCTGCTGGCAAATTTCGTATGTTCATATGTTGTACTCTCCTGGGTCGTGCCTGAAAATAGTAATTTCATGGCTAGTGGACCTACCCACTAAACAAAAACTAAATAAATTAATAAAAAATTTACAGGATAACACATTCCAGGATGTGTTGTTGTGTTGTAATAAATGCACGTCTTGGCTCGTTAAAGGAACTCGGCCTACTAGGGCATGTGGTTATTGCAACACAACCCTGCACACTGCCACATGTTATCACTTACATAATAGTTACATGCAAACAGGTGGTAATTCTCAAACAGTGATTTTAAAGAAAAGCTACATTTAACCCAAAAGCCTGTGTTTTCTGCAAAACCTCTGAAATACTGATCCACATTCTATTAACGTTCCAGCTTTACAGGCTTTTTAGTAAACTTAGTGGGTGTTCCTGGTCTGCACACTAGTGGCAAGGACCATTTTAGAACTGTATGATATATGATGGAAGTGAGGAGGTGGCTGGCCTGCAGAAATCTCTGGGGTTTCAGTCACAATGACAGTTGTACTGAGTAAGGCACCTGGCGGTAACCAATGGTTTTGTTCAGATTGGCCACCTTCTCAGTAATCTTTCCCAGGTCACTCAGGGAGGGGTCAGGAGGACCTTGATAGCCGGGCCGGGGGTTCACTGGTTTACTCCCAGTCAGTATCACTGGCCGGTACTGGTATTTCAATCAGTCTGGGACTGAACAGTGGCTAGTGGCTACTAGTTGGTGGCAATTTGACAGTGGACGCTATGGTTGGTAGTGGGTTGCTGCGCAGAGGGGACCTCTCTTTGGATTGTTTGTGGACTTCTTGGACCAGCTTCTTACTTCTTTGGATGCCAGAGCTGGACCTTCAGTGTCTCCACCAGTGCCACTGGCAGCAGTACTACCACAAGCACATCTAGCTAAGCCTAGGGGGTCCCCAGTCTTTCAGCATCAGCAGCCTTAAAGGGCAACTCCACACTCCTGCGTGTACCCTCATAAACATGATGTCTCAACTATGACAATTTACTCGAGAATACATTTTTTAATTTTCAGATTTCTGTTCTAGGGTTAAACCTGTATAAAAAGCACTGGCCAATACCCTGGTGACCTCACAGTGCTGTTGTTTATGACCAGATAATGCTCTCCATGACAACAGACTGTGATGTCATAAACAGCAAATGTGAGGTCAGTTGGAAACATGCTTTTTGAAAGATTCAGTAAAATATGCACTGCATTATCTGAAATATGCACCGCATTATCTGAAATACGACTGCATAATCTGAAACACGCACCGCATCATCTGAAACACGTACCGCATTATCTGAAATACGCACCGCATTATCTGAAATATGCACTGCATTATCCAACATTTTTTAGCAGATCAAGAATACAAGAAAGTAAAAGAAAATGTAAACACCAACGTTAAACATATCTGGCTGACTCAGCGGCACAGAGGGCTGAAGCACTGAGCACCTCACAGGCCGCCATGCCGGCGACCCAAGTTCAGAAAGAGACCTGGGACATACGGAGGTTAGCCGGGGCTGGAGAGTATGCAGCATCCAACAGACTGCTCTCTTCTCACAGGCAGGGAGGGTTACAGTGCCTGGTGTTAGCCAGGGCCCTAGAGTCGGATAAGGGTACAGCAGCCAAGGACTGTCTGGATGGGGATGGAGTGGTGGCTGTGGACATCCCATGTGCAGTAGTGTACCTGGAGACATCTGGGTGGCATTGCACATCCATTCTGCAAGGGAGAAAATGGGAAAACATGGACTCCTGGATGGCCACTGACATCCAGCCATCTGGCAGCCCTGCACCTGATGAATATCCAGGCCACACTGCTTTCATGCGATAGTTAAGTCCTGGTGGCAAAGTGGGCAGACAGGGCTGGGGTGACTGGCATCTGGAGGGCTGCTCGGGGCCAGGGGAGAAAAAGAACTGCAACAAAATAAATAAACATAATTGTTGGAAATCGAATCGACTTAAGATTTTTCTTGCCATAGAGAGCTGCTGTTTAAGGTAAGGGAGCCTGGGAGAGAAGACAAGAGTGGGAGTAGGGACTTTCTCAGTTATAGGGGTCCTGTTTGCTGTATGGGTTGGGGAAAGCTTACCACAGCAAGCAGTCTGATGTGAACTAGAAATTCTGAATCTGACTCTGATGCCTTAACTGGCATCAGAACAGAATCAGACTTGGAATTGTAATTTCTGATAATCCAACAGATGACATAAATAATGGATTTCACTGACTCTGATCATCTCCAGTGCACAGTAAGGACAGGAAAACCACATAATGGCTCAAATTTACACTCCCTAGTGTAGTACAAGTTGCTCTCACACACACATACAATACCAGGGGGATTTTCATTACTCTGGTGACAAAATCACACCCTTCTCAAAGGCTCCAGATAAGGTGAGTACCAACCTATTTTATGCACCTCATTTTTGGGAATATTCTTCAGAAATTTTTTTTTAATGAGTACCAATACTCACCAAACATTTGTAAATGCGCCACACTCCACAAAACAGTGCCTCATAACATAAGTGGCGATTCAAAAAGAGCAGTTTCTTCCAAATTTACAGAACTCGACGCATCCCAATTTTGTTTTACTCACTGTATTTTAAAACTGGTGCGTAGCTGGAGCACTGTTAGTATCTGATCAATTCTCATCTAAAAAAATACTACACTGCCTTTAAAAATGTACTCCTCACTCCACACCGTCCAGACATTTGAATGTATCTGAATTTGGTTTGACTCATTTCACTTTCAAAATAAGGAGTACAGTACTCATCCCAAAAATCTTATCTTGAGTCCTGCCCTTCTCCTAACTGAAAAAGCATCCGCAGGTGTCTCTGCCTCCTCCCTATGCTGCTTTAAGTCTTACCTATCAGATATGTCACAATCCATCATGTTAGGATCTACCATCTCTTTTCACACCATGTCACTCTTGGGGTCCCTGAAGGGTTGGCCCTGGCCTGGGCCCCTCCAATTTTCTGTTTTCATCAATGATCACCCTAGCTCCTTAATCTCCTGCAAAATTCACACGTACACTGATGATACTACCATCTTCTTCACTGGATCCTCTCCCTCTTCCACAAGCAGGCCCTCCAGCTTTACTTCCTCAACGTACATAATAGCTGGCTGGACTGTTCAATAGTTCACTGGAGTGGAGTGTGGTACCGCAGGACTAGAGAATAGCACATGTAGTGCCCCTCTATAAGAGCAGTCCCAAGGACAACCCAGGGAATTACAGACTGCTCAGTCTGACTTCAGTCATGTGCAAGCTCACAGAGGCCATACTCTAGTAGGGAGGAAAGGTTAGTACAGTATATCAGAAAGGAAAGGAAAGGTTAGCAGAGTATCTGTATGAGAATGGTCTCCAGGATGAGAGGCAACGCAGATTTATGGGAGGGAGGTTCTGTCAAACTAATCTGATTGATTTCTTTTTCACTAAAACAATGGACAAGGGCCAAGCAGTAGACATCCTTTACCTGGACTTCAGCAAGGCCTTTGAATCTCTACCCCACCAGAGGCTGATCAAGAAGTTCGCGGATCTAGGGGTTGGCAAGAGTTGACCAGATGGGTGGAAAACTGGCTGAGGGGCAGGACCCAGAGCGTGATGGTGGGAGGTGAGCTATCCAGCACCAGGGAGGTCACCTGTGGAGTCCCACAGGGCTTGGTGCTCTGACCTCTGCAGTTCTATGTCTTTATCAATGATACCAGGGATGATATTAAGGGCAACATTTTCCTATTCACAGATGACACCAAGTTCTGTTGGGGGCAGCAGAATGGATGCGAGACCTAAAGGGGATTTGGAAAATCTATAGAGTGCTCAGTACTGGTGCTCATACCTTAAAAAGGACATAAACCAACTGAAGACAGTCCAAAAAAAGGCAACAAAGATGATCATGGCTCAGCAGGGTAGGATGTACCAGGAGAGGTTGGAGGCCCAGAACATGTACTCCCTGAAGGAGAGGTGGAGAGAAGAGACATGATCAAGACCTTCAAGTATTTGAAAGGAATACATAGGGTGGACAAGGAGGGTCTCCTCAAGCTTAGCATGAGCTTAGCATGAACCAAAACACGAGGAGACACACATTCAAGCCGGGTTGGGGCGGGATTAGGAGAAAGGCTAGGAGGCACTTCTTCACGGAGAGGGTGGTAGCAGGTTGGAATGTGCTTCCGAAGGTGGTGGTTTCACTGAAAATTGCTTCAAAAGAGGCTGGGACAGAGTTCAGGGGACAATAAAGGTCAAGGGAGAGGTGAACGAAGCGGAAGAGCAGATTGGGAAGGGGGGCAGGGTCAGTAGCTTATGCTGAGGACCCTGCAATATGAGCCAACCAGACAGACTTCATGGCCTTATTCTGCTAGCTTTGTCGTATGTTTGTATGTTCCTCACTAACCAGCTAGCTATGAACTGTAAGAAAACAGTTTCTATGCTATCTGTCACCTATCATTGATTACGATCTCCCCCCACTATAAAAAGACAATCTAAGCCAGTCGAGCACACTGAATCTGAAACTTCCTATACATACCTCAGATTGATCCTAGTTCCAAACACCATGATTACTTTCTACACACACACACTGCATTGTTGAAAAGTGTTTTGCCCAACATGGGCTCTCTACAGGGTAAAGAATAATGCCTAAGGAAAGACTGTGATTATGCTGGATAGATAGCATCAAGAACAACTTGCAGCAGAAAGGATTAAAGATGACAAATCTGGCCGGCTTGGTGGCACTGAGAGTTGAGGTGCTGGACGCCACACCTTGTGCCATGCTGGCGACCCGTGTTCGGGAAACAGCACGAGCCGCTGGGGGTCGGCAGGGAGGAGAGTTGGGCGTCCAACAACTGCTCTCCGCTCCCAGGGAAGGGTGGGCTTGTCATTCTGCTCCTTGGCTGCCCCCTGGTGGAGGCTGGGGGGTAGCGCCAGAGTTAAGGGAGACAAGTAAACGTGGCTTCGTGGCGCATGCCTCCACAGACAAGCGTTCACGGCAAGGGGTGGGGAACAAGAAAAATGAGAAATGCGGCTGCTGGCTCCATGAAGCCCCTCCAATACTCTGGCGTCGCCACCTTGAGGAACTCCTGGGTCCACTCCAGATGTGTGTACTCGGGGAAGGGGGGGACAGGATGGCCCTCCTCCCATCTGCCCTGCCACAGGGAGGGAGGTAATCCATGAGGTATACAGGGCTCGGGAGATGCCAAGGGGTGAGGTGCTGACTAGGGGCAGGAGGACGACAGAAGTATGCCGGCAGGTTGAGGAGGAAAACTACAATGTTACAAAAAAAAAAAAAAAAAGATGAATGAATCCATGGAGATGGTGCAAGACAGAAAGCAGTGGAGAGACTTTATTTGGCCCCACTGTCGCTGAGTGAGCTGACGGATGGGAATCTAAGTGAATTATCATAAAGTATAAAGTCGATCGTACGATCTTTCCCTTCAGGGAATTGTGGTCTTCTCTGGAGCCTCCAATACTGCCTTATCTAAACTCACCCCCTCTGTAAT